>OX940794.1:22478582-23702082 GCA_954870985.1 Trifolium fragiferum
CTGAACGTGCTGAAACTCTGTCAAATTCTGAAGCTATCAAACACTTAGAAACTTTGTGATAATTTTCTAAGTTAGTCTTGTAACTGAGTTGTATTTTGTAAACACCTCTGATTGTATATCAAGTGTTAATCTCTTATCTTTATTAACATTAAAACCAGTTAGAAGTCTCTTGCTTTGTGCTTGAGCATTGGAAGTCTCTTGCTTTGTGCTTGAGCATTGGAAGTCTCTTGCTTTGTGCTTGAGCAGTTTGAAGTCTCTTGCTTTGTGCTTGAGCATTTGAAGTCTCTTGCTTTGTGCTTGAGCATTGGAAGTCTCTTGCTTTGTGCTTGAGCATTGGAAGTCTCTTGCTTTGTGCTTGAGCATTGGAAGTCTCTTGCTTTGTGCTTGAGCAGTTAGAAGTCTCTTGCTTTGTGCTTGAGCAGTTTGAAGTCTCTTGCTTAGTGCTTGAGCATTTGTAATCTGAGTGATTATAGTGAAATCTCTTGTGAAGGACAAGAGGACTGGACTACTCCTGTTAGTGGGAGGAACCAGTATAAAAATTCTGAGCATCTCTCTCTAACCCTATCCTCATATATTGTGTGTGTTATACCTTATCCGCTGCAATTTGTTTTAACTTAGAAAAAGTCTCACACAATTCAACCCCCCCCCCCCCCCCCCCCCTTCTTGTGTGTTTTTCAACCTTCATGCATTTTCCTATGATTATAAAAACCTATTTTATCTCTATAACGATGATAAGTGCCAAAAATCAGTGATTTTACCTATATATTTTAAGCACTTGTTGACTTATTTTATAAAGTTATTTGAAGTAAAAATCCAAACTATTTGTAAATATTAGTCTTTACTAGCAAATTAGTATTTTAGCTATTTTCACCTATTTCACTTATTTTTATAGGTTTTTATGAGAAAAATGATAAGTATCAATTTTACTTATAAATGATTTAACTTAAAACACTTATTAATTTTATTTTGTAGGAAATAGATGGTAAAGAAAGACAAAAGTTAAGAGGCTTAACAAAAAGAATCTGAGTGGTCAAGTGGCACACATTGTTAATTGTTAATGCCAAAGCAAGTTAGAGTTGGGGGATTAAAAAAAGAGAGAAATAGGGCGGTGCTTACAATTTACAAACCCCTGTAACAAGGTTTTCTTTGAAAATATATAAAAGGGATACATCATCGCCCTATCCAACGATTCATTCATTCTTGCAAGACACATAAACAGAGGTAGAAACAGAACAAGGAGATAAACGTGAAAGGCAGAGAGTGTGAGCACGGAACGACGGTGGATGCGTACAAACTGTTTGAGGAATTGACACCGGTGTTGTTATTTCAGCTATTTTATTTTCACTTGTGTAAAGTTATTGGTAATGAGTAGCTAAAAGACACTATTGTTGGAATTAGATGTAAATTACTCTATTAGTATGTGTTTCTTTTGATCATGACGTTATATATGTTTTAGTTGCAAATCAATATTGATGTTATCCTTATTGTTATTGTTTTCATCTTAGATTTGAAACAGTATAGGAATATATGTTTTAAATTTTGATTTGGGATAACATCTATTAAAAACTAAGATCTAGGAATAGACTTAGATTTAATATTCACTTAAAAGTATTGGAACTTAGGTTGTGTTTGACCCGACTTATTTTCAACCTATAAGTCACTTTTAGCTTAAAGTTAAAAAATATAACTTTAAAAATAAAGTAAAAACTGTTTGGGTTTTAATTTTTCTTAACATAAAACTACTTTTCAAAATAATTGTTTGACTGTTATGAAATATTTTTAGAAAAATTATTATTTTATTTAAAATTTCTTCTATGTTATTAAACGCACACAACAACAAGTGAGAATATTTTTTTGATATATTAAGTGAAAGATTATTAAGAAGTATGTCAGCAGTAAAAATAAATTTTATAGACAAAAAAAATATTAAAATCTATTGTTTTATTATACTTTTTATATAAATACTTTAATTAAGTTGTATATTTTTAATATTTAGGAAACATAAAAAGAAACATAGATGTCTCCGTGAGATTAGTTCTATTAGTAGGGACATCATACAATATGTGAAAAATATTATTTAAATACTACAATTTCATTCAATTAGTTATATTAGTATATGAAATTGTCGATAAGGTTTTTCTTTTAATATAATAATAGTAACCAAATTGTTAAGAGTTTAATGGATATAGGCAGACGGAGTAAAAAAACTCTAAACACTCAATCAATAAGAAATCATCATTCTTCCATGTCATACATGTAGTTTCAAAATAACCATATATGAGTGGGGTGATGTGGCAAGTTAGTGGAGTTTTATTGGATGTCCGTGTAAAAATATTTTACACTGATTGTGCATATCCATTAAATCCAATTGTTAATGCCCTTAATAAACAAATGATAACACATGTCAATAAAACAAACACTCCATGGCTGCAAGTAAAGAAACGTCAAGAAACAAAATAAAATAATAATTTGTTCAGTGGGGGAATCGAACAAGGAAGAAATGCCGAGAAGTTTAACTTTAAGCAAAAAGTTTTATATATTAACTTTATTCAAAACTCCTTATTTGTGTATTTTACACACATAAATTAAGTGACTTTTCTAATTATTTTTTTTTGGTTACAAGGCTAAAAAGAAAAACAAACACAGAAGAAAAAAAAGAACTAGGCTCTAGGGAAGGAAGTTCCCGTTGCGTCGTTGAGAAGCAAAAGGTTGATGCCTTCCGGAGGTGTCATGAAGGTGACAATGGGGTCATCGCCCGAAGCTCCGAGTTTTGCCATAAAATATGCCGCTTGGTTCCCTTCGCGAAGGGTGTGATGGATAGAGAAATTACTAGCAGCCAAGACGTCTTTAATGCTTTGTATGAGGACGGCGTACACATGGAAGGGTGGCGTAGTCTCAAGAATCAGGTTGACAGCAATAAGAGAATCAGAATAGCAAATTAAGTTGTCAAGCTCTAGCTCGGTGGCCAGTTTTAAACTCTAGGAGATAGCAGAAAGCTCAGCTAGTAAAATGTCATCCGTGGAGTGAATTATCCCCGAGAAAGCAGCTAGAAAATGACCACTGTCATTACGAAGGATGCCACCAAAATCGGTGCGGATGGGCGAGCCATTGCAACTCCCATCAACATTGAGAACGAACCCTGAATAATTGCGACAGTTCCATTTAACGAGACGCTCGGTAGCACCATTGAAGGCCGATGTGATAGTAATGATCGTGGCTTGAATGTTAGAGACAACATGATGGAGAGACCAAGTTTCATTGCCTAAACATTTCATGTTTCGATTGCGCCAAACCCACCAGAACGTGGCCAAGAATAAGATAGGCATGTTGGAGTTGAGGCCGCGCCTAATCCAATCAACAACACTAAGGGTGTTGAAAAAGTCATTGTGACGAAAACCAACTTTTTTCCAGATAGGCAAGGAGTGGGTGCAGTCCCGAATACAATGTAAAAAGGTTTCCTCTTGGTCGTTGCACCTGGAGCAAGTGGCTGAAGCTGATAAATGGCGATGATGGAGGAGAGAGAGTGTTGGGGCTGCGTCGTGGCAAACGAGCCAAATTAGGAATTTGAATTTTTCCGGGGCTTGAATTTTCCAAATCCAAGACCAAGTATTGAGGTGAAAAGTGTTGGGGACGGACTCATTGAGAGAGAGCGGCCACTTGTAGCCACTCTTGGTAGAATACACACCATTTTTGTTTTGAGGCCAAATAAAGGCGTCTTGGATGGAATCATTAAAGGAGAAATGAGTGTTGTTGATGAAATCTTGGAGATGTTGGGGGAGAGTGGTGTAGAGGATGCGAGAGTGTTGTCCAGGGGAGGAAAACACGTCTTTGACATTTAGTTGGGTATCATGGATATCGATGTAGGGGACAAGAGTGCCAAGCAAACCATGATGGCTCCAGTTGCTGAACCAGAAGGAAGAAGAGCCTGACCCCGCTCTCCAAGTGTAACCATTCTTGAGAATATTTTTAGCTTTAATGATAGAAGACCAAGAGGGAGAGCTGCTAGAAGGAGCATTAGCATGGAATAAATTTGATCCACCTGTGTACTTGTGAGAAAGAAGTTGAACCCAAAGCTTGTCTTTAGATTGGATGAGATCCCAAACTAGTTTACCAAGGAGGGATGTGTTTGCTGTCCTGACTGCTCTAATACCCAGACCGCCCTGATGCTTTGGCTTAGCAACAATATTCCAATTAACAAGATGAAGTCCTGAGTTGTTGGTGCCTCTCCAGATAAAGTTACGGGTGACTCTGTCAATGTCTTCGCATATGTTTTGAGGAAGCCAGTTGATCTGCATGTAATAAGAAGGAATAGAAGACAACACAGACGAGGCAAGAGCTAATCTTCCAGACTTATTAAGCAACCGATTTTTCCAGGAAGAAAGCCTTTGTTGCAATTTTTCAATGATGAAGTAGAAGTCACTCCTCTTAAGTCTGCCCTTAAGCATAGGAAAACCCAAATATTTTTCAAGAGAAGTGGTGCATCTGATTAAGTACTTATTATAAAAATAGTTTGGCCCAACTTCGTCTTTTTAGGACAAGAAAAGTCACAAAAAAGCTGGGCCAAACACTACCTTAATGCTATTATATCGATTGAGCACTCGAGGGATCGGGGTTTGATGGACATAATAGATTTCTCGACGTTATCTGGGAACGGAAACGTTTGATGAGTAAATACGTGATGATATTGATAAATAACTTGAATATCTATAACTGATCAAAGAAATGCGTACGAATGAGTCAATTGAAATCTAATCCAACAATCTCATTTCTTTGCTACTTCAATCATTTCCTCACCACTATTATGTTTTTGTACTCTTTTATAAACAAACTTCTTGAAACTACTTTACTTAAAATTATATAAATTGTTGAACGACATCGATATCGCATCAGTCTTTGTGAAAACGATAAAAATATACTTACTTTTGTACTTCAACAAATGACTTCATAATTATTTTTACTAGACGACAAACAATAAATATCACGCTTTAACACGAACAACTTTGTCCCATAATAATGCAACTACTATACTTATCTAAATATTTTTATTACCTAAAAGAAATGATGTTTAGTTTTTTAATAAAAAAAAAAGAGACTGAGAGATTTTACTTGGATGCTTCTCACCCCCACCGTCCATCCGTAGTCAACAAAAATCACAACCATACAACAAATTTTCCGCCTTCAGTAAAAGACGATCACACATAACAAACAACATGTTTTATTTATTTATTTTTTCAACAACAAAAATAAATAAAAAATGAAACTTCAAAGAAACATCAGATGAGGATTAGAATTTTGAGCGGCTCAGTTTTAGGAAAAAAATGACAATAAAAAAGAGATAAATAAGAATAAAAACACAAATATATTATTTTCACATATAAAAATCAAAATTAATTTTAATCTTAATCTTATCTTACTTATTTCTAATTTCTCTAATTTGCAACTAATCAAAACCCTAATATGGTGCTTATTTAGGCGGGAAATTTTTCTTAATAATGTGCAATTAATTAATTAATAAACTTCATTTATTCAAAAAAATAATAATAATAAACTTCATCCTTACTCACTTGTTCCCTAATTGTTATCCATTTGCTATTTAGATTCTCATGTCAATCTCTAAAATTATATCAATCCCTAAAAATTATTTCTAATTTCTCTAATTTGCAACTAATCAAAACCCTAATATGGTGCTTATTTAAGCGGGAAATTTTTCTTAATAATGTGCAATTAATTAATTAATAAACTTCATTTATTAAAAAACAAAAAAATAATAATAATAAACTTCATCCTTACTCACTTGTTCCCTAATTGTTATCCATTTGCTATTTAGATTCTCATGTCAATCTCTAAAATTATATCAATCCCTAAAAATATGCTAAAGAGGTACCTTTAACCCTAACCCTAATATGAATGGTCTAGATTTTAACATGTCAAAAAAATAAAATCAACGGTAATGATAACAAATTTAAATAATTACTGAGATAAACATTTGAAGAGAAAAATAATGAAATAAACATTAAAAAAAATTAAGATCAGTCAGAAAAGAAAAGAGATAAACACTAAAAAATAATTGTGATCTGTCAAAAAAGAAAAGAAATAAGATAGACATTAATAAAACAAAAAATTCTAATAATCCGAAAATTATGTATAGATTCCACTTAATTGAGGTTTATAAATACAAGCACCATCAAGGTATTTTTCTCTCACTGTATATATATTTTTTTTGTTTATAATTTATATATTTATCTTCATATAATTTATTTTGTTTCTATGTAGATTTCACTTATTTTGTTCAATTTCAATGAGTTATTTTCTCTTCACCACCATTCTGTAATTATGTTTTGCAACTTTGTGAACCTGCAAAGTAATATAAGAACACCTATAGAGTGCCACATCATTATTCTATGTAAATATCTTTGATGGTGTAGTGTGATAATCCAATTTTGTCCACCTATAGAGTGCCACATCATTAGTCCAATTGACACATGAGCAAAATTAATCCTAAAATAGAGTGGGGGATCAAAATTCAAGAAAAATTATAATAGGGGGACCAAAAACTTGGTTTTTAAAATAGGGGGATCAAAACTTCATATTTTTCAAAATAGGGAGACTAAAACTGCATTTAAGCCTTTTTTTTTATCATGGATGGTTTATTATAATTAATAATAGATTATATAATTCTAATAATTGTGAGCGTTGTTGTTTTTCAATGTGCTTGAAATTTTTTCTTATTCATGATTGTGCCCACAAAAAAATAATACAGTAATTAAAGTTGGCTTAAAAATAGTTGCAATTAGTTATTAACAATATATCTAACTTTATATACTGTGAACGTCATTTTTTTTTCCTTTGTGAGTTCATTCAAACGAGTAAAAATAGATGCAATTTGTTGTGGCATACACGAATAGTCATCAATATTCTTTTCCTCAAAACAAGCGTCCAACCACGATCAACTAAGATACATTTGAAAAATATTTATATTATTGATAATTTTTTAACTAAATGTTGCGCCTAAATAAAAAAAATAGAGATCAGTTTAAAAATATTTAATATGTATTGTGGATTCAATGAATAATCTGCATTATTTATTTTAATTCAAAATTGGTTCAAATAATTAGTAATAGATATATATTCTTACATGTATAGTTTGATAATCACGAATAAGAATATACTTGATTGTATTAGAAAAATAAAAGCAATTTGTACCAAATTATGCATCATATTAATATTAATTTATGATTTTATTATTTTAAAAAAAATTGTTAACAAAAAAACCATATGCTACACGCAAATGATAAGCATGAGAAAGCCAAAAAAAAATCCATGAGAAGGATAATTATGCATCATATTAATTAATGATTTTATTATTTAAAAAAAATTGTTAACAAAAAAACTATATGCCACACACAAACGATAAGCCAAAAAAAACATTAAATTTTTGAAACTTCCTATAATTATTTCAGGATTAATGCAAAAATTATTTGAAATCCACATCTAAGAGGTTAAGAAGATTTTACAATATATGCTTACTACTATAAATAATCATATATTATGACATTTCTATTGTATAATTGAATTGAATGATTAAGCCCGTGCATGCACGAGAAAAAAAGTCTAGTTATAATAATAATAATTATAATAAAAGTAAAGTTTTGCTTCATGTTAACCCTAATTTTTTCCTCCTAATTCTTCTCTTAATCTCTCAACCACATATTAATTACTATGACCCACCACTTATTAAATCTTTCTCAATTTCAATTTTGAATTGACCTTTATTAATTTCTTTTTTTAGTATTTTGTTAGTATATAATAACAATTGTTATCATATTTTGGGTTATTTCTATATAATTTTACAAAATTATTATGTGATAATATTATATTGACTACTTTTATTTATATTGTTTGCCTATTTTAAATTTCAATATAGTTAACTTTACATTAGATTTTATTTTTTTAGTTGCAATTTTTGTTTGATAAACTTTAATTATATATCCATGGCACAATCTCAATTTATTTGTATGCATTAGATAGAAGAAAGTGTTTGTTCTTGATACGTTTCATTCATTCTGAAGAGGAGAGAATAGTATCCCAAACCAAACCCAACCCAACCCAAACTAACAGAATTTTTTTTTGCATTCTCGATGGATACTCTGGTGCTCGGCGCCATCCGACCTGGTCCGGCAATCTGCGATGAAAGAGGGAAGCGGCCGAAACAGGAATTGGAATTGAAATCTGACTCGGAATCGGAATCGGAATCGGAATCTGACTTTGAGTCAGGACCGAATTGGGATTGGACATTGAAACGAGAGAAAGATCTGAAGATGAGCGACTTCTCTAGTTTTGACAATGATCCCGTTCCTTTTTGTTATGTGTGTCCTCGCTTTTCGTATATAAATGAAGCCATGAGAAGAGAAAAAGAGGAAAGACAAAAGGCGTTGGCTGAGTATAAGGAACTCTCTCGTGACCTAACTGTATGTGTTTTCTTTCTCTCGTTCCCTTAATTAATTTTCTGTTTCATTACTTTCTTTTCTTTTTAATCTGTTTCTGTACACTGCACAGCCGTTCGATGCTATCCCTGTTCCACCGAAGATTAAAATAATGGCTAGTAACTTTCCCACACCAATTGACATAAACGACTATGAAGATCGCACTCTTCTCATTGAACTCTCTCAAATTGCTTTGGCTCAGTTCAATGCTGACCAGGTTTGGAAACAAACTACTTAACCACATTTGTTTTTTTTTATATGTATAAGTTTATCTATTGATGATCTAATGACTTATTATTCTTTGCTAATTTAGGTTGAAAAGTATGAGTTCAAAGAGCTTGTCAAGGCAACCAGTCAGCATATTCCTTGTGGGACTTATTACATTACTTTTAATGCAAAACTACAAGGTGCTCCTTCCAACTCCTCTGCTACAACATTCCAAGCCCACGTCTGGGACAGGAGAACACTTTTAAAGGAATCGCCAGTGGTCAAGTCGTGTTCCATTCGGTATGCATCAATATTATGTCATGTTTAATCTTTTTTAGGTGGTTAATCAATATTCCAGTTGGCAACAGTTTTTAGCTCTTTTGAACTTGTATTTGATATTGGTATTGAACATATACTTCTGCTTGTCAATTTCTTTTCAAGAAAATCACAACAATTAAAATTTGAAAAAGTTCACAACAAAAGCAATGTTAGAGAGCAGACAAGCCTAAAAGTTCCACAAAGACCAGAATTACCTATTTTCTTTTTGCTTGAACCAGAAAGCAATGCTGACCCTTTCTTTTTAAATAAACTGAAGAGGAGCCGTTATTTCAACTACCCCTTTAACAAAAGACCATGTAGTTATGTATTTTTTTCATCCCTATGCAAAAATCTAAGTATCGTAAATTGCCACAATTTAGAAGCCCTATTGGAAAATGCATTTTCCCGCAACTTATAACCACAATTGTTAAATCAAGCCCCACCCATCACCTCTTCTAACTTGACTCCATAACATATCTCTTTTTGTTAGTAAATCAATTATTATTGCCATTGCCAAATTCATGTATGGTAATTGACTAACTTGACCCCATAAGGTGCCTGATCTTTAGTTGATATTGGGGTTTTCTCTCTTCCCCTTTTTATGTCTGAATACTAAATTAGTTAAGTAGAACAATGATTGGAGGCGCAAACCCTCTCCTAGGGTTTGCCTCTGAAAACCATGAAACATCAAAAGATGAGCAATATATTCTACAACGGAGTGCTAAGAATGTCATAGGTGGTGAACATCTGTTTAAAAGTAGTTCGAGACGACTTTTGAAATAATATGATCTGGTTCATGATGGTGAACTGCGGAAGGGTTTCGGTTTGTATAGGGACTCTGTTTCGGGCTCTTTGAATGAAAACACAAAGTGGGAAGGGGGGATGAGGCACTAGAGGTGTCTGATGATGAAAGAGCTTGCTAATGATGATGAATAAAGGCAAGTTGGGGGATATGATTGTCTAGCTTTCCATCTCTATGATAAAGAGGAATTTCGTATCTATCCTTCGTGTGTAAGGACATTGTCATTGTTAAACTTTTGGTGAGGAGGATAGGGCATTAGGCATTAGAGAATCGACAAAAGCTGATGTGGGTGTGGAAGGGAGTAATCAACATTATAGGTCACATCACAGTAATGACTCTTTTAAGTCACGTTCTCAAAAATAGGAAGATCAGTATAAAGCAATGATAGGCGACCCTTGGTTGAATGGTCATTATCTCACAATAAGGGAATGAAGTCCTAACTTTTATTGAGTGAATGATCAGATTGACAAGGTGGCTGTTTGGGTCTGTTTTTCGGGATAACCAATTAAATATTATGATGCCAAGGTTCTAAAGTTTATTGGCAATAGGATTGGTAGAACTGTTAAAGTGGATATGAATGCTATACTTCAAAAAAGACAGAAGTATGTGTTGAAATAATCTGCCCAAGCCTTTGGTAGCCATGTTTTCAGTAAAATATAGGATATATAAGGTGGAGTATGAAAGTCTTTACTTTTTGTGTCTCAAATGTGGTAAATTTGGACATCATGTAGAGCGATGTCCAGAAAAGCTAGTTTATATAGGAGGAAATAGAGGGCAAAGTGACGCGAATGGTTTAGATGACTAGTGCAATTTAAAGGGGGTCCATGTGTAGCAGGTCCATGTTCAGTTGTCAACGAACCACAACGACTGAGAAAAGTCCCTAAGGCACAAGAAGGAATTAATGTGGGGTCATAGGTTAAGGGATCACATTTTGCAATATTAGGTGAAGATATTTCGAAACCAGTTAACGTTGATTTTGAGGAGACCATTGTAAAAACAAATGCATATTCAATTGAATCAACGAAGATGCCTAAATTTAAGATGTGGTAATGTCAAGAAATTTATTTGCAGGCGGGGCTATAAGATGAAAAGTAGCAATGAAAGACTGAAAACTAGTATTGCCATTATTCAAAAAGATGGTAATGTTAAAGGAAAAGTTACAAAAAATGACAGGTTATATACATGAGGGAAGTAAGTGTAATAAAGGTAATTCTGAGGGCAAGAAGGCAGAATTGTAGGTTTTCCAAATTTGTTGGTAGTTTTGTCAAAATTGTGACCTCGCATTTCTGGTCTTACATCCTTTGCCGGGCCATATCCCCAAGCATTTTGTTTTTATGAAACTTTTATCTTTGAATGATTTGTAGTTGTTGAAGTATATGCAGCCATTTTGTTTGGATGTTTGCTAATAATAATTTTTAGGTTTTTGTTCTCTTTTTAACTCTGTTTTATGCAGTGCTGCACTCTTCTTGTACTGTGAATGAAAGTGTTTTTTTTGACATGATCAGGTTCAGCTAGACTTGCATACATTTTTATCATATCCACTACCACTGATTTATGAAGAATCGTCAAAGATTGGTGAATTGCATAACATGTTGGTGTTTCTGTGGATAAGTATATTGTGCAAGAACATCTTGGGATATTTTTAACTTTTTATGTAACTTTTTTCTTTATTTCACGCCATCTTATGTTTGTCACCTATCTGTACAATCGTATGAGAGTTCCCAACATTCGATAAGAATGTTTAATATTTAATTTCTAAATCTTGAAGCTTTTAGTTTAATTTTTGTTTGAATTTGATCGACACTGCAAATGGTGAATAGTTGAGCCAATTTACTTTTGAATTAAAGATGGACAAAACCCGGTTTGTTAACCCGCACATGCCCAAATCAGTTGGGTTGGGTCAGGTCGGGTCCAGCCCTGTCCCAAAATAACAGGTACTAGTCAACTGAAAAATTGGGTCTAGTTAACTTGGGTTATCCGCCGCTTCTCAGAAGAATTTGAGAATTTATTTTTATTAGTTTATTTTAGATTTGGAGTTGCCTTTGAAGAGCCTTTGAAGATGCAATAGGTCGCCATTATTTTGTCGTATACATGAGCAAGAAGAAGAAAGGAGAAGTAGACTTCATCGTCTACTGCCTAAGAATATTACAATAATGCATATTTCTTGTCAGAGCTATATAGTTTCACAAATATTGAAAACTTTATTTTTCACTTATTTTATAAATCTTGGATCTTGCATACGAGTTTGGACAAACTTTTCCACAAGTAGTTACAGAAAATAAAATGTTTAAATGAGCATAAATTAACCATAATGTTCTAACTACTAATTAATCACTTAATTGGTTAATAAATAACAATTCAGACATGAAAGACTCTTTCTTAATAATACACCTTTGGGTTCACAAGTTGTTCCATTTGTGCACATTATTGTGCAAGAGAATTACTTACATTCCTTGAAAGTACTTGTTCGTCCCCGGAAATTTCAAAAATACTCCACTTGCAACTTAAGTAGCGAACTCTTGCCACTTAAGGTTCCCATTTTAGGATGCAAATTGTTTTTTTTTCTTCCAATTTATTCTTTATAGGGCTTTCGGCTTGGTTACTAAAAAGGTTACTCTTAGTAGAATTGGTTGAATTATTCCAAGTATTTTAGTTGGAACAACAATGTACATTTTCGATTTTCTAGGGATGCAAGTAATACTCGAAGTACAAATGTCAGTCTTCTAATTTGGTGGCAGCTCCCAATCCAAACTTCCCTAAAGAAACAAAAAGGATTAAATAATATCTGAGAATGTTCAATCAAAATTGTCCAATGCGGTCACATGGATATAGAAGACTCTGAAGTCTCTTTCAACCGCATCGGTCACATAGTCCTGCAATATAAAGATATGCAACGTTATCATAATTGTAATTTAAAACACCTATTAACATCTTACAAACTGGAGAAACTCTTTCCAGGAAAAGCAAGTTGTGCCAAATTTCTCACCTCCTTTTGTGCGGCAGAAATATTTTCAAAGCTCACAATATAGCTATAACATCAATTATCAGAGGTAATCAGCATTAAATGTAGGAAAAAACTAACCTTAAGAGTAAAGAGGACAACAATTCTTGACCTACAATAGTATATGTTGATTATTGACTAGTGTTGTGGGACAAACCCAATCTAATATTAAAGTTGGGTTGGGGTCACATACAAATTTCACCTAACCAACCCGACAGTTTTATACTCCTAATAGCAAGGAGCACCTTGACGATAGATGATTCACAAAAAACCAGTAACATTAGCCAGTTTCATATGTGCTCATTCAAGTTTATGATATATTTTAATGATTAATAAAAAGTCATGGCATAATTTTAACAAACAAAAAAAGTCATGGCATTGTATGATGTTTCCCTCCACATCTCAAAAATTGCGAGATAGTCCGATCCGACGAGCAGGATGGGGCGAATGAAAGGCCGGCCATCGTCTTGTTTCATCTATTCATATTGCAAGACGGTTACATTATATTCATCTTTGAAGCCATAAACAAAGTTGTTGGTGTCGCAGCAATCATTATCCATTAATCAAATTAAACTAAGATAAAGTATTTGTGCATGGAAAATTACAATGAAAATATATTCTTTCTTGCTCTTTTGAGAGTCAGTAAACCATTAGTAAAATTAAAACAAATATTCCAATGTAGCTTTCTCCTTAACCAGCAACTATTATAGTTCATTTTCTCAAATTCTCGTTATACCTTTAATAACCCATGCTGTATGAATCAATAGTCTACCGTGAGTCCGGGCTCGATCAATTTTAGCATGCCCATTGTCTCCCCATGTGTTTCCGTGGGAGTTTCTAATCACCCAATATTTGACCGATTTGTTCCCCGAAATCAACAATCATAACTCCATGATTATCTGTCTTGTCAAAAGCTGTTACATCCTTTGGACCAGAATATATACCACCCTACAATTGGTAGTAAAAATAATAATTTAACCACAAATTAGTTAGAGATTGTAATAAATTAATTTGAAATTTTACACTTACTCCTCTTATATCATGCATCTCGTTAATCCACAACATTTCAGCTAGCACAGGTCCTTGCTTTATCTCGTATTCTAATCTCTTTTCTTGAGCTTTGTGTTTGCTTTTTCCTTTGTAGAGGAGCTCCTTACCAAGGTCTAAATGGAAGTAAGACCGAAACCGCAAACATGGCTATATGTAGAGAATAAATTAAAATAATAATAATCTTGATAATAAATGTTATGTAAAAATATACGAAAATTAGTGTACCTGACGAACATAACCAATGGGCCTAAACGTTCCTTCATAAGGGCACGCTTTCTCCAAAATACAACCATTTTCTCTTATCCAATCTAATGTTGTATCATAACTACATCCATCTTTGTCTTCTTCTGCATTGCTAACCATGTGGTTATATAAATCTTGTATAGACAAGAAGATATGCTCTCCATATTTAATATGGTATAATGTTTGCAACACACCACACGCAGCACATGCATAACAACAATCTAAATAAAAATGGATACAAGTTAAAAAATATTTAAGCTATAGAAACAAAAATTAAACAATGATAAATAAGTAACAAGCAACTTACTCCCTGTGCCTTGACTTTCAATAGGATTTAAATGGTTATTGTTTCTCCAATCAAAAGTGGGATCCTCCTACATTTAGAAATCAAATGGTTATTTTTTTTTTAACTCAGCAAAATATATTAATTAGAGCTCAAGGCACAAGTTGTACCAATGAGACTCAAATAAGAGTTACAAGAGAGGTTGTACCACAAAACACGGTACAGAACAGGGCAACAAGAAAACAATAAAAACATGAAAGAAAACAGCCAAGGCCAGCCGACGACAAACCACGAACGAAACCTCCAAAACGCTATGGCAAACACAACATCGGTTTCGAATTCCATTCATATAAAAGGCACGGAGAAGAATCAGCTCTACCTATCCACCATTTCCAATATCTCATCTTGACATCATCCACCAAACCAGACAAATCAATGACCCCGTTATCAAAAATCACTTTATTACGATGACACCAAATCGACCAAACAACCGTATTCAAAATCATCACCAAGCCCTTTCGTTTCTGTTTCGACCCAGGAATTGATGCCATAAAAATCAAGAGGGACGTGATACTGTGCGGGAGTTCTAGAGGCAAGCCTAACCACGCGAAAACACGGTCCCAGACCTGGATAATCTGGTGACAGTACAGGAAAAGATGAGAAACCGTCTCTACACCCTCACCACAGAAAATACACCTCTGCTGTTGATCGTCTTGCACTATTTGATGGCGAATCAAATTTTGTCGCGTGACTACTCTGTCATGAATAACTAACCAAGCAAAACCCGCAACCTTAGACGGTGACGGACACTTCCAAATCAATTTAAAAGCTATCTCTTGAAGGGAGGAAATAATACTCCTTGAATCACATAATCAAAAAAATCAAATAATTTTTTTAAGAGAAAAATCAAACATAATAAATAAATAAAATGCCAAACAAGCTTTCTAAGTTGTGCTCCTTTTCTTCCTTTTCTCCATTGGTATGAAGAATTCATATTCTAAATTACAATATACAATCCATTGGAAGCAACTGTTAAAAATTTAGTCATTCCAAATACTTAGGACAACTAATCATCATCACTTCCATAGTCTTGGCACAAAGATTGTAGTCCACTAGTAGTATTAGAGGTCACTGGTTTCTTAATAACAGAAATCTTCACCAAAGGATTAAGCTTTGGACGACTACTCGAGTCGGAATCATCCAAACTTGCATTTGTTAGAGTGTCAGTTGCTTTTTCTGGAAGCTCTTTGGGATTGTTTTGCCTCTTTGCATTATTATTGGATGTTTCGCCATGCCCATTTGAAAACTGAAGCAAATCCTCCTCATTTTCGATATATTCATCACGAATTCTGCTGATAGAAACTTCTGAATTATAAGAGAAAATTGATTTTATCAGTGCGTCGTCATCTTCTTCTTCTCCTTCGAGTCTTTTCTCTTTGTCTGCTGCCGTACGTTGCAAGGCAGCAAGCATTTCATCAACACTGACAGTTGCATGCCTAGACTTCATTGACTTCAACTCATCCAAAGCAGCAAGAATATCCATCTCTCTTTTGGAATCAAGAGTTCTATTCTCTAATGACTTCATTGCATCTCCCATTTCCTCAGCTTCCCTCTTCTTTTTAATTTCATCGATTTCCTCATCCTCTGCGCGCCAAGGTTCAAAATTTCTGGTCGCACCAGACTCAACAACATAATCTGAATTCTGCGGATTAGTCTTCATGATAAGTTCAGCCGAGCACCGGGCACATTTGAAATAAAATCTGAAAATACTATTTTCGAGATATGTCTTGCCGATAACATCCTCCATTCTGCAGTTGATCTTGGTTCCTTTGTAAATATAATTACTACCGCAAGTGTTGCATCGAATGCTCATGGAAAGCATCATGCGGACCTTGGTTTGTCCATTGTTGGGACATTTTGGTCTAGGAAGCTTGGAAGGATTGAAATCGGGTGGGTAATACTTGTTCAAAACCTTCCTCTCACCCATCTTTAGAAGGAGATTCAAATTCCTAATGTATAGAAAAACGATTATCAATCTATATGGATTGAGAATTAGAATTAAACAGGCACATAAAACTCAATACTAATTCAAATTCCTCTGCTGTTGATCGTCCTGCACTATTTGTCGGTGAATCAAATTATGTCGCATCGCTACTCTGTCATTAATGACTAACCAAGCAAAACCCGCAACCTTAGACGGTGACAGACACTTCCATATCAATTTAAAAGCTATCTCTTGAAGGGAGGAAATAATACTCCTTGGAATCAGCAGACTAGAGACTGTCTCATATCCAGACAGACTTAACTGAAAAAAATACCTCCAACCCCCCAACCAATTCCAGCGATCCACCTCGTCCGACAACCTAACGGGATTAATTAACTCCTCCAGCTCAAGCAGCAAATTTGTCTCCCACTCAAAAGGTCGTCGACGCCAAATCAAATTTTGTGTATAAAATTAAAATACATATTAAAGTTTAAAATCTACTAAGTTTTAAAATAAATAAATTATCTATTGCATATAGAGATTTATTCACTAATCGGGCAAAAGAAGTAGTTACTATGTAAATTCATTTCAATGAATATTGCCAGCATAAATAATTAAGTGTGTCTAATGTAACTATAAATAAATCTAAAGATGAACATTTATCATTTTTAGTAAAACATGAATTTGATTATAATAGAAAATAGAAAACAAATATTTGTAAGGCCCATCTTTAGGCCGGATCCATGTTACATAAGATCAAAAAATTATACCTTGTCTTCTTCCGAGCTAGACATGTAGACTGCAAAACAATTTGTTAACGTTCGATCAGTAGCATGAATTAGGAATCAATGAAAAAAATTAATAAAAATCACAACTTTAAGCTAAAAAATTTAAAGTCTTTAACATATATACATCATAGTTTAACAAGTCTTTAAAGTCACATGATATGATAGTACCATATTCAAATGTTGCTAATTGATAAGTTTTGCAAAACTTGTGGGATTGGTTTTGACAAGATTATGAACTAATGCTACTGTTTTGCAATATATTATATATCGTAGTTTAAAAATCAATTTCCAATTCTCGCAGAAACTCGATTGTGAAGGGTCAACTAACACAAATCTTATAAATCAGAAACAATATAAAACAAAACAGCACACCCAACCCATCTTATAAATCATACTCAGTGCAGATATACTCATTAAGTGAGAGACATTATGAATTCAACACAAAGTAAAACCTTGTTGCAGGGGGTACCAGGGTGAAATTTACACGCTCACAAACAATTGAGTTGGAAACTTTGAATGCACTCTCTATCACTAAATCTACAGAAGGCACATTAGGATGGAGTTCTGTGCTGTAATCGATGCTGAAACTAGCCAACAATTAGGATGGAGTTCCAAAATGGGGAAAGAACTCCTCCTATTTTCTAGTTTTAATGGAGTTCCAAAATTAAGTCAATGTGTTATGTCTTTTAATTTCGGGTTCGAGTTAATTGCAATAAATTGAAAGCTTGTTAAGGTAAGAAAACTTTCTAATGTTACCACATAAGCTGTAATGTCGAGTACTCTGTAAGTGTGTTGTAATTGCTAATTGGTAACACAATATGAATTTTTGGCATGTGTGCCTTTGATTTATTCTCGGGATTAGTACTTGCAGAATAAAATGTTAATGTCTTAAATATGATTGTCAAATATATGTGTTGGTATGATTTTCATATGATGAGATATTATGTAAATTGTTGCATTAGCATTGTAGTATATGTTGAGAAGGCATATGTCTATGCATCTTAATAGTTGTTTGTATGTCGGTTAGAGACTACATTGGACGCGGATTCTAGTAAGAGGATCCGCCTTAGTTAAATTTTGGGTTTATTTATCTTTTTGTTTTTTAGGATGGATGAGTTTATTCAACTTTTTTAACTTGTAATTATTTACTCTTTGATCTCAGGTACCTAGCATAAGTGAATCAAGCAGCCGTAAGGTATTATTGAATGTCACATTTGTAATGATCTTTTGATTTATTTCTTAGTAAAGTTCTTTTCAATAAAAAAAAATCACATAACTTTGCCTCAAACAAAAATTTACTTTTCCATGTAATCATATGTTCAGATTGATTGCAAAATATTAGAACTTTACTTTTAAATAATATTTATATATATATATATATATACACACACACATATATATTCTAACCGGTGTTATTGGGACAATAGTTAAGGAGACAAAACAAATTGTATTGAAATATTACTTTTACTCTTTTAAAAAATTGACCACGTAAATTTCAAAACACTTTTTTTTTTCTTTTTATATTTAGCTTCCATAACTAAGTGTCTGGAGATTCTATTTATCATTTTTCCTTAGATTTTTTGTTTGTGTTTTTCACGTAAGGCATCATTATGCATATTAGTATAGTATTACCCAAATGTTACCATTGTCGACATAAAAATCTAGTTGATGAAAATACAGAACTCCTAATTATTAATTAATATATAAGTTGAGTTTTTTTATATATGTAAATTATTTAGATTTTGTTTCGATATGCATTTACATCCCTAAAATAAACAGAATTGTTTATACACAAACATAACATGTTTACTTTGTAAATAAATATAGGGAAATCCCATTTCATGGGATTGGAGGACAAAACTCAACCATGTTAATCCAATTAGAGATCAAGAAGATGCCGGTGAGTTATACTTTTATTTACCATTGTTTTATTTTAGTTTCTATTGTTTGAAAGAAAATTTTAATTTGTCCACTCTTTTTTCATAGACAACTGCTATGCAAATGCTATTTGTGAAGTGCTTGAGATGGTACTTGGCATTGAAAAAAATGAAAATGGGTGTTCTATTCGAGAAGCGATTGCATGGGCCAAAGCAAATGGATTAGTTTTGGAGAGCTCATGTCCTTACGATAGACCTTTCAACCGGATTGTAGACGACCGCAAGGTACTTTAATTTTCTCTCGAAAAAATTTGTTAGAAATTGTTGGGAGATAAGGTGAAGGAATATGAACACTAATAGAATTAAGAATTGATTGTGAATGAAAACTATGAGACTCAATAATAGGGAAAACGTGTATTAAATTTTATTGATCACAAATGCACTTTATATATGTGTGTAGATTACAACAATCGAATGGTTACTTATCACTCAAGCAACCTAACAAACTCCTAACAATACTAACTAATTTAAATGCCACATATATTAGTTAGTTACAAACTGTTACTTGCACATCAAATATCTGTTTAAACACCTACATAACTACTAGTTTGAATTATAAAAAGAATAGAAATTACACTTACTTTCCTTCAAGTTTGCTTAATTGACACACATTCACCGCCCCTGACTTATTCATGCCATTTAACACTATTAGATCTTTTGATTATTTTTGGTGACCTGCTTATGAAATAACAATGTAGTATTGCTTCTTTTATTCTCATCTCCTATATAACTCTCTTCCTATGTCTGTTTTTATTTCTAAAATTACCCATCCTGTGCAGATATTGCGAAAAAACTACACTTGTCATATTCTTCTAATATGAACTTAAGTTACATCTCTTTGGTTTACTCATACATTATGATTGTTGTAGTTCATCAATACATAATTTGCATACGATATGTCACTCTACAACTAGTATATAGCCAAATCCATTTCCTCATTTATTACATCCACACTATTTCAACTATCTCAATTCCTTACAAAGGAAAGAAAGAAGGGTACAATTTGTTGTTTGAAATAGTGTTCTTGCTTATTCTTGTTCTTCTTTGTTAATTTGTTACTTTATTTGAAAATTGTTAATCCTGACTAATCTGCCAGTTTTCTTGACCTCTATGCTTTATCTTATCTCTATAATAATAGAATAGAATAGAATTATTTCTTAATTTTGTTTACCTTTTCAACTTCAACATTGTTATTAAATTTAAATGATTATCTATAATATGATGTTATTTACAATTTAAATGAAAATTATTCTTTTTGTATTTTCTGCATTTTTGTTAATTAAAAATTTACTTTTAACATTCAAGCCAAATTTCCAAATAGTAAGAGCTGAGCCGACACTACTTTTATTCGTATTTACATTATATTAATTTGTTTTAACATTAATTACCAATCAGTTGTAATGTTGACTACATAATCTGGTAGTGGTAGCATTAGCATCACCCAAAGTGGACCCTTTCTCTAATTATTATTGTACAATTGAGATTGATCTTGGACTATATTAATCTGGTAGTCCAATGTTTATAAATTTCACTTTAAAGTGGATAATTAAGATAATTTGAATTCGAATCAAATCTCTATATATGTATATTATAATTTTCTACTAACTGAGCTAAGCTCACGAACTATATTTAATCACTTAATTTGATCACATGATTTTAAAATTCACTGAATTAAATAAGTTCATATTTGGTACTTGTGCAACTATAAATAAAATTAATGTAGATGAAAATTGTTAGTTTAGTTATATGCACTGAGTGTTTAAGATGTTCACAATATTAAAACATAATTAAAATCGATAATAATAATAAATTTAAATGACTAAAAATATTCAAACAAATGACAATTATATATGTTAAATACTATATAAAAAAGACATCATTAGCACTACTAAAAAAATAAATCATTAGTACTACAAAAATAAAGGTGATACTCCATCTATGAAGTTTAGAAATGTGATACGATGTTAGTATGATACAATATCGATACAGCGATATGAATTGTTTTTCAAACTTTTCAATACGATACGGCCGTAATACGTTATTTAAAAATTAAATTTAAAATTAAATATATATAAACGAACAATATAGGTCCTCCTTCGATAGCTTTTAAGAATGCTTATCTTTAGATTCTTTGGAACTATCAATAGCTTTTAAGAAATTTATCGAAGGTCTCCTTTGCACATTTGTCTAGCCTTAAGAAACCAATCTTTATACATTTCTAAAGGTTGGTGGTGCTACTCACCCTCCAACCCTAAACCTAATTCTTAGCCAATCAATCATTCACATCTTTCACTTATAATCCTCTCTTCCTTCATGGACAAGTGTTTCCAATTAGAAAGTGACATGTTGAGCAATGTGGAGAAGAATCTACTTTCTATCCATGGTTTTCATCCATGGTTTTCTATAAAACCATTTGCTATATTATTGCAAGTGTGGGGATTTAATTGGTCAATCATCATATATAAACCCTCTCCATTTCCCCACCTCACCAACATTTCTAATCTTACTCTCACTCTCATACCTCTCCATCTCTCTCTCTCTCTCTCTCTCACTCTCATACCTCTCCATCTCTCTCTCACTCTCATACCTCTCCATCTCTCTCACTCACGCCCACACCACACACATAATTTTTTTCACCCTCTTTCACAACCTACATCACATTAAATCTCCATCTTCTTCCTAAAACCATCACCATCATTACTATTTCACTCTTTTCACCAACAAGTCTTGCATGCTTTGGGTGTTGGAAAGTCAAGGTAAGAACATGGTGAGCAAAGATTTTAGTTTGATTCTTCATATTCTTCTCTCATGATCAATTTCACTAATCTTCATTCTCATGGTTGCATGTGTTAGATTATGCTTAGTTTCATGTCTTTGGGTGTTGGAAAGTCAAGGTAAGAACATGGTGAGCAAAGATTTTAGTTTGATTCTTCATATTCTTCTCTCATGATCAATTTCACTAATCTTCATTCTCATGGTTGCATGTGTTAGATTATGCTTAGTTTCATGTCTTTGGTGTTGGAAAGTCAAGGTAAGAACATGTGGTAAGCAAATATTTTAGTTTGATACTTCCTCTTTTTCTCTCAATACTTCATCTCCAAATTTTATCTTTTTAGTTATTTGTTGTATTTCTTTGATGTTAATAGTCACACTTTTCACTAATTTTCTTCTTAACTAATGAAGTTTTTTTTTTGTAGCAAAAAAATTTAGAAAATAAACACATCTCATATTTGAAACAAGAGAGCTTGAAATGTGTGGGAGCTTTTTCTTAAGAAGAAATGTTACTTCCATTCCTATGTTGTTTCCTTTCTTGAATTGTAGAGCATCCACTTAATTTATGTTTTGCTTAAAGTGGTGATGCATGTATTGTGGATTTGGTGCATTTTAGTTATAATATGTTTTTGATATCAAATTGTGCTTCTAATATTTTTATAAGAGATCAAAATTAATGCAAATTATTTTTATAAGATAGGATTTAGTGTATAGTGTTTCTTACACTTTATTTACCATGTACAACAAAATTATAAATCAATCTATAACATATAATAACTAGCATTTAAAATTGATCCTTTTATAAAATAGTTAGAAATAAAACAATATTATAATTTTTGCAACCATATATAGAAAGATTTGAATGCATGCAACAAATTAGAATGCATGCAACCAAAAAAAAAAAGATGAGTATGGTGGTGGTGGTGTTTTCGTGTGAGGGAGAGAGATCAAAGAGGTTAGGTTGAGAAGGAGTGATTGGAGAAGGGATTTTATATTGATGAAGAAGATTCCTATAAAACAAATGGACCAATGCATGAAGAGCAATAGAATATAAAAGAAGAGAATTGAAAGCTATGACATAAGGATGGAGAATTAGAATGTTAGATGACATCTCTTCATTGATCAAAATGACAACATCTATTAAATAGTTGGAGGTAAAAATCACATTATAATTTTTGCAACCATATGAAAATATTTGTATTAATTGTTAAATCAATGTCCAATTAGATTGGAAAACAAACAATATTTGGCCAAATGACCTCATATAGCCTACCTTCTCTTACAATATTGGTTTTTACTATTTGAGATGTTTACCCTAATTTTCGGCCAATCCAAGTCTTGCATATGTGTTCCATTGGCCAATCCAATGCTTCTACATATCTTTTGTCTTTGAAACTCTATCCCTAAATTCCAGCCAAAGAAAGCATCACACATTTCTTTAATTGCCCAATTCAAATCTTCTACATGTCTCTAATAAGTGATTGACATTTTGACTAATGTGGAGGTGCCATCTAAATTCTCATTGTCCATCCTTATGTCATAGCATTAAATTGGATTCTTTGACATGCATTGGCCATGACACTTCATAGAAGAATTAAACATTCCATTACTTTACATGCATTGGTTTGTTTCATTCTCTCCTTTAATGCTTCACCACATTCAATAACTAACACTTAAAATTCATATTTTTATAAAATAGTTAGAAGTAAAACAACATTATAATTTTTTCAACCATATAGAAATATTTGAATGCATGCAACCAAATACAAAAACAAAAAAGAAAAAATTCTTTCAAATCTCTACACTCCCACTCTGATGTACACACACCATACACTACTTGGTGAAGAATCTTTGGTGAAGTAAGGTGTGAGAAAGAGAGTCTCTAATTTTTATGAAAGGAAAATCGTTGAGTTACACTATTATTATTTTTTGGGAATTTTTCATGAATGATCTTCAATCTAGCACTCTCTTGATCATGCAAAATAAAAATACAATTGCCCATATGTGAAAGTATCCCGTAGATCAAGTTTATAATTCACTATTATAAGTTATTACTAATAAAAATTTATAATTCACGAGAAGATGACAATTTTGATTGCCGATAAAAATTTTAAAATTACTATTACAAGTTATTACTGATAAAAATTTATAATTCACGGGTCGGTGAAGACTCCACTTTAAAATTCAGCGTGACTAAAAATTTGATGTGTCTTTGAATCTCTCTATCACTTTGAGTGCATAAATTATAAAAATTGTAAATCTTTCTATAAGTAGCACGTGAAAATTATAAATCTCTCTATCGATACTTAGAGATTTACCTAGCGCGCAAAAATTAAAAAACTCTCTATAATTGCTGCGCATAAATTATTAACCTCTCTATGAGTAATGCGTAATAATTATGAATATCTCTATCGATACTTGGAGATTGAAGTATCGCTAAAAAATTTAATCCTCTCTATACGTACTTAGAGGTTGATAATTTTTATACAAAAATTATAAACTTCTCTATCGATAATTAGAGATTGACATAGTGCTAAAAAATTGCGCAGATATTATAAACCTCTTTATAGGTAACGCGTAAAAATTACGAATCTCTCTATCAATACTCTGGGGTCTAAGTATCGTGCAAAAATTATAAACTTTTCTATACATATTAATTGCGTAGAAAAAGGGTTAAAATTAAATTTTATACATGTCACGGGTCTTCGAATGCTCCACTGTAAAATCACTATTATAAGTTATTACTAATGAAAAATTATAATTCACGGGAGATGACAATTTTGATGCTGATAAAAGTTTTAAAATCACTATTACAAGTTATTACTGATAAAAATTTACAATTCACGGGAAGATGATAATTTTTATCACTAATAAAAATTTGCGTCAATATCGGGCGCAGTGGCTGCAATATCCAGTGCGGTCATTACCGACAAATGTATATCGATCATGATTTTGTTTTCGTGGATTTTGTAGAGGAGAAGGAGGAGAGTCTTTTTATACATGACACGGGTCTTTGAATGCTCAATTATAAAATTCGATGTGACTGAGCCATCCAACAATAAGTAGCGCGCAAAAATTAAAAAACTCTTTATAAGTAGCGCACATAATTATAAATCTCTCTATCGATATTTAGAAGTTGACATGATGCGCAAAAATTGAAAAACTCTTTATAAGTAGCGCACATAAATTATAAAGCTCTCTATCGATATTTAGAAGTTGACATGGCTCGCAAAAATTATTAAACTCTATAGTAGCGCGTAAAAATGATGAATATCTCTATCACTTTTGTATTGTACTTATTATAATCCTATTATCAATGATTATGTAAATGATTTTTAATTTCATCATTTTAACGTACTACTCATAAGGAAATTTGACCTATAATTACGTATTGAGCTAATTATTTATGTAGCAAGATTTAATTTGAGTCTTGGTGCGTAAATATAGCAGATTTGTTGCTATTTTTTAGTGTTACTTCCTATTTTTTTGTGCTTGTTGTGCAAATTTTATTTATTTTTATGTTCATTGTTGGTGTTTTTGCTTTTAAGACCCGTAATATGTATAAAATTTATTCTTTACCTATGAGCATACTTCATTTAATTTTTTCATGTTTAGGCATACATCTCAAATAATATAAATTAAATTGGTCAAAATTTCTTATGGGTACTATGTTAAGATGATGAAATTAAAAATTATATAGAAATGAAAATCATGCCATCTAATATGCCTCTTAATTATATAAATTGCAACATATATAATAAAACTGCACCAAGTAATTCTATAGGCTTATAATTATCATGACATCTAAAGCATAAACTCTTATTTTAAAGTATTTTTTATTTTTTATTAGTGGCAAGCTTTAGCGCTTTATGACAAAGGAAAAGTAGAACGAAAAATTTACGTTGATTGTGAATATTAATCCAAGTCCAAAGCATAATTACAAATAAATTGAGAGAAAAACTTAAACAATTAAAGATTGATATAAGGAAATTAGTTAGCGAAAGTGAGAATAAATATTTATTTTGATTGTCGGGACTTTGAATTGAGGTGTCACTTTACAATCATTGTATTGTTTATTTGTAACTTCTATACGCGCTACTCAAAGAGAGACTTATAATTGCCCTAGATTAAACTCCAAATATCAAGAGATCTATTATGGCGCAACACTACTTACAGAAAAATTTATAATTTCTCGCCGAAATCCACAAAGAGTTAATTTTTTTTTCAAGTCTTTGGGAATTGGAAAGCCACGACAAAAATCTCAAATATAGTTTCCTTCACTTGGCTTTAAACCATCTATTCTACCATATATAGGCTCATGGTCTTTTCTCTTTCATGCTAATCTGATCTGTTCAAAACATAAGGAAGATCCTTTTATCTTGCTAATGTTTTCAAGTTGTTACAAATTTATTAATATTAGAAAAAATAAAGCCACATTAATACTCAAAGTTAAAATAAAGAGAAACAAAGGGTTATATTACGAGATGATACAAGCAAAGGTGCATTTTCTTATTGAAGAAGTCTTGACAAGATAGCATGACTAGCAAATACGACGGACACGCCGTGGGAATAGACCTTGAAATAATATATTCTTGCGTTGCTATTTGGTTGGGGAATAAAAACAGAGTTAAGATAAACCACAATGATGAAGGCAACAAAATCATACGGAGAATAACAACTCTGTTTTCAATATATTTAAATTGGTTTGCGATTTTAGAACTACAATGATGAGGTTCTAATTTTTTTACTTTGGAAGCAAGGTGTGGTAATTAGAGTCTCTAATTTTTATGAAAAATGTGAGTTTTGAGATTTTGTTTTGCATTATTATTTATTTACTAACTTTTTTGATGTTCTGATTTTTTACTTTGGAAGCAAAGTGTTCTCGAATTTATATGAAAAAGGTGAGTTTATCTTTGGTCTCAATTTCTCACTGTCTAAAGTTTTGAGATTTTGTTTTGCATGATTATTTATTTACTAAGTCTTTTGATGTTCTGATTGGAAACATGGTATTCTCTAATTTATATGAAAAAAAGTGAGTTTATCTTTGGTCTCAATTTCTCATTGTCTAAAGTTTTGAGATTTTGATCATTTGTTTCCTAGCTTCTTTGAAAATGCTTACAATTTTGCAGGTTATGATTTTTCAGTTTGGAAGCAAGGTGTGGTAATTAAAGTCTCTAATTTTTATGAAAAAGGTCAGTTGGTTGATAGCTACTTATCTATGGTCTCAATTTCTTTGTTGAAGATTACTGTGTTTGTCAACGAAATGAACATAATATGAGTGCTCTAGCAGCAAAATAGAATCTTACATACTTATTTTCTCTATCTAAACTTGGTAAAAAAAAATGGTAAAATCTGTAGCATTAAGTTAGTTTAAATTTAAACATCATGGTTGCATAAAAAAATTGTGCCATACTGTCATACTGTAATATTATCATATCAAAAAGTGTCCATAATAACTCAACTCAAGTCCTCCTAGAAACTCTGAAATTCTGAAATAATGTCACTATTTATACAATTGCAGGGAATGGATTGTTTAATTGGCATGTGTATATTATTCACTGGTATTTTATCATGCTGCTGTGTTTTCCTTTTTCTTTGTTTAGTATTTCTTGCTATTTTTATGAAAACAGATGAATTGCCATTTTAAAGAAGCATAAGAAAGCAGTAACAAGGTCAGATTTTTTATTCAGCTTTCTATTATTTTTTTTTAACTTTTTTGAATGTTGCTTGCTATTTGTAAAGAAATGGAAGACAACAATGACTGGATTATATATTCTGATGTTTGCATGTTTTCAGGTGGCTTATGACTTCTAGATGATGAAACAGCGGAGCGTAACAACTAAAACTAAATTTCATGCTTGCAAGTTTTTAAGTACCTGCATATTATGTTTATATGTTTTTAAGTGGCTTATGGTTTTTATATGATGATGATACAATGATTTTTAGATGATGATGATGGTACATTTATTGGATAAGAGACATTTATTGGATAAGAGGGGCATTGATAGGTGTCCTTTAGAACCATATTAATCCAACAACAGGGTGGTTCACTTTTGTATTGTACTATCCTGTTATCAATGATTATATGAATGATTTTTAATTTCATCATCTTAACATACTACTCATGAGAAAATTTGACCAACTTAATTTATATTGTTTGAGATGCACACCTAAACATGAGAAAATTAAATTAACTATGCTCTTATGCAAAAATTAAATTTTATGCATATTACGGGTCTTGAAAGCTCCACTATAAAATTTGTCGTGATGCTTCACTTGATTCGCTTTTTAGGTGCTTGAAATCTTGAAAAAATTATCCACTTAAAAATTATGATTTATCGCTAAAGCTATGAGTTTAATAGAGATGCTTGAAGTATATATGGGGTGAGGAGGTTAAGTATCTTATCCCCAATTCTCGCAAGAGACATTTATTTGATAAGAGGGGTCTTGATTGTAGGATTGGTTCATCTACTCAAAACATCCATTCAAATGTTGTACATAATATCAAAATAGTTATAGACTGTTTTGAACAACTAACTCATCATAAAAATCAAGACAACTAAAATAATTAAATTGAATCTACTCAACTATTTTTTTTCTTTTTTATCTTCTCTGCTGTCATGGGAATTTCAAAAAGTGCAGTATTAGGCCCTCTAATATCCCTACTATGAAATGGCATGATTTCGCAGCACGTAGTTATTCGTTTGATGATTTTTATTCCAAAGCATTTGGATCCATGCTATGTGAAAAGAATCTCTACATTGTCGGGTAGGCAATAAAATCTTGAAAATGTATTCCAACCATTGGTTAACATTGAATATGTTTTGTGACAATTGAATTTCAGTATATGCATAGCTCCCTGCTCATTCAATATCTACCAAACTGAACACTATTTTATGCTATAGGCATCTCCTTTATTTATGCTATCACTAAATCATGTCACTTTATATGTATTGGGATTGTATGAGCCATGTTGTTTTATCTCCAATTTATGCAAAATCTTTCAAAATCCTTCCTATGTTGCCTTTTTTAATGACTTTTGTAGTTATATAATATACTTAGATTTTCCAGTAAAACAAGAAAGTAAAATTTGAGATTGTAAAATTAGTTCCACTTTAAGAACTGATGTACGAGAAGTTGATAATGTTGTTAATGATAGCAGTCGGATTCCCCCGCAATTGTCTTTTGAAGGAACAAATCTTCCAGACAACTTTACTTAGAAGGTATAAAAAAAGAAAATCAATCTTGAGCACTATTCTAATTCATCATCACCGAACCATGCCAAGAATTATCGTAAGGTGCATTGCTTACTTAGTGCTCCGTTGAGCTTTGGATTTCATGATATGAATTTTTCATTATGAAACTTCGCAGTGAAAAAAAATCTTGCCTCAAAGTTCAATGTTTGGTGGAGCACTTAGAATGTGATGCACGTTACGATACTTCTTGACATGGTTCGGTGATGGTGAATTAGAAGAGCACTCGAGATTTATTTTCTTTTCTTCTACCTTCTTAGAACTGTTGTTCGGAAGAGTTATTCCTTCAAAACACAACTGTGAGGGAATCTTAAGTCTGCCATTGATAACATTATCAATTTCCCCTACATCAATTCCTAAAGTGAAACTCATTTTCGTAAGAGTTATTCATTCAATAGGCAACTCAGATAAACTCATACCTCCATTTTTGAACCTCTCAATACATAGTTCCTTCTTCTTAACCTTCACTTGATCCTTAAAACATGCATATGAAGGCAGATGTTTGCTACAGTCATCCAATCAGAAGAGAAAATTGCTTTCTGAATGCACATTTTTTATGAAAGATATATCACATTGAAAACAAACAGAATAAGATGAATCTTTTGGAGTTTTTACATGGCCTAAAAAATTCAAATCATTTTCCATGACAATCATCAAAACTATGGTGCAAATAGCATAAGTTTCAGAGTAATAGTCTGCCCAATTTAGCAAATGTGAATGTTATGCATTACACATATCCGTGGTTGGTTTTACAGCATTTGAAAAAAACAAATGAAACATGGAATTCGCATCTGCAAACAACTAATACATATTTTTTTTTCCAGTATATGTTGACAGAAAACAATGGTAATGAAGGAAGTAGCATTTAGATTTCGGCGAAAGTGAACAGAATATACCCACAGACCATTCACCTGTCAAATGGAATTCAAATCCAGCAGTATCGGTAGTGAAGAATGTATGCAGATTTTTGGTTAGATGTATCCATATAGTTAATGTAATTTGATGTCTTATTTTGCAATGATGTTATAATTCTATTTGCCTCTTTTTATCAAAACTATAATGTGTGTTCATTAACCTTGAATGTCATTTCTATTGAATTATATTCATTGCCTTTGCCAAAATTTTACGTCGTATCCCTAATCCAAACAGCGACCATGATTGGCAGCGACCATGATTGACATGAATATGCCGTTCCACCGAACCCGTGCAACGCACGGGCAAGCTACTAGTATATAAAATGAGTGGTTCCTCTTTTCTTTTCACTTTATACATTATTTGTATTTTTTTTACAAAGTAATAAAACATGAAAATAATAAAAGGGATATTCAAGTCCGCAAAGGAAAGAAATCCAACTCCATTGAGGATATGATATAATATATTCTGTATCATTCAAGATAATAATGCATCTACTTACAAATACAATCTATTACAATATATTAAAAAAAACTACTATTAAAAATCCAAATTTGTCCTTATCACTTTTAACGGTATTTCAAGTTTTGCGCCCTTAAATGTAATTTTAACTCTAAACTAATAAAAAAATAAACATAAAATAAATCTTCCCTTAAAAATAGTAATAAAAACCACATCTCTAAACAAACAAAAAAGAGAAAAAAAATAAACCTAAAAGAAATCTTTCAATAAAAATAGCAACGGAAAACACTTTTTTAAAAAAAAATAATAATCCAATCTATTTTAACTTCAAAATTAAGAAAAAAATAATAATTATAATAAAATTACGCATAAAAATAGAAACAAAAATCACGATAAAAGATACCAGTCAAAAATAGTAACTTTTATCAAAAAATAGTAACTCAATCTAACATATAAAAAATTAAAATAGAAGAACTAAATAAAAGAAGAAACTTATTTATGAGCTTAAAAATAAAAGAACATAAAATCAAAATAAAAAACACAATGAACCTGTTTGTATTTACTTATTTATGATCTTATGCGAAATAACTTATACAAATATAAGTTTTTATGTATTATATTATAAGTTTTTTAAGGTTGTTTATGAAAACAATTTATAAATATATGATTTTTGTTAGTGAAATCTTATGAATTAACAGGCGTAAAAAAACTTATGAAATAACATAAAAGTTTATTTATAAATTATAATCATAAAGTATTTTCATAAGCTTAAAAATAAGCCAAGTTTAAATGAACCCAATATATTAAAGGTATTACTACTAAAAATCTTAATTTGTCCTCCTCAATTCTTAAAAATATTTTAAATCTTCTATTTCATAAAAGAATAAATTATATTTTTCAAATTACTATTTTTCTATCTAATAATTAAATTGTAATCTATATTTATTATAAAAAAAATCTACTCTATTTTTGTTTACTCTTATATAAAAAATAGAGGAGAAGTATATTATTGTTGAATATATATTATACTAATAATTACGGGGTAAATATTTATTATATAACACACATGACAATTGTTTTAATAAAAAAATATCATACACGGGACAATTGCTTTAATAAAAAAAAAGTAATTGAATAATATACTATAATAATAATAATACACGGAACAATTGTTGATGAATATATTATTGATAAATATATATTATAATAATACATGGGACAATTGTTTGAATAAATTTTTTTAATCATACACGGGACAATTGATTTAATTAAAAAAAAGAATTGAATAATAAATATTTTTTATTATTAATTATAATTTATTACACAAAAATCATACACGGGACAATTGCTTTAATAAATTCTTTTACTTAATTTAATAAGTTTTACAAAAAAATAGCAGAATAACGTCACTTATTATTTATATTTTTTTGACACACTACGTCACTTATATTTTAACAATATTTTATAAATAAAAGTCAATAGATCCGTGCGAATGCACGGTTCTCAAAACTAGTTGTGTCAACAGCATTCACATGCACATCTTCATCTTTGAGTTTAAGATAGTACAATCCTTCAGCGGCACTAGCCAAACCAATCATCTTCTTGGTTAACTTGTCCTGCATAAAGCATTGAATACCATTAAAAACAAGCACACATTTTAAGTTTTACACATTTGGGAAACATACATAAGATTAACTGAAAAATCTTAAACACATAGCACATCAATTAAAATGAGGTTAGCTGAAAATTGAACTATGCCCGAGTGCTTTGCTAAGACATGATTTCCATTTGGCAATTTGACTTTGATAGGGGTGATTTAATTGTATGAACGAAACCATTGAACAGAGTTACATATGTGGTGACTAGCACCTGAATCTAGAATCCATGAACCTAAGCTACATGCATGTTTAAGAGTGGAGATGTTACCTTGATTCACATATATATGACCAGTGAATTCGTTTGAACCATTCTTACTTGAAGTTGAAGCAGAGCTTTGGCTAGGGAATGAACTCTGAAGTAGATTTATCAACTGTAAAGCTTGATCCTGAGTTATAGTGTTTGAACCTGAGTTGGCTCCAACAGGTGCAGCTGAGATTGCATCTTCAATCCCTCCCTCAAGAGAAGCAGTGTTGGAGGAGGATCCTTTGTGAAGATGAGGGGGTAAGCGATGCTTTTTGAAGCAATTCTCTACAGTGTGATTGTCACGACCACAAAATGTGCATTTCTTTGGCTTATAGGAGGCAGAACCCTTGACAGCATTGATCAATGCTTGAGGATCTTCATCACGAGGAAACTTGTCTTGGCGTTCGTGTTGAAGCACCATAGAAAACTCCTTGTTCAAAGGAGGTAGAGGATCCATAAGGAGGATCTGAGACTTAACCGTAGCAAAATTCTCATTGAGGCCTGTTAAGAAACGAATCACATACAAGAGTGTGTGATTACGACGTGCAGCGCGCATAGCTTCACAGGAGCAGCGAATGTGGCAGCTACACGCAGGCATAGGAAGATAAATTTCCAATTCTTACCATAGAAGTTTCAAATTGGAATAAAACTCAGTCATTGTGCGTGAATCTTGACGAAGAGAGTACAAATCTTGTTGAAGTTCAGCAATACAAATGAGATCAGCTTAAGCAAATCACTCTTTCAAATCATTCCATACATCAATTGCATTTTCCATGGAAACAATGGATTGTGCAATAGAATCCGAAACAGAATTCATGAGCCATGCACGGAAAGAAGGGTCAAAATTATCAAGAGGAACATGGATACTACCGTCGATAAATTCAATCTTCATCTTCCCGCCAAGAGCTCTGCGCAAGGAACGCGACCAGGAATGATAGTTGGCGCCATTTAGCGGTGGAGAAACCTTCATCGTGGAAGGACCATCAGAAGAGTGAACGAAATAAGGAGAGGTTGGATCGGAAGAAGGATCCACATGTGCAACACGCGGTGGCATGTTGATCGGAGAAGAAAGAACAGAGAAGAAGAAGTGGTCGGAGAAAAACGGTTACAGAGTTTGTTACGGCGGAAGAGGATCTAAAAGGCTCGTGATGCCATGTTAGAAAACAAGCTTCACACCCTAGAGAGAATTGAAAGAGAGAAAAATGAATGAAATTGTATTATGATCACTAACTATTACATTTACATGCTTTGTTATTTATAACACAAATGAGGGTGCATGTGTGACTGTAACTAACTTCCATAGAGTATAATTCTTCAATATGAAGTTAGTTACTCAAGTTATTAACAATTGTTCTTATTTCTTCTACTGCAAGCTATACAAAATCTATTTATATGGAATGGTTTTAGCTGAATTCTAACAATGGAATCTTAATTGATTTATTTGTCCAATTACTAATATATCCGTGATTGTCCTCTTTACCCCTCAACTCCTGTATGTTCCATCGGTTTGTGACTTCTCCATTTCATTTTTCCTTCGATCTAGAGTAGTTTGTCTCTCGATATGTACTTTTGGTTTCACAAAGAAAAAACTTGTGTCATATGTTATACTCATTTCGTATGATTAGCTATTTTCTTTTATCATGTTATTATTTTTTGGGTGAAATATTTCATCACCTGATACTATAATAATATATTTATATATTTATGAGAATATCTTTAATACTTTTATAAGACATAAGATCATTTACATAAGCAGAGAACATTGTTATAAAATATGCTTTAATTTTACATAATCATGTTTTTTCTCTCAATTTTTACATCTTAACCATCAATCACATTTTCTCCATTACTTTTAGAATTAAATATTGTTTTATATTTGTAATCCAATATGGTCAATTGCCCCACTTTATTTCCTCAAAAAAAATTTCCCACTTGAGAGGATCCATTCTCCTCGATTTCATTTCATTATGTTTCATCCGTTCCGTTTTGTTCCATCAATCTAAACAAAATCTGATAAGTATAATTAAATATGCATTAAAAAAATGTATGTAAAAAAGAAATTATTATAGATTAAAAAATATTAAAAAAATAAAAGAAGTCTATCTGTTACTTAGTTACGGGGCGGGTCGTAGAATGAGCAGCCCAAACAAAAAATAAAGTTTATTTTAAGAGGATTTAATTTAACCTCTGCCTGCCGTCGCCCGCGCGAAGCAAAAAATATCGATGGAAACTCTCTTGTTTGGCGCCGTTCGCCCTCCCCCGGAAAGCTTCGATGACAGAGGGAAGCGACCGAAACGGGAAACTGAAGAGGAATCATCGGAAAAGGAACTAGAAAAGGAATCTGAAGAGGAATCATCGGAATCGGAAACGAAAGCCGAAGAGGAGTGGGATTGGGAATCGAAATCAATTGAAGAAATGCAGCAGAAGTATGACGATGACCCTGAACCACGTTTTTTTGTGCGTCCGAATTTTGTGTATGAGAATAAAGTCTTGAAACAACGAACTAAGGAAAGCCATAAAGCAATAGCTGAGTACATGGAAATCTCCCGTGGCATGAGTGTAAGTTTCTCTATTATTTTGTGTTTGATTCATTTATGGAGGGAAAGAACTCTTAGTCCTAGTTCTAGCCATGTTAGACAATAGATATTTTGTATATAACCTTTTATGTTAGATAACTATGTATGTATGTATGTATTTTCTTTTAATATGTGTTTTCTGTACTGCACAGCCCTTCGATCCTATCCCTATTCCAGCCTCAGTAAACTTTTGTATAAATAACTTTCCCAGAGAGCTTTACATAACTGAAGAGCGTCTCGAACGTTTCAACTGTATCTCCCAAATTGCTTTGGCAGAATACAATACAAAAAATCAGGTTCCAAACCAACGTATCATCTATGTTTATTCATTCATTCATCAGTTTCATTGTTCTTTGTTCTAATTTTTGTTTCTCTTGTTTAGGATAAAGAGTATGAGTTTGCTGGGCTTGTCAAGGCAGTCGCTCAGCGTATTCCTCTTGGAACTTACTACATCACCTTCAATGCAAAACCAAAAGATGCTACTTCCACCTGCTCTGCTACAACTTTTCAGGCCCACTTTGTCGACAATATGAGAGGGACTGTGGTCAAGTCGTGTTCCACTAAAACCTAATACATGTATGTACCATGGCAATACATAAATGTTTCTTTACTATTATGCATGCTTACATTACATGTTTACTATGTTCTATTCTAGTTTAAACAATATTCTTAAAGTCGGTGTTAGAATATAAGCAAATATATATATTAGTATCTTTTAGGACTAGGGTTTATGTTACCTATTGTTGTCTTTTGTATTAAGTTATGCTATTCATATTATTAAAACCCTAGTTCTTTTGTGTTTACCCTTATTTTGTCATCTCCATTATTAACAATTTGTACTTCTTTCGAACTTTTAAAATTTGATTATTGTAATTGAAATATGCTGAATTCAAAAAAGACATTAATACCAAAATGTTAAATGAATAGCACCAAATGTTTATTTCTTTAAATTGACATGTAAATACAGTTCAACCATGCCTCTTAGAAAAGACCATTTGGTTTATTTGTTCTCAATAGCGAATAGCAGAAATACTTGGTTTTTTCAATTCCACACAACACGACTGTACTATAGCGTTGGTATATAGTCACTATCTGAAAACAATCTGTACAAAATAGTGTAACAATAACAATATGTTCAAATTCTACTACACTATAGTGATAACAACACTGCCATATCCACTATTTAACAACACTGTTTTTGTTATGTATTTTTCATCCCTGTGTAAATGTCCACTTACCCCAAATCGCCACAACTTATAAGCCCTATTTGAACATGCATTTTCCCAAAACCACTTTCTTTCACGGATGAGAAAGTGTTTGCTACCTATTAAAATTTAGCTAAAAATAAGAATGACCTTACCCTTGGGAACAAAGGGGAAAATATGTTCTTTTTCTCAATTAAAAAACTCAAGGCATTTTAATTTCTGAGTAATTTTAAACACAGGAGTTGAAAAACATGACGTCGTCTGTGAATTGCGGCAAATAAAAAATACTACTAGCTGCTCTGCATCTGCCAACCAAATATCCAAATGCAAGTAATTTTGCCCATTTGAAATTACATAAGATCAAATTTACAATTAAATTACATAAGAACTAATTTACAAACTAATTTAAGGGGTATGTCACTCATATGAAGAATAAGTGAGTAACTAACTACAATTCTAACACACACACAAAACCAATAAAATAATGAATTATTCTAAGTCTTGAAAACAAAATACAACTTAAGTGTATACCCTTCAAATGCCTCCAAAGTTGAGCAATGTGGTACCTTTCAAATGCTTATGTTTGACCAATGTCTGCAATGGATTAAAAAGACTAGTGAATTAGTCACAACTTAAGTAAATACCCTTCAAATGCCTTCAATTATGTAGTAACTAATAGTCAAATCCTTACTAAAGTGTATACCCTTCAAAATCCTTATTTCTCATTACCTCTTGGTCCAATTTTAATTTTAAATAACTTAACTATGAAGTTTGGAAATAGTAGCAATTGAGCGAATCCGATAAAAATCAAACAGAGAATCAATACCTCTAAACCGAGTAGATAGAGTGATAATGCACAATTACATGAATTCCATTGTAATACATATGAGAGTCTACGGTTCCTGGATCAAATAGATAGCACTGCACTAAATAGCCAAGTCATGTTTTTCGATCATTTCAAAGCAAAAATACAGATAAGAAGGAAGAAATAGACAAAAAGCCCTCTACAACAAAGACATTATTATCAAAACTAATTTTTTATAAGTTATTGGACAAAAGAGGGGTATTTGATCTTACCTTAGACTAGATAGATGTCAATGAACCTTTATGTATTGCTATGTTTGAGAATGAAGAGTGAGAGATGTGCCAAACCTGATAGCTTATAGGTTTTTGCAGAACCTAATAACTTATAAAATAATTCTATAGCTCACAAAAGTTGCACAACATGAAACATATCAGTTAGCATATTTTTGTACCAAAAATAAAGGAAAAATATCAAGAATAAAGGGAAATGTGAGTATTCAAGCTTTCTTAAACGTGTTAAAGACCAAAGAAGGGAGAGAGTTCATACTTGTAAAAAAATTGAATCCACAAATTCCTTTTGAGTCACAGGAAATACCTATCATGTGACATGATAAACAAAATAATTAACATCTAATAACTGATTGGAACTAAGTTAACGGCATCAATGCATATGTCACAACAGTTGAGGTATGTCATTCATTGCCTTGTATACACATTATCATTAAGAAGATTATAGAGTAATAAACAGTTGAATAATAAGATGAACACAAAGTGAACCATTCAAATGACCTAATTTAAATATGAAAACCATAAAATCATGCACACATTTGTTTTTGATATGAAAGAAACTCTCAACTAAGTATAGCTTACTAGAAAAGAAAATAACTATGTAATTATAAATCCATGTTTGAAGAAGCCTCAGTAAACTTTTGTATAAATAACTTTCCCAGAGAGCTTTACATTACTGAAGAGCGTCTCGAACGTTTCACTCGTATCTCCCAAATTGCTTTGGCAGAATACAATACAAAAAATCAGGTTCCAAACCAATCTATCATCTATGTTTATTCATTCATCAGTTTCATTGTTCTTTCTTCTAATTTTCTTTTCTCTTGTTTAGGATAAAGAGTATGAGTTTGCTGGGCTTGTCAAGGTAGTTGCTCAGCGTATTCCTCTTGGAACTTACTACATCACCTTCAATGCAAAACCAAAAGAGGCTACTTCCACCTGCTCTGCTACAACTTTTCAGGCCCACTTTGTCGACAATATGAGAGGGAGTGTGGTCAAGTCGTGTTCCACTAAAACCTAATACATGTATGTACCATGATAATTAATAAATGTTTCTTTACTATTATGCATGCTTACGTTACATGTTTACTATGTTCTATTCTAGTTTAAACAATATTCTTAAAGTCGGTGTTAGAATATAAGCAAATATATTAGAGTATCTCTTAGGACTAGGGTTTATATTACCTATTGTTGTCTTTTGTATTAAGTTATGCTATTGATATTATTATTAAAACCCTAGTTCTTTTGTGTTTAGTGTTTACCCTATTTTGTCATCTCCATTATTAACACCTGGTAACAATTTGTACTTCTTTCGAACTTTTAAAATTTGATTATTGTAATTGAAATATGATTACTGAATTAGACATTATCACAGCATCTAATTGTCATTACTTTTAACATTTCTTATCTTTCAAGGTTCTTCCTTGCTTTGCTTTCAAACTATACCTTTTCAAATTGAAATACTTCTGCGGGTGATTAATTTGGGAAAGTGGGTTTTTTTTCTTTGTGGTGTTATACTTTGTCTTGTGACAAGAGTTAAGACACTCTTATACCTTGTATTATGAATAATGAAGATGACTTCAAGTATGGAAAAGAAGCCTTAAGTTGCTTTAATTTTCTCAATTTGGAAAAGAATCAGGGCTCAGTCTAATCATAAAATTGTTCAAATTGTATATTTGTCTCATCAACGCTAAATTTTTTACAGATTAAATTGGATTGTGCAGGGGATTAGTTGTCCATATAGATAATCATAATTTTGTAAACATTAAAATTATCAGTAGGCGTTTAGCTCCGTGTGTATTGTTTTCCAAATACCTTTTATTTAGTACTCTAAATTTGCTCTTTAATTGTTTAGCCTTTGCGAGACATCTGGGTCATGGTTCAATTGTGTTGGTTAAGATCTGTTTGTAATATGAATTTACTTTTAGGTAAGATAATTTGTTTGTTTGCTTGTGCTAGTTTCATAATTTTATGACCTACTTAATTGGCTTAGGCTTGCTAGTTGTATCCTTCTCAGAAATTTTGGAATCATAATTTTTACAATGCAACTCATGCTAGTAATCAAATGAAAGTTTTAGATATACTTTTGAATGAATCAAATGCTAGTTGTACCCTGATTTTTATTCTCTTTGTAGAAAATCATATCCCTTGCATTGCATCCACCTGCAGTGAAACTGGTTTTTGGTTGTGTTCAACACACATGAGGTGAAAGCGTGGACATACTTATGGGTGTAGTTAAATTTCTTGGTGTTTATGTAGACAATATTTTGTGCTTGAACATCTTTGGAAGTGTTAATATTTATGTTTCTTTTGTAATTTCGTGCCATCATCCGTACAATCAGCTGAATGTCTCCAATTTCATATATGAACATGATTGAATTAGTGTCAACTAAGTGATTGATGTCAAGTCATTAAAAAACTCCCTCTAGGATTATTCGTTCGAGAGAATATAAGTTCGATTCTTGGTGAAGAACAATTCTTGGCAGAAATTCACTTACAACAGTCTCTTTCTCTATGAACCGAAAGTTAATCACAAAAAAATAATTTGAATTATTTTTATTAATTTATTTTATGCATATTATATTTGAATTGTGGTGTAGAGTGTGAAAGTTGTGACCTATTTGTCTCACAAGGAAAAAAAATCAGCATTGTAAAATAATTGCATTTAAGTGCTTTTGCGATATAAACAAAGTTCCCACAGCCGGGAGGATTCAAAAAAGTGATAAAGCTATGCAAAAACAACTAAAATTTTTCATGCTAAATGACTTAAAGGCTTAATTAATGTTTTTTTTTATAATTGCTTAGTTAGTGTTTTAATCCTTTAAAGAAATTTTTGATTTCATATTTGGTTCCTTGATGAATAAATGTTTCCCTTAAAAGATATCTCTATTTATCACATTGATTTTTCCCGTCAATTTTTTAAAAAAAATGTTAGTTCTTGTTGACTTAATTGATGTGTCAGTGTAGATGTCATACATTGTAAGTAGTCCACTAAAGACCTTAATTTTTTAAATTTTAACCATTTGATTTTGTTGTTAGAAAAAAAGTCATTGGATCTTGCAAGGATATTGTATCTTACAATGAACCAAAATATTAATTAAGCCATTATTTAATTATACAAATTGAACAATTTTTCATATTAAGGTCCGTTTGAATTAACTTAATTTTGAATTTATACAAACAGTTTAGGCAATATAAATTAGATTTTATGCTATTTTACAAGTTCATACTAGTGAAAATTCTATTTTTATAAGCTATTTTATCATAAACTACCTTGACAAACTTATAATAATACATAAAAATTATATTAGTTGTTTGCATAAGCTCAAAAGTAAGCTAATTTAAACGGGGCCTAAAACAAAGACCAAATTTTCGGATAGGAACATCAACCATGAATTCAAACTAAAGAAAGATAAGTAAAATGTAAAAATCAACTTTGAAATATAATATATACAAATTATCATGGACATGGAGTAAATATACAACATATATTGAGCATAATTATCCAAAACCATATTGCCAAGTTGATAACTTGGTTCTGTGGAGCCATATCACATGATCCGACGCAAAGCTTAAAAATCTACTTGGGTTACAAGCAAGCAAAATCTGACTAGTGCCACAACATGAGGAAAAATTGCTGCAAAAATGGATCACTATCAACTCCAGCAATTTTCAGAGTGAAAATTGGAAATATTACATTGCTACATGCAAGAGTAAAATAATCAAATAAACCACATAAAGAGGTAGTAAATTTAACCCATGTGTTACAACGATTTTCGCAATGGATGCAAACAATATATAGTTCATTTGAGAATTCCGCCAGAGAGTGGTTAAACACTCTACATGCTTTTACACCTTTTCATAATTTTCCGGTTATATGAAAATTAACCCCACATAAGAGTGAAATCACAATCGAACCCTATCGAATTTAAATATAGAAATTTTATGTGCAACAAATGAAAACCAAAACTGACATTTCAAGCACCTTAGCTATTTTTTGACCACCTCATGGTTCATTAGTTTGAAGGCTATGAAAACAGTTTTCTATATGATTTCAGTGTCATCTTGATATAAAGATGGAAACAGTATCAAAGTGAGATACCATTGAACAATATTCACCTTCATTATGTTTCATAGTTGAAAATAACAAAGTTTAATCCTTTCTGCCATGAATGTAAGGAGATTAAGACTGGGAAAGTGGCCTTTGGAGAAATGGATGGTTTAAGAGTTGAGCAGCAGTAGGACGATCATCAGGATTAACTTGAAGGCACTGCAAGATAAAATCCTTTGCATCTCTTGAAAGAGTGTCAGGAATAGGAGGTAGCTCACCTTTTGCAATTCTAAATAGTGCAGAAATCTGTTGTTAAAAGAGATCAATAAAAAAACAAAAAGTCATAACCAGCACAAATGCAACTTTTATAGTTATCATAATATATTTCAATATTTCATGGAAAATTATCCATTTTGTTTACAAATAAATAGCAGGAAAATTAAGTACTTGGATCAAAATGGGTAGACTGAACTGTTTAATAATGGTTAAGAAAATGCAAAAGCAAAAACTTCAGCTGAGGAAAACGACGGGAAACAAAAAGGACTGGGAGTGGAATTAAAATTTGAACTGAAAATTTGAAGAGCTCTCCCTTGAGACAGAAAAGAGAAACATAATCAGGGGTATAGTCACTGTACCAGCCAACATAATGGGAACAAAAATAATATGAGACATACCCATTCAAAATTGGAGTATGGAATTTCGCCAGTTAGCATCTCAAGCACAGTGCATCCCAGACTCCAAACATCAGCTGGAAGGCCGTAACCTTTGTTTGTTCCTTTCACAACCTGCATATTCCCGATCAATAATTAATAATCATTAGAATAGAAGCTCATTCTTAACGTGTGAAATCTCAAAAATCCTATCAAAAGATTATTATATTTATATCTTGTGTTGAGGTAGAACACAGTGCCGTGAGGAAAACATTAAAACATGTGTGGCTAAATAGTTATTTCAAGAACTAAGAAATTCAGCTAGGAGTCATCATGAGCATGAAATTAATTTGTGATAATCAATATTCTCTAGTCTACATATTGCTCCCAACTTTGTTTTTGATGAAAAGACCAAACATAGAAATTAGGTGACATTTTAAGATAAAAAGGGTCCTTTTAATTCAAGAGAAATCAAAATTGATTGTCAACTTCAACGACCAAATAGTGGGTATATTCACTAAATCTCCATAGGGGACCTGATGTTGAATTTATTTTAAGGGTTAATATGTGTTTACCCCCTTGCAATGTGGGCGAGTTTTGGTTTACCACCTTCACATTATAGAGGGTAAACCAAAACTCGCCCACATCGTGGGGGGTAAACACCTATTATCCCTTATTTTAGCAAACTTGGTCCATATGACATACATGTTCTACCTTGTGGAAAAGTCTTAGAATAGAAACTCATTCACATTGGACAGAATGTGGTTATTATACTTATATATCAATCATGTATATATATAAACAAAACATCTGTGCTAAATACACTACTCTAAAACCCTAGATTCACTTTGTGTCAAAAAAAAAAAAAAAAACCCTAGATTCACTATATACAATAATCAATAGCTATACAATCAAGAAAGTAAAAGATTAAACACTAAAAGTAAGAGAACTTTAGACAGTTTAAGATTCTAGTTTCGAAAGCATCTAATCGCTACATCGACACAATATAATGCATGTCTCACTCCAAAGGTAGCCTTAATTTCATTTTCTATTGTCTTAAAAATGGCAGGAATATCATTATGCTTGATCATTACATCACTATCACTAATTATATCAATCTGTTCATCACACTGATCAAGTCTCATGGCAAATAAATGGGATAAAGCAATAAATAATTGTATAAATTCAACACTCAATAGTTTAATTGTTTCAACTTATCCAGGAACCTATTAACAGAGTGCAACAAGATCTCATATTGCCATGCAGTTCATTTTAGTTGCGCTCTAATAATTTCCATGAATTCTACATAGGGATACCACCAACTTCACAGGTAAATAGAAGCATTTAGTGTTTTAGATCAGTAGTACAATAAATGGACACAGTTTATGACAATTGTAAGACAATTTAATTTCATTTAATATGGCTGTTCTCGGCTGAAAAAAGAGTAGAACTCATGCTAGAGTTTGCATCCAGGCAATTAACATAATTACTGATGAAAAAGTTGAACCATTATTCAGTATTTCCGCACATAAGTTTGAAGGCAAACCTCAGGGCAGGGGCCATCCAGAACGCTGTCCTTCGCATGATTTAACATCAACAAATTTGGTTGCCTGGAAAGCAATTTATGTAGCAATATAATAAAATGGAAAGTGTAAGCATGTGCATATTGTTCAAATATAAGCACCAGAAACAGAACTATAAACTGACAAATACCTTTGCTAACCCAAAATCTGCAAGTTTGACGGATCCACTTGCGTCTATCAATATATTCGCACATTTGATGTCCCTTAAATTGGAGAGATATAATTACATTATATTAATACAGGAATTTCATTGATACAAGAATGTAGAGAAGATCATCACGGGCATAAATCCAAAGAAAAAGACCAATTAAACTTTACAAAACTGAAAATCAAAATTTCATTGTAAGTTGTAACTACTTAATTTGATACTGATGACCATTATTTTCCTTCTTTAACCATTAGTAAATTTACGCTCAGAGCTCAAAGTAACCAAAAACTTAAAGAACTAATATGTTTTCCACAAATACTAGACATCATAGTAGTATCAAAAGACATTTGTATGGGGCAAGAAAGGAATGGCAATCATTAGATGAAAAACCATCCTTTTTTCCCTTTGATACTTTTTCTTCTTTCCTCAACTCTCATGTTTACCCCCAATATGTGGAACAGTTCACGGTATTTAAAAATAAGGCTAAATGCATAATGAGCAATGAAAATGAAGCACTACTTATGAGAGAGCAAGCAAAACTGAAATGTTTAAAAAGAATATCTTTATTACAATGATGGGACAGTAATCAAAAGTGATAGTTCATTTGAAACAAGGAAAGCAAGAACCATAGACAGGACTCTTGACAGCATTATTCCAGAATTGGGAACCATATACATATTATGCAAGACCAGAATTTACACAGAATATCAGTAATCATATATGCATAAAGGAAAGCAAAAGTATATGAAGAAAAAAAAAAAAACTGGAGTCACCTGTGAACTACATTTTATTCATGAAGATACTTCAAACCATGCAGAATTTGTCTCGTATAGGCAGATACTTGGGAATCTCGGAGAGTATAACTCTCAATAAGGAGGTTTCTAAGAGAACCTTTGGTCACAAGCTCAATAAAGATATACAGCTTGGATTCATCCAACATTAACATCAAGCAGGTGTAAAGTAAAAATCTCATTATGTACAAATACTGATGCAAATTGGCATCATAAAATGCAGAAAAGATGAAATTAACAGCAAAAATGGAAAATTAGATTATTATTATTGAAATCAAAAGAAAATACAATAGAATGAAGATCTTATTGTTCTCTGCCCCAAAAAACTGAATGATTCTTATACATGCCTTTCTCTCTCTCTACTCAGCACCCATAACAGAATCCCACTACACTGTTTGCCTTTCCCTCTCACCCTCTAGCATGTGGATACTCCTAACAACAAACCAACACTCCTATTTCCTATTCTTTCCGGTTCTAGCACAAACCCATGGGATACTGGTCTGGGGATTTGCAGCTGTGCTAAAATCCCAGTTGGGCCACATCTCTCATATGGTGTCCTAACAAATACAGACAATGAACACCCCTCAAATGAAAATGAAAATTTTGCAAATCATGCTCTGCACATACTGTTTAGTAACTTCAGTTTTTTTTCCCTCTATTATTTAGTTTCAAGCCTCTATGGGACATCATTAATGAGAGATGGGATAAGCAACTGCACAGACATTTGCATGCTTCAGGCTATCATGACATCATCTCAATCCCAAACTACATTACAGTGCTGATTTTAAAGCTGATTACAAAGTTAGACGTGGGTTGTATGATTCTTTGCAAAGGATGATTGAAGATGTTCACGAAATTAATAAAATAGAAGCTCAATTACATTGACCTCCCCTGAGGTCTCTTTAAATAACAAATACACTCCTCTAATTCTATAGTAGATACTGACCTCCTCTAAGTTCTCTTAAAATAGATAGAAACATTGTTTGTTGTTCTATTAACTTTGGGGTAAGAAAAACGTCTTCTTCTATCCTAATGAAGATGACATTTTGGCTTTTTCAAATGAGACACCCACCGAGCAGCTCAAATGAAAATAATGCTTTGTTATATCTTTGTTGTGTGGGATTTGGCTTTATTAATAAAAAATTAATAATAACAAGTCAATTTGGAATTTTTACATCTTGTTCCTTCTACACCCACCGAGCAGTAAAAGTAAAATGGTGGCTTGCAATATAACCCTGAGACGCTGCAGCAACATACGAAAGCTAGACATGCATGAAGCTACTGTATAGTTGTAATTCGAAGACTCGAGAAGGAAGAAAAGTGTTTATTGTTTCTTGCAATGAACTACCTAAGCATTAAATTCACATCTAATCCTACCCTACTCTCGTTCAAGATTCAAATATGGAATTTTCCTAACCAGCATATACTTATACTAAATTACTACTACTATTGCAGCAAAGTATAACAAAATATAAAAGGACTAAAATACACAAACACATAAATAATCCATCTATTTCAAAATGAGTGTTGTGTTGTCAAAAGAAACGACATTTTTACTAAACTGAATTCTTATTCTATCAATTCTTATTCCCGCCGATAATCCTTCACTTGAAGGGGGTGTATCATTCCCCACCCCTTTAAACATCACCTTGTCCTCAAAAGGTGAAATGATGAGAAAAGAACAGTAGGTAATTGCTTCCAATCATCCAATGAAGGCTCATCAAGAAAACACCTTATCCAGTGTACGAGAAAGATAATCCTCCCATGATAGACGAAACTAGTTGTGAGACGACCCTTGTCTCAAGAGAACTGTCCCCCCAGAATCCCATTGTTTGAAATGCTAGGACCCATATGTAAGTGAAATTGCAGATAAAGCAATGCCAAAATAGCCATATATTGTTTCACTTGATATATCTAGCAAGGATGGTGTGCTATTGGCTACTATGGAGTGGTGAGCTACACTATGGGAAATGCATTGCAATGCCTTTTTATCATTTCTACCACTACACATTTTCATATGGCTTTGATGTTGCTCCAATGTAATAGTCTGGTGTGTCCCAAGTGGATTTAAGTACTTCAAAGCAAGGACAAATGAAAATTTGAATAGCAATAGATCCAGGCCCAAACATTTATTCAGTAATTATAAGAAAAAGAGTAAAGAAATCCCAGAAATTCAAAATATCAAATCCTAGTGGCTCCAATAAGATAAGTAGGGCTAGACAAAATTCAGTTGTATTGTCCCATAGGATGACACTTGTATGTTGAAGAAGAGCATCTAAATTTAAGTCTTGAATTCCCATAATACGCAATTGTGGATATATTTGTGAAACTGATGTATAAAATTCTTGACAGTAGCATGAGTTTCATCAATTATACCATGATAAAGTGTGCCAAAGTCACCTTCAGTGGCAAAAGCATTATGTGTATTATGGTTTTGCTTGTATTCCAAATGGGTCCCATTTATAGGACTTAGCGTCACATGTAGTGAACACGAATGGATACACAAGAAAACATCATGGTAAGATGCAATCCTGCTGCCAGTCCAATATTCCAATGACGGTCACAAGAATTTATTGACTTGAGAATATATTTGTATGCAGACAATAGTGCAAGACTGATAAAAATTGTATCTATATAAGGGAACAAGAAATTGATGTTGCAAGATAATCAATATCTTACCAGAAAACAAGAGTTGTTCAACTTTCCAAAAGTTTCCTTTATACATGCATTTCACTGCACCCAACCACAATTGTGTGGCATTCCTTCAACTGCTGATAGTAGCATATGGAACTAAAAGAAGAGAATAAGGATTAATATTTTTGCTACTCTTCGGATTAGAAAGTTCACTTTCTAGTTGAGTACAAAATACTGAGGCAAATATGATTACAATATGCTCCACACCACCAATGGGAATTGTCAACTTTTGACAGTTAAACCATGAATCCCCTATAGCAGCAATCCCATCTTGAAGTGGAGTTAATTTGAAGAACCATCAATATCCCGGACCTCTTCAACAGTATGAAACTACCACCTTTGCCACCTTCGAGAAGTTTGTTAGCGAGTATTGAGGTTCTAAAATTGAAGTAATAAATACTCTTATCATCAACACTAACAATAGTAAAAACACCGACCATGATCATGCAACTCAACAATTTGGAGCTGAGTGTTGAAGTTGTAAAAAAGTTCAACAAAGGTATCTGAGATATAGCCGCCATTAACAGTCACAGTGAGATAGTTGTTGACTGTTGCAGCAAATATAAGCACCATTGCTTCAGTGAAATTATGAAGAGTCTTCACAAAATCAATAAAAGGACGCAAATGCAGTTGTGACAACATTGGAATTCACCGCGAAGATGAAGGCAATATTGGTCTACCGAAGACATTGACATCGTGGGATGAGATTTCAATGAAAGCACCAATGATACAACCCGCTTAATCTGGATGTATCAAAAGAAGCACTCTTCGAGTGAGTCGAAGAGTATATACTGCTTGAGAAATTAGGGAGAAAAAAAAGGGAATTTGAGAGAGGAATAGAATCTTATCATTCATAGCAAAAAAGGGTTTCAAGTACAGATTATTTTGTGGTTAAAAAAAAAGTACAGATTATTTTATGCAAGCGTAGCATAACAAACTTGCATAATTTACGGGAATGAAAAATAACCAAAAGATAAAAGCAGTAGCTTGTGGTCTTCAATCTTCATGCTATGAATGAAATCTTATTCACACCGATAACCCTTCACCCACAGAGGCTTCTTGGTTTGTCTCTTCCAGTTGTTGTATTATTTGAGTCCTCATCACTGTTGGGCTCATCCATGACTTGAATCGGGCTTTCACTTAAAGAGAGTGTATCAATAGCAAAGTCTTCAGGTCCAGAAAGTCCTAAACTACTACAAATTTGATCGAACACGCCTTCGATTTCATCAATTAGGAAGTTAGTGCGGTCGCATAAGTCAATGGAACAAGTGTAGACTGAACTAGATGAGTCAAACGAAGATGAAGAAGAAGAAGGACAAGAAGAAGACGACGACGATTGGGCGTCGTAATTGAAGTGCTTGATAGCATCACGTCGTTCGTGTTTAGGTTTTCTTCGATGCTTTTTGGAAACCATGGCGTTGGAATCCTTATAAAACATGGTAGTATGTTTGTGTGTAGTGTGCTGTTTGTTTGCTTCTTATAATGGAAGAAAGGAAAAAAGAAGACTGCTGCAGTGCAAGGAAGCTGCCTGGTAGAGAACAGTAGTTGAACTGGGATAGGAAAACGCGGTGCCACTCCAATTGTCAAGAAACATGTGTGGAAAAACCACGTGCGTTTGATTCCTAAGACGGGACATATTAGACAGAATAGTACGGTGTAGAAGAAGACATGACAAGATTGTATTAAATAGAGTCGACAAAAATTACTAACATTTTGTTGACTACGCAACGAAAATTGTATCTTCGTGAACTGCTTAACGAAACACTTAACTTCGGTAATTACGCGACGAACGCGCTGATTTTCATTGATTACGCAACGAAAACCAATGATATGAGAAATATGCAGACGGTTTGAAACTCAATATCCTAAAAACATGGGGTTTGATTTGTGCTGTGAGTGTTGCGATTTCTGAGTGATGTAGGGTCCGATTTTCATCAAGCAACATCTCCAATCTTTTTTCGTTGCTAATCAAACATATAGGAATCGTCAAAACATCCTCAGTCACGGTGTCAACGTTTTTGTCACATAGAAACCTAAAATCCAAGTAAGATCTCGAACCTTATAATTTTTTGTTTTCATTTTGTGATTTTACGTTGTTCTCAGACGTTATAGTTGTTTATTTTGATTTTTAAACTCTATTGCATGCTAGAAATTGATTTGGGTGTATATTGATTTTGATTTGGGGATTTAGGGTTTGGGATTCAAAATTCTGTCTTGAATTAGGGTATATGAATTGGATTATGATTGAAAATTGTTGAATATTGTTGATGATTGAGAATTAGATTATATGAATTTGGTTTATGATTGAGATTTTGGATTATGATTGAGTTGATTGGTGAATTTTATGTATTGAATTGTTGATTGTTAATTAGGGTATATATAAAATGAAATTCTGCCAAACATGTATTGATTGATTGTTGATTAAGTTATATGATTGGTTGGTTGTTGATTAAGTTAATGTAATTGATTTATATGTTGATGTTTTTTTTTACAAAGAATTTATATGTTGATGTTAAAATGATGAAATTGAATTGGTTTTAATGTTGAGTTATGTATAATGTTGAAATTGAATTGTTGATTGATGATGATTAAGAATAATTGTTTTGAATTATGTATAATGTTGATAGAATTAGGATTGGATTGTGTATATTGAAATATATTTGAAATTGAAATGGTTGTGATTATGTTGCGGGAATTATGTAAGAAGTTGGTCGTAAACGAGCGGGTAGAGATATTGTTGCGCATAGCTCGACACGTAGAGAGCGTGGCGTACCACAGACGATCCGTAAAAAACGAGCGGGTGGTAGAATGAAGGAAGTTTCTTCTACGGCGGAGAATCATCTTGATCCAGTGCCAGAGCCTGAGCATAAATCTCAACATAATCCTTTATAGACTGAACATGAGGAAAGTGAGTGGAGGTTGAAGAGAATGATACGGAAGAGGGAGACGAGGAGCAGGAAGATGACGAAGAGGGTGGGGAAGATGGGAACGAAGATGAAGTATAATAGGAGGATGAGTTTGACCAACATACACCGTCTCCTCCGAATAAGGCAACTAGGAAGCAACCACATAGGAAAAGGCTTCCAATGACTCGGGGGCGACTAGAGCCACCAGTAGACGCACAGAGACCGCCACATTCCATTTATCGATCGGTGAAATGACCATCACCCTTGATGATGTTGCGTGCTTGCTCCATATTCCTATTAGTGGTAAGATGATTAACCACGAAGGAACGACATGCACGCAAGAAAAAGGAGCTGATATGTGCGAGTCCTACCTGAACTTTGACAAATTGGACTGCAAGGATGAGTTTCATAAGATGAAAGGAGCGCATATTGGCTTTCCTAAGCTTTTGCAGTTATACCTAAACAACCTTAACCTTGCTCAGAAGGCTGAAAATGATAAGACACGGAGGACGACATACGGTTCTACAGGGAATGCACGGTCAGATGTTTTCTTCTGTACCTGCTTGGTTCGACACTGTTCACCAACAAAAGTACGCGGTACGTGGATGTGATTTTCCTGACATACTTGCAAGACCTGGATGAAGTCAACACTTGGAATTGGGGTGCCTCGGGACTCGCATATTTGTTCAAGTATTTGGAAAAAATGACTAGGCATAAGAGCGGAAACAGCGGTGGTTACAATTGCCTATTTCAGGTATTTATTTTATTGTTTGTTCTTTGATTCAATTTGATTCTATTTTATTCACATTTGTTAATCATATTTTGCATTATAATTTAATATCATTATTAACATGGTTTATTATTTTGTATAGGCCTAGATTCACGCGCATTTCCCCAGATTTGGTACCTATCTTGTGCATGAAAAATATGACCACCAACATCTCGTGGCTGCCAAATACACCAATGAAAGGGGGTCAGACTCCAGATGAGACTAGGATGACATTGGATCGGATGGAGTTTGATGATGTTGTGTGGCAACCGTTTGAGGATCATCGGCATACAAAGCCCTTTGAAGATTGTTGTTGGTATTCGGGCTGGATTATGCGTGGAACTTCAATGATCTATCCACATTTGTCTGAGCGTGTCTTCATGCAATATGGACATGTTCAGTCTATACCGAGAGACCCCTACGTCTTTGCAAAGGCTAAAATGACCCGATTTACTATTGATCAAGCTTTCCAAGATATGTCGGATGAGAATTATGTCACCGAGAAAATGTGGGGTCCAAGAGCAACAAAAGGATATGAAGTTGAGCCTGGATACATGGTGTGGTTTTATAAAGTTTCGCACCCAAAGATTTGGGCTCCAATGAAGGGCAGTCCCCCACGGCCGGCGAATCTTGAAGTGTTGATCGAGGAGGATAACAAGGATGCAAAGCTGGATGTGTTTGAAATATGTCGGAAAGTGCGGACGGAGGTGACGGCAAGGCTAGAAGATGAGTTGACGTTGGAGGAGGTAAAAGATTTATTAAAATAGGAAGAGGAACTTGGTTTGTTGATGATTAACAGATTTGCGTGGTTTTGAAAACCATGGGAATTTCCCTAAACCATGCAGACATGTTCTGTCAATTTGAATTTCATTGTGTACCTGACGAAATTGTGCACGTATGTCACAGTTTTCGTCAGGCTGTCAACGAACCTATAATGTTGGCACAACATTTCGTTAGGTAGACAACGAAACATAGGGGTCAAAGTGATTTTTTTAAAAGATCTTAAAACACCCATTGGAGTTTATCTGAAGTGATCCCAGAGGTTCTATCAATTTGCATTTCTTTGTGTACCTGATGAAAATTTGCACGTATGCCACATGTTTCGTCAGTCTGTCAACGAACATATAATGTTGACACAAAGTTTCGTCAAACAACGAAACTCAGGGTCAAAGTCATTTTTTTAAAAGGTCTTAAAACACCAATTAAAATTGATTTGAAGTGGTCCCAGAGGTTCTGCCATTTTTCATTTCGTTGTGTACCTGACGAAAGTTTGAACTCATGTCACATTTCGCCAGGCAGTCAACAAATCTATAATCTTGTCACCAAATTTCTTCAAGTACACAACGAAAACTTGTTTAGCATAAATTTTTAAAAAATTAGTTGACAGACTTCATTATTTGATACATAATCATAGTTATAGGCGTTAACGCTTTAATTTAAATAACATAACAAACAACAACGACTAACAAACTATATCAGACATAATCATGAAGTACATTCGAAAAATACTTAAAACACACATAAACCTACGATTATGGATCGACTAAATTAACGACTTGTTCTTCCTCATGTGCGAAGCACAAAGGGGTGATTTCGAACCAAAATTGACCTTAAATCACCCCTCTCCGAAAGACTAAGAAGAAACAAAGTTATGACGACAGAATTACAACAGTCTGAGAGGGTTCCAGGAAGTGATAAAGCATTACACATTAACATATAACCCACAAACAACCGAGATTTTTCTTGCTACATAAGTCAATTATATGAGTTGAACAATTCATTATATTCAACAAAGACCAAATTTTCAGAGAGAAACATGAAACATAGATTCAAAGAAAGGAAAAAAAATGTAAAAATCATAACTTAGAAATATAAAAAATATACACAAATAATGGCATGCTAATAAATATGTACAATAACAATGGTTATTGGATCCATGCTACTATTGTTTCGAAAGCTAATCCCTGAATATTTTTTCACCAGTTAGCACATTTGAAGAGAAGGCGGCAGCGGGAGTATCTTTTTTCAGCTTGACGTTGATAAATTGTCTTTGCAACATTGGAGAAATCATCATGGAGTAAACAGACAACATATATTGAGCATACTAATTATCCAAAACGACGTTGATAACTTGGTTTTGTGGAGCTCCGAAGCAGTGCTTAAAAATCTACTTGTTACAAACAAGCAAACTCTGAATGCCACAACGTGAAGAAAAATTGCTGCAAAAATGGACCTGGATCAACTCCAGCAAAGAGTGAAAATTTGAAATATTACATTGTTCCATGCAATATAATATGCAAGATTAAAATAATCAAATAAACCACTGAAAGAGGTAAATTCAACCGTAGTTACAATGATTTTCCCAACTGGATGCAATGCCAATAATATAGTTTATCATTTCAGAATTCCGCCACAGACTGCTTAAAAGTTAAAACATTTCCTATTCCTTTTCATAGTTTGTCAGTTATGCTTGCAAAAAAATTTACCCTCAAATAAGAGTGAAATCACACATGAACCCCACCCAATTTGAATATAGAAAAATTATGTGCAACATGAAAACCAGATTTGGCATTTTGAGCATCTTAGGTGTTTTTTTGTCCACATCATTGTTCATTAGTTATCAACAGGAATTCTTACGAAAGCTATGAAAATAGTTTTCTATATGATTCCAGTGTCATCATGATAAAGAGGAAAACAGTGTATCGAAGTGAGATGCCATGCAACCATATTCACCTTCATTATGTTTTCATAGTTGAAGATGGCAAAGTTTAACCCCTTCTACCATGAATGTAAGGAGATGAAGACTGGGAAAGTGGCCTTTGGAGAAATGAATGGTCTAAGAGTTGAGCAGCAGTAGGACGATCATCAGGATTAACTTGAAGGCACTGCAAGATAAAATCCTTTGCATCTCTTGAAAGAGTGTCAGGAATAGGAGGTGGCTCACCTTTTCCAATTCTAAATATTGCCTGCATCTGTTGTTGGAAAGGATCAATCAAAAAATCAAACATTATAAACAGCATTAATATTTAATGCAATTTTGAAAGTTATTATACATATATTTCAAAATTTCATGGAAAAGCATCCATTTTGTTTATTTACCTATATGAATCAACTAACATTTCTATGTTATAGGAAACACACGACATAGAACATGAACAAAAGCAAGGATTTAATTTACAAAGAAATAGCAGGAAAAATGTGGTATTTTGATCAGAATGGGTAGCTTGAACTGTTTAATAATTGTTAACAAAACTGCAAAAAGCAAAAACTTCTGTAGAGGCAAACACGTGAACCAAAAAAGACTAGGAGTGGTACCACAATCTTAGCTAAAATTATGAAAATTGAAGAGCTCTTCCTTGAGACAGAAAAGAGATACACAATCAGGGGTTATATAATCACCCTTACTGATACCAGCCAATGGTAATGGGAACAACAAATAGAAATAATATGAGACATACACATTCTAAATTGGAGTATGGAATTTCGCCAGTTAGCATCTCAAGCACAGTGCATCCCAGACTCCAAACATCAGCTGGAAGCCCGTAACCTTTGTTTTTTCCTTTCGCAACCTTCATATTCCCGATCAATAATTAATAATCATTAGAATAGAAGCTCATTCTTAACGTGTGAAATCTCAAAAAACCTATCAAAAGATTCTTATATCTTGTGTCGAGGTAGAATAAAGTGCTATGAGGAATACATTAAAACTTGTGCGGCTAATATAGTTATTTCAAGAACTTCAACTAGGAGTCATAATGAGCATGAAATTAATTTGTGATAATCAATATTCAACGACCAATTAGTGGGTATATTCACCAAGTCTCATAGGGAATCTCAGATTTAATTTATTTTAATAAACTTGGTGCATATGACATACATGTTCCACCTTGCGGAAAAGTTAGATTCGAAACTCAATCTTCATGAGCGCATTGCATTGATGGTGGATAGAATGTGGTTACTATGCAAATATACCAATCATGTATGTATAAACAAAACATCCGTGTTAAATACACTTCTCTAAAACCCTAGTTTCACTATATACAATCAATCAATAGCTATACTGCCAAGAAATTAACAGCTGAAACACCAAAAGTCAGAGAACTTTAGACAGTTTATGGTTCTAGTTTTGAAAGGTATCCCTTAATTTCATTTTCTATTGGTTTAAAATGGCAGGAATATATTAATGCATGATCACTACATGACTATCACTAATTATATCAATCTGTTCATCACTCCGATCAAGTCTCATTGCAAATAAATGGGAGAAAGCAAGAGAGAATTGTATAAATTCAACACTCGATAGTTTCATTGTTTCAACTTATCTAGTAACCTATTAACAGAGTGCAACACGATCTCATGTTGCTATACAGTTTATTTTTTTGGCACTCAAATAATTTCCTTGAATTCTACATAGGGATACCACCAGCTTCACAGGTAAATAGAAGAAAATAGTACAATAAATGCTCACAGTATATGAAAATTGTAAGACAATTTAATTTCATTTAATGTGTTCAGTCCTCAGCTGAAAAAAGATTAAATTATTTAGTAAATAATATTGCATCCAGGCTATTAATATAATTAGTGATGATTAAATTATTTAGTAAACAGTTGGACTTATATTTGGTATTTCCGCTCATAAGTTAAAATTGAAGGCAAACCTCAGGTGCCATCCAGAATGCCGTCCCCTTGCATGAGTCAACATCATTCAATTTGGTTGCCTGAAAAGCAATTTAGGACCAATATTATAAAATGGAAAGTGTAAGTAATTGCAAATGGTTCAGATATCCATAACTAATATTAAATGTTGAAGAAATATATACACCAGAAAGAGAAGTATATACCGAGGAATACCTTTGCTAACCCAAAATCTGCAAGTTTGACAGATCCACTTACGTGCACAAATATATTTGCACATTTGATGTCCCTTAAATTGGAGAAATTACATTATATTAATACAGTAATTTTATTGATACAGGAATGCAGAGAAGATGTTAAAGACATCATGGGCTTAATCCAAAAAAAATACACCAATTAAACTTTCCAAAACTGAAAATCCCAATTTCATTGTAACTATTCAACGTCTTAGCCTTCCCTTAATCTGATATCGATGAACATGATTTTCTTTAATCATTACAAATTTACGCTCAAAGCTCAATGCAATCAAAAACTGAAAAAAAAAACTAATATGTCTTCCACAAATACTAGACTTCATAGTAGTATCAAAAGGCATTTGTTTGGAGCAATAAAGGAATAATGGCAATAATTAGATGAAAAACCATCCTTTTTCCTTTGGATACTTTTTCTTCTTTTCTCAACTCTCATATTTACCCGAATATGTGGAACAGCTCACGCTATTCAAAATAAGATAAATGCATAACGAGCAATGAAAATGAATCAATATTGCCCAAAAGCGGGTGGGGGGGGAAGACAAGTCCAAATAACAAGAAAAAATTAATATATTTGCAAATAATATTTGTATTGCAACTAAAAGAGAGAGCAAGCAAAAACTGAAATGTTTAAAAAGAATATCTTTATTGCAATGACGGGATAGTAATCAAAAAGTGAAAGTTCATTTGAAACAAGGAAAGCAAGAACCATAGACAGGACTCTTGACAGTAATGTTCCAGAAATGGGAACCATACCATATTATGCAAGACCAGAATTAACATAGAATATCAGTAATCATATATGCATAAAGGAAAGAAAAAGTATATTAAGAAGAAAAAGAAACTGGAATCACCTGTGAACTTCATTTTGATCGTGAAGATACTTCAAACCATGCAGAATTTGTCTCGTATAGGCAGATACTTGGGAATCTCGGAGAGTGTACCTCTGATAGAGGTTTCTAAGAGAACATTTGGTCACAAGCTCGATAAAGATATACAGCTTGGATTCATCCTACATTAACATCAAGCAGGTGAAAAGTAAAAACCTCATTTTGATCATGAACTTACTCTATTAGATGTACAAATACTGATGCGAACCCAGCATCATAAACTACAGAAAAGATGAAATTAACAGCAACAATGGAAGAATAAGAGTGTATTATTATTTATAGAAATCAAAAGAAAATAAAATAGAATGAAGATCTTATTGTTGTCGGTCCTAACAAACTGAATGATTCTTATCCATACCTCTCTCTACTCAGCATCCATAAGAATCCTACTGCACTGTTTGTCTTTACATCTCGCTCTCTGCCACATGGATAATCCTAACAACAAACCCACTCATCTATTTCCTGTTCCTTCTTGTTCTAGTAAAAACCCATTTGGCCCATATCTCTCATAAGGGGTCCTAACAAATACAGACAATGAACACCCCAAATGAAAATGATAATAATGATAAGGGGCTAAGATGTTGCAAAAATGGTTCAGTGTCTGATCTGAAGTTTCATGTTGCTAATTATTGCAGCCTTGTCATCATGTGAAGATCTTTTGTAGGACAAATAATAAACTACATTTCATTGACTATCATCGAGATTGTTAAACTCAAAAATTTACTCAATACATAATTTAAATATTTTGTAGGCAACTATAAACTAAATTAAGATGGGCTCATAGCTCCAGTCCAGACCCCATTTCACTGCCTATCATCTAGGTTGTCAAACGCAAATCTTAGTAAACCTGTGGAATCTCTATAAATTTGGCTCGCAGATTTGTAACTTGTAAGAGTGTACTTAATACAAATTAAATATTTTGTAAGCAACGGCAACCTATAAGATGGTGCAATAGGTCCAGACCAGACCACAAACATAGCATCACAGTTTAAAATTGATGAACAAATTCATAAATCACAATATAGGTTCACAATTTAGGTAAGAAAAAGAGTGCAACAAGATCAAAATCAATACACATATTGATAAATCACGAGGTTCAAAATTACTTAAGAAGGATGATGGGAATGGGGTTTTCTTTGTTGGATCTGGACTCAGCTTGGTATAGTTAGGTTTCAACTCATTAGAGTTGAATTCATTCACTGTGTTGGCCTGTTGGGTATATTCAACAATGATGGGTTTGTTTGTTGACATTTTCTAACTAGTTATTTTATTATTCTAGGAGCTATGTGATCGAGACTCAATATCTTTCATGTCCTTTGCCGATGGGTTTAAGTAGGGATAATAGATTCATAAGTAGAGTCGGGTGAAATAACTGTGATGTTAATTTTTTGTGCATATTAGTCGAAGTATAGCTTATTCAGCACAAATTGTATAGACTGTTATGGCAGCTGGCATAGTATGACAGCTGTCAGTTTCTCTTGTATGCAACCTGCTATAGCAGGTCATAGTGAACTCCCTATAAAAGGGAATCTGTAACTGCAATGTAACTAACCAATTTCAGAATACTCAATGAAATCTATTTTGAGATCTAGAATCTCTCTCCTGTTTCTTCATAGTGCACTATAGAGCTATATCATTCAGCTGTTTCATTTTCGGTTGTTTCTAACATTGAACCACTGTCTAGTCATGTCTAGGATAAAATAACCATTTTGCTGTCTACAATTGTCCCCAAACTCATGTATGTTAGTCTACTAAAGTTTACATAGAAACGATTTGCAAACGTGTTAACTCGATTTTGATGTCTAGTGTCATAAACTAATTTAACTCCATGAGTTAAGTATTTGACAGCCATACCTATCATGACACCATGTATCTACCCACGAACATTTTACTTGTGAATTGACAATAATATAAAAGGTTTGAGATGCATAAAGGACTTTTTAAGTTTAAATTAATGTGTGATGTCATTGCTCAATACATATTCAACAATGGTTAACTACAAGGAAATAAAAAAGTGAGCATGAAAGAGGAAGACTTTGAAAGAAAAAAAAAAAGATCAAATTGCACATATAAGTAAAAGATAAGAAAGGAAAAGAAGAAGGTACCATTTCAGTGCCATAGTATTGAACTATATTGTCATGTTCAAAACGACTCAAAAGTGCAATTTCCTGAGAGAAAAGAGAATGAATAATGAGAGAATAAAATATAGTAGGAGAAACATAAAGGAGACTACAACTTCTCAAATAGTTTGACATATTGCATAAAATAGCATTGTATTTATGTAAGAAAACTTCTTATTTATTCTTCATCAAAGAATGGTCAACATTGGAAAAGTAAAGTATAATGTTATAAAGCAATAAGTGTAAGCCTGTCACCTGCTCCAGTTGATAGACACTTTGTTTTCCCTGATCCCCTTGATCAAGCAGTGAAACTTCTTTTAAAGCAAAAAAGATTCCATCGATGCAGTGATTCAGAAGATATGAATAACACGTTAATAGCTTCCATAATATAAAATAGGCGATTAAATATCAGTACAATCATCACACTGAGAAAAGCTTTGTTCTTGAGTTTTACACAGAAAAAATCCAAAACAAAGCAGCAACTCAAAATGAAAATAGGGGCAAGGCCACTAGGAGCAACAAAGCTCCCATCATGGTGGGATTCAAAGAAGGGTCAAGCCCATTTGCCAGAGAGTTATTTCACAACTCAAATTTGTGTCATCTTAGTCGCAGAGGCTGTAACTTCAATCATTGCATCACAGCTCCCTTTTAACTTGAGTGAAAACTATTAAACGATAACTTATGCCTTTTTATAAGCAGCTAATGAAAACTGGCATTAGATAGCAATTACGGTACCTTTGCAAAATGTAGCTTCCTATCCACATTACAATTTTCTAAAGTTTTCATTTATTATGGTTTTTACATACATCCATATTGCCTATTTAACTGGAGCCGTCTGTATCACTGAATCTGTTTCGTGCAGGTACAGCCAAACTCACCGTTCAGTTAAGGGGTGTTAAAGCTCAAATACATTTCCTAATCAGGATGAACAAAAGGACATTAATGCAACACCAATTCTTATATAGGCACAACCCCAAATAAATATTATTTGGGCACACACACACAAATAAGAAAAATTAAATCTAAAATAATTTAGTCACATTACTTCATCATCTTTTTAAATAATTTTTTCAAACTTTTGCCCTATAGTTAAGAATAGAAGAAAAGATTTGGTGTGAAAAGGTGCACAATAAATTTGGTGGAAAAAGACATGTGTCACCATTCTATTGGCTAGTTGCGACACATAAGCGTTCTGTTAAAAAAAAATAATGGCGGGGACCAATTTTGATAGCAGAATAAATTTTAGGGTATTTTTCACCATAAAAAAATATAGGAATTATTCTTGACTATAGAACAAAATGTAGGAACTAAAAACATATTTAACCATGAATATTATTTAGGTCTGTGCCCAAGTACGTATACGTATTAATGTAATTGCACTTCAGAAATTATATTTGTCAATAAAAGGCAAATTAAAAACAGTGCTGATAGAAGCTGATATCTAGATCTGTTAGTCCTAGCTCAATTGGCAAACACCGAAATTGTTAGCCTGGATATCCGCGGTGTCCCCAGTTGGCACTAGAATTTATAGGGTTCAAAACCCTTGTGACCTTATTATGGCCAACAAATAACTACTTTAAACGGCAAAGAAATGAAATAATAGACAGGAGAATGGATCCTCTCCATTTTTATTTGTCAGCTTTCCTCAATTTTTACATCTTAACTTTTAACCAACTTCTCACTTTTTTAAAAAAATTCCACTTTATCCTATTTTAATAATATGAATGGTCTAGATTACACATTATTCCCTCAATTGTTTTTTACAATTGAGAGAATCCACTCTCAATAGACAGTGTTATCCTGTGTGCTGCAAATTAGGAGCAACCCCCCCAAAAAAAATAAAATTAAACAGATCTATTACAAGATACAAACTGAGGATTTTCTGAGTAATTAGTCAGCATACATTGATCTGTCAGATTCAACTAGCTCACTCCCTTTCTTATTATACACATTATAACGGTTAGCTACCCTTAATTTCGAAAATGCCAATTCAAGAGAATAAATGTTAGTTAAGCTGCAAAAATGAGAGTATTTCATACATCCTCCTTTTACTGAAAATGATCATTCCAGAATTTTGAAAGAGATAGCAACTGATCACAGCAAACCATTGCCTATTTTGTTTTCATATCCAAGAAACCCACCCAGCAATATTCTTGAAATGAAATAATATTCCTAGTCATAAATTCCTCAACTACCTAAGCATTAAACCCGTCTCTAATTCTATCCACCTATCATTCATGATTCAAATATGGAATTTTCCTAACTGGTATGTGTCATGTGCTAAATTACTACTATTACAGCAAACAAACATAACAAATATAATAGGAATCAAAATCTACAAACACAGACAAATACTAAAGTAAAGTTGACAGGAAAGGGATTGATCAATGATAACACTTACTCAGAAATTCCTTCATAAACAAAACCAAACGAACCACCCCCCAAAAACTCGCCCTTTTGCCAGCATCCAGGGTTAATAACAAGCTTAATTCTCCCGTTAGGAGATACATTATTAGACCTAGGTTCCGTTGCAGTGCTAGAAGAATCATCTTCATTCGAAGTACTAAAATCCAAAAGACCATCAACAATCTCAGCAATCATTGCCGCATTATCCACCACCACATCTTCCTCTTCTCTCTTGGGACTTACCCTATCAACTTCCTCACTTTCTTTCTCCGCCATTTCCCTGTTTATAACCCCTTCTTCCCCTTCCATTACCGGAGCTAATTCCTTCAAAAGGTCCCAAGTTGAACACGTGTTATCAACAACACGAACTCTCATCCCCGGTGGCGGCTTAATCATAGGTGGACGAATTCCATTAATACCACCACCACTACCAACAACAACAGTCTCAGCAACCTCATCTGTAACCCTAACACTATCCCTATCTTCACATTTCTCACTCAATTCATCTTCTTCCTCCTTCTGAAGATCAATCTCCCCAATCTTCAAACTGGGAAAAATATCCGAAGACGATCGAAACTTCATAGCTTCCCAAGAAGCAGCAGGAATTGCAAAATCTTCAGGTCCAGAAAGTCCTAAACTCCTACAAATTCGATCAAACTCACCTTCAATTCCATCAATTCGGAAGCTAGTGCGGTCGTTTAAGTCGGTGGAACAAGTGTAGACTGAACTATAACTAGATGAGTCGAACGAAGAGACAGACGATACGGTATCGTAATTGAAGAACTTGATAGCATCACGGCGTTCGTGTTTAGGTTTTCTTGGAAGCTTTTTGGAATCCATGGCGTTGGAAACAGGAAAAGCATGGTATTGTGTTTGTGTGATGTTTGTTTGCTTCTTATAATGGAAAATGTGGAAGAAGACTGCTGCAAAATGTAATGCAATGCAATGCAATGGAAGCTGACCAGTAGACTTGTAGTTGAATAGGGACAGGAAAACGCGGTGCCACTCTCATTGCCATTGCCAAGAAACTCTCACACCGTGACAACATTTAGTAAATAAGATTTCCGCATATTCAAAAAAAATTCTCAGTTTAAATTTGTCTTTTGCTCCTTAAAGATATTTTCTGTTTTACATTTGTCCCTAAAAAAATTATGTTTTGATAACTTAAAAATATCTCCATTAGTTAAAAGTCATTTCTATCAATCTACTTACAATATATTAAAAGAAACTACTATTAAAATTATAAATTTGTCCTTATCACTTTTAACAGTGTTTCAAGATTTGTGCCCTTAAATGTAATTTTAACTTTAAACTAATAAAAAAATTACAAAAAAAAGAAGAAGAAAGATAAGCATAAAAGAGATCTTTCCGTCAAAATTGCATTAAAAACCACAACTCTAAACAAACAAAAAAGGAAAGAGAAAACCAATCGTTAGTTGGTTCGGTGGTGATTGGCGCTGAACTTGGTAGGGAGGACCACGGTTCGATCCCCCGCAACTGCGATCGGGAGGGGGCTGGAACCACTTGATGCCAGAACTGACCCCCGAACCAGATTCAACTGGTGGTGAAAACCGGAAAAAAAAAAAAAAAAAAAAAAAAAAAAAAAAAAGGAAAGAGAAAAAAGAAAAGAAAAGAAGATAAGCTTAAAAGAAATTTTCCCATAAAAATAACAACGGAAATCACTTCTAAAAAAAAGATAATAATCCAGTCTTTTTTCACTTCAAAAATAGGAGAAAAAATTTAATTAAAATAAATTAACGCATAAAAATAGAAATAAAAATCGCGATAAATAATACGCGCCAAAATAGTAACTTTTCTACTTTACAATATATTAAAAGAAACTACTACCAAAAAACCGTTTTTGTCCTCATCACGATTAATAATATTTCACCATTTATGCCCTTAAATGCAAATTTAACTCTAAACTAAAAAAAAGATAAACATAAAGTAAAAATCTACTCATAAAAATAGCAACAAAAATCACCTCTAAAGATAAACATAAAATTACTAATCCAAATCTAAAAAATAATAATTCTAAACTAAAAAAAAAAAAAAAACTAAAATATGAAAAAAAAAAAAAAAACATAAAACAAATCTATTCATAAAAATATTAACAAAAACACTTTTAAAGATAAACTTTTTTTAATCATACACGGGACAATTGCTTTAATAAAAAAATTAATCATACACGGGACAATTGCTTTAATAAAAAAAAATTAATCATAGACGGGACAATTGTTTTAATAAAAAACATTTAATCATATACGGGACAATTGCTTTAGTAATTTTTTTTTAATCATACACTGGAAAATTGCTTTAATAAAAAAAAATTAATCATACACGGAATAATTGCTTTAATAAAAAAAAGAAATTGAATAGTAAATATATTTTATTATAATTATAATTTATTACACAAAAATCATACACGAGATAATTACTTTAATAAAAAAATGACTTAATTTAATGTATTTTACAAAAAATAACAGAATGACGTCATTTAATTTAACAATAATTTATAAATAAAAGTCAATAGACCCGTGCATTCGCACGGGTCTCAAAACTAGTTTTTTTCAAAAAACATTAGTTTTTATTGACGGAATTATGAAATATTTTAAATCCTTAAAATGTATTCATGTTTCAAATCCTTCGTTATATTACAAATGAATATGATAAATTATTAATTCATGTACATTTATTTATAGATATAAAGGACATGTGTGAAAAGATAACAAGGTAAAGGATATGTTATAAATAAATAACATAACTCATTAACTTGTGCATATTTACAAAGATAAGCGACCAATTTGATAATAAAATAATAAATAATAAATATATTACAAATAAATAAGATAAATAACTCATAGTAGTATAATTTTGCCAGTAATAATTTAGATGATATTTTTTTACCAAAAAATTTAGAATATATATATCAAGTAGGTTAAATATATTTTTAGTCCCTATAAAATTACAAACTTTTAAGTTTCATTATTAGTGATTAATGTTAATATTTTTCTCCACATCAGAACTTCAACTCATCCTTGTATACTTTAACACCTTAACCCATAAGTCAAACCAGGACTTGTTAGTTATTCAATCCAATTCAACACTCCACTTTCAAAAATCTAAACCTGATCACTCAAGTGAAACTATGAAGAAGCTACCGAAGAATATTGAGTCTATCGACCAGAATTCAAATAGGCATTAACTAATATATTCAAAGTCAAGGCAAAGTCAACATTACAATCAGGGACGGATTCGGAAGTTTTTAGTAGTGGGGGCAAAATATATATGCTTTAAGTTTTGGGTTAATAGGTCTTTGCCCCCCTGCTAAGTGGGCGTGTTTTGCTTTACCCCCTGCTAAAAATTCTTTAAAGATTCCCCCCTTGCAAAAATTTTTATTTTGGATTCCCCCCCTAATCGCACATGCTGTCAGCTGATTGGGACTGAATCTCCACGTGGCGCACTGAATCTCCACTTGTCACTGCCACGTGGAATTTGTTTAATTTAAAAAAAAATTTAATGCCACCTCAATTTAAAATTTTGAAACTCTTTTTTATTTTTTATTTTACTTAAAAAATAATTAAAAAAGAAAATGAATTTAGGTTTATAAAAAACCTGTTTTGCGATCATCATCTCCCCATCGCTCTTCATCTCCATCGTACCTTCCTCTTCACCTTGAAATTTCCATCTCCTCATCTTGTTAATCGTAATGCTCCCTTCTCTCCATCGCTCTTCCTCTTTTCTGTTTGGGATTAGGGTTTTTCAATGGTGTGTTTATCTCCTTACTAATCAAATTCTTTTTTGTTTTGGGATTAGGGTTTATCAAAATGGCAGGCAGCAGGGGTTCTTCTTCATACGCTAATTCAAGTGGTGTCAACTTACCCAGATGTGGTTGTCTGATTCCGATGAAATTGTGGATTTCAAACACCGGTCAAAATCCCAAAAGGAAATTTTGGAAGTGTAGAAATATTGGGGTAAGTTATTAAATTTTGAAATTTGTTTGTCATACATTTGAAAACTAAGTTGTTGAATTAATTTTGTTTCAGTTGGATAGTTGTGATTTTTTGGTTTGGGATGATGAACTTGATGAAGTTGAAGCTGCAAATCCAAGAGGAAGGTCTGCTACCAGATGCAAAAATTGTGAACTCATGAAGGATTTTGCGAAGGAGTTTGCAAGGGAGTTTGGTAGGGAAATTGGGAAGAAGTTTAGTCAAGTTGTATTGGCTTTGATGATGATGTGTGTTCTGTTGTTTGCTATGTTAGTGAAGTCAATGTAATAGCATTATGATTAATGCATTTAGTTTCTTAGATTATGAGTCATGCATTTAGTTTCTTAGTTTATGAGTACTGCATCTAGTTTGTTAGGTATGAGCCCTGCATTTTGTAACAAGGATTATGAGTCCTGTAATTTAGGTTTTTAACTCATTGTTGTATCACAACTTTATCAATGAATGAAATGGTTTCCATATCTATTTATGTTAAATTTGTTCTATAAATTTGTTTTATAAATGTTAAATTTGTTCCATAAGTTTGAGATATAGTTCAGAACAACCACATAACAAAACAAGCACATATATGTTAAATTTGTTCTGATACTAGTCATTACAAAACAAGCACATATTGTGCATAATAGTCATTACAAAACAAGCACACATTGTGCATACTAGTCATCACAAAATAAGCACACATTGTGCATAATAGTCATTACAAAATAAGCACATTAGTGCATAACAGTCAACTAATCAACAGAAGCATATATATAGTGCATAAAATTCATTACATCAAAACATTGACAAATGTCATGAAAACAAGCACAAAACAGACAATCAAGTTTTGTTGGTAAGATTTTTCCAAGACTTCATTGCTCTAACACAAGTTCCAAGCTTAGCATTTTCACTTTCAACCACTTCCTCAATCACAATAGGTTGCTTCTGACTGGAACCCTCACCAGTTATTGGTTTGCTTAAGCTATTCATTTTAATCCTTTCACTACTTCTCCTCTGCTTGCCATGGTACAAATTGACAGATTTTTTCTTCACAACTTTTACCTTCTCAAGCTTAACAGTTTTGAGCTTCTTTTGACTTGGTTCTGAGGCCAAAACTTCTGGAACTGAGGCCATTACTTCATCACTAATTTCATCAAATAAATCTTGGCTTGCAAGAACTTCATTTGTAGCATCAACATTTGGTTGAGTTGCAGCAACATCTTCAAGGTGCAGATTGAGTTACATCAAGAGTATCAGGAGCAGGTTGAATAACAGGTGCAGCAGGTGCAGGTTCAACAATATTCTCATTAACAGGTGCAGCTACATTCTCATTAACAGCTGCAGCTGCAGCATTTTGATTAACAGGTGCAGCAGGTTGCTTCCCCTTTCTCTGCATAAAAAAAAACAGCAATTAATATGTATATGCAACAGCTCTGACAATTGAAGAATTTAAAAGTGAAAGTATTGTTACCTTTCTCTTCAAAGCATTTGGGTCCTGGATTTTGCTTTTGCATGACATCACAGTATGCCCAGCAATGCCACACTTAGTGCAATGTTTTTTTCCCCTTCTAGGCTTCCTAACCCCATTCTCATCAAATTGTCTGATCCTCAATTTTTTAGGTCTACCAGGAGGCCTTTAATACATAGGTGGTTGTATCTCTTCAACACCATCAGCAGGTTCAGGCCACATGTCAACACCATTTATAGCACTGATTGCAAACCCATAACATGCAGCATATTTTTCTCTTGAATAGTATTCATGCACATAATCTATTGGGTTTTTGCCACCATAGCATATTGCTGAAACAGCATGCCTACATGGTATACCTACCAAATCCCAAAAATTGCAACTACATGTTCCCTTTGCAATGTTAACTTTAAATTGTTGTCCATTATATTCATGTGCTACCTAAAATTCTTCATTAATAACCCAAGTTGTTTCCCAATGCCCAGTCATACTAACCTCTTTCTCTAACCTCCTTTGAGGAATTGGCATAATTTTATGTGGCCAATTAGCTAATTTATTAACAGAAGAAGAAGTTCTATTCATTAAATAGTTTCTAATCCATTCACAAAGGGTTAAAATGGGTTTGTCTCTAGCTACTAAAATGGTGGCATTAAAAGATTCAGACAAGTTGTTCATCAAAACATCACATTTAGAGTAGAAGCTAAAGTTATGCTTACACCACAATTTAGTTGGAACAGCCATGAGCCAGTCCCATGTCCTGTTATCAATCACTTTCAACTCATTCATTTTTGCTTGCCATGCTTGAAAATATGTAGCTTTTGCAGCTCCCATCATCAGATCCCTTATCAATGTGCCTCCACCAAACTTTTTCTTGAAATTAGCATAGAGATGTCTGAGGCAAAGTCTGTGCTCTACTCTCTCAAACATCTCTTCAAATACAGCAACCAAACCCTACACAAACTCAAAAAACAATACACATCACAACAAAATTTTAACAGAATGTGCAAATTGAAATCAAAATAAAAATCAAGAAACATATTGTTGCATACCTTTTGTTGATCTGAAATAAAAACAAATCTATTTTCTTGTCCAATATCTTCCATCAACAGTTGAAGAAACCACCTCCAGCTCTCTGTAGTCTCAGTTTCCACAACCCCAAAGGCCAATGGAAAATACTGATCATTTGGGTCCCTTCCTACAGCTATCAACAACTGCCCTCCATACTTAGTTTTCAAGTGACATCCATCAACACCAATAAAGGGTCTACATCCATGGATGAAACCCTTTTTTCTACCCTCAAAACAAAAATAAAATGAGCAAAATCTAGGGGGAAGTGTAGGAATGGGTCTCTCAACACCAATTTTAACAGTATTTCCATTGCACACATTTGTCAACTTAGCTGCATATCCCCTTAAAAGACTATACTGTCTTTTAGAATCTCCTTCAATGATATCAATGGCATATTGCTTGGCTTTCCAAGCTGTGCTGATAGTAATCCCTAATCCAAAGTGTGTCCTCATGTGTTGATGTATATCTTTAAGCCTCACTTTTGCAAAAGTTTGCATTAACTTCACAACCTCTTTTGACACCCACTTTGAGTTAGCTATTTTGCAATGCAAAGTCTTAATACATGTGTGGGTCATGTGCTCCTCATCTGTCTTTATTGCATAAGTATGAGATTGGCCCACCCTAGAGCACAAAATACGAAAACCACATTTTCTTTCACACTCAACCCTTACCCTATAACTCATTTTTAACCCATGTGATAGGTAGACCCTTTAATGATGACCAATCACGTACAGCCTCTCTAAAGTCAGCAAGAGAATTAAACTCCAACCCATATTTCCATTTATACCCCTTGTGCATATGCTCTTTTCTATATCTTTCATATCTAGGACCCCTTTCCTCATCAGAATTATCAGGGTCAGAGCTAGCTAATTCTTCACTCTCATATGCTTCATGTTCAAAATTATTATTAGTAGCACCAACAGTTTCAAGAACCATTTTCATGTTATTTTCAAATGTGTTGTCCTCTTGAGGATTATCTGCAAATCCATCATCAAGGCCCACACCTCTCTCATCCTCACTGTCATTGAAATTTAACCCCTCATCATCCTCAATCTCATAATCACTGTCTAGACTATCATCACTCTCAGCATGCTTATGCTCTACATATATTTGGGCTTCAGCACCACCATCACCAATATAACAAGCAACAGCATAATAATCATCATCAGCATTCAATTTAACATACCCTTCATCACCATCCATACATCTTCTATAAACTTCAAAACTACCCTTTTCATAACCCCAACCCATAACTAAACTATGCACATGAGATTTAGTCCAATTATCCATTATTTCCCCATTCACAACTGTTTGTTTCCCACCTCTGTAAAACACTTTATCGTTTTCTTTCACAAACTCACCTCCGTGGTTAAAAACAATAGAGAATGAATTGGGAATGCTGTAAATCAAAAAAATGAAATTTTTTAGCATGAGACACCTGTCAATATCCCCTTTAACCCCCACACAAACAAACATGGGTAGCATACACACAATCCAAACTATACACAGTACCAAACAACAAAGAAACAGTCAAAAATTCATTGGGTTCTTCAAGAATATGTCCCTACCACAACAGAAGAGAATCTAACATGTGCTAAAGGCTTACAACTTGCAGATTAAAGTATAAAAATCATGCTTTTTGCGAAAATAGAAACTTACCTGTCAGAACCCGTTTTACTTCGATCTTTCTTCAAGTCCGGCGTCGGAATAGCGTTTCCCTTACTCGCAATCTTCTTCTCCGTCGCGTTTCTTCTAGTCGTCTTTGTCTTCTTCTTCTTCTTCTTCATAGTTCGACCTTTGCTCTTCATCTTTTCACCGTTTCTTTCTCAGCTAGGGCAAAAAGATTTCAATGAAAGGGGGTGAAATCAAAAAGTCACGTTTACACTTCTATTTTAACTTTAACTCCTTTTTTAATTTTTTTATTATATTCCTAATTTCTTTTTCCATATAATAGAGTTTCAGAAAATTAAAAAGGAGATAAATTTTTTTTTAAATTGAGGTGGCATTAAAAAAAAATTTAAATTAAACAAATTCCACTTGGCAGTGACAAGTGGAGATTCAGTGCGCCACGTGGAGATTCAGTCCCAATCAGCTGACAGCATGTGCGATTAGGGGGGGAATCCAAAATAAAAAATTTTGCAAGGGGGAAATCTTTAAGGAATTTTTAGCAGGGGGTAAAGCAAAACACGTCCACTTAGCAGAGGGGTAAAGACCTATTAACCCTTAAGTTTTTATATGAAGTTATTATCATTAGTTTGCATGTGAAAAAAAATTTTTGAAAAAAAAAATAATAGAAGTTGCAAAATTTTATAAGATTATCTAAGAAAAAAATGTTCTTTAATTAGGTAAAGAATAACAAAATGGTAAATAAAATAATTTAAATGAAAAATAGATTCAAAAGATAAAAGGCTACATTAAAATTTGATATCACCTTTATATGTAACTATATATATTATTAAGCAAAAAAAATTAAAGATTGCAAAGCTATATAAGTAATTTAGTGGGGGCAATACTTAATTTTTAATGGTACAAAAATTAAATTATGCAACATTTACTAATCATATATTTAGCAAAGTGGGGGCAGCTGCCCCCAATATCATACACATACATCCGTCCCTGATTACAATGTAGTGCATTCAAAAGCTTTATTTATTTATTTATTTATATAAACAGAATTACAACAATCTGAGAGGGTTCCAGGAAGTGATAAAGGGATAAAGCATTACACAAAATACCCAAAAACAGCCGAGAGATTTTTCTTGCTACATGAGTCAATTATAGTAGTTGAACAATTCATTGTATTCAACCAATGACCAAATTTTCAGAGACAAACATGAAACATAAATTCAAAGAAAAGGAAAAGTAAAAATAATGGCATGCTAATATGTACAGTAAGAATGGTTATTGGATCCATGCTACCTATTGTTTCGAAAGCTAAGCCCTGTATATTTTTCACTAGTTAGCTCATTTGAGGAGAAGGCGGGGGGGTAACTTTTTCAGCGTGACGTTGATAAATTGTCTTTGCAACATTGGAGAAATCATCATGGAGTAAATAGAATATATTGAGCATAATAATTATCCAATACCACGTTGCCAAGTTGATAACTTGGTTCTGTGGAGCTCCATATCACATGATCCGAAGCAGTACTTAAAAATCTACTTGAGTTACAAACAAGCAAACTCTGAATGCCACAACATGAGGAAAAATTGCTGCAAAAATGAACCCGGGTCAACTCCAGCAATTTTAAGAGTGAAAGTTTGAAATATTACATTGTTACATGCATGCAATATAATATGCAAGGTTAAAATAAACCACTGAAAGAGGTAACCTCAACCCTAGTTACAATGATTTTCCCAAATGGATGCAATGCCAATAATATAGTTTATCATTTCAGAATTCCGCCACAGACTGCTTAAAAGTTAAGTTAAAGCATTTCCTGTTTTTATTACTTTCCATAGTTTGTCAGTTATGATTGCAAGAAAATTTACCCTCAAATAAGAGTGAAATCACACTTGAACCCCACCCAATTTGAATATAGAAAAATAATTTTGTGCAACCTGAAAACTAAAATTGGCATTTTAAGCATCTTAGCTGTTTTTTTTGTCCAAATCATTGCTCATGAGAGAGGATCCTCTCAATTGTAAAAAAAAAAAAAAGAGATGAAAGGAAAAAAAAATTGAGAGGATCCACATCTCATTAGTTATCAAGGGAAATTCTTATGAAACCTATGAAAGTAGTTTTCTATATGATTCCAGTGTCATCATGATAAAGAGGAAAACAGAGTATCAAAGTGAGATGCCATATAACCATATTCACCTTCATTATGTTTAACAGTTGAAGATGGCAAAGTTTAACCCCTTCTGCCATGGATGTAAGGAGACGAAGACTGGGAAAGTGGCCTTTGGAGAAATGGATGGTTTAAGAGTTGAGCAGCAGTAGGACGGTCATCAGGATTAACTTGAAGGCACTGCAAGATAAAATCCTTTGCATCCCTTGAAAGAGTGTCAGGAATAGGAGGTGGCTCGCCTTTTCCAATTCTAAATATTGCCTGCATCTGTTGTTAGAAGAGATCAATCAAAAAATCAAGAGTCACAAACAACATTAATGCAATTTTGATAGTTACTATTCATATATTTCAAAATTTCATGGAAAAGCATCCATTTTGTTTATCACTATATGAATCAACCAACATTTCTATATTATAGGAAATACACACATAGCACATGAACAAAAGCCACAATTTAATTTACGAATAAATAACAGGAAAAATTGGATAGTTGGATCAGAATGGGTAGCTTGAACTGTTTAATAATTGTTAACAAAACTGCAAAAAGCAAAAACTTCTGTAGAGGCAAACACATGAACCAAAAAAGGTTAGGAGTGAAACTAAAATCTAACTGAAAATATAAAATTGAAGAGCTCTCCCTTGAAACAGAAAAGAGGAACATAATCAGGGGTTATATAATCACCCTTACTGATACCAGCCAATGGCAATGGGCACAAAATGGAAATAATATGAGACATACACATTCTAAATTGGAGTATGGAATTTCGCCCGTTAACATCTCCAGCACAGTGCATCCCAGACTCCAAACATCAGCTGGAAGCCCGTAACCTTTGTTTTTTCCTTTAACAACCTGCATATTACCTATCAACAATTAGTAATCGCTAGAATATAAGCTCATTCGTTATGTATGCAATCTCAAAAATCCAAGCAAAAGATTATTATATCTTGTGTCAAGGTATAATACAGTGCCATGAAGAAAATATTAAAATTTGTGTGACTAAAATAGTTATTTCAAGAACTAACTTCATCTAGTAGTCCTAATGAGCATGAAATTAATTTGGGATAATCAACATTCTCTACATATTGCTCCCAACTTTGTTCTTAATGAAAAGACCAAACATAGAAATTGGGTGACATTTTATGATAAAATGGTTCCTTTAAATTCAAGAGAAATCAAAACTGGTTGTCAACTTCAACGACCAATTAGTAGGTATATTCACCAAGTCTCGTAGCCGACCTCAGATTGAATTTAGTTTAACAAACTCGGTGCATATGTGTTAGAATAGAAACTCATTCTTCACGTGTGCATTGCATTGATGGTGGATAGAACGTGGTTACTATGCCAATATGCCAATCATGTGTATATAAACAAAGTATCCATGTTAAATACACTTCTCTAAAACCCTAGTTTCACTATATACATTAATCAATAGCTATACTATCAAGAAATTAAAAGATTAAACACCAAAAGTCAGAGAACTTTAGACAGTATATGGTTCTAGTTTCGAAAGGTAGCCCTTAATTTCATTTTCTTTTGGTTTAAAAAAAATGGCAGGAAATCTTAATGCATGATCACTACACCACTATCACCAATTATGTCAATCTGTTCATCACACATATAAAGTCTCAGTGCAAATAAATGGGACAAAGCAAGAGAGAATTGTATAAATTCAACACTCAATAGTTTCATTGTTTCTACTTATCCAGTAACCTATTAACAGAGTGCAACACGAACTCATATGTTGCTATGTAGTTTATTTTTGTGGCGCTCTAATAATTTCCTTGAATTCTACATAGGGATACCACCAACTTCACAGGTAAGTAGAAGCATTTAGTGTTTTAGATAAGTAGTACAATAGATGCTCCAGTTTATGACAATTGTAAGACAATTAAATTTCATTTAATATGTTTAGTCCTCAGCTGAAAAAAAGAGTAGAACTCAAGCTAGATTCTTGGATCAAGGCCATTAATATAATTACTGATGATTAAATTATTTAGTAAACAGTTGAACCATTATTCAGTATTTCTGCTCATAACTTAAAATTGAAGGCAAACCTCAGGTGCCATCCAGAATGCTGTTCCCTTGCACGATTTGACATCATTCAATTTGGTTGCCTGAAAAGCAATTCACGGAGCAATATCATAAAAAGGGAAGTGTAAGTAATTGCACATTGTTCAGATAACTAACTGAAATTAAATGTTGAAGTAATATAAGCACCAGAAACAGATGTATAAACTGAGAAATACCTTTGCTAACCCAAAATCTGCAAGTTTGACAGATCCACTTGCGTGCACCAATATATTTGCACATTTGATGTCCCTTGAATTGGAGAGATATAATTACACTATATTAATACAGGAATTTTACTGATACAGGAATGCAGAGAAGATGTTAAAGACATCATGTGATTAATCCAAAGAAAAATACAAATTAAACTTTCCTTAATCTGATATTGATAAACATAATTTTCCTTCTTAAATCATTACAAACTTTACGCTCAAAGTAATCAAAAACTTAAATAACTAATATGCCTTCCACAAATACTAGACTTCATAACAGCATCAAAAGCCATTTGTTTGGGCCAAGAAAGGAATGGCAATGGCAATCATTAGATGAAAAACCATCCTTCTTTCCCTTGGACACTTTTTCTTCTTTCCTCAACTCTCATATTTACCCCAATATGTGGAACAGTTCACGGCGTTCAAAATAAGCTAAATGCACAACGAGCAATGAAAATGAAGCAATATTGCCCAAAAGAGGGTGGGTGGGGGAAGGCACATCCAAATAACAAGAAAAAACTAACAAAAACAGCAAGTTATTTGCAAATAATATTTGTATTGCAACTACGAGAAAGCAAGAAAAACTGAAATGTTTACAAAGAATATCTTTATTGCAATGATGGGACAGTAATCAAAAGCGAAAGTTAATTTGAAACAAGGAAAGCAAGAACCATAGACAGGACTCTTGACAGCATTGTTCCAGAAATGGGAACCATGCCATATTATGCAAGACCAGAATTAACACAGAATATCAATAATCATATATGCATAAAGGAAAGCAAAAGTATATTAAGAAGAAAAAACTGGAGTCACCTGTGCACTACATTTTGATCGTGAAGATACTTCAAACCATGCAGAATTTGTCTCGTATAGGCAGATACTTGGGAATCTCGGAGAGTATACCTCTGATAGAGGTTTCTAAGAGAACCTTTGGTCACAAGCTCAATAAAGATATACAGCTTGGATTCATCCTACAATAACATCAAGCAGGTGTAAAGTAAAAATCTCATTTTGAATCATGAGCTTACTCCATTGGATGTACAAATACTGATGTGAACCCAGCATCATCAAATGCAGAAAAGATGAAATTAACAGCAATAATGGAAGAATTAGAGAGTACATGTACATTATTATTTATAGAAATCAAAAGAAAATACAATAGAATGAAGATCATATTGTCTAGAGATCTTATTGTTTTCTGCCCTAACAAACTGAATGATTCTTATCCATGCCTCTCTACTCACTACTCAGCACCCATAAAACAGAATCCTACTGCACTGTTTGTCTTTCCCTTTGGCTCTCAGCCACGTGGATAATCCTAACAACAAACCCACTCACCTATTTCCCATTCCTTCTAGTTCTAGCACAAATCCATTGGATACTGGGCTAGGGATTTATGGGGTCCTAACAAATACAGACAATGAACACCCCCAAATGAAAATGATAATAATGATAAGGGGCTAAGATGTTGCAAAAATGGTTTAGTGTCTGGTCTGAAGTTTAATGTTCTAATTATTGCAGCCTTGTCATCATGTGGATCTTTTGTAGGACAAATAATAAACTACATTTCATTAACTATCATCAAGGTTGTCAAACTCAAGAATTTACTCGATGCATAATTTAATTATTTTGTAGGCAAACTATAAGCTAAATTAAGATGGACTCATAGCTCCAGTGAAGACCACATTTCCCTGCCTATCATCTAGGTTGTCAAACTCAAAAAACTTCGTAAACCGGTGGAATCTCTATAAATTTGACTTGTAACTTGTAAGAGTTTACTCAATACAAAATTTAAATATTTTGTAAGCAACGGAAACCTATAAACTAAACTATAGGTCCAGACCAGACCACAAACATAGCACCACAATTTAAAATTGATGAACAAATTCATAAATCACAATATAGGTTCACAATTTAGGTAAGAAATAGAGTACAACAAGTTCAAAATCAAAACACATATTGATAAATCACGAGGTTCAAAACTACTTAAGAAGGATGATGGGAATGGTTTTTTTTTATTGGATCTGGATTCAGCTTGGCATAATTAGGTTTCAACTCATTAGAGTTGGAATCATTCACTGTGTTGGCCTGTTGGGTTCATTCAACAATGATGGGTTTGTTTGTTGACATTTTCTAGCTAATTATTTCATTATTCTAGGAGCTATGGGTTCGAGACTCAATCCAACATCTTTCATGTCCTTCGCAGATGGGTTTAAGTTGGGATAAAAAATGCATAAGTAGAGTCGAGTGAAATAACTGTGATGTTTTTTTTGAAGAAATAACTGTGATGTTAATGTTTTGTGCACTATACTATAGAGCCTTATCACTCAGCTGTTTCATTTTTGGTAGTTTTTAACACTGAACCATTGTCTAGTCATGCCAGACGGAAAATAACCATTTTGCTGTGTACAATTGTCCCCAAACTCATGTACATGAGTCTACTCAAGTTTAACATAGAAACGATTTGCAAACATGTTAACTCGAATGTAATGTCTAGTTTCATAAATTCATTTAACTCCATGAGTTAAGTATTTGACGGGCATACCTATCATGACGCCATGTATCTGCCCACAAGCATTTTACCACATGTTGAAAATAATATAAAAAGTTTGAGATACATAAAGGACCTTTTTAAGTTTAAATTAATGTGTGATGTAATTGCTCAACACATATTCAACAGTGGTTAACTACAAGAAAATAAAAAGTGAGCATAAAAAGAAGACTTCGAAAAAAATAAGATCGAATTGGACATATAAGTAAATGAAAAGACTGGAAAAGAAGAACGTACCATTTCAGTGCCATAGTATTGAACTATATTGTCATGTTCAAAACGACTCAAAAGTGCAATTTCCTGAGAGAAAAGAGAATGAATAATGAGAGAAGATAAATATAGTAGGAGAAACATAAAGGAGACAACAACTTCTCAAACAATTTGACATATTGCATAAAATAGCATGATATTTACGTAAGAAAACTTCTTAATAATTCTTCATCAAAGAATGACCAACATTGATAAAGTAAAGTATAATGTGATAAAACAACAAGTGTAAGCTTGTCACCTGCTCCAGTTGATAGACACTTTGTTTTCCCTGATCCCCTTGATCAAGCAATGAAACTTCTTTTACAGCAAAAAAGATTCCATCGCTGCAGTGATTCAGAAGATATGAACAGCACGTTAATAGTTTTCAAAATATAAAATAGGCGATTAAATAATCATCACACTGTGAAAAGCTTTGTTCTTGAGTTTTATACAGAAAAAAAATCCAAAAGATGCGGCAACTCAAATGAAAATAGGGGAAGGGCAACTTAGAGCAATAAAGCTCCCACCATGGTGGGATTCAAAGAAGGGTCAAGCCCATTTTCCAGAGAGTGATTTCACAACTCAAATTTGTGTCATCTTAGTCACAGAGGCAGTAACTTCAATCATGGTATCACGGCTCCCTTTCAACTTGAGTGAAAACTATTGAATGATAGCTTATGCCCTTATAAGCAGCTAAGGAAGGTGCCAAATTTAAAATTATCTTTTGAGACTGTGTAATTTTTGACAAAACATAAACTGACATTAAATAGCAATTATAGTACCTTTGCCTGGCAAAATGTAGCTCTTAATCACATTACATATTATGAAAAGAAGAAGAAAAGTTTATTAAAACATATTATAGAAAATGTAGCCCTCTTTTATCACCAACAAGAAAAGAAGAAAAGTTTATTAAAACATATTATAGAAAATGTAGCCCTCTTTTATCACCAACAAAAAAAGAAGAAAAGTTTATTAAACAGTGCTGATAGAAGCTTGTATCCAGATCCATAAATCCTAGCTCAACTGGCAAACGCCAAAATTGTTAGTCTGGATATCCGTGGTGTCCCCAGTTAGCACTAGAATATGTAGGGTTCAAAAACCCTTATTATGGCCAACAAGTAAACTGTTTTAAAAGGCAAATAAATGAAATAATAAACAGTGTAATCCTATGCGCTCCCACCCCCCAAAAAATAAAACAGTTCTATTACATACAAACTGAGGATTTCTATGTAATTAGTCAACATACATTGGCCTGACAGATTCAACTAACTCATTCCATTTCTTATTATTCTACACATTATAACGGTTATCTACCCTTAATTACGAAAATCATAATTCAAGAGAATAAATGTTAGTAAAGCTACTTGACCAAAAAAATGTTAGTAAAGCTGCAAAAATGAGAGTGTTTCTTACATCCTCCTTTTACTGAAAATGATCATTCCAGAATACTGAAAGAGATATCAACTGACAACAGCAAACCATTGCCTAATGCCTATTTTGTTTTCATATGCAAAAAACCCACCAAGCAATATTCTTGAAATGGAATAATATTCCCAATCATAAATTCCTCAAATACCTAAGCATTATACTTGTCTCGAATTCTATTTACCTATCATTCATGATTCAAATATGGAACTTTTCTAACTGGCATGTGCCATGTGCTAAATTACTACTATTACAGCAAACAAGCATAACAAATAAAATAGGAATAAAAATCCACAAACACAGGCAAATACTAAAGTTTACAGGAAAGGGATTGATCAATGATAACACTTACTCAGAAATTCCTTCATAAACAGAACCAAACGAACCACCCCCCAAAAACTCGCCCTTTTGCCAGCATCCAGGGGTAATAACATGCTTAATTCTCCCGTTAGGAGATACATTATTAGACCTAGGTTCCGTAGCAGTGCTAGAAGAATCATCTTCATTCGAAGTACTAAAATCCGAAAGACCATCAACAATCTCAGCAATCATTGCCGCATTATCCACCACCACATCTTCCTCCTCTCTCTTGGGACTTACCCTATCAACTTCCTCACTTTCTTTCTCCGCCATTTCCCTGTTTATAACCCCTTCTTCCCCTTCCATTACCGGAGCTAATTCCTTCAAAAGGTCCCAAGTTGAACACGTGTTATCAACAACACGAACTCTCATCCCCGGTGGCGGCTTAATCATCGGTGGACGAATTCCATTAATACCACCACCACCACCACTACCAACAACAACAGTCTCAGCAACTTCATCTGTAACCCTAACACTATCCCTATCTTCACATTTCTCACTCAATTCATCTTCTTCCTCCTTCTGTGAAAGAACAATCTCTTCGATCTTCAAACTGGGAAGAATATCTGAAGACGATCGAAACTTCATGGCTTCCCAAGCAGCAGCAGGAATTGCAAAATCTTCAGGTCCAGAAAGTCCTAAACTCTGACAAATTCGATCTAACTCACCTTCAATTCCTTCAATACGGAAGCTAGTACGATCGTACAACTCCATGGAACGAGTATACAGTGAACCAGAAGAATCATCAAACGAAGAAGAAGAAGAGGATCCAGCATCGTAATCGAAGTACTTGAGAGCATTACGACGCTCGAGTTTAGGTTTTCTTCGAAGCTTCTTAGAATCCATGGCGTTAGTTATGTTGCTATAATCGAAAATCATTTAAACGGTGATCCATGTAAAACAGTTACAGAGAATCGAAGAAAGTTAGAGGGAGATTTTTGTATTGAAATTGGGTTTGAGGGGGTGTGAAAAGAAAAGATTGAGAGAGAGAAAGTAAACGGAGGTGACCAGAGGAGAATAAATAAAGAAAGAGAAGTGAAGGAGTCTTGGTTGGATAGTAGAAAGGAAAAAAGAGAATGGTAAACGAAGTTGAACAGGTAGGGATGATAAAACGCGGTGCCATTGCCATATATGGACGACCAAACCAACGCATATCATATGCATTGCTCCGGGGCTTTTTATTTTATTTATTACTTTGTTTTTTCCTAAATTTTATTTATTTTTTGATGTACTAGATTTTATTTATTGGGTTAGATATATTTTTAGATTCTACATTTTGTCTTATAAAATTATAATCAATAATAATCTTTACATTTTTTTATAATTTAAAAGAATTTTATAATTTCTTCCGTAATTAAAATTGGTTCCCGTTGTTAATTTTTTTTAACATAACGCTGACGTGGCACAATTAGCCAATAACATGGTGACATGTGTCTTTTTTCATCAGGTTTATTGTGCATAATTTCACACAAAATCTTTCTTTCTACTTTTCTTCCTCCAACACGACATCTCTTCATCACCACAAACTCAACCAAAACCACCACAACAACCCAAACTGAAGTCTGGTAAAAGACATGTATCATCATGTTATTGGCTAACTACACTTCATAAGCGTTCTGTTAAAAAAAATTAACGGCGGGGACAATTTTGATTATGGAAAAAATTGTAAGGTTTTTTTAAACTATAAAAAAATATAGAGACTATTATTGACTATAAGACAAAGTGTAGGAACTAAAAATATATTTAACTATTATTTATTAAGTCTAAGAATATGCATTATCGGTATAAAACATACTACCAATAACAATCGTATAACTTTAACCTTTCATGTTTTGTCAAAAAAAAAAAAAAAACTTTAACCTTTTATTCTTGTGTGAAACGTATGGGGTATACATTTGTTAATGGTCTTTGGATTAATATTTGTGTTTAGTCTTATTTTTGCTATATCTCGAAATGCTTTTTGGGGGTTATATTTATAGGGTCACAGTGAAGCTTAGTTAATTGAATAACTTCCCCATGATCCCATAATTCCTATATTAGGGGAAGGTGGGGTTGTATTCCTGCGATAATGTTATAAATCGCGGCTGAATGTATGTTGTCCACGTGATAATTTAGTTAGTGTGGCGTATTGGACTTGAATTGAAATGTAGTGGCGTATTCATGACGCCTAAGCGTTTTAATATTTTTGCCACATAGGGACTTAAGAGCATCTACATCCATGCCACCCAACTTGGTGGTATAAATGGACCCTACTCAATATATTATATTATTTTATACTTTTTAATTATTTAAGCAACTCAACAATTTTTTCTAAATATCCATACCACTCGCCTAAAACTCTAATTTGGGTATCATTTGTCTCACAATATACACTAGTTTTATATTTTATAGAATAAATAATTGGAACTTTTGCCAAATGCTACAGTGCCACAGAAAGCACTGGTTCCATTTCTAACACCACAGCAAGTGATTTAAATAATATATTTTTCTGACACATGGTGGCTTAAAATTGCAATACCACCACCGATAATGCTGCTCTAATCTTACAAATCTATTCAACAATTTTTGCTTTGTGATAAATTTGATTTCTCTTTCCCATTTTTATCAGAAAAATCGAAGTTTGTAGCGTGGAATAACATAATATAATCACTGTGTTGATAACAAATGATGAGAAGTGACAGAAGGAGAATATTTTATTTTAATACTTAATATGTAAAAGAAACGGGACGAAATTTAAAAATTAAGATGAAATATGTTTCAGAATTGAAATGATGATCTTTATTCTTAAGAATAAATATCTTATGAGAAATGAAGAATTTACGGGATTTGTAATTTAAAGAAGGTGAGAAGAGCTCCCTAATGTTGGTGGTGACAAGGAAGAAAATGAAAAAATGGAGAAAGAATTTTCACATTTATGAATTTTAATTAATTTCGTTCCTCTAATTTATGCGAATTTTGATTTTCATCCCTATAATTTGTGGGAATTTTGATTTTTGTCAATGTAGTTTGCCACATTAACAGCGCCTTCTGAACACGTGGCAGTGGTCTAGTCAGACATGACCACATTAATGAGTAAAACTCAAGTAATTCGAAATTACAAAGGCAAATTGGGTGGATTTTTTTTACAGCGACTAAAATCTAAATTCGCTAACTTTACAGAGACCAAAAACAAATTTTATCATTTTCTAAATATGTACATGTTACTTATTTTGTCATCCCAATTAGTTCTCCGATCCACATTTTATAAAAAAAAAACTACAAATGTTTCGAGAAATGTTATTTTAAACGACATTTTTGTTTGAAAGTGTTCTTTCAAACAACACAAAATTCTAAAATAACATTAGGTGTCCTTAAAGGAAAAATATTTGTCCTTAATGCCTAGTTCAATTAACAATATCGATATTATAAGATTGAATATCACTCGGTTTCAAGAAGCTTGGAATGAGCTCAGGATTTACTTTTGCAATCTTATCTCATTTCTGGCACGCCTTACAAATTTGCTAAAATACTCCTGTCTGCTACTTAAGCAGTTGATTCTATGATTAAAATTTTAAAAATTTCATGTTATGAGAAATTTTGTAAATTTTTTTTTCATTTTTATAACGTCCGCTACTTGAGTAGCTGGTGTAATAAAAATGAGAAATTTTTATGTTACGGTGTGTTTTTTTTCTTTCAAATTTTATATTTTTATAACGTCCGCTAGTTAAGTAGGTACTTTAGTAGCTGATGTTTAAAATCTTGAATTTCCATGTAGAGTGTTTTTTCCGCAAATTTCTCATTTTTATAACGTCTGTATTTGGAAAAGTAAAAAAAAAAACTCATAAGACGCGCGATAAATTAGTAAGGTGACAAAATTAAATCCGTATCGGGTCAAGTAATGGGCTTCATGAGTCTATACTATCGGGTCAAGTCATGAGTTTCATGAGCCTATAGTACTTCTTCATACACATATTATTATTATTATTATTATTATTATTATTAAAATAACACCACTCTCTTTTTTGTGAAAATCAACACACCAATTGGGATGATGACATTCTTCAATATTCTATTTCTTGCATTTCTGACAAATGCACATTAAACATTAAGAAAGGGTTGATGATTTTAACAGAATTCCCCATAAATATTGTCATTAAGAAGAGTTCTGGTGGAACTATGAGAGATTTGAAACTGTGTTTAAAAAATTTAAAGATTTGGTCTCGGTAATTGGGATGATGACATTCTTCAATATTATATTTCTTGTCTTTCTGACAAATGCACATTAAACATTAACAAATGTTTGATGATTTTAACAGAATTTCCCATAAATATTGCTCATAAAGAAGAGTTCTGGTGGAACTATATGAGATTTGATACTGTGTTTATAAAAGTTAAACATTTGGCATATTCCGGGGATAATGAAGGGAAGGCACTGACATTTGATGTATACCCAATTCTCTTTTTGAAGCTATGAAGTCTCATTGATCAGCAAAGAAAAAAAGTTCTGGTTAGTAAACTTAAATGTTAGCGGATTTAGTTATTTGGGATGATGGAACTATCATTAGAGGGGAAAACTGCAAAATTATTTTTGGGTGTGTGATTGAAGTTGGTAGAACCGTAGATGCAAGTGAAGAACTAAGATGTGAAGCTGTTAATATTCTAAAAGAGTTTCGTACGAGGAATATTTCCGCTATGAAAAGTGTGATAGAGAGACTTAAAGGTGATGATATTAGAAGGGTTATCACAATTGCTGTGAACATGATTAACTATATTGTTGATGATCCGCTTTTGTTCAATGATATCTTTACAAATGTTGGGTTTACAAAGACTTTCGAACATAGGGAATTCATGTTTAATTGCCTCTGTTTAGATGGGAATGAAAAGTGTGATAGAGAGACTTAAAGGTGATGATATTAGAAGGGTTATCACAATTGATGTGAACATGATTAACTATATTGTTGATGATCCGCTTTTGTTCAATGATATCTTTACAAATGTTGGGTTTACAAAGACTTTCGAACATGGGGAATTCATGTTTAATTGCCTCTGTTTAGATGGGAATGAAAGGTTTGGTCTGGTAGCAATTCACCTGATATCAACTATATATGCACCTCACGAGCTTTGGCGATTTCGCCATTCAGCGATGTTATCCCTTGCTTCAATTGCTGAGAAGATCTTCAATGGGATGATATGTGTATATAAAATAATATGAAATAACTGGTTTATGATATTCAATTTTAGAGCAATGCCATGTCATGTAAATTTAATAGATGCTTTAAAATATTTTCACGGAACACTTATTTTTATATTATTATCATTTTTGTTATCATGTGAGCTAAATGTACCTTGTGTTTTGATCAAGGATTTGAATCAGGTCCTTAGTAACAATGTGTCGCAGTCTTTGACATTATGAAAATTGTAGTTAAATGCGACTTAAACGAATTTTAAATAGTTTTAGTAGTCCATATGAACTCTCTCTGATCGATCAATAGTCGTATTTAACAAATTAAAGTCTAATGAATTTTACTTAGTTTTTTTAACTCTTAAAACTGAGTACCTGTAATAAGCTGTCTCTAATTGGTTACTATATTTATTAATTGACTTGCACCATATAGTTGACCATTATGCAACTACAACTTTCTGAGTACACACAATACCCGAAAATGACTTACAATTTTTGCTGATTTTCTGCTTATTATATTACTTATTATGATTCTCTCATCCATTTTGCTACCACAGGACATGATAAATCTATTTGAGAGAGTTGCGTTACTGGTACTCAATTCTCTTAATGACATGAACAACAGAGTACTTTGGGCTACTATTCATGCAATTAAGCATTTTAGTGAATGTAAAAGTTTAATGGTTGAGACTCAATATGACAGGAGGTTCTTGGAGAGACTCATTCCCATTGCCAGTAGTCATGAGTGTGCTCGTGTACAAGTACAAACATATTAATGTTGCACATTGACAACCATCTGTTTATATAATTATAAATGAGTCGTATTCGACGTGTTTTGATTGATGTGTTCTTGAGTAAACTTTTAAATTATACTTATCAAATTTAAGTTTTATTTATAACGTTTTTGCAGCTTTACGCCACCATTGTTGTTGGGCATTTAGAGAAATTGACCAATCCGTCTCCTATGGCGCATCTCAACCGGGTGCTTGATATCATGGAGGCAAACTTCCAGGCTCGGCACCATCAAGTGTAGGTCTAGTCTACCATGACAACTACTTGACTGTGAGGTAAATCACAAATATGACAACTACTTAAAACCTTTGTAACTGAATAACTCCTTGGTCTACCTGACATTGCTATTTTACTAGCCACCCTTGGTTCTATTTTTCCACACATGTAAAATGGTGGCTGTTGAGGGCATGGTAAATGTATTGAATCACAGTTGAAATACAATTTAGATACACCAATATACTCCTGTTTCTGAAAATGAGTATGTCAATGCAGCATCACATTGTATGATTTTTAGATGAGAATCCTGGAAATAAAGAATACCTCGCGCAATTCCTCTTATAATATTGTAACGTGCATGCCAAGTTAATTTTTTTTTATGGTTTTCAGGTCCTAAAATGTTTAAAATGTCATAAGTTCATTAATTTATAAAGCATTAAAGTTATAAAAAAAAAAGATTGAAGTAAATAAGAATAAAAGGTTAGAAATGCCCTACTGAATAGATAATAATCGAGGCTTTTGTTGTGCATATATTCATAAATTAGTATCTTCTCATTCCTTTGAATGCAAAATCCTAACAGTCTCACAAGATTTCTGTGTTGAAGTTTGTGTATTAATAACACTTCATTCTTAAATTCCAAAGCTCCTTGACTTGAATTTCTTATGAGCCTCTTCACTGCTATTTCAAATCCATTAGGAAACATTCCCTACATAACAAATACCCTCACCAAATATTCATTGAAGATTATAGCAAAACTTCTTCACTATGTTTTAAAACTAAAAAAAAAAAGATTAATTTATAACCTTATAAACATCTCCAAAACCACATTCTCCTATCTTGTTATCATCAAGGAACTTGTTTGTCGCTAGTCGAATCATACTGAAATCAAATTGAAGAGTGTTTACTTCTGATGAAATATCTTTTCCAACTATACCAAAAAAAAAGTAAATTTGTTTTTGAAAAATTGTATCAGAAAAAAAAAGTATCTACTATATTGAATTTTATAAACATTAAAACATCACAAATGAAAAATCTTTTGAATTCCACATTACAATTTTCTCTGTGGTACTTGAGATTCTTCTTTGCTCTCCTGGATAGCACATAATACACGAAAAGGAATACTGCGAGAGAGAAAATCGTGACAGGAGCAAGAATATGAAAAACTATGAAAAAATATGGGTCACGTCTATTTTTCTTTTTTTCTCCTGCAACACAGATTAATTAGTGTTAACCTCAATTTACTTAAAATAAATAAAATCACTATCTTTATATTATTCAAAATGTTGAAAATTCAAACCTATAGGCTGTGCTGCAATAAATGGATAAGGATCATATCTAACAATACAACTTGGATATAAAACACTTCCTCTAATCTTTCCTCTAGCACATGAAGTTTGAACTTTGAAGATAATCAATCAATAGCATCCTTTAAATACTTCATGCAGTTATCATTAGAGATATCTGGTATGCACTGAGCAAGTCCTAAACAATTGCAATTACTTGAAACTAACAATTGAAGTTACTTGACAAAGAAACTATTTTCGAACCTGTTTTGTTTTCTTCATTTTTTGCGATGATGATGATGATGAGTATTCTCGTGATGTTTTGGTGTGGCCGGCGATGGTGATGAGCTATGTGATGTCGATGAATGATGATTTCAGTGACGGTGATGGCGATGTTTCACCGGCGCGTTGGTTTTGTTTTGGACAGAGAATTTAATGAAGTTCAATAAATTCAACGGCGCGTTTGAATGGAGTTTCTCTGGGGGGTGTATGAAGAAATGGGTTGGAGTGTACGCAGAAATAGGTTGGGCTGAAGTTTATGCACAATGCATAAATATTGTGAAAAATGCTCTTTAGGTCCTCTTATTTGCTATCTAGGCCCCCCGTGTTGATGAAATTGCCTTAAAGATTGGTTTTGGAACTTAAATTCCAAAACTAATTAGTTTGGAACATATATTCCAAAATATACTAATATGAATTATTTTCGATCAATGGCTATACAAGTTGATTTTTTCACGTTTTGAAGCCTTGAAGTCAACGTTTATTTACTCATAGAGGGTTCCTACACTTATTTGGTGTCATCCAATAGGTAATGTATGTTTTAATCGGTTTATTTTTTGAGTTTTCAAGTGTTACCTGTAAACGTAAATTTTGGAACGTGCATTATAGAATTATTTTGGAAGATAAAATCCAAACTTGGCAGAATTTTGGTTTGTCAACTTTGTAGCGCACGTTTCTGATATGTAGTTATTGTATTGATTTATATAGGTACGTGTTAGGATGGCGGAACCTCTGGTTGAATTGAAACCAAACATTGATGAATTTGTCATTGCCCAGATAAACGTTTATTCACTCATAGAGGGTTCCTAAACTTATTTGCTGTCATCCAACAGGTAATGTATGCTATAACCGGTTTATTTTTTGAGTTTTCAAGTGTTATCTGTAAACGTAAATTTTGGAACGTGCATTCTATGCTATAACCGGTTTATTTTTTGAGTTTTCAAGTGTTATCTGTAAACGTAAATTTTGGAACGTGCATTCTAAAATTATTTTGGAAGATAAAATCCAAGCTTGGCAGAATTTTGATTTTTCAGCTTTGTAGCGTACGTTTCTGATATGTAGTTATTGTATTGATTTATATAGGTACGTGTTAGGATGACGGAACCTCTGGTTGAATTGAAACAAAACATTGATGAATCCGGCGTTGCTCATGTAACGGTTTTGACCGAAGGAAAAAATACTTCGTATTGGGTTGTGAAAGAGGCGGTGAGTACAAAAAAATGAAAACAAAGTTAACGAAAGAAGACACAACAACGAGGAAATGTCACTGTCCGTTTTCGGTTCATAATTTCCGAAGTGTAATTTCTTTTTAAAATAAAAGCACAATTCGGATTTAAATTCCAAAGTAATAAAATAAATAAAAAATACTTTGGATAGTAAGTTCCGAAGCGTAAAAAAATTTCAAAAATAAAACACAATTCAGTTTGTAAGTTTCAAATTCAACTTTTATAGCTATTTTGATAGAAAATAATACATATTAGTGTATTTTGGAACATATGTTTCAAAATTAATTAGTTTTGGAATTTAAGTTCCAAAACCTGTTTTCGAGGCATTTTCGTCAACACGGGGGGTTTGGCTAGCAAATAAGGGCGCCTAAAGAGCATTTTTCAAACATTGTTTATGTACGATAACTAGACCCAACCTCCCTTTGTTTTTATTATTTTTATCTCTATCAATATTATTATTATTATTATCTTACTTATTTCTAGTATCTCTAATGTGCAATTTTTTAAAACCCTAATTAGCTAATCTTATCTTACTTATTTCTAGTATCTCTAATTTGCAATTTTATAAAACCATAATTAGCTAATCACTTGGGCGGAAAAGTATTTGTTGGCTAATTAATGACTAAGCGCCTCATGATGATTTTATTGGATAACTAAAAAAAAATCATCACCATATAATTAGCTAATATAGTTGGAGATCCCCAACAATTAGGGACACACCATAATATCACATGAAGACAAAAAAAAAAAAAATCTATAGTTATCTAAAAAAAATATATTGAGCCACACAAACTTATTTATTATTGTTATTATTATTATTATTATATAGTTTAAAAAATTCAATTGATACAATTATGACAAAATAAAATAAAATTATCAAGAGTAGTCTCTCATTATGATTTTAGACGTATGTTAGTATCTCTAATGTGCAATTTTATAAAATCCTAATTAGCTATTATTATTATTATTATTATTATTATTTAGTTTTAAAAATTCAATTGATACAACTATGACAAAAAAATAAGAGTAATCTCTACTTATTATGATTTTAGGCATATGTTATGAACAAAAAACTTAGGATTTTAAAAATACGAGTGAAATTTTTTTTAAAACATGTAAATCAACATGACTTACAAATATGCTCTATACATCAATATTAATTTATATTCATATAATATAATATAATTAATTATATATTATCAATATATCAATTATTAGTAGATAATAATTGATTATGCATCAATATATCAATCAATTATTAGTATATAATAGTAATTGATTGTGCCCCGTGCGAATGCACGGGTAAAAAGTCTAGTTATTATTATTGTTTGTAAAAAATATCATTTGTTACACCGCACTCTGTCAGAGTTTGGTAAATATTTTTCAAATGGAAGATTTGCGATGGCTTAGGGATACCATAGAAGATTTGCGATGGCTTAACCGATCATCTTTATGATAAATGCTTATATGTTAGACTCAATTAGGGTTGATTCACTTGTATTATTATGTCACTCTAATGTTCATTTGGATGAATGCATTTTCCTATAATTATAAGAACCTATTTAATCTCTATAACGATTTCATAATTATTTTTACTAGACGATAAACAATAAATATCACGCTTTAAAACGAACAACTTTATCCCATAATAATGCAACGACTATACTTATCTAAACATTTTTATTACCTAGAAGGAATGATATTTAGTTTTTTAATAAAAAAAAAAGAGACAGAGAGATTTTAATTGGATGCTTCTCACCCCCACCGTCCATCCGTAGTCAACAAAAATCACAACCATACAACAAATTTTCCGCATTCAAGAAAAGACGATCACACATAACAACATGTTTTATTTATTTATTTTTTTCAACAACAAAAATAAATAAAAAACGAAACTTCAAAGAAACATATCAGATGAGGATTAGAATTTTGAGAGGCTCAGCATAGGAAAAAAATCACAATAAAAAAGAGATAAATAAGAATAGAAACAGAAATATATTATTTCCACATATAAAAATCAAAATTAATTAATATATTATAGGAGTAATTTATTTGTATGCTAGAGAGAGAAGAAAGTGTTTGTTCTTTCTTGATACGTTTCATTCATTCTGAGAGAAGAGAATAGTATCCCAAACCAAACCCAAAACTAACAGAATTTTTTTTGCATTCTCTCTCTCACACACACACACCGCACACCACTCTCTCCTCACAAAACAAATCAAAAAACAAAACCCTATTTTTCTAACTTCCCACTCTCTCTAACAACACTCTCTTTCTCTCTTTTTTTTTTTTTCCATCTCTCAACAAAAAAACAAACCTCATTCCCAAAACACACACACTCGTAATTCAACAACACTTTGCGATAAAACTCTTATTCTTCCAAACGCATTCTTCATAATCATAATCATAATCATCATCGTAATAATTTCACATCATCATCATCATCATCACTGTTACGTTCTTTAAGACGGTTATCGAAACGGTTGCGTTTCCTTAATCCTTCTATTATCGATTAATCACTCGCGAACTCGCGCTTTTAAAACTCTGGGGTTATTCTGTCAAAAAAAAAAAAAAACTCTAGGGTTATTATTTTTTCTATTTTCTTTTCGATTTCCAATTCCCAAATTTCTCTCTCTCTGGAACCCTAGGTTTTGGAATTGTTTCATTGCACGTGCGTATACGTTTAGGGTTTCTGTTTTCGATAAGCATTCTTCGCCCTATATAGGGCGATAGCGATAATTTTTTATTTTTTTTTGGGATTTTTCAATCGTGCTTAATTCTTGGATGGTTAGGTTTGGTAAATCGATTGTTTTTGTGAATACTTTTTCTCTTTTGAGAGAGATTATGCTGTTCTGAGTTTTCAAGGTTTTGTTTGAATCCTTCTTTTTAATTGAAGATGGAGGTTTAGAGAAGCTTTTCCATTACGGCATTGTCTTTTATTACCGGATTGTGGTTTGTTAAGGTGCCGATTTCGGTTCGGCATTGTTGGAGCCTTGAATTTGGGATTAATTTTTTAGGGTTAGACAGAGGAAAATGAGTTGAGAATTGGATTGAGTAGTTTAGTTTAGTATTCAGAGGATAATAACAGTGCTGTTATTAGGGTTGGGGCTGGTGAAGGTGGTTTTGCTTTTTTTGGTTGATTCTGATCATGTTCAGTGTTCATTATGGAAAAAAGTGAACCTGCTTTAGTTCCACAATGGTTGAGAAGTGCTGGAAGTGTTGCCAGTTCAGCCCCCCATTTTGCATCTTCATCTAATCACACCGGTAATTTGGATGTCCTGACTTGTTTCCATATTTTTAATGTTTTATGTTCATCAATTGAGAATATTATGCATGTTTCTCTAGTAGAGTTAGAATCGTATTCCTTTATTTGTGCATTCATATGTCTAAGAGATTTAGAATTTTGGAATATATTTATTTATATGTTTATGTAACTTGGTTATTTTAATGAAATAGGGGAAACAATCATAAGTTAATAGGTTTAACATTGTTGTGTAGATTCTCATTCTGTAGCCCATCAGACAAGGAATAGATCTTCTAAGACAACTAGTGATTTTGATAGTCCTCGTTCTGTGTTTCCTGAACGACCAAATGCTCGGAGGGGCGCTATCAATGGCTCTGCAAAGCATGCATATAGTAGTTTCAACAGAAATCATCGTGATAAGGACCGCGATAGAGATAGAGATAAAGATAGATCCAATTTTTTAGACCACTGGGATCGTAACTGTTCTGAACCATTGGCTGACCTCTTCTCTGGAAGGACAGAGAGGGATACTCTGCGGCGTTCTCATTCATTGGTCTCTAGGAAGCAGAGTGAGCTTGTGAACCACAGAGGTTCAGTAGATACAAAATCTGGTGGCAACTGCAACCAGAGCAACGACAATGATATACTTTCTGGGGGTAGTATAGGTAGCAGCTTTCACAAATCTGTTTTTGATAAGGATTTCCCATCACTTGGAGGAGATGAAAGGCCGGGGTCAGCTGAAATTGGCAGAGTTGCATCTCCTGGTTTGGGTGCTACTGCTAGTCAATCTCTACCTGTTGGCAGTTCACCTATGATTGGTGGAGAGGGATGGACTTCTGCACTCGCAGAGGTACCTTCTATCATGGGAAGCAGTAGTACTGGGTCTCTAACAGTGCAACAAACTGTTACTCCAACCTCTGTGTCTGTACTTTCAAGCACATCAGCTGGTCTTAACATGGCTGAAGCTTTGGTGCAGACTCCATCTCGATCTCAGTCAATTCCTCAGGTAATCAAGCCAACTCACTTTCTTTTTTTCTTTCAATAATCATTTATATAAATATAAGGATCTTATTTATTTTCATGATCAACTTATAATGTGTATATCAATTTTAGGTTTCGGTCAAAACCCAGAGGCTCGAAGAACTTGCTATCAAGCAGTCAAGACAGTTGATTCCAGTGACACCATCAATGCCTAAGGCTTTGGTAAGTAACTTGCCCTTTGAAATATTATATTATTATTGGTTTGAATTGTTAAAATTGGTCTGTATTAGGTTTTACGAGGGCACATAATTTCTAATATGATTTTGTTCTTGTGTTCAATGTTTCCCTTTTCTTGTTATGGAATGTTATTTAATGCTAAAGAACTGAGTTGAAATATTAAAATTGATGCTTTACTGAAGATGGGTTTCTAGAGAGGATATTAGACTTATAAGCAGGGCACAGAATTCCTAATATGATTTTGCACTTGTGTTTGATGTTTCCCTTTTCTTGTTGTGGGGTGTTATTTAATGGTAAATAACTGAGTTGAAATATTAAAATTGTTGCTTTACTGAGGATGGGTTTCTAGAGAGGACATTAGACCTATAAGCAAAATATCGCAACGACCTAACAACATTAAGTTTAGTTAGTGTTTATTTTTTACTGTGTATAATGCATGTTGGAAATGCGCATAACTTGTCAACATGATGATTCAACAGTCTATTTTATTTGGTTGCTAATTATTGTTTTTTCTTGGTTAAATTTATGATTGGTGTTGGTATATATAGAAGCCAGAAGTTGTTTACTAAATTAGCTGCATTAATAAGTGACTCATTAGCTATGTAAATGATTTCAAGATAGTTTTGCAGGTTTTTCTTTCTGAGGTGTGGTTTTGTTGCCTGAATTTGAATCATGTTGCAGAACACTTGTATTTTTGGTGGTTTGTAATGTGAACTAATCAAATGTTTTGTATAACCATATGGCTTCCTGTTTCAGCAATTCTTGCATGTATAATGTGCAATAATCGATGTTTATTAATGTGCAGTTAATACTATACTACAAATGCTACATGATTCCCTCTTTTTTACTGCATTAATATCATTATCATAGCATGAATTTTGACAGACAAAATGAAGCCAGATGCCTGTTATTCGTATTCTTTTTTGTTCCATTTTTTAGTTGATCTGAAATTTACCATTTATAAATCCTTGTCATATTTTGTTATACTTTTGATATATACAAAACAGAAAACAACACATGTATTGTGGATGTGTGTCCTATATGAACATTTGATTATGTAATATGATACTTTCCTTTTGTTCTTTGTCTGTGGATGACATTGAAATATTTCTCAGGCCATCTTTGCATGTTAGATTTACTGGAAGTTGTTATATTTATATGAACATTTTTGTTTTGTCTTCTATTTAGTAAATGATTGATTTTTTTCTTGAATCTTTGGTGATTTATTGATATTTTTTCTCAGGTTAATAATTCTGAAAAATCAAAGCCAAAGACAACACACAGAAATTCTGAGATGAATATGGCTGCCAAGAGTGTGCCACAGCAACCCTCTGCATTGCATATTGCTAATCATTCTGTTCGCAATGGAAATGCTAAAGGTGATGCTCCAAAGACATCTGGGAAGTTTACTGATCTTAAATCTGTGGTGTGGGAAAATGGTGGTTCTCCTACGGCAAAGGAAGCTTCAACTCCAGCAAATTATTCTAACAGCAAACCCGGAAATCATCTGGCTGGTGCTTCAGCAGTTGCTTCTGCACCTTTGAGGAACCCCAATAACCTTAAATCCACCACAGAGCGGAAGCCAGCTTCTTTGGACCTCAAGTTAGGTTCCACTGTGGATAAGAAACAGCTTGCTTCTCAAGTGCAGAGCCGACATGATTTCTTCAAACTCATCAAGAGGAAAACTCTGAACTCCCCAGTTCTTCCAGATTCTAGCCCTGTGGTTTCATCTGCCACGTCTGACAAAGAAGCTGGTGAAGTGAATATGGAAGCAGTTGGATCCCCTGAAATCCTTCAAGGTCTTGGAAATAGTACTGAAGTGACTAGCAACGGTAATACCCATGTGGAGGTTCACAGACATCCCGATATCAGATGGAAAGATTCAACTTCTGACGAGGAAGAAGTTGCATTTCTTCGTTCTCTTGGCTGGGAGGAGGATTCTGGTGAGGATGAAGGCCTTACAGAAGAAGAGATAAATGCATTCTATCAGGAGGTGAGCATCTACTCTACTTTTATCGAGTTTTCTATTGATTGATTGAGATCATTATGAATTGGAATTTGCTTAAAATCTCTATATATCTAAGGAAAAACTTGGGTGTTGCTCCTTGTATGCTGTTTGTGTCGTTCACCAATTATGACATGTCATGTGGATTAATTATATAGTTAAATTTAAGCTTAAAATGACTACTTTTATATTAATGGATACACAGTCCATATGTTAAGTTTGATGGGTAAGCAGTTGAAACAGCACTCAAGTAATTGGATACACAGTCCATATATGTTAATAGTGTGATCAATTCATGTTTGGCAAAAGTATAACCTATTCTTTGTTAACTATGTTTTGTAGTGCATCAAATTGGGCACCACCAAATTAAAGCTATGCCCGGGAATGCAGCCAAAGTTGTCCAAATTTTTTGAATCTTATGCAACTAACTTGAATGGAGCTTCTGCTGGATCAAGTTCTTCTGACTCTGGATCTGAAGTTTGATGTTGGGTTGTATCATGGATAGGGATCTAAGTTGCATTTTTCAATGCAGAGTAACATTCTTATTCTCTTTTGTTTTTTATAGAAGGCTGGGGATTTGGGAGGGAAACAAAAGGTTGGGTTTTGTTTGTAACCATGGATTTGCAAATATTGCAATAAGGTACAGGTGCCTCATGCCTGCCTGCTTAACAGGGGATTTTTTTTTGTTCTGAGGCGGGATAAAAGTAATAGCTTGGTTGGGTAGGGGTTAGTAGTGTAGGGGTTATTTTGTCTGCAGGAAGGTGCTGGGCAATTGCATCTTTTGGGATATTTTCATATACGTTTTTCCTTTCAAGAGGGTTTGTTGATTTTAAATGATAAAGTTTATGACGTTTTTGGTAAATTTACAACATAAAAAAGAAAAAAGAAATTTAAAGCTTACATCTAATTTTAGTGCTTGGGTTGTGGATATGCTCCTTTTTGCTGTCATCGGTTCTCTTTTTTATTGCATTTACCGTAAAAGTGTAGAATTCTCTTCAATAAAATTGATACACAAACACATCATCATACATATTATAAAATCGGGATATGCTAATACACACCCATCCAAATTTTAGGTGTGTATTAGCAAAGTGCACCTTTTGTATTAGCAAAGATGGATATAATTGTGCCCACAAAAAAAGAAGAAAGATTGATATAATTGTATAAACATTAGGATTAAGCACCCCTTTTGGTCAGCTTACTTTTGAATTTGTACAAACAGTTTATACATATAAATAAGGTTTTATAGTATTTCATAAGTTTTTATTAACAAAATTATATTTTTATAAGCTATTTTTAAGATAAACTATATTTTTAATCTCTACTTTTATAACGAGTTTTGATTTTCGTCCTTGTAAAATAAAATCACTTTGTTTCCTCCTTATAAAAAAAATTTATTGTTTTAAGTCTTTAATGAGTAAAATTTTGACATGTCAATTCCAATATTATGATATTTTTATGTTCGAAAAAGTCTATATATCATGGTAAACTTATTATGTAAGTCTATATGTTCAAAAAATTATCAAAATTTTGTCTATTAGGGATTTAAAACAAAAGAAATTTTTTTTAGAGATGAAAACAAGTAATTTTATTTTACATGGACAAAAACCAAAATTTAATATAAAAGTGGGGATTAAAAACATTTTTTATTTTTTTATTATTTTTTTTATAAACTACCTTTACAAATATTTAATAATATATAAAACTTATTTTGTATAAACACAAACATGAATTAATTCAAACAGCCCCAAGATGTGTTCAAAATGTCTTTCGTTTTACACAGTCATTACCCCAAGCCATGTCGAGTCCCGCCCCGTACACATGTGCAACATGTGCCGTGGCATCGAGCCTCCTAAAAATAAAGGTCTCAATATTTTTATATATTATTAATTTTAGTAAATTAAGGAATATAAAATTTAATATATTACAACAAACTGCAAATGTCTAATTGTTTAGGTTCGTAATCTCTTTTACCGAGTAGTAGTATTAATAAATTACAGAGTGTAAAATTTAATACATTATTTAATTAAGGAATTCACTTAAAAAAATATTCGAAAAATGATTCAGCTTAAGTAACTAGGAAATTTTTATTTTTTTTCACCATCAATTTAATCTGGTTCGAGGTCAGTTCTGGTATCAAGTGGTTTCAGCACTCTCTCGATCAAAATATTTTATTGTTATTGATTATACATAAATCTTTTTATATTAATTACAAGGATGCTTATTTATTAAAAAAGGGCCACATTTTTTATTTGCATATGGCCTATAAAAACTCAAGGCCGGCCCTGGTCATGTCCTCATTTCAACAATGGGACTATGGAAAATTCTTTTATAGGCACAAACATAAATATGAGGTGTTAGGCACACTCACAAAAACAAAATAAAATTAAATAGAAATAAAATTAAATGATGTTGATTGATGTGATTATATTATTTTTGTTTTAAATTTTTATATTTGTGAGTGTGTGCCAAAATAAATTTAATTTAAGTTTGTGTCTATACAAGTGTTTCTCTGGGACTAGATAATATCTCTTGTTCTATATACAACTTGGTATTCGTTGTTTTGTGCTCACAATCACACAACTAAGACAACTTAGAGCTTAAGCTAAGTGTGATCTTTTTTGTTTTATGGTGTCATGAAATGGGAGAAAGACTTACATAGGCACAAACCCAAATAATATATATTTGGGCACACATATACAAATCCAAAAGTTTAAAACAAAAGTAATATTGTCACATCAATCAATATCATTTTATTTCTTTTTTCTTTAATTTTTTTTGAGTTGTGTGAATGTGCCCAACATTTATTATTTGTATTTATGTCTAGGTTAGAATTTCTCAATCAAATGGATAATGCAATATTTATAGCTGTACACACGTATAGGCCACCTCCTAGCATTGTGGTATGTGGATATCATAATAATAATTATGTGTACCGTTAATTACTCGTTTAGCCATATATGGACTGTTTACGAACATCTTGTGGGGTATGAGAAACAGAAATAAACCTTAGTTCATTGTACACTATCCATCCCCAAAATGTAAACAACGTGATTCTCTTGGCTCCCCTTCTCGCTGGCTAGCATGGGAAAGGGACTTAGGTCTTCCACCATGGGAGATCACTTTTTTTGCAAGTGCATGGTACTCCTGCCCGCAGTATATAATATATTCTTCTTTTTCTTTACACCTATTTATTTAAAGAAAAAGAAATAAAATATATAAAAAAAATTTTGAAAAAAAAATGAAAAACAAACTGCACAGAAACATCTCCACTACGATCTATCATACAATCTTCAACAAAATTATCATCATACTCAATCTTGAACAACAACAATATTGCTTCCATAGCCACAATCTTCAATAACAACAACACCATCATACTCAAACGGTTTTTGCTGAAACACCACCACCAACATTTTTTGCTGAACACCGAAAATAATCGAGATTCAACAAATCTAAACCCAAAATTTAAATAAAAAAATATGGATCATCCGCATTGAAACAAAATTAGAATCACAAAATTAGGTTAGTTATTTTGAAGAAGAACCCATAATTTTTTTTTCCTGAAATTCTGCTCTATTTTTTTATTATTTTTCTTATTCAATTGATTTCATAATGTTCATTTGAAATTGAATGAATCTCAGTATGTTTGTTGATGGAATGGAACAGAAATAGAGATTTGATTATGAACATTTAATCGATTGAAATTGAATGAATCATAACTAGATTTGAGTTTTTGAATTGTTTTTGAGTATTCAAATTGTGATGTTTTCAAATCTGATTAAATCGATGAATTTTGATTTTGAAAGATTGCTAAGAAGATGAGATCTAAAGTAATGTTAACATCTTCTTCTGGCTCCGGTGATCGGAAACTGAGTTCCGACACGACGGTTAAGATTTCTCCAGGATCTGTTTTCGGTAGGCAACGTCGACTTTGACCGAGAAACCTTCGACCCCAATTCCTTTTTTTTTTTCTTTTTTAAATCTACCAAACTCATGAAAAAAAAAATTCAATGTAAAACATTTATTATGACTTATTGTAGAGCTTCAAGATCTAAGGGTGAAAAGTGTGAACACCATGCTAATAGTTTATCACAATGCAATAGATTCGTTGAATATGTGCGTTTCTTAAAAATCAAATGTGAACACCATAAAGTATAGCACAATGCTTAATTATATTTTTCTAAGAATAGAAAGAAACATCCGATCCTGAAATATATAGATATATGTGTAGGAGTATTTTGTTGGAATTAAATTGACAATATATTAATTCACATATACATCAACTTATTATATAATATATACTTTATGCGGAAACTAAATAGTCATATAAACATGTATAAAATCATAGGATCGACAAGTTGATTTTTAGGAATATTTGGATCCATGGAGAAAATCCATTTTGCAGTAATCCTGAAACAGAAACGAATGGCGACTCGTATGGCTCTTCCTCAACCAATATCATAATGCCTTGATTCTCTTCAGATGGGGGGAAGAGAAAGTTTTGCCATGTACTGATATATTGGGGACCAAAGCCTCATTATATAATAGGGCGATGGCCCATTAGGGTTCTCATTATCCCGAAATGGGTCATCATGGCTTCCACCCATATTTCAACCCATACCCAATTAATTAAATAATCAATTAATTTCTTAATAGAAATCTAAAATGCCTTTTAACTTTATTTGACCACTTAATCAATTAAAGCTCTTAATTCGATAAATAGCTAATATAATTAATATAAATATATATGCCCACATAATAATTATTGGAATATAATAATTAAATAATATTGAAATATAAAATATTCCAACAATCTCTCACTTGGGCTATATATCTTAATAATTATATCATAGTTCTTTAGGCGCGCATCTGAATGCTATTTATCTTTAGATTTCAACCTTACAATCTGGTCCATCTCATACATCAATGATGGGACCACCGCGGCTGTCGTCACCGACGTATAACGTGACGGAACCCCGACGACCACCATATCAATGTACTTGACGACGTAGATCGATATGGATGAGTGGCATGAAAATTTCATGGAATGTGATCTCTAAATCATGTCTATTTCCAACTGGTCCAACTAAGTCATTAGTGAGATCAAACTGAAGTTTGCAAATCAAATTTGCACAAAAGATACAGTACCGATTATAAAAATAATAACCTCAAACTTTATTTCTGCAGAAAACCTCAACAAAAATTATGAATCTGTATCAATACCAAAGTTAGAACATAACTAAAGAGAGACTCCCACTAATCCAAGATATCCTTAGTGACAACAACAATATGAAAGACCTTAGGTGTCAAGTCTTCGATTAGTGAGTCAGCTAGCATAAAATTTATATCTATATGTTCTATCCTTCAACAACTTATAAATTGATAAACAATAAAACCGTTGTTGAAACATTATCTGACTAATTTATGTCACAATATATCTTGAGTTGTCTTTCAAAAAATCTTTTACTTTATTCAACCAAGTGACATAAATACTTACAGTCATTTCTTGAGTTAGGATTTCCATTATAAATGGACATTCAAAATGATCGGAGTCGAACACACTGATGATCTCTAAATTATTCAATCTCCGATATGTGAGCACAAATTATTTGTGTTCTCTACAACAATCCTTAAGGTTGCTTAATTCTAACAATTCAACAATTTTGAATTGCTAAGTATCTGCCAAATGATCTTATTATTGCGCTATTTTCGGATGGATATAAGTAAGATCATAAATAAGTTTCTCAAAGCTAAAGCATAAAAAAAACACTTTATTTTCTAAATTTACAGATTTTCTTTTGGACAATCATTGAGACTTTTAAACAGTCTCCCTTTATGATTAAAACAATCCCTTAGTTTATTGACTTTCATGTCGAATTTAGTTTCAACTTTATTGATATAACTCTTTTGAAAAACCGAATGATACAACGAGAATGATTTCTAAGTATCAAATTTTCTAATACAAAAGAGATGTGCCCAAGATCTTTTGTTACTAAACTTTTGTTAGTGATTTCTTGGTTTGGTACAATGATCATATATCATTGTTGACTTAATAAAATCGACACATTAAACTAATGATATAAACATACTCCCACTGAACTTGTATAACCCACAATTCTCCATAATATACATCTCAAAATCAAATGAGACAATTACTTCATGAGACTTTTGTGGTATCATTAGTGAGACAACTTCCTAAACTCATACATGGATTTCATTTGTTTGCAAACCACTTTGTGTTTATTGACACAAAATTTCTTTCATTGCACCTTAGTGTATTTCATAATGTCATCATTAAGAAATATTATCTTGATATCCATCTTATGAAGTTCCAAAATTATAATAAGCAACAAGTGTCGTGACTATCCTAATAGAGTTTTCAAATCAAAATAGATATGATTTCTCTTTTCAGTCAATACTTTATGACACTCGACGCCACAACTCTTGAAGGTATTGAGTTTGATATTTATGAATTAATTTCTTAACTTAATTGAGAGGAAGAACACTAATATCCTAACGAGGATCCAAATTTACTATATAAATAGCAACTTTATGAATTGGTTAAACCAATTCTTCCTCACTCAATTTTGTTCTTTTATCATATCTCTCCCCCAAACTCAATATCTTTAAGAAACTTTGTGGTTTCTGCCTCAAAATGTTCTTTGATGTGGGACCAAAGTTTATATGTTTCAAAAAATTTCAACAATTCTAGATTGTCACAAGTCATTAACCGAATTGACTATAATAATATTTATATTTAAAAGACATATTGAATCCCTCGTTTTAAAATAATAATAAAGAATTAAAACAAAACTAAATTCAAATAATGATCCACAAATTGTCTTTTAAATACAAATATAAGTTAGTAACAACAATCTAACAAATAGTTGAACTACCATCAATCTTCACCGACTTATCTCCCCTCTAGATTGATGTATCTTTCAACATCATTGGAGATTTGTCAGTTTAGATCATTTTTTTTTTATTATTCTTTATTTGCCCTTATCCTTTGAGGTATTTACATAATGAGCACTATTTTATTTTCTCTTGCTTCAATATTTTCTTTATTGCACACTTTATGAAATGATCATTTCTAACTTTAATAGCGAAAAAACTAATTGTGCGAAGAGAACACTAAAGGCTATACTTTCAACAATGTCACTTGATTGTCGAAACCACAACGCTTTAACAAGATTAAATAGTTACATTATGTGCTCCTAATATTTTCTTTGCTCAACAATCTTAATGAAATTCCATCTCTCCAACGAGAGTTTGTCTTTCTCCTTATTGCTTTAGAAGCACATTAATTTAAGCAAAGAAAACCATGACAAAATTATGTCATCTTAAATAACACCTCAAATGATGTTTCTGTAATTAAAACTTTATGATCACATGACCTTCGTGATTAGGAGTATACTCACTTTCTAAACTTGATTCTCATTTTAAAATTACCGAATAGTGAGAGAATTTGAGTTTCTCCATCTTTATCCAAGGTCTAGATCCAAGAACATAATGTTCTTTTTTTATTCCAAAGAGTTAGAATTTTAAGAATTTAAATTCCAACGTTATTATGCAGATACGTAAACTGTATTAGTTTATAGAAAACAAAAAGTTACTCACCAAAATACCTAGTGCACCATTGATGTCAAACCCTTAGAAAATCACATCAATTGCTAGTGGTATTTTGTGACAATGATCAAACACCAACAATCAATATTGACAAATAATAAATCCTTACGATCGTCACATGTTTACCATTATAGTGTGAATGCAATCCACTAAATATTTGCACGGATTTACACTTACACAATTTTATTATGCATGTCAATAAATTATTACATGGACATGCACATCTTTATTTGTAAATTACAAGACAAAACAAGATACCAAACACACCATTAATCCACAATCTTTGATTGCCAAGAATTAACTGCAAGCGGTACTCTCAACGTAATGATCAAACATTGGTAATAAGTCCTGTCAGATAATGTATGTCTTTGACACCAACCATTATCCACATGGAAAAAAAAATCTTAATAATTACCACACATTTACCATCACAAGTATGTAATTATCCGGCCAAACTGTGTCTTCCTTTTGGCCGACATAACAGCTCGCATGAATAATTCCACACCACATCTTTTGTAATTCCAAATGAATCAAATCTACGCAACAGGGGTTACTTTTGCAACTTGTTGTTTCAACCAACTCAATCAAAATTACTAGACAATTTAATAAATTAAATGGGAAAAGTCTTAAATTTACAAGGCACTACCCACAAAATATAGGCCGTATTTTTTTATTATGTCGCTTGATAATCATAAGATTAAATGACATCCCTTATGTGAGAATAAATTCTCACTATCAAACTAAAATAGGCATGAAAAAATATTCGAAGAGCATGACAAGATAAAATTATTGTAGAAACTTAATAACAATAAACTCAAACATTGTCATCATCCTATAAACCAAATATTTAATTTTAAATCAAATAAAATTAAATCTTTATGTATACCAAAAAAAAATAAAAATTCATGCCACAATTGATTCGCATATAGCAAGGTAATCAGAACCGGACCAGTCATTGAACCGGCGTGTTCATGGGTTCGAGGTTCAAAGGTCGGACCGGAGTTCAAGCGAGGTCGGACCGTTCATAGTTATATATTTTATTTTTTAATAATTATAATTATTATAAACAAAAAAATATACATATAAACTTCATTTTTTTTATTAAAAAAATATAATAACTTAATAAGTTAAAATATAAAATTAAATCATTATACATGAAGGTGTGGAACTAAAAAAATGTTACTGGTAATTGCTTTTTTTACAGGTCTCGTGTCTCATGCCGTGTAAAATAATTAATATTAATATGCTAATGATTTTCAGTTTTCTTTTCGATTAAACTTTCTATTTCATTTTGTCAACAATTAATCTCTCCATATGTTTTGGTACATTTTGTTTGATTTAAAATTTCTGACCCAAGCCCACTTATTGGTAAAATAACCCTAGAACTTAAAGTTTAAACAAGCAGAGAGTAGAGCAGCCGTAATCTCGATTGTTTTTCCTTTGTTACAGCCGCCGCCCCTATTAAACCTTGGATCCGCTTTTTCTCTCTTCTATGCATATATCAGCAGCTGCACTTCCTTTCTTTTCTTTGTTATTTGATCAAAATATGATGCAAAACAATTCTTGGAAGGCAACAAAAGAAAATACTTTTTCATTTCTACTTTTCATTTTTAATTTTTCTTGTTGAACTTCTTTCTCCTTCCTCTAAGACTCAAAACAGTGTGATTTTGTCTGTGTTTTTTTTTTTTTCAAAACCCAAACGCGGTTCAACTTTTAAAACCGGTTAAACCGCCGGTTCTCACGGTTTACCGATCTTTTAACCGGTTTCCTGACATAGCGGTTTTTGGGCCTGAGCAGATCGGTCACTGGTCCGGTTCCCGGCCCAACCGGTTGAACCAGCCGGTCCGGTCCGGTTTTAATTACAGTGGCATATAGTCATTGATTCTTTAAATAACTAAACAAATAATTTTAGAATGAGATTTTCTAAAAAAAAATGAAACAAAACTTTATATTCTATAAATAAACAAATAATTATAGAATCTATATGTTCCTAAAATTTAAAGAATCATAACTTTAATTTTGTACATGCCAAATTGAACCAAAATATTTTGAGAATCTTTATTAATTGCTATTTAATTGCAATTAGTCTTATACAAAAATATATATAATAACCAAATATATATAACAAATCTTCATACGCCTTATTTCTCAAAATAAACTTTAAGTACATGATCTTCGTTAACCAACCCACCGAAAAAATGTGATATATTATTTCAAAACTAAGCCCAAATAAAATTATTTGATTTTACATATTTAATTTAGGAAGCAAAATCAGTTAAAATCCTCATATTTCATTTTAAACTTTATCATATCAATATCCAATCCTTTCCAATGTTGATTCCCGCATTGGATTTTGATTAGTACCAAATATTTAAAATCACAAAATACTTAAGGAAGCCATAATTGACATTTAAAGGTCATAATTGACTATAAATGTGATTTGGATTCTTAAGGAAGCCCTTTAAAGTTAGTTATTGACAACCATATATGAGTCGAAAGAGATCATGTATGAAAAATTTGATCCATAAAAAATGCTATTAAAATTAATTGATAGCCATATTTGGAAACCGTATCAAATATGAAGATTTGTTTCAATATTAAAACCAAAAGAAACAAATCAAACTTATATCAATTTATCATTTTGATTGAAAATAAGTCAACCAAAAAAATTTTCACTCGGTGAAAACCAACAAAGAAAACAAATTATAGAATTGACACCGATTAACCAGAGAAACATATCATATTTATATGTTCATTTGAAAGAACCAGATTAAAATATCAACATGTATGAATAGAATCTTAAACTACAACAACAGTTTATTTTGATAATGTAACACAATAAGATACCTCGAATTAAACATGATGGGTACTATAAGTGGAACGACCATATGCATAGAGAACCAAAATTAAGTACTCATATACCAAATAGACCAAAATTGCATAACCGCATAAAAATAAATTAATTCATAACTTATTATTTCAAGCCATGGAAAAACAACATCAATCAAGACACTAAATCCTTTGATCCAAACGGTGAAATCATACATATTTTCAAAATACTGAATCTTGTCATTAGAAGATTAGTATATGCCAACACCAAAAGAAAGAATCGCAAAATAAAATAAATAAACAAACCTCAATTATATTTTATTATGCAGAATCATGAAATTTAGGAAGACAATTATATCGATCATATAATCAAAACAATACAAGCCGAAATTGACAAGAAATCAATCGAAACTAAAAGGTATTCTTAACGATCAATCATGTCCTGCTCTGATACCACTTGTTGGAATTAAATTGACAATATATTAATTCACATATACATGCTCAACTTATTATATAATATATACTTTATGCGGAAACTAAATAGTCATATAAACATGTATAAAATCATAGGATCGATAAGTTGATCTTTAGGAATACCTGGATCCATGGAGAAAATCCCTTTTGCAGTAATCCTGAAACAGAAACGAATGGCGGCTCGTATAGCTCTTCCTCAACCAGTACCCTAATGCCTTGATTCTCTTCAGATGGGGGGAAGAGAAAGTTTTGCCATGTACTGATATATTGGGGACCAAAGCCTCATTATATAATAGGGTGATGGCCCATTAGGGTTCCCATTATCCCATAATATTTTAATTTCTTTATGTGCATATATATACAGTATACACACACATTTATTTATTTTCTCTCTAAATATATAAAATTTTATTTTTAATTTATCTAATTTTATTTTTTCAAACTTTACTCCTCTAAATTTCTACTTTTCAATTTAAGTCTCTTATTTTTGACCAATATTTATGTAGAATATTTGAAATGACTTCTTTTTTTAAACATATCATTGTGCGTTTGATTCACAAAATAGTAAGTAATAGATAGAACATTGCATAACAGAATAAGATTGAACATGACAGAACAAAATTGTATGTGAGAGAGATCGAGAGATATACTAGTAATATTTTTTATATTCGAAAATAAAATTGATATTTTTATTTTATTTTTTATACTTGTACTATTGACAAAAAATTGTGTTGTGATTCGGTGAGAAACATAGATTCTTGTTTTATTTTATTTGGATTCGGAGTATTTACGTATTTTCTTCTATCCCTAGTTTGTACAATTTCATAACCAATTTCTAAATCAACCAGAATACAACAAAAGTTGTTCAATCTAATCCTCTATTTTTTAAATGATTTAACTGTTTATTTATTACTGACTAATTTATTCATAACTCAAAAATATCATGTACGTGCGTAAACTTAAAATGTAAGATAATTTTTGTAGAATTAAAAATAAAAGTTGATATGTTCATAGATATCAACTATATCTATTCTGCTCACCATTGGATGCACACCAATTATTTTGTTATAAGACTTCGAATTACCATGCATAGAGCAAGAACTCGAGGCCTCCACAAGGCATTTGGATTATCTCGTCGAATCATTCACTCTATGTTAGTCATGTGTATTGTGAGACTAATCGTTGGTTACTGATTTTGTGTATTTTGAGCAACATCTTATTGTTATTACAAAGTTTTTTTTACTAATGTTTTTAGTCTCTACTTCGCAAGTAATGTTTCTTTTTGCAAGCATCAATTCCATCATTTACCAACAAATAAAAAATCATGAATGTGGCATCTTACACAACAATGTGGTGATTGATCGGTGAAACTTGGATGAGTGATGATAGGATCTTAAGGATAAGTAAATAATGAATCTTCTAGTTCATTCTAGAAGGGGTCTTTTAGACATATTCTATTAGTTAGTTTTTGAGTAATGCTATTGTGTAGTTGTTATTGTTATCTTACTATGTGTATGCACCGGCTTATATAAGCATTGTATTGTCTCATGATTTGAGTAATGAAAAATATAACCAATTTCTCTTTTTTACACACTGTGTTTGTTTAGGTAGATTTACAAAAGAGAGAAATAAGAAAAAGAGATAGCAAAAAAATTTGTTATTTCTATGGTTTGGATAAGGAGAGAAATAAAGAAAAAGAGAAATATAATGGTTAGTAATCGTCAAAAAAAGATCTCTCCATATTATGAGAGATTTGTGTGTCAAGAAGTGAAATAAACAATTTTACAACAATACCCTCATTCAACTAGTTTATTTTCTTGTAAAAAAGAGTAAATTTGTTATTTTACCATTTTTATTAATTTCTCTCTTCTCACTTTTCTGTTCATCCAAACCATATAAATTTTCTATTTAATTTCTCTTCTATCTCTCTTCTCTCTTATTTCTCTCTTCAGTATCTCTCTGGCATCCAAACATAGTGTTAGTTCTAGTTTCTCTCTAAATTATGGAGTGTAATCCCTACTCAAATTGGGTCATATCAAGTGATTCACATAATTATTTTTTTGGTACAAGTGATTCGCATAAGTTAACGACTCAATGAATGAATAAATTCATTAAATCTATATTATCTGATCCTGATGTCGATAAAAAAGACAAAGATACGAAATATTTACTCAGAGTATGTTCTTAAAGTATGCCTCAAAATCATACTTGCTAATCCCAAGTGCATTGTATAAACAAGAGAAATTGAGGCATTGTATAAACATTAGGAAGAGGGCTAAAATTGTAGACAAAAGGTTTTAGGATGACACAAACATGCAAAAAAATTATAACAAAAAGTAAAAAATTCAAATTTTATATGACTAAAACTATATTTAATTTTTAATAGTATTGATGATATGAGTGCTAGAATACACACTTTAAGACACTTTTTTTAACATAGACTTTATTTGGCGGGGATGCCAAATTTTGAACTTAAAACTTATAAACTCATAATAAAAAATATTTATTTGGTAACATTTTTTTGTCATAAACTTATAACTTATGTTTTCGAGTGTTTAACTTGTTATTTTCTCTCTCAATTTTACCTTTTTTTTTATAATTTAATTTTACCTATTTGATCTTGCTTGAAAAAAAATGAAATATTAATTAAACATATTTTTTGCCATTTTATATTTATAAGCTAATTCAGCCACTTATTTTATCAAACACTACAAATTGAAATAACTAGTTTAGAAGTTATTTGTTATAAGTTAACTTATCAACTATTAAATTTTTTTTTTTTTTCAAACAAAACCAAATTTCCTTCCTATATGAGGAAATTAAATTTGACATGCTAAATGGGTTTTACGTAAGTTTGGTGGAGAATGGATTCTCCATTGGAAAAAAAATTAAGAAAATAATATATGCATTTAAATCATTGAATCAAAAGCATGTGATAATATTTTAATTAAAAAAAATGGAGAAAATTTGGTTAATGGTTAAGATGTACCAACTGGAACAACTTTGTTGAGACTTCTAAATATTTGAAAAAAAAAAAGACTGTGTTGATAACATTTTTTATATGTTGTAAAAAAAAAAAATTATACTCCCTCCGATTCTATATATAAACAAAAATTAACTTTTAAAATTCATTTAAAAAATAATATATTTAGTCTATATTATTAACTAGATAAATTGCTTATATATAGAACAGAAGGGAGTGTGTTATCTATTTTTTCGGTTCCACTGTGGTCCTTATCTTTTAAAAGATTTATTGAATTTCTTATCTTTAAATATTTATATGAAAATTGTTCCTTATTTCGTAAAAATTCATATCAATGTGGTCCATTTTTTCTTCAAAATGGCATCTTAGTAAATGAAAATTACCCATTTGAAACCTAAATAAAGATAAAATATTCAGTTAAAACTTTTACAAGATATAAGATCAAACCAAAAACAAAAAATAAGGGACAAAACATATATTTTAATCTAATTTATGAAATGTATATGAACTATTTATCATAAATTATGCCCAAAGAGATCATTTGTATGAACTATAATAGGGATAAAGTAGCTGCAGTTAAAAAAATTATATCCGTAATAGGTCCAAGACATACACGCTTTTAAAATATGTTTTGTATCTACTAGCATATCACAGTTGGAAAAGAGACGTTATATGTAATACTTTTTTTTTTTATTAATTCCTTAGTACTCAGAAGAAGGAACCCCGATAATTCAAAATTCAATTGTAAAGTAAGTAAAATTTAGTAAAAAATAATATTCCACCTAAAAATTAAACTCAAATTCTTCCAAATGATCCGTCATTTGGTGAAATACATTAACCACTTATGTTTTGGTTGTAATACACATATTTGTTGGATTAACAACGATGCGTTTTTAAACCGTCCCCGTCATGCCTATGGAGGGGCAAATAACTTTAAGTTGCCTAAAGAGAGTCTGATTTGTCATTTTCATAGTTATGTGAACTAATCATATTATTAGAGTAAATTAGCAATATAATTGATTACCCAAAAAACATTGAACAATACTACTATTATTCTGCAAATAAAACTTGATTTTCTCTTAACAATATTTGTGGCATCAAATTTAATTCTCCAAAAGTTTAAATGAACATTAAATTGATGTTGCAGACGTTTATAAAAGAACATCAATTTTTTAAAATTTATTTTTATTATCATGAGAATAATACACATTTTTTCTTAGATATTAGTAACTGCGATTGAGTAGAGCTTTTTCGTACTGGTGTGCTCTGCGTTCAAAATATTAAGAAAATGAAGAAAACCATCTTTGTAGACATCACCACACGACTAAATTACTTGGGATAACAGATCTTGATCAATCATGTGAAGCATGTAACCTACCCAGTGGCTCAAGATTGTTAAGACAATTTACATTTACTGATTTACACAAAGCCAGCTATTTATCACCACATTAAATAAAGAAAATGGTACATTGGTAGCATAACCTGGTATAATTTGAAGCTCCAAGTCATATCTTAGTTCTTCTTATTCGGGATGAGCAGTCCAATAAATCAGTCCACTGCATGCAACAAAAAAATTTCTCATACAAATCATCAACCCATAACCAAAAAAGTAGGCAGTGTAATGTTAACTATTTTCAAGATTGACTGACATAAGGGGAAGTGTCAATATTTTTCAAGCTTTTGGCTTATGTGATGGAATTAGAAGAAAGACATTTGAGAATGGTTTAAAATTTCAATTTGACAGAAGATTTGGTCGCATTTTTAATGCTAGCTGTTTGAAAATCATTTTAAAATAGATTTTTAAATAGTTGCTAACATTATTGGTTATTCAAAATTTCCATTTTTAATGGTTTTCAACGCGGTTCCTTGAAGTACAAAATTCAAGGAACTTCTGCATAACAACTGAAGGGAAAATAAGTTCTCGTTAGGTAATAAGCTTGTCATTCTTACCTGATCAAGACAAAAACACACTGCAAAACACCTGCAACTCCGGTCCACACTGATGGGGCAGATTTGTCGAGTGAATCTTGGATCAGCATACCCGCTGATCCAGCTAAAGAAACAAAGGACACAACATATGCAATGAAGAGCCACAGCTTCAGTCTGTTAACAAGAGTAAAAGGTTAAAATATATTCTAGAGACAACACATAATAGAGAGCCATGTGACTATTGAGGCCTTGAGTTAAGAGGAATAAAAATCCTGGGATTTTGCCTAGTTGAGTTGAAGCAAAGTGCAAGATTGAAGTAATAAACTAGGAAAATAAAAGATACAAAGGGTCAGATCAATAACTTGTCAAGAAAATAAATTGAAAAAATTGCTGGCCATTTAAAACCGCCAAACCCATAGCATGGTATGGCAGGACATTTAAAGTCAGCAAAATATATACAGTTGTAAATTTGTAAAATCTCTTGTTCTCTCTTGAAATGGGATAGTCCATACTCAGCCCGACAGTCCATACTCAAATGATCTGGAGTTGTAAATGACAGTTGATAGATATATGTGGAGTTGTCAAACTCAAAAAGCTACCATAACTCGTGGTGCATCCATACACTTAAATTGTAAACGGGGAAAATAATCAAGCAACAGAAACAGGTTATATAAATTGGTTGTATAACACTTTAACAACAACAATAATACATTATATGTATTTAAAAATCCTTCAATTCAAAACGTATAAAAAAAGGAAAAAATCAACAAAATAGAATCACCGTGCAAATGGTTTAACCAAAGGCTAAATAACAGTTGATAGATATATGTGGAGTTGTCAAACTCAAAAAGCTACCAAAACTCGTGGTGCATCCATACACTTAGATTGTAAACGGGGAAAATAATTAAGCAACAGAAACTGGTTACATGAATTGGTTGTATAACACTTTAACAACAACAATAATACATTATATGTATTTAAAAATCCTTCAATTCAAAACGTATAAAAAAAGGAAAAAATCAACAAAATAGAATCACCGTGCAAATGGTTTAACCAAAGGCTAAATAACAGTTGATAGATATATGTGGAGTTGTCAAACTCAAAAAGCTACCAAAACTCGCGGTGCATCCATACACTTAGATTGTAAACGGGGAAAATAATTAAGCAACAGAAACTGGTTACATGAATTGGTTGTATAACACTTTAACAACAACAATAATACATTATATGTATTTAAAAATCCTTCAATTCAAAACGTATAAAAAAAGGAAAAAAATCAACAAAATAGAATCACCATGCAAATGATTTAACCAAAGGCTAAATAACAGTTTCCAGGAAATATACAAATTGCTTTGAATATGTGATTGGGTTCAAAAATCACAACCTAGTTTTTTGCATAAAGAAATTACTTGGTTTGAAGAATCTGAATGTGCTTTGAATATGATTGTTCAGTAAGAAATTTAATCCATCAACCATCTTGCCAGGTTATGAGCAGAAATGGTGATGGTTTGATCTGTCTCCAATTGATGCAGAGCAATGTGTTGAAGGCACCACCCATTTTAGGCAATTTGAGGGAAGCTTATAATTGAGTTGAGAGAGAGAGACCTCAACTAAATACTTCCTTTGTCTAACACAACCCATGACTAACCTCCTCACTCATCACTACTCCCCTCGCTATAACCATGCTGCTTGGCCTAACTAACTTCTCAACTCAGAAATTTAACTAATTCCCCACCTACACCCCACCTTTGTTTTCAAACTTATTGAGTATAGATCTTCCAGATCATGGGCTTTCTGGGGTTCATGTCCAATAGCTACTCCTAAATTGTCAAATTCGTGAGTCTGCATAAACTCATGGAATCTCCATAACTCCACTCATAAAATTTTAAGAGTTTATTTAATATAAAAATGATGTTTAAAAAATAAATCAAAGCATCTAAAAACAATTCAATACCATGTGCTTAGTAAACATTCAACATGCTAACTTGGTAATACTCAAGAAGACAAGATCAGACCACACAGCTCCTCAGAAAGACTTCCTTTGTCTAAAAACAACTAAATGACTAATCTCTCTCACTACCACTATCCCTTAAGAACCACATTGTTTGACCAAAATATGCAGGCAAACATAGCCTTAATTGTTTGTAATTCCAACATTTGATTCATCTCTTGTGGCCGAGATGGTTTTCCAACAAAGCAAATTTAGTTTCCAATGATCAAACTCTATCCGCCTCTTTGCTTTGATGTGCATGACACTTTAAAGTAATTGCAAGTAAACTTTATCAATAATGGCATAAAAAGACATTTTGAAACCTTCAGATTGGACTCATATTTGGCAAGTCTGACCAATTAATGTAGCACTTGAAATAAGAATTGATACAAGACTGTTACATAAACAAAAAGGAGAGCCTAAGCTCTTACAAGTAAAAAACCAAAGCCTCGGCTTAGAGAAATACTCTATGACTAACCTCCCATCCCATTACTATTCCTCTCCTTAAAATCATGTTGTTTGGCCCAATTAACATGCCAACTCAGAAAGGTAATTCTCTACCCCACACCTTTTTTGCTAGCGAGTATAGACCTTCTCGACTCCAGTCCAATAACTAGTCCACACTTTGATCAATTCTACTGCATGCATCATGTCCATAACCTAGTGCTCTATCAATAAGTGTGGACTTGATTACTACGAAATTTTGTACTTATTTCCAAGGCGGCTATTGCATGCATGATTCTTTCCCTTGCAACATTCAAATCCTGGCCATTACATCAAATAGATGTACATTTTTCGGTTGTGAACTCGAGGAGGATTAAAGAAGCTTACGTCAAATTTCCAATTGGAATATCACAACATCACCTAATGCATTCCACAAACTAACACGTTTATATAGCCAAATCATGGCACCAATAGTATGGTTTTGATCCAGAATATTTACCTTTTCATTCACAAAAAACTAGTATGATATACTTTTCTACAAAGGAATTCTAAGGCATTGTGGTGGTGACCTGGTATGATCACATGTTTATGTGGATGATATTGTGGTAAAGGTGGGAATGTTTTGTCATGTACCTCTTTAGCAATGAATCAACTTCCGCTTTCAACTTCCCAGAAGAAAGAACTTGGTTAGTGGGGTTAGACGTGCATTACCAACCTATAAACATTTATAAGACAACGCAATTATATTCCTTTGATAACACCCCAAAAGAAAATTTTGACAAAACGAAGGTGACCTTATTGCCATCCCCGCTTTATAGTGCAAGCTAGGTGGCTCTCCGCATAGTTAGCTTGCAAGTTCATGCATTACCTTCAGTGTATCTCCCACTTAGCAATACACCACATCAATCATTACCTCCTTGGCACCTCCAAGTGTGGTTTACTCTTCACTGCTGGTTCGTCTTATCAGCTCAAAACATCAAATGATGCTGATTGGGCTGGATGTCTAGATACAAGGAAATCTACTAGTGGCTGGAATATGTTTCTAGTGATGCTCTAAAATCATGGAAATGCACGAAACAATGTTTGTTCTCTAAAATCTAAACCATTCACTGAAGTAGTCGAGCATTGTGAAATGCCTACTGCATGCTCTGTGATAATTTGGTTGTGTGGTCTTCCCACTGTTCTCAAGCACAGCCAACTTCACTAATGCTGACAACAGAAGTGTCATACAAATTGAGACAAGGTTTACCATAAACCAGGCAGGTCAGTTGTCACTCTATCAACGAATCATCTAACCACAGAGTAATCACTCTTTCTCATGCCTTGACATCTTTCAGACTACAGATTGATTACATCTTCACCAAATCTTTGACATATCAGTACCACATTTTCCTAGTTAGCAAGATGAAGTTTGTAGACTTACTAGCATCAATGGAGATATAAATAATTTATTGGAAAATCCTTGGGTCATTTAAAACTAGCAGAACTCATATCTCATATTGAAAAACCATCAAGTTTTGTGTATTGCGGTTCAGCTAATTTACAGTGTAGTTAGATATAAGCATATTGAAAAACAATTGAATGGGATTCTCCTTCTGGTGAAAACAAAGTCTTGCTACACTACACTATTTTGAGTTTAACATAATTCGGTAGCATTCAAAGACCAACACAGTTGTTCTTTAAACTCGATAATTTGGACACATACAAACAGATTACATAGATATCAATACGATACACGGACATCAACATTCTTTACAAAGCTGCTCAGAATATTGACCCTTGAGTCCGTGTGTGTTAGTTCATGAATGCAAATATGTTTTCAGCAATGCATTATTTCGACGAAGAACTCATTCCGGAGCTTCTAAGTTCATTACTCGCATGTGAAGTAGAGTAATTCAAAATAGTAATCACTATTACTTACTTCATGTATTGTGATAAATCATAAATATAGAAATTCTTTACCGATTTCTAAATCAAATTAATCAGCATAAATAATCAACAAAAAAGCAATTAAGCAATAAAGTACCTCCACTCTCCTTCATCATAAGGAGAATAATCAATGTCTTCTTTTCTAACGCAATTGAACATCAAACCAGCAAGAGATGCAAAAATTCCTTTGAAAATAAAAAAAATAAAAAAGCAGAATCGATTAATTGAAACCCTAATAATACTAAAAGAGAGAAAGAAAGATATGTATGAAACTCACCAGGAAGGTAGTGAAGGAATGGAACGGTGGTTGAGCTGCATACGACGGCGTCGAGCCAGATCCACCAGCCAGCACCGAAGACGGCTCCGGCGACGCCGGGTCCGAAAATTGCCCATAATTCAATTAAGTCCATTTTCTCTTCTCTTCTCTTCTACGTCACACCTAAAACCCAAACAACAAAAAAGGCAACTACCGTTTCTGTTATTACTCAGATATTCTTTTACTTCTCTACCGTAAGTACTTTGTAATTTGTATTCATCATTTCATTGACGGATTAATTAATTATTAATTAATTAATTTCTGAAACAATTATACTGAATTATATAATGTTAAAACTTAAAATTATATTTTTAATCCTCTAAATGTAGCAAATTTTATTTTTAGTGCTTCGAATTTTTTCTTTAAATTTTAGTTTTTTTTAGCCCTATTTTATTTTTCTCCATAAGTTCATGTACTATATTCAAAATAACTTATTTGAGAACATATCATTATTAGCCATTATTAAGATCTCAAAATATTATTTGTTTAATAATTTAATTATTTATTCTTTATTTTTTGTCTGGAAGCTATTAATGAAGTTTTATATTGATTTATTCTCAAAATAACTTTTTTTATTGTCAAAAAAAAAAAAAAACTCATGTTATTTTTGAAAGCGATTCACAAATTTTTGTTGATGTCATCTTTTCTAGACAATATGATTACTAAACTTTCAGTCTTTTAATTTATAATATTCGGTCTTTGTTATTTGAGAAAAAGATATATGCATCGACAGTGTAAAATAATTTTACACAGTCAATCAATACCAACCATGTTTTCCGCCACGCCACCCCACTACATCCCACATTCTTAATATGACATGGCAAAATGATGGTTTTTTATTGGCTGATCGTGTAAAACTATTTTACACCGTCAGTGTACCTCCATTAAACTCTTGTTATTTTTAGTTCTCAACTTTGAGTTAAAGTTTGTAAGACATCAAACGAATATTGTCGCTCACACTTTAGCTAAGACGTCATATTCTAGACTAATCACTGTATTTTTTTTAGTCTATTCTTTCTTCCTTCATATCACCCATGGGTAGATATAGCTAAATAATACAAGTTGCATTGAAGGCACAACCACAACACCAAAGAGTACACCTAATTGAAGAATGCAACAAATGACCTAATACATATAGGGGAATTGGCCAAATGCGTTTTTATTGGCAACTACATAAGAAAATAGCGAAATTAGGGCAAAAACTCTTCCTAACCCTATCAACAATGTGGTTAAGTTATTAATAATTTATATAAAAAAAAAAAAAAAAACTAAAATATGGGGGAAAACTCGTGCTCACCCAATTCCATAAATAAAAAATAAGTTAATCTCTTATCTCTCTATTTTTTTTTAATGATTCTTTATCTCTACCTAATAGGTTTCATATTTTTTTATTATGAAGATAAAAATTGACCTTAAAAATTTGATCTGAAAATGCATCCTACTACTTTGAAAAAGTGGATATGGGAATGTATATATTTTACTAGAAAAATTCAATCTTCTTCTATTTTAGATCAACAACACGCCCCTCCCCAACCACTTTATGGTCTCACCAAACTCATTCAAGATCCTCTCATCCATTTCACTTATTCTCTCCATGTTAAATCGAAGTGAGCAATGACATGATTTGACTATAATTGTGAGAGATGGTGATTTTGTTAGAATTACAAGTTGAATATCCAAACATTTAAATATATCCAGGGGCGGAGCCCCTTTAGGGCCAGAGAGTGCCAAGGCCCGTCCCAAATTTTTCGATTTTAATAGGTGTATATGCATATTTTTGTTATATTATATATGAAGAGGACATATCTTATGAGAATGACATTTTTATATGAGAATAAATTATTAGCCTTTAGTTTAAAATAAAAGGTTGAGATTTAAACACTAAAAAGTACATGATACTCTCCCATATTCTATTATGTCTCTAACTTTAGTTTTTGTGATTGAAGTGCTCATCTTCAACGAAAAATGTAAAATTGTTATGCTTCTGTTCTTAGTATCCATTGAAACAATTCCCTTAACATTCCAATTAACACGTAAATCATTTTTTTTACATCCTCTTCTTCTAGATACAAACGACAGTAGGAAACCCTCTTCTTAGGTATTAGATTATTAGCTTTTGAGAACTCTAATTTGTTTTGGATCTGTTTATGATAATGGCAATGAAGGAAGTAGCAAATGGGAACACAAACTGAAGTGAGTGAAAGAGATTATGTTGCAACAAAACTCCTTTGCGAAATAAGAGGTCTATTCTAAGTTGATCTTTCTATCTTTGACATATTATGATATTCAATAAAAAAACCAGTTCATGAGTGAATTTTAAGGGGTCACCATTTTAAGGATTTGAAGAGGCGATTGTTTTCTTTAATATGAAAGGTTACCATATCTGTAAAAATATTGACTTTCTACATCTCAAGTCTCTAAATTCCAAAAAGATTGAATTGGGTTCATATCAACTTTACTTCTCCATCATCAATCAATTTTAAACACAAAATCCCTAAATCCAAAAAAAAAAAGAAAAAAAATCAAAATTAGAAGATTGAAATTGAAGAAGAAGAAGAAGAATAAGAAGAAGAAGAAGTGAAGAGTGAGATAGAGAGAGAGAGAGAGGCGCAGAAATCAAAAGACAAAGTTTGGAAAATTGAGGGAGAGTGAGAGAGAAAGGGTGTTGCACCGATGGAAAAAGAAAAGATGCGGGAAGGGAGAAACAAAGCACGTGATTGAATTTCTAAAGTCACATGAGTCACTTAAATGATATGTTTTAATCCTAATCTTTCATTTGAATCCAATGGTTATTATTTATTCTCATATAAAGATGTCATTCTCATATGATACATCTTCTATATATGAATATAAATATATATTTAACCACTGTTAGTAAACTTGGAAGGCGTTTGGTTCGAGGACAAGGCTTGGCTGACTTTGTGGTGCCAAAGTCATGTGCCTTTCAGTAAATATTGTTCGTTCGATCAATCATGTGTATCATATATTGCCACGTGTCATGTTCTGTATTTGAAAGAAAAAAAAACCAGAGAATTTTCCATCTCCATCGCTTCCAACGCATCTCACCTCCACACCTTCTTCTCTACTAATTCGTTTTCAACTTGCCATGGACTGCTCAACCATCATCAACCTAGAGTTTGTTTTCCTTTTTATTTTACTCTTCTTTAAAAAACAATAGGATTTGTGGATCTGGATCTTGGAACGGTGGAGATGTCGGCCGGTGTCGGAGGTGAATCAGAGGCATGACCGACTATTAGACATCATTGGAACGGCGGTGATGGAAGGGCAGAAACGGAACGGCGGCGATGGAAGGGAGGAAGAGCAGAAACGGAACGACGGCGATGGAAGGAGGAAACGGAACTGCGAAGATGTTCAGATTTTTTAACTTGTCATTAAGAAAAAACAAGAAGAAGGACACGTGTCATGCTTTGGTTTACTCGATTGATCAAACGGACGTAATTTATCAAAAGTCACTGTGACTTTTCCGCGTTAATGTCACCCAAGCCTTGTCCTTTGGTTCGTTGGTCAAGTGGTGCTTCTTCAACTTGGTGTGCCTGTGTTCAATTCCTGCTGATACAGTTTTATTTTTTTTCTTTAATTTTTATAATATATAGAGTAATAGAGTATGGACACGCCTACGATGGCTATATCACAAATTTTATTTTTTATAAGGTGTGATAAAAATACATGCACATACACTGATACACATATTGAAAGAAATGTTTTTTTTTTTTTTTTTGTCTTAGAAAAAGTGGTAATCCACTGAAATTAAACTCACACACAACTGTGAGGTTCCGAGTTCGAACCCGGGTCATGACGTCCGGCCTAGCAATTTCGGCATTTGCTAGTTGAGCTAGGACTTCTAGACATATTGAAAGAAATATTAAACTAGTAGAATTTTTTTTATCAAATGAGATAATTTGTAGTGATATTTCGGTCCAATTTTCGAGCATATGATTGAGTGAGGCCTTTGCAACCCTTTATAGAAGGTGGGTAGAATGTTTTCACTATGATGCTGGATTGGACTATTTTAATTTTTATCATTAATAAAATTATATTTATCGAAAAAAATCAAATGAGATAATTTAAGTGTTTCTCTCATCTCTCACATTAACAAATATTTTCACCTAATATGTCCAAAACACACACAGATATACATTTCTATTAAAAACAAAAATTAAGTTTTCTTACGGCCCATCCCAATATTTAAGTGTAGCTCCGCTACTTAATATATCTTCTCTTTCGTGTTTTGGATTATGGTAAACTAAATGATGACCCAAGTTAAAGAAAATAATAACGATGAAGGTTTTGTTTGGTGAATAATATGAGGAGGGGGAAAAATCAATGAATAGGAGATGCGTGAGAACTTGTTATCGGCAAACTTTAGAGTTTGTGAAGATGATTGTGAGTCAACATAAAATCAACCTTTTTAAACAAAAAAAATTCAACAATAATCGCATAATTGACAAAGAAAAAGACCGACAAAATACAAGTAAGAAGTATATCAAGCCACGATGCAATCTTCCTACAAATATGGATGGATAAATGGAGAACATGACTATTTCAAGCACATGTTATATCAAGACTTCAATTCAACAAAAACATTAGCCAACAAATAACAAACATGGAATTGGAAAGTGTGCGTGAACTCGTAAAAAATGATCTTTAATAAAGTAAAAAATATACATTATCTATGTTTTTTTGTTGCTGCCCAGAATCGAACTGGAGACCTTCAATGCGTAAAACTGACGTGATAACCACTACACCACAGCAACTCATAGTGCTTATTATTATTATTTTATTTTATTTTTATTTTACATTTGTAAGTTAATTAATCGATGATAATTTTACCAAACACATAAATTTTAATAAGCTAACCGGTTAAAAGTTATTTTATGATTTTTGGTTTTAATAGAACTAGTCTTGCAACTATAGTATTTTTTTGTTTTAATCCTCGTAAGTTATTTTGTCTAGAGCTAGTCCTGCAATTTTATAATTGTTGCTTTTAATTCTTGACATAATATGTGAGAGTGTTGAGAACTATGATCATATTAAGTGGAGGTCGTCTAACACATGTGTAATTGCTTTGAATTCTAAAGGATCAATGACTAATGATGTTAGGTTGCACGCGTCAAATAGATATTTTCTCGAGAGGTGATGAGATAATTTATATTAACAAAGGTTAATGCTTGTAATGTAGTTAATACAAAACTTTGGGGAATTTCTCACGGTCTTCATTTTGTATGGAATTTGGGATGATAATTTCACTCAAATTCGATAGACCCACCCGAATTTAAACTCAAGTTAACGGGTGAAATCCGAGTTGACTGGGTTTGGGTGTGGGTTCGGGTGACACTTGAAATTATGGGTGTGTGTTTGGGTAGTACGAAATCCACACCCGAAACTCATACACCCGCCCGTTTATATGTTAAATTACCAAAATATTTTATATATATATATAGCACATGTCTAGTGAGAATGTCATTTTTATATGAGAATAAGTGTTAACCCATAGATAAACAATGGATGGCTATGATTAAAAACATCATCATGTACCTCTTCCTATTCTATTATTAATTTTTTTATTCAATTTACCCTTTCATCTTCTTCAACACAATATCCACGCATTCAAAATCCAAATCCTTGGTTTAAATTCAATTTCAAAGATTGGGGATTTTTTACAAAATTTGAGGCTTCAATTTGGAAAATGATTAATCTTTCCAATAATCTTTCAAAAATGAAACAAGAATCCAAAATCAAGCAAACCAGGAAAAAATGGAGACCGCCTCTAACTTTTATCACGGCGGAGGAACCGCCTGACTCTCACCTCTCACGGCGGATCAACCCATCACTCAAGCTTCTCACGGCGGCGGCACTCGCTTCTTACCGCGGCGCTACCAGACTCCTGGAGCATTACATGTTTAAATCTTCATTTTTTTACAACTTAAACATTCAATTTGATTTTGAAATTAAGTGCTAAGATTCAATACATATTTCCAATAAAAGGTTTATCATTGATATTTATAAACTCTGTCAATAAAGTAAACAATTGGAAAATTAAGTAGAGATGAGACATGTAGATACAGGTGAGATGGAGATTCGGTGCTATACTGATGGTAAATGACATTGAAGAAGATGAAAAGAAAATAATTGGCTACATGTGTTGTTTAAAAAAGTCTTTTAATTTCAACCTTTGAATTTTGATCAAAAGAATATTAATCATTCTTACCTTTCTCATGTATCTTTGTCATTCTCATAGGTGGAATTTTTTTATATTGTGTTGTTATGTATTGTGGTTGTGAACAAAGTGTGTTAAATTGTGATATTGTATTCCAAACTATGTTTTTTCTTTTTTTAATGCAATTTGCATTTTATCAAATTTGAATGTGAGTTTGGGTTTGGATGAAAAACTCGGGAATTTTAATTCTGCATGATCAAGCTGTGGATTTGGGTGAAAAAACTCAAAACCAATGGGTGTGGGCGTGAGTTTTGTTTTACCACCCAAATAGTCTTTGGGTTTGGGTTTGAGTGCACCTGAAATTATGGGTGTGAGTTTGGGGAATATCGAACCCGCACCCGTGGGCACCCATTGCCATGCCTATCTGGAATAGAGGTTATCGATACACCAGGATATATTAAGACTCCCAAATCAATACACCACAATGTAGCTCTTCTCAAGCTTCTTTTTCTTTTGTTTCCAAAATTGATCACCTCCATGGTGAAAGTGGTGGTAAAATTTGTTAGGTTCTTGCTCTCAAGGGTAAAAATGTATATTAGTTTTAAAATTCATTCACAAACATATATTTAATTAAAATTTCTCACATATATCTTTTCCTACGTTAAAATATATCCTTTGTGAACCAAACAGACCGTTAGGCGAATCACGTTGCAAATACTATTTACAATTTAAATAGATGAAATTTTTTTTTAGAGGCCCATTTTTAATATTTCACCGGACCTCCAAATAATCGGGGTCGGCCTTGACAAAACATGGTTTATCATCATACTTTAAATATATTTTTTAAAATTTGATCATTCTTTTGTTTATAATTTTTTACCGGTATATGTATTCTCTATTTGCATTTTGAACGTCGGTTATACCTAAGGATGGCAAAGCGGACGGTCCGCCGCATTTAGGTTGCCCCGCCTAAAGTCCACCTAAAAGTAGGGCAGGCCAACTTATGTGTCCGAGCTCAAAACTCATGCCCACCCCGTTTAATGGCGAGTTGGCCGGCCGGCTCACCAAACATTTTTTTTTACAGTTTGGATTATTAAATGAATTACAAAATTATTTAGTATTATCGATCAAAGAGGCCGACAAAATATATTTTTTAAGAGCGCATAATAGAACTTCAACAATACCAAAAACAAACACACATTAAATTACATTAAAACACAATTTGATTCAATGTTGCTACAACAATGTTAAGGCAAAAAACCATCAAAACAAATTCACAATACCAAAAACAATAACTACTAGCGTGTATACCCGTGCGTGCATGGGAAATAATTTCTTTGAATTAAAAGTAAATTCGATTTAGATATATCATTGAAAAATAGGGGCTCTATGCACTTTAAAAATATATTTTGAATTATTTATTAGTATTAAAAACATGTTGAATATATGAGTTGAATATAGAAAATAAAATTTTGAATATAATAAAAGTATAAATCAAATAAAAATAACATGTATAAATGTAAAACAATAATATATATATATATGATCAATAAACATTATTGTCAACTTTAGAATGACACCTAATTGTTTTTAACATGTAAAAATAACACGTAGAAATGTAAAAGAAAGTTTTGTAATGTACTAAATTAAAAATAAATAAAGTTTTCAACAAAGTCCGTGGGCATGTCCGCCTCCGCTCCATTTTTTAAATGGATTAGGCGGGACGAGCTAATTTAAAGTACCAAGTCGAAAACCGCGGCTCGACCCGCTCAAAATGACGGGTCAAATAGGTCAGCCCGATGGACTCGATCTATCTTCCCACTTCTAATTATATCGCTTGTGGTATTCAACTAAACTTTTCTTAAGTTATCTCTCACAAACTCACTAATGTGTAATGTTTACCGTAAAATGCCCCCTTGGTCTTGTCCCAAGTTCTACAATTAATTAGAAATCTAGTAAATGATATGGTCACTCTCTTTGTGCTTTTACTACAATAATTATAGTACTTGGTTACAAAGGCATGAATTATATTTGATTAAAAACATGATTTAGAAATAAAAAAATTAAGAATAAAAAAATATTAGTGATTGATACACTTTCACCAAAAAAACAACCCCAGACACACAGTGCTGTCAAGACTATAGAGTATAGACAATACAACTTCATTGCAATTTTAAAATTGACAAATTATTCAAGCCTATTTGTTTAACTCGTTAATTAGCATCACTTAGATTATTTAAAATGAGACTATAGATAGAATACTAATCTGCTTACCCCAACCATGTAAGAAGAGTTAGATATATTTAATTAAATGATAACACCGATCAATATGTGTATGCTTCTTCTTATTTTCATAAGTCATGTGTTTATTTGATTAATGTAAGCCTTATTTTGGATTAAATATCAGATATGAGTGAGTTGCTCATTGTGGTATACTTATCTGTATTGTGTCTGTCCATCAATGATCAATTCATGGAAGATTATTGTTTTCTCATATTCATATTTTGGTCTTCTTTTATTTCAATCATCAAGTATTTCTCATATTCATTCACACTATTTGTCACATTCAATTCAATTTGGATCACTAAAAGCTTTTTTTAAAATTTAATTTGATCATTTTTCTATTTATAAATTATTATAAATAAATTTAAGTTTATTTTCCTTAGGATAGAGCCTATCCCCCTTTATTCACAAAAAAATAATAAATTCAATAATCATGCTTTGGTTACAAAGCTAAAGCAAAAAGAAAAAAGAAAAAGAAACTAGACTTTTTGAAACTATTGGTTCCACAAGAATCCGCATAGAGAAAGAAAAATAAGCTTGCTTTCATTTTATTTTCTTGGTTAGGTAGCCCATGTTCTCTGCCCTTTACGTGCAAATGTCCAATCAATTGAGCCAGGCTCACGGGACAGCATGCTTTCATTTATTTCCGGTAAAAAAGTGTTTGTAAAAATATATTTATACTGGAATTATTAAAGATTTTACAAAAAAATAATACAAAACATATATATTAAATAATTATCCAACCGCTATTTTATTAGTTTGTCGAGTACTTAAATTTAATTACGAATAATGATTAAGCAAATAATTTTTTTTGGTCGTAGATGATGTGGTGATTCACTGAAATTAATTTCACATACAATGTGTGAGGTCTCGGATTCGAATAAATAAAAAAAAATAACACCCGCGTCGTATATCATAAAAAAAAAAATCTAAGTTTTTTAACGGATCACAAATATTAGTCATTGTTAAACAATATTATCTATTTATTTATCTCACAGCTAAATTTTGAATTATTAACCTCTTCCTCTAAGAACTAAATACATAAAAAAAACAAATAAAACTTTTAACATGATTTTGCATCAAGCTTGTTAAAAAATAATATGATTTTGCATCAAATAATTTTTAAATCTCACTAGATGGTGATAAACACGATAAGTAATTTTGGAAAGAAATGTCAATAACATATTTTCTTTTAAATAAATCCACCTTTCCTTGTTTTTGCACGCGTCTCTATTTTATGATTTTCCTAATACACATACGGTGAACGATTATTACTAACTATTTTTGTAACAACGGAGCAAATAAAATATATGTCGTGATTTTAGTTTATAGGCAGATTAAAAAGATCTACCGATATATGGTTCTCCAATTGGTGTAGTAATTTATTAGATTGTCTTTAAAAGGATTTGGATTCCCTAAAGTCATAATTTCATACATTTCCGATATTTAGTTAAAATTTTGGGGTATTTTGATCTTTACAACATACATGAATACACTTTAATATATAATATTTTCTCTTTCTTAGTTTATTTTTGCTTAAATGTAGATGAATTTAGGGGTGAACGTTAGTCGGTTATGGGTGGGTTCGGGCCCAAAATGTCAAATCCAAAATAATCTGTGGGTGAGAAATCAAGATCCAATTTCATCCAATTAAACTAACGGTTTGGGCGGGTTTCGATTGAACGGTTTAGTCGGACAAAATGACTGGGTTTATTCGGTTTGGATCATCAATGGGCCGGCACAAGATTTTTGACCCAACAACTTTTTTCAATTTTGTTAATAAAATAAAATCTGAGAATAAAACTTCTAGTCAATGAAATATATTACATATAAGATCATACATCAATATATAATATTTCCATGAAAGTAGATATGTGTTGTGCTTCAAGTATTTAAAGTATCATAATAAGAATCTACTTCAAATAATATATTACAGGTTCAATTGACAATTGGGAGATAATCTAATCCACAACAAACTCAAGAACATAAACATCATCACCAGCATACTTATAATGCTCTCCATGATTAGGGGGAAAAATATATGTTGAAAAAAAAAACGATGGAAAATATACATATCATTGTCATGGGATAGAAAATTATATAATAATGATAGTGGTATTATTAATGGCGGTCGGTAATGGATTTCTATGGGTCCAAAAACCAAATCCGAGCTCGTCCGTTTTAATCCATTAAAACTCAATTTTCCCATCCGATTAACCCGGGACCCGACCCGCAACCACCCAACATTCAATTTTTATAATCGGTTTTATCGGATTCGGATCGGGTCGGTAAATCTTGTCCACCCCTAGATGAATTTAGGAAAATCAAATGTTGAGAATTCAAATCCCCTTTAAAACACCTAGTGTGTTTGTCATGAATTATAACGGTTAAATATTTATTGTGCTTTTTATAATTCAATTTTTGTTTATAAAAAAAATTATTGTAAAATTATATTTTGACAAGTATTTTAAATTTTTTTAATAATTTTTAAAATTGATCTTTCTCATTTTGTATCGCTCATGACTCAGATGCATATCTGGTGGACACAGTAGGTAGCAGGTAAGTTGCACGTTTTAACCTTCAGCATCATGCGCGCCACGTGTATATCATTAAGTGGTACACGATACGATGCGTATGGCGTCACAACACCGTAGACAAGACCCCTCTCATATATAAAAATATCTACGAAAAACAAACCAGCCTGCAAAAAACGCGAACTCTCTCTCTCTTTCTCTTTAATTTTTTTTGTCTCTCTACTTTTTCTCTCACTCTCGTACGTTTTTTAATTTTAATTTTTTAATTTTAATTTCTCTTTCCAGCCCCATGAAAGCGAAATCGAACTGCACAAAAAAATATTACGAGTCTAAGAAAACGGATCCCAAACAATAACTGAACCCTAACCCTAGAAAACGGGGCTTATCCTTTTCATCCCTTTTCCGTTCATTCATTCACTTCCATAACCGAATCAAACTTCGATTACGTTTCTCACCGTTTCACGTTTTCACGATAGGGTTTCAATTTCTATAATGGAATGCTTTCTTTCCTCTGCACCTTGTTATTGCCGCCGATGACCGGAAAACGATGTTACCGCCGGAAGAATACGACGGAAGAAGATTCTCCCGCCGTTTTAGAAGAGATGCCCTCTCCGGCTGATATTCCGGCGGAAATTCCGGCCGTGTTGGAGATTGATTACTTCTCGCAGGCGAGAAAAGCGCTTAGCGAACGTTGTCCTTTTGATGTTGCTGAGGAAACGTCGACTTCTGCTGCGGTTACTCTGCCGAGTGGGTTAGCTAGTTTGTTGAACCGTCATGGTGATAACCGGAAGCGACACAAAAAGTCTCATTCCGGTGGCGGTGATAAAAAGAAGAAGAAATCTTCTAGGGCTAGCGAGAAATTGCGTAGTTTTAATGTTTGGGTTGAGACGGAGGAGTATTTTAGGGACTTGAATTTGTCTGATATTGATACTTTATTGGAAGCTTATTCGTCTTATAGTTTAGCTTCCCGTGAGTGTTTTACAATCCCGCAATTTGGAAATGCCACTGGGTTCAATGTAGTTAGTAGTGAGGATGAGAAGAAGCATGTTCCGACAATCAATGTAGTTAGTAGTGAGAATGAGAAGAATGCTGTTGAAGAGGTAAACAACGAGAATGGTTCCTTTGGAATTGAGTTAAGTGATGTTGTTGAATTGGAAAAAGCTTTGCCTCATGATGATGATAAGAATTGTGATGCTTCTGATGATTCGCGTGTTAGTTTAGAGTGGTTTTTAGGTAGTAAGAATAGAATTTTTTTAGCTTCTGAGCGCCCGTCTAAGAAAAGGAAGCTTTTAGGTGGTGATGCTGGGTTGGAGAAAGTTGTAATGACTAGTCCTTGTGAAGGGGACCAACCTTATTGTCATTATTGTGGCAGTGGAGATTCTGGCACTGATTCCAATCGGTTAATAGTCTGCTCTTCTTGTAAAGTCGCAGTTCATCGGAAGTGCTATGGTATACATGACAATGTAGACGAGTCTTGGTTGTGTTCTTGGTGTAAGCAAAAGGGCGATGTTGATGACTCGGTGACTCCTTGTGTTCTTTGCTCAAAGAAGGGTGGTGCTTTAAAACCAATTAATAGTGTTAATGAAGATGTTGGGTCTTCCCAGTTTGTGCACCTGTTTTGTTGTCTGTGGATGCCGGAGGTTTATATTGATGATTTGAAGAAGATGGAGCCTATTATGAATGTGGGAGGCATCAAGGACACCAGAAGAAAATTGGTGTGTAATGTTTGCAAATTGAAATGTGGTGCTTGTGTTCGGTGTACTCATGGTATGTTTTGTTGTCTTGTACTATGCAATTTTCATTTGTCTGGCCAGCATTTTAGTTTCTGAAAGCTGTAGCTCATTGTGTGTCTATTAGGACTCTGATCCTGTTTGATTCAACAATGTTTTTTGAACTCTATAACTCCATATATTTGTCTATTGTCATTTGATTACTAGTTCACATTTTTTTGCTTGTGGTAATACCGAGGGTTGGCTTACTTCGATGATTGTGTATTAAGCTTAGTCCGGTTGATGAAAATAAATTCAGTTTTTAGGCTGATTAATTGCAACCCTTATAATTTCATATCTTTGCAGCAAATCTGCTAAAAATTCTGCTATTCAGTAATTACATGCTTCCACATGTATAATCCTGTGCTGGTCAAATGTTATAACATCATTCGATTGGTACAAATGCCAAGAGTTTTTTTTATGAATATTTGTTATCCTGCCTGACCTATTGTAGTGGTTACTGCCAAAATACTAATTTATTTCGACATTAGAGTTGTATTAACATTACGTGCATGCTTCATGAATGCAAGTTTTTGGAGACTTATCATGTTCGTTGTCTTGGAGAGCATATTTCTTCATAACTAATTTTGTGCACCAAATTATTTTATTTTGACTTCTTAGTTGTACCAGACTACCAGTCCCAAAAATTTTGAAATTAATTAAATTGTAATTTCTTTCTATCTTTCTTATTGCAGTTTCATACAATTCAATTTTGAATCGAATTTCCCAGTCCTTTATTTTTTCAATCTTGTACCGAATATTGACAGTAGTATATAATCTGGACAATTGCCTTGTGGATAATTCCTATTCATTGATTGAAAATTGCAAAGCATGGGGTCATTATGTAGCATAATCAGAGTTTAAATTGGATTAGATGTTGCTGTTGTTTCTTCAGGTGTCTTCTAGTTCTGTTTCTTGCCGGTGTGTAATATATATATATATATATATATATATATATATATATATATATATATATATATATATATATATATATATATATATTTCTGTACATTTTTTCCATCTTGAATCATCTATGTGTGAAGAAAGATATTTTTGACTTATTGTTGAGTATGTGTAGCCATATTCTTTTTGCCAATGATCCTCAAGTTTAAAAGGTGGGCAGGGCATTGTAGAGTTAGCAATGTATCTATTTAATGAAAAATTGCAAAGACTATGTGTGTTTCTCTCTTTAAAATGACATATCAGGATAGCATACTATACTAATCATTTTGGCATTGGCTAATGACTAAGTGTAAGGATGGATCAACTTTGGTATTGAACGAGTGGCAACTCCCCATCTTTTGCATTTTTGACATCAGAGCTATTTTAAAACTATCTAAAGCTTATAGTAAATCATGGGACCCAACTAAATGCTACTACTCCGTCCCAAAATATTAGATCCTTTTGGGTAAATCATGGGAATTAAGAAAGTTGACTGTGATATTAAATATGTTAACTATTAGTATTATTTTACAAGTGTGCCCTTTATGAGAGAGAATTAGTTGATAATTTTACAAAGTATTTATTACCAATTGCAGAAAACGGTGTATCATGATTAGGTGTATGGAGGAAAAGAAATAATAAATATTCTTGAAAATTAGAAAGAGTTCTTATAAAATGGGACAAGTAAAAAAAGTGAATTTGGGACGTAGGTAGTATTATTGGAAGCAGGCTGCTTATGCCTTTAAAATGATTATGTTAACTACCACAGGCAGTTGTTTCATAAGTAGATCTTTTGATCTATTGAGATGTTGAATTTTGATTTTCAATATTGGATTTTCTGAACAGTGAATATGAGTATACATATTTTTTCTTTTCTTTTCATTTTTATGATGTGTCATGTTTGATTAAGGTTATGTGGTAATGTGCACTGCAACTATTGTTTCTAATGTAAGTATCAGTATTCAATGTTATCTTTTTGATCTGGTGTGTAACTTGTTGTTGCTAGTTGGGATTCATAACTAACTTAAGCTCTTCACATTGTTTTAGCTCGTAACTTTTTCCTCTATATGGTGTTTTCAGGATCCTGCAGAACTCCTTTCCATCCTTTATGTGCAAGGGAAGCTAAACATAGAATGGAAGTTTGGGCAAAGTACGGTATCGATGATGTGAGTTCTCTGTAATTTTCAGAACTAAATCCCCCTTCTCCCCTTTCCAGTAAACAAGGAAACAACAAATCAAGCAATTTATTGATTATTAATATTGGAATAGTTCCTAATATGCCAATAGTAAATAGTACTCTTTTTCTTTCAAGTTAGTTTTGTTTCAGGAGTTGATTGTCATGTACCTTTTTATTTTATAATCTGTCAGATTGAACTGCGGGCTTTTTGCTCGAAACACTCTGATCTACAAGGGAACAGAAACATCTTGCCATTAGGAGGCTCTATTGCAGTTGGCAGTGAAGTTCCAGAAGCTAATGACCTTCCAATGACTTTGCCAGTGAAAAGTGAACACAATTTAAAAATTGGTTGCAGCAATGGAGGGTTGGAGTCTGATAATAATCCAGACAAGTTGAACCATAATGATGAAACTCCTAACGGAGGATTGTCTGTCATCAGTGCTCAAAATTTGTTGGGATGTGGCACTGCGCCACCACATAATATTGGGGTGGCAGGGAGAACCAATGAGAATGTTAATGCCTCCGAATCCCCCAGTTTTGTACTTGTTTTGAGAAAGGTATTCTGCACATCTTTTTTTGGTTTAAAGTATTCTGCATATTATTAACATACACTGTTTACAGTGAAACTATAATTTTGTAAACATTTGTTTTTCCTTGCTTATTCTAAGCCGACATTCACTTTTTGCCAGTTGATAGATAAAGGGAAAGTTGATGTAAAAGATGTAGCATTGGAGATTGGCATTTCACCAGATACATTAACTGCAAATATCAATGTAATGCTTGAAATTTATCATGTTCACTTTGTGAAAAATGATTATTTGTACAAAATAAATTTTATTTTTATGCTTCAAATATTATACTTTCAGGAAGCTTATATGGCCCCTGACGTGCAACACAAAATATTCAATTGGCTAAAAGCCCATGTGTATACTGGTGCATCTCATAAAAGCTTAAAAGCCAAATTCAAACCGGCCAATGTATCTATAAATGAAACTGGAGCTTCAGACGGTTCTGATACTTCACCGTTATCTGATTCAGGCATGCTGGATCCTGTTGCTGTTAATGTTAAGTCTGTACCACCAAGGAGACGAACTATCAATAACATTAGGATTTTGAAGGATAATAAAGTTATATGTTCATCTGAGGGGGTTACCACTAGTGAGAATGGGATGTCAATTGATAAGTTCCTAGTTTGTCAGCCTGAGTGTGAAAGTCCAGGACGTTCCGACAAAGCATCAATTCCTGATGCAACTGAAACGGTAATTTTATTACCTGGCCTATTTGGGTTGAAAAACATTTTTTATTTTTATTTCCTGTTTTTACTAACCATTAATAGTTCCAAACAATGCCTTGTTCTTTTCACTTTGTTTTATGTTTTTCAATGTCTTTATAATATTTGTAATGTAACAAAGTATGACACCCTAGCATATTTGTAATTATCTGTGAAAATTGAAAAGCATAAAATGTGAGAAAATATTATTTCAAACCAAACAGGTCTTTGTATACTAGAACTCATTTTCCTTCGACTCCTTAAGTATTACTTTTATACATAATTCTGGATTATTTAGATAGACCACTTTTAGTGGTTCTTTCTCTGTCATTTTTAACCTCTCCGCTTTTGATCTTTGGATCCCATTCGTTCAAAATGGTATATACATTTTTTTTGCAAGGATTGTTTAAATACACGGACAATATAGTGTATTACCAATGGGAAGAGGTCCAGATTTAAATGATTTATGTTTAAAACCTAGTGATATATTTCATCCTAACTATTTTTATCCTCTTAACTTATTTTGTTTACTATGTTCTGTTTTCATTCCATGCAGAATTTAACCAATTCTGAGGATATATTTCATGAGGTTCAAGGTATGGCTTTATCTTAGAACTATCATTTTATGAAACCAAAAGCTACTATACAAACTTCTTTTGAAAATTCTTCCCCTCTTCCTCATTCCCCTTTAAAAGCGTGATATAGCCTATTGGTATATTGAAATGAAATGCTAATTTTTAAGGATTTGATTTTGATATGCTTTAAACGCAAACAATAAACATGCTTCAGTTACTTTCATGTGAATTTATGACCTCTTTTATTCCTATGATATGAGTATTTATAGCTACATTATGCAGGCAATGCTGATGAGCCCTACAAATCCAGCTTATCTGTATGCGTTTCAGAACAGAAGTCTACTGCTTGCTTGCCAAATGCTTCTATGCTTTCAGATCAGCACTATCCAGCTCATTCGGCTTCAGAACCACCCGTTACTGGTTTCATGTGAGTTTCTCAAACTGGCTATTTTATTATATTTAGCATGTTTTCTGTCTCTTTGTGTGCGTCAGTAGACAACCTTTGATGTGACTTACTTAGGTTAGCATTCTGCTTTAAAGTCAATTTTTGTTTCTTGATTGCAGAAAAATGGAAGCAATTTCTAGTTACGTTCACCCTTACATTAACAAGAAATTGCTGCAGATTCGTGATGGGTTGCCCTCAGAGGATCTTATAGGTGAGAGATTTGAATATTATCTTTAGGAGGCTTTTGGTGTGACTGTTCTAATTTCCTGAGTATGCCTAAACCTGTTTATTTAATATATATAAAAGCATTAATATAATACATCGGAAAAATGTATATTTAATAATCCATATCTCACATAATAAAATGTCAGTCCTCATTTTGATGATATTTATACCCATGTATAAGATAACTTGGTTTCCATGTTTTTGGGAAATTATAATGGGGAATGGCCACATACCAAATAACTTCTTAGGCTCTGTTTTGTAAAATTAAGCTATAAGCTAGCTGATAAGCTAGTTTTAGCTCATAGCTGATGAGCTAGTTTTAACTGATAGCTGATGAGCTAGTTTTAACTGATAGCTGAAAAGCTGGTGGAATGAAATCAAATTGTTTGATAAATTTAACTGTTCTAACTGTAAAATGACACAAAAGTACATGGTTATTTTATGCGAGTGAGTAGTTATTTTTGTGAGTGGGTAGTTTTTTTATTAATAAAAAACAGAAATTAAGATGATAAGGTAACATTGGAATGAAAGGTAAAAAGCTATATGCTATAAGGTCAAACGCTTCTTGAAATAGCATTTGGAAAAAAGCTATAAGCTGGTGAAAAAAGCTTGTTACCAAACACCTCTAATTTTATGAAACAAGCTTATAAGCTAGCTTATTTGTGTTACCAAACAGACGGCTAATCTTTTGTTTAATGTTATTTGGACTAGTCTAATAAATATTTCTCTTGGCAGGTTTAAGTGGTTACAGAAATTCTTTGATTGAACCCTCTGGAGCTAATAGCTGCTCAAGTAGTGAAAACCAGCAATTAATTTGCACTGACGTTTCCAAGGCTGATCAAGTAAAGGTGGAGCAGTTGGATAGGGATGAGTTGGAGGGGGAACTTATATATTTTCAGAATAGACTGCTGCAGAAAGCAGTTGCAAAAAACAGGCTTACTGGTGTGTGCACCATTTGTCTGAGTTCTCGCTTTCCACATTCAATTTACTTATAGCAATATTTGATTGTGCTTCATTTTGTAATTGCAGAAAACTTAGTCTACAATGTTGCCAAGATTTTGCCTCAGGAGATTGATAAAACACATCAACAAAGATGGGATGCTGTGATTGCTAATCAATATCTGTGTGATCTTAGGGAGGCAAAGAAACAGGGTAGAAAAGAAAAAAAGCACAAGGAAGCACAGGCAGTGTTGGCTGCTGCAACTGCAGCAGCAGCATCATCTTCTAGGGTTTCTTCTTTCCGTAAAGATACCGTAGATGAATCTTTGCAACAGGTCATATGTGCTCCCTTTGTGATTTTTTATTTTGACAGTTAGCTTATCCTATTGACAGTAAAATATAATCATGTACAGAATTCATTAAAGTTGGATGCTTTAAGTGGGCGGACTGGTGCATGTTCCCAGCCAATGCCACGTGCCAAAGAAACTCTTTCTAGAGTTGCTGTCACTAGAGCTTCAACAGAGAATTTTTCTCTGCCAAGCTCAGATTTTTCTAAGGGGCAACGTAAATCATGTGATATCTGCAGACGCTTTGAGAATATGTTAAATCCTATCCTAGTGTGCTCTGGTTGCAAGGTTTTAAAACTTCTCCTTGGTCCTTTTTCATGCACTTGTTTATCTTGTCTTTTCCCCTTATTAGTTTTTTCCAATTGCAGGTTGCAGTGCACTCAGTTTGCTATCGCAGTGTGAAGGAAACAACAGGTCCATGGTACTGTGAATTATGTGAAGATCTATTGTCCAGACGTTCTGGTACATCTGATATAAATAGCTGGGAGAAGCCTTATTTTGTTGCAGAATGTGCTCTCTGTGGTGGTACTACTGGTGCTTTTAGGAAGTCATCTGATGGTCAATGGGTTCATGCCTTCTGTGCCGAGGTTACTTTTATTTTTTATTTATTTCCAAGTCTTCTTGCATCCTTTAATACCTAACTTTACTTATGTTTCAATTTTGTGATATTTTCAATATTTTATAGTGGCTTTTTGAGTCTACATTCAGAAGAGGACAGACAGATGTTATTGAAGGAATGGTATGTGCATTGGTGGAACATATGATTCTTGCATTTTGAACTCTTATTACTTATCTCTAGCTTGTTTACTTAAAAGGAGCATATAATTATCTTGTCTTACATCTATCTTTGTATATTGTTGAATGACAGGAGACTGTGCCAAAAGGAGTTGATATTTGTTGCATCTGCCACCGCAAGCACGGTGTATGTATGAAGGTAATATACACAGATACTATTTTTGCACTTCTATCATTTTCTTCAATAGGCATGCTGTTAGAATTAAGAGTTCTGATTGCTTAGCCAATGTTGACGTATGCTGAGTGCAGTGTTGCTATGGCCATTGCCTGACCACATTCCATCCATCCTGTGCTAGAAGTGTTGGTTTGTTCATGATTGTGAGGACTGCTGCTGGGGGAAAGATCCAACACAAGGCTTACTGCGAAAAGCATAGTTCGGAGCAGAGAACGAAGGTTTTATTTTATTTTTCTCTTGTTGTAAATGTCCACTTTGTTGACCAACCATAATGACATCTTAAGTTTTTATTTCTCATTTTCCCAGGCTGAAAATCAAAAGCATGGAGTTGAAGAGTTAAAAAGTATCAAGCAAATTAGGGTGAGACTTTCATATCTATTTTTTTCATCTTGATTCCTTAGTTTGGAGTGCTTGTCAATCCAAAATTATGATTTTATATTGTTGCTGGCATTTGTTGAGTCTTTTAATCAATTACATCTAATGTAGAGATTGTTGAGTGTCTCCATATTGAGGAGATTTAAAGGTTTATGGGTTACTATGTGGAAAAATTACTGTGGATTTGGAGCATAGGGTTTTGTGGTAGGGTTTTGTTGCAAATGATGGTCTGGTTGGGAATGGAAGTTCTTGGCAATTGGCATTAATGCAATGCTAAGCATGATAATACTAAACTTCCCAGGGTTAATCTCCTGTCATTTTTTATATTTATTTTGATTTAGTAGAGCATTATTGAAAAAATAGCCTTATGTCTGCCACATGGTTTTTAGCGAGTAACTTGAAATTTGGACATTCAATATTTAGTGTTGGCGTTGGTTATGGATCAGAGATGGGCAGTAGAAGAATGTGTTTGGGAAGAGCTGGGTGAAATTGCTGGTGTTTTGTTTGACACTCAAATCTTGTTCCTCATTTGCATAGTTTTAAAACCCGGACTGGTCAGTCCTACGGTTTAATCGGAAACCAGAGCCTCCACCGGTCCGGTCGGCTATTTGACTACTCATGCAATTAACCCGGCATAAATCTGTGAAACTCGGTGAAAACTGGTCGGTTCAGCGAGTCGTTATCATAGGTGTATTAATTGGTAAAAAATTCAGAAAATGCACCTGTATGTTTCGAACTTGTGACCATGCCCTAAAAGGCAACGCGCATACCACACTAGACAAACTGCAATTGTTCAATTTCATTTGCCAAATTTTATTTATTTCCTTGCGTATTTTATATTTTATTTATTTCCTTGCATATATAAATTTTTTTAAATATTGACCATATTAGAAAATATATGAGACTGCTATGATACTTTATTCCTCAGCTCTAGGCTGGTTTAAATAGAAAAAAATACAAAATAGTTATCTCCTTGAATTAAGGAGGAAATAATTGCAAAGAGAAATAAACGGAAATAATTGCAACAAACTAGGAAACTTAATATTTTCCAACAGACCAGGTCAATGGTCATGTGCGTCAATTAGTGACCCACTGGTCCAACCAGTGATGCAGTGCCTTGACCAGGTTGATCACCGGACCGGGTTTTAAAACACCGCGCAAACATAAATTCAATAGTTTAAATATTAAATAAAACCCTGCTCAAATATATAATGCATCTTTCTCTTTTTAATAGAAAAAATAAATTAAATAGTTATACTTGAAATAATTATCCATGAACCATAAATTCTTATTTTTTAGTTCAAGTTATACATGCACAATTGGTCCAAGTGGTAAGGTTCTTGGTCCCCTTAAGCATGTGGCTAGAGGTTCGATTTCTGGCTCATGAGTATGAAGAAAATTCGGTTGGGAGGGGAGAACTCACTTTGTGTGCCCCACAGGTTCCCCGACGGATATTAGTCATTGCCAATGGGGGTGGAAACTTTGTAACAATATCATGGTAACCCAAAAAAAAGGTTATACACGGAAGGACCTGATTGTTTCTATTCAAGTATTTTATTTATGTAACACTGTCATGTATATAAAGGAGGGGAAGATAATTATATGTGCATGAGGTCCCTTTTTTTACTTATCAAATAACTTGATTCTCTCCTTTGCTTATCAAATAACTCGATTCTCTCCAAATGCAATTAGTAGATCTTTTTTTGTTCATCAAATAACTTGATTCTCTCTAAATGTACTTGAAACAGGTTGAACTTGAGAGATTACGCCTCCTTTGTGAAAGAATTGTCAAACGGGAAAAGATAAAGGTAAAAATTTAGTTTTTTCAAAGCTCATTCAAGGCTTTAGTGGATTTGCACCATTTGCACTATATTGTGTCATTTGTTGAGTAATTTGTGGAATCATAATGTATTTGTTGTCTTTTACAGTCATTTTGAATATTAACTTCTGGTTATGTGCACATTTACAGCGGGAATTGGTTCTATGCTCACATGACATACTAGCCTTTAAAAGAGATCATGTTGCTCGGTCTGTGCTTGTTCATAGTCCTTTCGTCCTTCCAGATGGTAGCTCAGAATCAGCTACAACATCCCTTAAAGCGACCACAGAGGGGTACAGATCGTGCAGCGAAGCTCTCCAAAGATCAGATGATGTAACTGTGGATAGCTCAGTTTCTGCTAAGCACCGTGTCAGAGTTGCCGTATCCATGGACACAGACCCAAAGTTGGATGATGACTGCTCAACCTCACAAAGTCACTATAACCACAAGATTCCAGAGAAGAAGCAGTTTTCTGGCAAACAGATTCCTCGTAGAGCTTCTGCTACATCACGCAATATCTCAGAAGAGGACGGATGGAGATCCAAATCTCGAAAGGTTTGCAATAAATTAAGTTGCTGATGTCTTTATTTTTCATTTTTTGCTCAGTTTTTACTTGGACATATTTGATTGGGAGGGTGAATTCTGGGTTTAGCTGCACAAGACCTCATCCATCATGCTTATTTGCAGTTACAGGCTACTGAAACATTTGGAAAAGAGCTTGTTATGACATCAGATGAAGCATCTATGAAGAATTCAAGGCTACCTAAAGGATATGCATATGTTCCTGCGGATTGCCTGTCAAATGACAAACAGTCTAATGAGGATGTATATGCTAGTGGACCAGGGGAACATGACAGGTAGCGCCAAGTATCCCAACCAGGTCAACCTAGATTTATTAATTTCGCCCACGAGGCTGACATCCACATTATACGATGCCATGCCATTTTGCACGTGGAATTGTATTAGTATGGCAAAATGTAGGGACAGGACTCTAGTCAATGTATTGTTGCAGAACGTTGCATTCTGCTCTGGCGAGGGGAAGTTTTGTTAACGTTGTTGTACATTCGTTGTGAGACTAAGCTGTACAGTGGATGAGCATTTCTTGCGTTTACTTGTATTTGGAAGGGAGTGCATTGGAAGCATTCCTTCTTGTAAACCATACAAGGGAAGATCATGAAATCACCTGTTTTTATGTAAAGTTGATGTACATATTATGACGGTTGCATTAGTTCTGAAAGGGCTTGTGCTTGGTATCATATTGTGACCGAGCATATAAATTATGTAACTTACTAATTTTTTTTCCTTCTTATACTGCATTCTAATTGATTTTAACGCTGGTTGTCATTTGTAATCATCTGGACTGCTATATTTCACTGTATTTTAATGTAGTTTAATGATAAAACGAGCTCGTTGAGTTACTCAACCTTTGGCATTAACCATTGTGTATATTTATCATCACTGCCAATTATTTATGATCGAGAAAGTTGTTTGTTTTGTTTTTAGTCGTTGTGGTATGATGTCATTGTAATAATAAGTTAAGCCAAAATTTGAAAATGTTTGAGGGTGTTATTAGTTTAATGTTGTCTAGTTGAGATAATTTTTCATATTTCTGTTTTCTGTAGCTGTCTAAGTTGTCAATCATGACTTATAAGCCCATAAGTACGGCTTGGAGATACAATGTGATGCACTGCACTGCAGCTAGAAAAAGAAAAACCTGCGAAATTCATGGGTGGATTAAACAGTCCAAATGAATTTTAGTTCTAATGATCGTTGATTATGGACCTTAATTCATTTTGACCATACATCATACTCTTTCATATCATGTTTTATACAAAGTAGTTTCTGAAGCCTTCAACTGAATTGATCATTTGTCTGTAAAAAACTATTCATACCGTGAGGCATGATATTGTTGACTCGAGTATAAGTCTTTGGGTGATGCTTCAAGCCTTCAACTTATATTTCCAGTTTCAGAGATAATTAGTTTTATCATTTCACTTGAGCGATGTGGAATGTTGACTTACCAAGTTTCAAGATGGATTGACTGGCCTTTTAATATGGATGTTGTTGCAGAACAATATCTACATGAGCACGGACATAATCAAATTAAGAACTCAGATAGGACTGAACTGAATTTAACACGAGCTTTATTTTAATGTATATTGGACTTTTCAAATTGATTGAGTCTAATTTAGCCAATAATTGGTCATATTGTATTTGATTCCGAAGAAATGGACTTTGTATGTCTAAATTTTACACATGACCATAACTTATATCTCTATATATAAAATTATAAATATCAGTATACTTTTTTTTAAAAAAATTCAAAAAATATATTCTTCGCATAATTGCATAAATTAATTTCTCGATTTAATAATGATCAAAAGATGGGTGGTAAAAAAACTGATATCCTCTCTCTTCTGCCTCTCAAGTCTATATTAATACAAATTTATTTTTAGATTTTTATTATTTATTAACTGTTTGAAGATGTGGATAACTATAAACCCACATGGATTTGACCACATTATAACATTTAATGGAACATAATTTAAAATTGTCATCACTCTTGAACCAAAAATTGAGTTGGGAAAAATTGCAACAAGTTTAATAATCGAGAGACCAAAGTGTTCAATTTTAAAAGAGAAACTATTTTTGTAGTGTGAGAAAACATAGAGATCAAAAGTAAAAATAAATCTAAGTAGTTATTGATTTTTATTGAAACAAAATTTAGTGAAAAAGAAATACAAAAGAAGGAGAAGAAAATAATTATGGTCTTTTGCTTGGTGGGAAGGACATGGTGAGAAGGAAAGACTTTGGATGGACAGGCAAAATCATAATGTACAGTATAGGTCTTTCTCATTCCCTCCCATTTTGGTAGGGAAAGGTAAATAATCACCAAAAATAGTAAATGATAGCTACTGCACTTCTTTTCTATTATATTCATTTTTTTTTGCCATACTTTCTATTATATTCCTTTTTTTTATCTTAAGAAAAATGCATTAAACAGTATCTTCGGAGTAATTGTTAACTAAACAAAAATAATAATGTATTCATGAAAATAGTACATTCAATACTTTAAAATGTTAAAAAAAAATTTACTTAAAACTTTTATTTTCTTTTTCGATTTTTATATCTTTTAACTATTATATTGGACACTATTTAGCATGATCATTATCTTAAATTATTTTATTAAGTTTATTCACTCTTTAGGCACTTGAGGGCGCTTGAATTCAAAGGTGAGACGGCCATTCCACCTATGGAACAGTAATTCCAATTGCCTGCATCATGTTATTGTTATTTTATTCATCTTTGTTGAACACTATTTTGTTAGATTGTATTTTGAGTTTTGACATGACGTACCAACCATAGTGGATGTGTCTTCTGGTTCCGGCCGAAATTTCAACATTAAAACCCTCTCGGTTTGATTTTTCACACATAGTTTAATCTGATACGGAGTCAATTCTAGCATTAAGTGGTTTCAGCCCCTCCTAATCGCAGAGTTGCTTCCATCTATTATTATAAACACCTTTCACATTTTACATATATGTTTTTCAACCGGAGTATCTTTGTAATAAAATAATACTAAAAATATTAACTTAATTATTTGACGCATTTTTAAAATAAAATAATCAATACATCTTGTAGTTTGAAAATAAACTCATATTAAAGACATAATATTCTTTAAAGAGTTTAACGGCACAACTCATACAATGCAGATATGAAGTACATTGTAGGTTCAAAATTATACCGCCATATATCAAATGTCATTGTAGTTTTTTACCATCTAAATTGCACAAAATTAATTTACATTTAACTATAATGATTTTATATATTTTAATGATTATGGTAGAAATGCACAACAAACCTATGTTTGATTTAATTATTTTTTCAGACTAATTTTTTGACAATTTGACTTCTTTCAAGTTTACTCATGAAAGAGTATCTCACAGACAAATATGAGCACAATGTTCTGCATCAGCCCCACCCCATGTGAGATGCCCCAAGAAATCAAAAAGCATAAATCTTCATAATTGGAAGCTGAGACAAAACTTAAAAAAAAAATGAATAAACACAATAAACAATTTACACTATATTAAATTATTAATTAATCTGATGTAAGTAAAAATCTGAAAATAAAAAAAAAAAAAAAGGAATTTTTTTTGGATCTATCTCTTCTAATTAATCTCATCAAACAGTTGTAGGCTGAATACATATCATTGAATTTTGAACTTGAATCTCTTCAACTTGTAAACTTTTCAATGGAGGTGCTCTTGAACCTGATCTTCTTTTCCAAAGACTATTATCACTTTTGTTTCCTTCTTCCAATTTATTCACTCTCTTGATCACAGGCAAAGGAGGATCCATTTCATCAATTTTTATGCAAACACTAACATTTTCATTCCTAACACACCTTTGAATATTTTTTGGCACATTTACAATATTACTATTATTACCACCTACCACCACCTTTTGTTTTGTTGTGGTACAAGTAGTAATTGAGGGGGTGTTAATAAGATTCTTACCAGAAAAAAGTTTCTTGAGTTTGGAATATTTGACAACTGGTGAAATAATGGAACTACTTTTGTTGTTGAAACTGAGAAGTTTGTATTGTGAAGATGGAAATCCAGCAATTTTGTTGTTTCTTTTGACTTGACCCATGCAACCAATTCTTGGTGATAAAGGGTCATTGCAAGATGGTGTATTGATTCTACATCTTGGAAGATTCACTTCTTTGATAGAGGGTCTTGAGCATAGCATTGGAAGGAATGTGTTTTTGTGTTGTTGGTTGTAAAATTGATGTTGGTTTTCAAAATTTTGATTACCCATGTTTGTTAATTTTTTTAAAGGAACAATTTTTAAGACCAAAATTGAGAGATAGAGTTGAGGAAGGTGTTGGGTATTTTTTGTATCCTATAAAAAAAGAGATGAGTGAAGAACAAAGTGAGAGTGTGATGGAAGGACAAGAACATAAGAAAGTGTCAGAGGAAATGACTAGGTCTCCTTTCTTTTGGCTTTGGGTATTATTTTGCTCTTTCAATCTCAGAGTTTGAGGTTGTCAAATATGTACAAGTCTAGCTTAGCTTATGTGTAGTTTTATGATTGTGACATTTTATTTTAAAAATATGTATTTTTGTACAACAAAATTTTAATGTTAAATATAATCTTTGATTTTGTGTGTATGTATCTTTAAAAATAAATAATATTTTGACAATTATTTTCGAACAATTTATAAATTCTTCGTACAAAGTCATTTTGATTTTTTTTTTTTAATAACTTTTCGTGACAATACTCACATTATCTTGTATATTTTGACTATCTTGTAAATAAGCAAAAAATTGTTGTTCAATAATATAGCTCATTTTGTCTCCGTGTGCTTGACTCAGTCGGTAGAGACATCATATTATATGTGCAGAAGTTCGAGTTCGAACCCGGGACACTCTACTTATTCACCTTTAAAATGGATTTTCTAGCCACTATGCTACTTGAAAAAAAAAAAAAAGCTCATTTTATAAATATGTATATTTTGAATCGTTCAGATAATTTTGTTGATGGGAGTAAACAATGAATAAGAAGACAAAAAGAGATATCATTGCAAAGAAAGAGTCTAATGGAAGAAAATGTACACATGCATCAAATTTTTCAAATGGAGAGGAGAGGAAGGACCACTATAGAGTGTGGAGTGGATTAATTTTATTTTGGAATTTAGCAAAGTTCAGATCAAAGAGCAGGTTTTGTCTGTGATTTGATTGAGTATTAACCACTTCATTACAAATTTTATGTCTGGAAAATTGGATGGACTAATGGGTACAGCTAGCTTTAGCATCTTCTTCTATAAATGTGTCTGTGCTTGTGAGTGACTCTTGTGGGATCTAATGGTAGTAAAGTAGTATTCATTACTCTTCTACTGTTAAAATAAAGGTTATATTAAAATTTTGTTTTAAAATAAATGTTATTTTTATCATTTAATAGTATAATATTTTTTAATTGTATTTCATAATTATTGTTATATGCACTATTTTTAAAGAATCAAACTAATAATTTATAAGGATAATTTAGTAAAAGTAGTATTATTTTGATAACATAATTATATTTTTAAATATATGTATAAAAATCTTAAATGATAATCTTTTTTAAATGGATGAGAAAGTACTGTGGAGGTAAAGTAAAAATCATTGGCTAGGCAAGAGTAATCCTTCATTGTCCCCCCATTTTAACACTTTGTTTTTTGGGGGAATGAATATGGAATGAAGAAATAGGGTGGACACAATATAGAAAAGCAAGAGAAATTGGTTAGAAATTAACACTTGGTCCTTTGGGGAATGAATATGGAATGAAGAATTAGAGTGGAAACTCTTAGAATTGAGAGTTGGGTCTAACTCATCATCACAAAATCGACTTGTAAGATGAGGATTACCTCTTACTTATAAATACTTATTCCCTGTTATAAGCGATGCGTGACTTCTTTAACAGAAACAATGTAGATTAGCAAGAGAAATTTGGTTGGAAAAATAAATATAGATATAGATGTCTATGTTGTTTCGATGAAGAGGAAGGAAGTTAGGTGAATACAAAATGTTTATTTATTTGTCAAAATAAGTTTGATCTAAAACAAATACCAAAAGATAAAAAATTATTAAATGTTTTTATTTAAGGGTTAAATTTGTTTTTAATCCCTACATTTTGCCTTATAGTCAAGAATAGTCCCTACATTTTTTTTTTTATGATTTTGAAAAACCTTACAATTTTTTCCGTAATCAAAATTGGTCTCCGCCGTTAGCTTTTTTTTACAAATCGCTGACGTGGCACAATTAGCTAATAACATGGTGACATGTGTCTTTTTTTAAACTATAAAAAAATGTTGTGACTATTCTTGACTATAAGGCAAAAATAGGGACTAAAAACATATTTAACCCTTTATTTAATCATCAATTTTTTATATCTTCATTTTGTGACTTAAAAAACTTACAATGCAAGTTTCTCCAAGTTTGTATGAACTTAGGATGATTTTATTTATTTATTTATTCATTTTATATATCTACGCTTTTTCTTTATCTAACTTATTATAACTTAAACCAAAAAAATCTCAGTTATATATGTATACACACATACAAAATTTATGTGCATTCTTCAAGTAATTTTCGCATGATTTTTAACTTAAACTACAATTTTCTCAAGGTTTGTTATATTCACAAAAGGTAAATTTTACGTTAAGGGTCATACTGAAAACACTTAAAAAAATGCACTTATATTTTGTAAGTACATATAAAATAATTGCATATATATTTGATATGCCGAGACATGAGTTTGTAATTATCAACAATATAAAGTTTCATAAGATTATAATTACACAATTTGTTAAAAGGTTGCAAGAGAATATATTATAATGTTTTTAACAAACTACTAACATTTTGATAAAAAAAACAACTAAACTACTAACATAAAAAATACAATACTATAAACTTTATTATCTAACATTTTTCTTTAAACTCACGATATATCAATATGAAACATTGAGAGTTTTTTAAACAAAAACGATAAATATATCAACCTAAACAACCTAATATCATAATTCATATCTAACAAAGAGAAACACAACTACTAAACCGACCTTGCACAAGTGTAGGGTGTCACTAAGGAGCCGAACCTCAAGTTTTTGGACCTAAAAAAGTGATATGGTAGTAGATTTCTTACAAGAATAAAGTGGTTGATTTTAAAAAATAAAAACAAAATAGTTACAATAATAACTATTTTATTTTGGTATTATTTATGTTATTTATAATTTAAATTATTATTTTCAAGTTTTTTTATTATTAAGGAGTCTGTTTTGAGGCCAAACCTCTAAATAATAATCGGGACTAAACTTAACAACAACCAACATATAAGACAAACCATATAGCAGAGAAGTACTATTAAACCTTTGGTTGGTAGAGAAAAAAAAAATTAAAATATGAAAAATAATAGATATATTTGGATTAACATTAGTCTAAATATAGGAAAATGCTAACTAATGCTCTTGAGACACTAGTTAAGAATACTTAAAATAGTAAAAATACATTGAAATGTGTGTAGTCAATGTTTGAAAAAGTAAAAAAATAATATTTTTAATGTAAAAATTACTTCTTTTGTATTCTTAACTAATGCCTCGGAGACACTAATTAACATGACCCATATATATATATTGATTTCCGTATTTTTATTTCTCTCTTCTACCAAAAACACTGTTACTAACAACCAAACTAAACCAACCTAACATCAAGCCAAACGGTCCGGAAGAACAGTAGAGATTAGAGAGAACAGGAACAACCAAATAACCATTCAAATGAGTAGTTATGATTGATTATAGGTGAGTGTCTTGATGATTGATTATGATTATGGTTAAGTATAGAAATGTAGATGTAGGTAGGTTCAAAATGTAGATTGGAGGTTGAGATTATTTGCAGAGTCAAACAGTGGTAATCTAATTCCCGTGTTTTGTGGAGAAGGGCCACCATGTCAAGACAGACACCATTAATTAATTAATCCGACTTGGTCTACTCATATCTATCTATCCTAAATACTTATTTCGGTCATTATTATAACTAAATTTTATTTTTTTGATACATTGAAAAACTGATGTACTTATCGACTTATGAATTAAATATTTCACTTTTTCAATATATCAAAAAAGTCAAATATACTTATAATAATGACAGAAGGAAGTATGCTACACAAAATAGTGAACAAAAACATTAATTAACTTCTCATTTAAAATGGGAGCATTTATTAATCTACACCATGCTTCCCAACAAGGCTGAAATGGTGATGATTGGAGGGCAGCCTTCCCTAACGGTTCAAGACTTTGTGGGACTTTTGTTTTTTTTTTTTAAAAAACTGTTTGATTCTTAGTCTTAGGAGAAGAAAGAGTTACAAGAAAAGTAAAATTTAGTTCGAAGGTAAATAAATTTGACAAAAATTTTTTCATACAAAATTGAATTTGGGTTCTTTTTTATTAGGATCATCTATATTGAATTAAAAATAACTATACAAATAAATTGGACATCACTTTTTTTATCTAAAATTTCAGAACATTGAATTTATATGGATCTCTTATCTTCCAATACAAGAAACATGTTCCTTTAGGTCAAAAGTCAAAACATTGAATTTATATCAATTTTAAAATTGTATTGCGTATAATTTTTTGGATAAATTGATTTTTTGCCTTAAAATTGATCTAAATCTCATTGCAAATATCCCTAAATGGAAATAGAGGGAGTAACGATAATTTTTTATTTTTACACTCATTTTGAAACAATTTAACCTATAAAATATAATGAATTTTGATTTTAGTCTCTAAAAATATTAACAATATATTATATTTGTTCTTCCAAAAGTTTCCATTTTAGTTTGTTGTTCCTAACGACCAATTTATGTTAATGACAATGTTATGAATCTTTTATGTTTAAGATGTGTACATATACAACTTAAATGCAATTTTGTCCCTCAAAATTTTATAATTTCTTAAGTTGACTTTCAAGTTTTAATTGCTCGATTTTAACCTCTCAAATTTATCACATTTTATATTTCTTAGTTCCGTTGACTTTTTGACTAAGATTGCTTAATGAGGTAACTCGAGGGACAAAATCAAACAATTATAAATTTTATAAAGTTAAAATCAAGCCATTAAAACTTGAAAAATTAATACCAAACAATTGTAAAATTAAAGAATATTTATTTCTCATAAAAATAAATATTAGCATATAAAATATTGTTGAATTCATTTTGATGAATATTTTTACAATATCAAATTTTTATTAATATAATAAAAAATATTAATCGTTAAAATTATAAATTGATATTTATGAAAAAGTCAATTGAAACATTCATTGTAGAACGAAGAAAGTAAAAACTCCAATAATATTATGAGTATAAAAGTAAAAAAAAATAATCAAAAAGTGGGGAACCAATCACATGGAAAGAAAATCAATCAATTACATACTGTAGTACATTAGTTGATTAATTTGTTTGCGGCCGACACGCCATCAATGTCTGCATGTGGTAGGCACGTGTTCACTCTTTTATCTTTTTTTAATAAACTGTTTACCCTTTTATCTTATGGCTGTATTATTAAATTAATTAATACGAGCAAATTTTTTTATTTTAAAAAGAAAGTTAAGAATCCTTTTATTTTGATTTAAATTATTGCATGAAGTGATTTAAATTTCATGCATGATTTAAATTATTTTGATTTAAGAATACACTACTTTTATAATGAATCTAGAAAGTGAAATTTTGCTTATATATAGAACTGGAGGGAGTATATATATATATTTGGTCAGGTAGCCTAGCGGCTAGAAATTCAACCCTTAAAGGTAAATAAGTGGGCATACCGGATTCGAAACCGATCCCTGCACAAATGTACAATGTCCTTTACCAATTGAGCTAGGCTTATGAGTACAGCGTGATTGATATATCTATGAGTCTATCTAATAGTATGTATTTAGCACTTCATTTCAAAATATTGTAAGCCAATATTCATCCAATTAATGCCTAATAAAAACCATCACAAGAATAAACCTGTATAAGATGTCCACAAATTAATTTTTGCTTCATATTTTTCAAATATATTTATTATTAAAACTAATTGTGATGCTAACCTAGCACAAAGTGGGGTGGTAGACAGGTTCGAGTAGTGTATCACGATGTTCATGGTCATAATCCTAGTTGCTGACTGTTGTTTTGCTGAAGTTGTCTTTGAAAGTGATTGTCTGAAACTTATTCTCACTTTGAGTGATACCACATATGTGCCTCACAATTACTTTGGAAATTTGGTTGTTGATTAAGTTACTCACAGTTCATCAAAAGTAATCTAGAAAAAAAACTTAATTTATATGATAAAATAAACTTTATTAAATAAAAATAAAGTAATATCGGCGATGATGTTAGTAAAACAAATAATTTATACTTCACTCGATAACTATAAAAAATATTATTAAAATGGCTGAAATTTAAATCTCATATTCGCTACTTTTCCACACTTACAATGTGAATCTAGGTCATTAAAATATTTGAAAAAGAAAAAATACTACAAATAATATAAGACAAACAATTATTACAAAAACATAAAATCGCTAGAGTATATATTAATATTGGTCATGTATGTGACCAAGTCATTTTCCTCTCTAATAATATCCTGCTTTGTTTTTAACAAAAAATATATTTTTGGAATAACTTCCAAGACAAGTTGCTTTACGAACCAGCTTTTTCTAATATCAATCTAAAATCATTCTGTAATAACTATATGGGAAATGAGAAATTGAAAGTGTTAGAAGGTGTAAATCGAGAGGAAGTATAAAACAATTTTTTTTTATGAGTTTAATATTTTTTACACACAATTGTAGAAATTAATATTTCGAGTTGTGCACGATTGTAAAGAGATGACAAAACTCTTTCTAAAAAAATATATTAATATTGCTATTTTTTAAAGATTAAATTCAAATTTAGAATATCTAATTAAGCTGAAAGAGATTTTTTACCGTCTTATCCAAATGCTCATGGATAGAAGTATAAAACTTTTAACATATAAATTACATAATAAAAAAACATATATCGTGAAAAATAAGTTCACCCAAAACTCCCCACAAAAAAGGCAGAGAAGCAAAGCTGAAAAGAAAATACCCCGAGTGAAGAGTTTAAAATAAGTTAAACAGAAAGAACTCGAAAAAATAATTAGCAATAATTGATTAAGTTGAGTAGTAAAGTGACCTATTTGTAAACTACATAACAATAATAAAAAAAAGTTGTCTTCAAAGAAAAGGACATGTATATCTCCAAATGTCATATTGATTTGCTATTTCTAATTCTAAGGGTACTTTATTATAGCTTGCTATTCAAAAGGGTCCAATTGCTTAATGTTGCAGGATGTGATCCTTAGAAGAAGCTTAGCTGCATATTGGTCAGACAAGTCATTGTTCATTTGACCTTGAACAAGTATATCCTAATACACAAGACTTAATCTTGGGGTTTTCAAACAGGAACAAAAAAACCTTCGTGTTTTTTACTCAAATTTCATATTTTTATAACATTTGTTAATTAATTAGCAGACGGATTTTTAAAATTTTGAATTTTCATATAGAGTGTTTTTTCTCAAAAATTACTCATTTTTATAACGTAAGGAAGAGAAGGGTAAAATGAAAAACGCGTAGGGTGTGCGAATAACCGATTGGGTCGCAAAAGTAATTGTCTTTTTTTATTGAAAAAACTAGCAATCACTTTCAGTTTGCCCATAACTGTGGTCTACAAAGAAGGTGGCATCAAGGTGAGGCTCCATTCATACATTGTATAATGTAATTACATTATTAGGGGAATAAAACTTATTATAAGAATACATGAGAAAGAAACAAAGGCAATCGTGCTATCCAGCTTTGTCATATATATTATGATGCATGACCAATTTTCCTAATATGGTGGCCAATAATTCTAATTAAAGCTCCCTCAAGTTCAAACATGGAAATCAAACAACTAGATTTGGATATGCAATCATGTCTGGATTCTTGAGTATTTTATATACTATAGTTTAAAAAATTGTATACATGAGCATGACATATATCTTCGTTGAAGATTAGGTTAGATATGGTTGGTGTAAGAAGCATGCACCTATAGGGGGAGGGTGATGTAGTCTGGTTTCGTAGCCCTTCCCATTGTTTGAACCTGAAGAAATAAATAATTCGCGAAACATGCAATAAAACACGAGCCACGGACAGTGATAATTTAACCATGTCTTAACAATGGTAAGAGACAATTAAAATGCATGTCATAAGTTAATGTGACATCCCTCTCCAAATATTACTTGATCCAACATACTGCAAATTCACAATGAAATGCAAAGAACCACCACTCTTGATGTCTTGACATGACATCCAAAAGAAGATAACTTACACAAACCAAATAAGGGGTGGTTTTATTTGCACACATACCCCTCACATGACCAATATTCACAGCATACAAGGTTAATTGAATTGAGCTAGATTTGCCTCTTCACAATCTTTATTGGCCATTGCAAAACCAAATGCAAAATTTCTACTGTAGCAATTATAAGACCTATGCAAAAAATAATGTTACAGAGGACATAGTGGTCTTGGTATTTCTATCCCTTTCAATAGGTCAGTTACTTGCCACACAAGAAATATAAAGTAAATTTACATGAGTGTAAAAAAATAAAAATGAGGGGTATACGGTGGGGAAAAAACTATTGTAGCTAGTTCCTATTAGTTAAGAGGGAGCAACACCCTCTGATGCAACTGCCTCATCCTGCGGCAAACCCGAATCACTTTTTTTTCTCAGAATCTGAGTTATCATTTGATGCGTCGGTAGAATTTTCTGGTTTGTCATTGGAAGCTACAGGTCCGCCGTCTGAATAATCTATTGTGGTTTCAACATGGTTCTGAGCATTATTTTGAGGATTGGATGGAAGATGAGATGAAGCCAAGATGCCTAACCCTTTGGGGAGTGGTTTCAGCATGGTCCTGCTGAGTATTATTTTGAGGATTCGATGGAAGGTGTGACGTAGAAGAGACACCTAACCCTTTGGCAAGAGACACATACTTGAAAACTAATTGTTTGTAATTATTTAGCAGGTCTTTGACATCGCCTACTGTTAGATCACCTACACTAGCAAATAAATATGGAACCTCCCTGAAAACATCTTTCAGTTTATCCTCTTTTATTATCATACTTGCTCCTTTATTCTCCAAATCTGAGAGGGATGGAACTTTTGTGATCGATAACTCATCTGTAAAAGACACTTTCTTACTTTCTAATTTTGCGGCGGATGACGAAGTTTGTAACGCTGTGTCCTTATTGTCATTCGAAGTTTTATTTTTGTCTGCTGTTGGATGCTGTCCATGATTTTGATAATGTGAAATGGGATCTTGCGTATCAACTAAAATCCCTGAAAGAAGAGCACGGGCAAATTCCATGTTTCTCTCAAACTCGGTTTCATCCATTGAAATGGCTTTTGCATCAATGTTTGAGATGAAGGATTCGGCAGAAAGCATATTTGTAAAATAATATGATGCTTCCCCAACCAAACGAGATTGCCGTCTAAACCTTTGTATGTACAGTAGATTTGAGTGCAGTTGTGGAGGGTTTGCCTGCATAGTATCATCAATAGAAGGCTTTTAAAACAAGCTAACATCAACTATATCCGAATGAAAAATGCATAAAAAATAGAGCTTATGAAGTTTAGTTTCTTGCTGCATCTGCATAGTTGATACTTTGCTTTCAAGTAACATGTATAAAAAGAAGCTCCTTAAAGTCTCACATACGTGTGTCTCCACTTGTCTAGTTTCATAGCATTTCAGATTTGAGCAAAAAATTAAAACTAACTTGATAGCAAAACACTTAAGGTGATAGCTCAGTGCTAAGAGCTTAGCCTTGCAACCTCAAGGTGCTGAGTTCAACTCGCCTCAGGATAGTTGAAAAAATGGTCATTAGTGCCACTTTGATTAATAAAAAATTTCCCCTTAAAAAAAAGCAAAGGAAAAGGTCATAAAGCTTCACACCATGAGCAGTTCAAAAGATAGTTCTTTAAGCAAATAATAATGCAACGAACATCACAAACAAAAAAGGTTATGCTTATTTTGTGGGTAATATGGTCATTTGTGATATTTCATAACACCCGTCAAATCTTCTCTTATAAACATGTCATAAGAAACTTTCCATAACTTCACAGAATTGCGAGCTTTATTTGTAAAAGTGGAGTTCATACAGCGAAAAAAACAAAGTGAAGTGGCATAATAGAACAAAGGAAATGATAGGTGTAGCACTTACATTCGTAAGTCAAACCCATAATGTTTTAGAAAGTGCAGGAAGAAATAATACCAGTTTTAGAAACCAACTTAATTCTATCCAAGTGCATATGTATATATATGTTATAAATCATTGAGTTTGTACCTTTAACGTAACATAAATAAGCACAGGAAGAAATTCATCAGCTCCAAGAGGATTATCTTTGGAAGCAAGAGAAGCATTAAGCAGCAAGTTGCCAATAACTTTGCAACAGTTTAGGATACAAATAAGTTTGTCTCTGGGTGCCTTGTACATGTTAATCTTTTGTAATTCTTTCTGTGCAAGCTGCAACCATAGGAATGAGAGAAAATATAAAATTTAGGGAAGCAAAAAAAGATACAGAAAACCATATACAAGTCAATATTGTAACTTTTAGTTGCCAAAGCCATAGTAAAAATTCATTATTTACAAAAACTTATTGTGGCTAGTAAGAACCAAGAGATGCATCAAATAGAATTTTGTTTCTTAGGAAAAGTTTGGCTGATCATAGAACCATATCTAACTTTAGAACAAACTAAATATAAATAACAATGTATCTAAAAATATTGAAATCCAAAGTACCCATTTATCATTCAATCTAAAGGCATTTAGAAATGTTGATAAATATGTGAAACATGGAGAAAGCGTCGATCATCACTTATCATGAGCTAAATTTAAAGTCTAAGAATACGGATATGACCCCCCTACTATATTAACTTAGATTTTGAATTTAACTATGTTTTCTGCATAAGTTTGGTTGCTAGTTAGTGGGCAACACAAACAAAATTACAGTTGCATTTAAAACTAAATTAAGAGATAGGAGCAGAATCGAGCAGCATTTGAGCTTGATAAAATATTGTTATTATGAGAAACATGCACTTAGTAGTTGACATGATTTTATACAGAGAAATAGGTAAATTAGTTTTGAGTGTGTAGTTATATACTCACCAACCATGATGTTTCGTTCTGAAATGCTGGCTTGATGTCCAAATTTTCTGGTCGAATAAACTGTTGAATCAAAGACATCTTCTCTGAAAGCTGGTCATCAAGTTTTACATCATCTGGAAGTGAAGCAAATACACGGGCAAACAACTTTGTCATAACATACTTCTCAAGACCCTGTACACGATAAAAACCCAGAGGTAAAACAATAAGAAACTATGGGTGCGTTTGATTTGCAAAAATATGAAGGACAGAACAGGACAAATATAATTGTCCAATGTCTGATCTAAAAAAAGAAGGAAGGACAGCACAAAATAAATTTTGATGGACTGGACAACTAAGCGCTTTTTTGTAACTCACTAAAGCTGGGTACAACTTTTTGTCCAGCGGACAAAAATTGAAAAATACTCTTTTATCCTTTGTTTAGGTTATTCTCACGTCTTCTTCTTGCTTATTCTCCATTCCATAAAATTGTTCACTGCGCTACAACTCTCTGACTTCCCTCGTCTCTATTACATAATATTTTCAATTGCTTTTTTTCATTGCCATGCCTTTTCTCTTTCCATTTCCATGTGTCTTGTATTGCATAACTTCTATTTATGCTTTTGTACCTTTTCCTTCATCTTTTGTCTTCATTCACGATTCTATTTCATTCATTCATGGCAGAATCAACAATTCATCACACATAAAGCCATCTTGTTTGATGCAATTCATCACACAAAAATCAAAATAACCCATCACAAAGGGTATTATTGTAAATTTTATATTATTTTGTCCGGTAAATTAACATATCAAATAAGGTACAATACAAAACTTTTTGTCCTGTGCACCGATCATCAAACACGGTGAAGTACAAAAAGTTGTCCTGTAACTTGGTCACTTGTCCAGTACTGTTCTGTCCAGTAATCATCCTTTTGCAGATCAAACGCACCCTATAGGAAAATGATAGAACATGCTTATATCTTATCACTAAAATGAGGAAGAATCCCCTTTGATTACAAACAATGGCGTCACTTCGAGGGTCTGGCAGTCTGCCACTCCTCTCGGATAACATGATGATCACCTCTCTAATCACTCCTCTATATTTGTAGGCAGCATACCTTATTTAGCCCAAGTGCCTAACTATTTCCACATACCCGTTAACTAACCAATTAAGCTATTTTTTTACACTAACATGGAGAGCTTGTGAAAATAAGCTGAAAACTAATGGACGTGTTTTAAGCTGTTCCTATAAGCTCTCCCAAGTGTTTATGTCGGTAGATAAGCTCAAATAGGTCAATCCAAGCATGTCCTAACTTCTTATCTAACTGGTTATTTTGAAACTTAACTCACAAAACGCTGCATATTCACTAGTGTTTTAAATAGTCAACCATTATTATTGAAAAATAAAACCCTATAAATACCTTCCAAAAATGGTACACGAGAGAAGCAGGTTGTGGACATTGGGCCTGTTTGGATTAGTTTATTTTGAGTTTACTGACTTACATTAGTACTTGTAAAACTATTTGGAAGAGTTTATGGAAATAGCATATGATATGTCCATAAGCTGTATTCAGCTTACTTTCATAAACTCTCCAGGATAGCTTATAGAAAATTAGTTAGACATTAATTTTTTCTTTTGTTATAAAAATAGCTTATTCATAAGCATTTATATGATAAGGGCTTATGCTATAAGCACTTAATTAGCCTACTTATCTAAACAAGCCCATAGTAAGTAAGGATAACCGAGTTCAATCATCCCAACATATAAGGAAGAGATCAAAACAGCAATTTAAATAATCACAAGTCGGATTAAGAAGTTGAGTGTGTGAGTTCAATCATAGTAGAGTAAATGAGCAAGTTGATTAGTGAATTAATTACGAATTAAATATCTTCAATTTAAGACGATAATATTGTCCAGTGAGCTTAGCTCAGTTGGTAGGACATTGCATTAAAAAAGACAATAATATTAATTAATGCATATAATACATACTAAATTAGAGAGAAGTGAGAACGTAAAATGAGAATTAAGCAGAAACTAACTTCACCGGCACTTTCGAGTTCATCCTCAGAACAACCGGACCAAAGTGGATGAGCCTTGAAAGCAGCTTCCATATTAGCAAGGAAGTCTTGAACTACGGCATTGTCTCTATCAGGATCAGGACCATTATTTGAAAATGAAACTATGAAACTGTAAAATAACAATGTATAACGAGTTAATTTGGGTTCCGATTGAAGAGAGTTAGTGATTGAAATGAAATTGAGAACGAACGGACCTTTTGATTGCTTTGACAAAATCGGCTGCGGCGGGTTGGCGCATGCGCTCAAGGAAGTCGTGTAAACCTAAGAAAATGTCGGCGTTTTCCATTACTCTGTGTTGGTGTCAGGGGCGCATCCAAACATTTAATAATGGTATGGCTACATTTTCTCGACCTCGTTTTTTTGAAATTGGAGGCCTAATTTCTGGACCCGTTTCCAACAATTCATAATCAACAACTTTAATACTCTTACTTGGATGTTGAGTTTCTAATGCTTCTAGATTAGTCGAAGAAGTAGCTTTGGCTCTAGAAAGCATAGGAAAAAATTTCTTCATCATATAAAGAGAACATTGAAACCATTTATTAAAATAGTTATTCACACCATAAAGAGAATAATGAAACGATTTAAAATTTCTTTAATATAAAATGGCTTTTAAGCCTATTAATCCTTGATTCATATATAACCTTATATTGTTGTATCTAAACCAATTTCACATCCAAACCCGCGACCATATCATAATGTAATTCTTCTATCTAGTGAAAGTCATATCAATTCCTTAGAATTGTTCAATTCTCTATTCTTAATAAATTGCACTGCCCCCAAACAAATAACCATATCACCAAACATCAAAACAAACTACCAAAGCTAGAGAAACAAATCCAAGGAAGATTAAGAATACAAAGTAATGCAATCATACAATAACCTACAGAACATAACATATCAAAATCACAACTAAATAACTATTGTTCTTCACACCAACTGATTATGAGAAATCGAGAAAATTGAAGTTTTAACAAATTGGGGTTTTAGGATTCAGGGGAAAATTAAAATACTCACTTTACCTGGTAGAAAATTTAAGATTGAGGATTTGAGGTTGATACTTCTGATTTTGCTTGTTAGAGAACTGAAATTGAAAATTTGAATCCTTTTTTTTTTTATTTTTTTTTTATTTTTTTTTTATTTTGTCTTTCTTTTCAGTATATATATTAAAAAAAATTGGGAAAATCTGGTGTGGCTAAGCTACACCCAGCCCCTACATATGTCCAAGAATGTTATTTGTGTTGATCAAATTTGTCACTTAATTATTCGAAATAATTAAAATGTCTTTGAATTTGACAAACGTCACCGTCGTCATTTCAGGTATGTTCTGCCACTTCTATTTAACATTTCTTCAAGCATGTTTTGCGATTTTTTAAGGTTATTCCCATATGATCCTCACTTATAAGGTAATTATGAGTCCATTCTTAGTATACTTATGGTTTTTCTCATGATGAATACTTCCTTCGGTCTTAAATATAAGTAAAAATCAAAATGTATTTATAAATATATTTTGACTTTTGATTGTATTTAAGATCGGAGGGATTAACTACTGGAATAGAAAACATGAAATAAAGTTGTGAACCGTAGAAAACCCAATGGTATAGAGGGAATTCCAAAAGTCCGGAGTCAATCCAATCAAACGACGCCATCTCAACGTACTCACTGGCCTCCCAACAAGACTAATATCCTCAGACAAGCAACGACCCAAAGTGCAAAGATTTCACACTAACACCAAGTCATCAAAATATTAAAAAAGGGCACCGCTACCCCACAACTTAAAGTCATCCTAGATTCATAAAGCCAACCTACGAGTTTTGAAACGCCTAGTAGAACCCTCGTTGTCATAAACATGATAATTCTAAAACACTTATGGGACCGGGAAGATAGAACAAAGACCATCTCCCCTACTCGAGCCAAAGTCTGGAAACGTCGAGCAAGACCTTTGTCCTTACTACATACAATTATGTAACACTTTTGGTTCCCCTAAATATAAAATTTCAAATACAACTGCATAATTTAAGCTAGTGACTATCTACAACGAGACAACCTAGGTTTGGGAGGCAATTGTTTCAGATTAGGCTAAAAGCCCATCCGTGTGCTGGATCAAATGACCCGACTGTTGAGGCAAAACCCATTTTTGATATATGTTTTAATGACAACAAACCTTATGGAATAAATATTAAGTTTTATGAATGGTGATCTACTAATGTTTGCACTTGAGTTTTTGTTGAAAGATAGATAATGACAAAAGTGGATGAGCTAGAGGTCACTCACATCAACAAGTGCACTTTATACACTCAAGCAATGAAATATTTGAAGTAGCATCAGATGATAACAAAAGTAGCATCACAAGCTTCATGAAGATTTTTAAAGGATGTTGTTTGAAGCATAAAAGGTTTCATGGGAAGGTTTAACAACAAAGTGACTTTTATGATTTAGTCTTCCTCATCATTACAAAGTTCACAATGAGTATTGAAGATTCAAGGAAGAATATGAAGATCATAGTTGAAGAATCAAGATGGAAAAACTTACATCACAAGCTACACAAGAATATATTTGATGTTATTATGTCAAAACTCACATTGAGTTTTATTACATGCTTTCAAGATTTACTACTACAATTAACATCAATTGAAATGATGCACATGTTGAAGATCGTCAAAACCTATTCAAAGTTTTATCTTATCAAAGTTTCTCAAGATGAGAAAGTTTGAGAATGATCTTCCATGAGTTTTCAAAGGAGCTTATGCACAAGGCATAAACATTTTTATCATTCTCTAAACTAGAAAATGATAATCCTCATGATGAGTACACTCACGCCTCCACTAAATCATCTCAAAGATACTCAATGAACACGCAACAATGTGTGCAAAACATCAAAGATAAATTATGGAAAGTTTTGCAACAACAAAAGATTTCAAAGTTGATTAACCAAAGAAATAAACATTATCAACTCTTATGAAATAATGTTCCCATCATGAGCATGTCCATTTCCCTCAAGGGCATTCATACCAGTTCAGCAAAATTACAAGAATCAACTTTGAAGAAGAAATCATTTCAAAAGTTGAAATATTTATAAGTCAGGAGAACGTTCTCAGAACGGTCTCCCAAGTTTGCATGTTCAAGGATAATCACTTTTCCATAAGTCAACTTGGTACAAGACAAGCATGAACTTTTATATGAGAGTTATTTCAAGAATCATAACAGTGGAATAAATCATTTATGGCAAGGAATTAATTATGACTAGAGAACATTCTCTCTTAGTCATATTTAAGGAATCACAAGAACACATATTTTGCCAAGGCTTTATGTTCTCCAAGAACATCATTAAGGATTTAATCTGAACCAATGAGAAGTAGACAACAATCTATACCTGGTTGTGAAGAGAATTTAAATATAAATCAAGTACAAACACATGGCAAAAGAAGGCTTCTAAAGTGTCCTTGATTTACTATTCACTCGTCCTTGCAAGGACAAATGAATAGTGGCTATTTTATAGCTTTCATTTGCATTTACAGCTGCAAGACAACTTGCAACAGCTCTTTGATCACATGGGTATTATTCTCCTTCATTTGAAGTACAGTCTCCCAATGGTCTCCCAGATTTTGCACCTACAAGCTACAATCTTATCCAAAGTTGTGCCAAACTATTTCCACACATGGGCTATTGTTTTACAACGTTCATATGCTCAGAAAACAACTCATAACAGCTGGCACAACGGATATTTATGACATCACTACAATTCCATATGCCAGAGACCATCAGAAGAACATTCTCCAGACTCACTAAAAGGACATATTTGATTGGACTGTTTTGCTTCTCTCACAACAGCTATTTTAATACTCTCAACTGTCATATTTGAAGTTCAAATATGAGAAGGACTTCTCCATCTATAAATAGCACCTTGGTTGCATTTGAAGAGTAAGAGTTCAAGCTACAAATCATCAAACACTTGTTTTTGTCTACAAGTCACAAAACTCTTCTTTTATTACTCACACTCAAGATCTTCATTCTCATCAATACTTCTGAGTTTATTGAGTAATTTTATATGCTTCTCAAACTAACCTTTGAGTTTCTAAAAGCAAATACTTTAAGAGACCACTTTTCAACACAATCCACTTTTAAGTGATTGTATCTTTGTCTCTTCATTTTACCACTCACACTTCAACTCTCTATCAACTCTTGGATCAAATATTATTGAGTGTATGAGTGTAGTTTATGTATAAGCTTCTAAACTAGTTTGAGTTTATTTGTAAGCTTAAAGATCCGAAACAAACTCATTTGTAAAAGAAGATTGCTCAAGTCAATACGTAACTATTGATTGAGTTTTATCCTTACTAGCTTGTAGGGCTGGGGTAGTTTTAAGCTTGAAGGGCTTAATGTTATTGATCTTGGTCTAGATCAAAGAAGAAGATTTGTATTTGAGATCGGTAGCATCTCAAGATTATAGTGGAAAAACTCACAGGCGTGGGGACTGGACTAGCCCGGAATTTGGGTGAACCAGTATAACTTTTGTGTGTGAATCTCTCTTACCTTTAACTCTTTAATTTCTGTAAACACACATCACACAAACCACTTGTTTTACATTTACTTTCAATTCTCACATAGTGGAGAACATTCTCATAACATTCTCACGCTGCTTTATATTTTACTAACATTTATCCAAGTATACACTTGAGATCAATTTTTGTAGAGTGCAGGATTAAATTTTAAAAGAGTCACAATTCAAACCCCCTCCTTTCTTGTGACCATTTATTCCACTTCACCGACCTGATGAAGTAAAAATATAGATCGCAGAATAGACACACCTTGATTAGAGGCAATCACTACTCAACAGGGATACATGGACCATCTGGAATTGTCGCCCTACTATCAGACAACACATGTCACAATCAGAAGGAGAAGAATATTTTCGGTTTTTACAATCCTAATTCTTTCCTTTTATATGGCCTGCCAAAAGGCTACACCAGGTATGCAACTAGGGATGACAAGCAGACCCAAACTCGCGGGGCCCACCCGCACCCGAATCCGAGTCAACGGGTGAAAATCCGAGTTGACTGGGTTTGGGTTCGGGTGCCACCCGATATTTCGGGTGCGGGTTTGGGTTCACTTAAACCCGCACCCGAAACCTGAAAACACACCCGCTTAGAAATTAAATTATATAAGTACTTCTATTTTGTTTGAATATCCTTGAAAGCTCTTATTTTTAATTGTAGTTTAATTTTTTAAAAGTCTTGAAGACTATGTTGTTGTAGACCTTAATTTTAATTTAATTAAGAGACCTCGATGAAATTTCAATATTTTTGTATTTTTTTATTTATTTTTCTTTTTTTTGCTACGGGTTCGGGTTTGGGTGAAAAAAACAACCCGAACCCAATGGGTGTGGGCGTGGATGTTAATTTATCACCAATTGCCATCCCTATATGCAACAGTAACCCTATATATCTCCCACTCTACGATGCTTATTGACTATATCATCAGAGTGTGTGCATGTATCACCCATCCTTCACAATGGGTTACTCCACCAACATCAACTAGCTATATTCCTAATCAAAGTCCTACCATAGCGGCTTTCACCACCTTATAACCAGATATCGGGTATAGAATAGATCACTATCCATGACCGAAGATATTCACACCCGGTAATAAATTAGTAAAATTACTTAAATATAAACTCTAATATTGTTATCTAGTAAAAAAAAATACACTTATGATATTCTTATGAATGTGATGAATTTTGTTTTGATTAGAAATTAAATATATCATCATATGTTTGGATGTTATATTATGTCTTGTTTGGATCTTTTGTGATCACTATACTACTTATATATTTTGATCACCATTTTTTAATATTAGCTATTAAGAAAATGAACTTTAATTGTTCAATTGAACATAAAATGTATAAATATTATGTGTTAATATTTTTTATGTCTTTAAAAGAAGCTAAAAATGTTTTTTTTTTCAAGGCTTAAATATCATTTCAGTCCATGTATGTTCCCAATTTTTTGGTTTTAGTCCCTGTAAGTTTTTTGGTTCTAAATTAGTCCTTCAATGTGTTAATTTTTTCCGTTTTAATCTCTGCCGTTTAATTCCGTTCAAAAAGCGCTTAGGTGGCAAACAGAGAGATTAAAAAAAAAGGCTTAAATATCATTTCAGTCCCTGTATGTTCTCAATTTTTTGGTTTTAGTCTTTGTAAGTTTTTTTGTTCTAAATTAGTCCTTCAATGTGTTAATTTTTTTCGTTTTAGTCCCTGCCGTCCAATTCCGTTAAAAAAACGCTTAGGTGGCAGACGGAGGGACTAAAACCAAAAAAACGAATTTGTAGCCCTAAATTCCCAAATTCCTTCATCTTTCTCTTATCTTCCTCTTCAACATCTGAAATTCCTTCTTCCTCTTATTTCTGCAACCATGTCATCATCTTCCTCTTCAACATGAAAATGTATTGGCCAATATTGCATTATTTCATTTAAGAGAGCCAATAAATAAAGCTAAAACAACACACCCGGGTAAATCAGTTCAGAAAATGACAGCAACTTATTGCAATATCCTGGTACAAGAGACGGAATTTCATAGAACAGCCACAGACAACAACAAAGAAAACAAGTAGAGATATTTTTGTTTTGAATGGCTGAAAACAAGCAGAGATAACGATAGAAGGAACAAGAATATAACATTCTGTCCATCTGGAAGCTACACTGGCTGAACTTAGAATGGCATCAACAAAGGTCATAGGACAATAGGTTTAGATCCAAACCTTGATAATGGTGAGGACAAAGAACTCACCACGAAGCAAGGAAGCAAAAACAAATACAATAATAACCGTAGGATACTTAAAAACACACTAAGAATGAAATTAGCTGTTTGTATCCTAAAGCAAGAGGTGCAATTGGACATTGTAGACAGATATATTGGGTTTCCAAGTTTCATACAACTACAACTATAAAGCATGGATCGAATTAAAGTGTTTCAGGACTTTTCTATCATGGTCTTTGACTCAAAAATTAGCAGTTCTCAAGGAGTCAGCATTAAAAATCTTTAGTCTTTTCGGTTAACACAAGCCTCAAACTACGACAGGCAAGTAAACCCAATTAGGCAAAAAGCATCATTCAGCCAAAACAATATCAAAACAACAGATACCAAATCCAGTTACATATTCCAAATCCCTTTGTCCAACAAATATCTAATTAAAATGTTTTAAAACTTTTCTATCAAGTCCTTTGACTAAAAAATCTAGCAGAGCTTAGAAGTCCAAATCCCCGGGAATCAATCATTCAGACAACAACAACAAAACCATTCATTTAACCAAATAATAGCAAAACAAAAACTAAACTGTCTAAACCCCTAGGTATCCAAAAGAACAAAAAAACTCTCTTAAATGAAATTGGAAACACAAGCATATGCAAAGAAGAAGACGATGACATGGTTGCAGAAACAAGTGGAAGAAGGAATTTCAGATGTTGAAGAGGAAGAGAAGAGAAAGATGAAGGAATTTGGGAATTTAGGGCTGCAAATTCGTTTTGTTTTAGTCCCTCCATTTGACACCTAAGCGTTTTTTTAACGGAATTGGACGGCAGGGACTAAAACGAAAAAAATTAACACATTGAATGACTAATTTAGAAAAAAAAAACTTATAAAGACTAAAACCAAAAAATTGAAAATATACAGGGACTGAAATGATATTTAAGCCAAAAAAAAAATCACATAGCATCTTGCTCTATCATAGCATGCTTTCATTTTCCCATAAGATTTATTGAATCTCATAGCATCTTGCTCTATCATCCTTATCAACTCTTCCGGTTCAGGATTGTAGTTTCCTTCCTCCAAGGATTCTTCAAGGCGAGAGCTTCTTCACTTGCAGACTGACATTTCAATTCAACAATGATAGCCCTCGGGTCAGACGTCCCAAGTCCCCAGGAAATTTCGTTTTGCCTCTTCAACAACGGTTTGTAAAATGGATTTCCCAATTTTATCTCTACAGTTCCCCAAAAGTGTCGATTCGTAGCACCAGCCTTGGCATTCCTCAAAGACCACAAAAGCACTTTTGAAGACCGATTGGACCTTCTTCTGATTCTATTTGAGGCAAATACTCATTGAACATATCTCTTGGATTGAAACTTTCCAGCATATGTTTCATTTTTTGCTCTGGAGATCCCTTTGGAACCAAATATGACGATGGCATGTAGGAAAAAAATTGTGTGTTTTTTTTTTTTTATCCTCCGTTTGCCACCTAAGCGTTTTTTGAACGGAAATGGACGGCAGGGACTAAAATGAAAAAAATTAACACATTGAAGGACTAATTTAGAACAAAAAAACTTACAGGGACTAAAACCAAAAAATTGGGAACATATAAGGACTGAAATGATATTTAAGTCTTTTTTCAATGATCAATTTTAGAGAAAGAAACGTCACCAACGGATTTTTGTCAATATCTGCGGGTAACTCAAAATAAATTTAGCAGATACATGCATGGATATGGGGCGGACACAAATATCATGCTATCCACCCCATGAATCCATTTACATCCCTAAAAAAGTTTGAAGATTAGGTGAAAACGATCATATAGAACATGGACATAAATGAATATTGTGCACTCAATGATTGGATTGCAAAAAATAAGGGTATGCTAAAATTATATACTTAAAATGCTTTGTTAGCAAGTCACAATCTTATGAGTGTTCAAATAACTTAATCCTCTGTTTTTAATCATGACAACTTTTGATTTCATGCATCTAGTGGGCAAGTGATTTGGATAGTTTTATCCTTTCAACATCTGGTTTGACTTTGTGTCATTAAAAAAAGAGTAACATTATGCAAATTTCAAGAGATAAAGAGACGGGTTGAATAGATCCATTTTGTATCAATCATGGGCAACTAGCTTATATAGGACATGGTCATTCAACCTTTGCGACACTAGGGTTTCTATAATACTCCCTCCGGCTTTTATTATAAGCAAAAATTACTTTTTAGATACATCAAATGACTAATGTATCTAGTGTGTATTGTAGACTAGATACATTAATCATTGAATGTATCTAAAAAGTGTTTTTTGCTTATAATTAAGGTCGGAGGGAGTACCTCATCGGTCAGAAAATTGTCCCGATAGTATATATGCTATAAATAACATCCTGCATTACAGAGGAAACAACATTTGGACACAAACTCTATTGAAGAATTCTTTTTTTTTTTTTTTTTGATATAAAGATGCTTATAGCATTTCATTAATAATAATTTGTTCAATACAATGGGGTACATCAATATAAATAGTGAGACTAGCAGAAAAAGGGGCAATCCTCGCCAAAACGTGAGCTACCTCATTAGCTTGTCGCCGATTAAACACAACCCGAGAGTTTGTAAACGATGAGGAGAAAAGTCTTCTATTGGCGGCCATAACATGACCAAATTCTGAAATATCCGGTCGTTGACGATGAAAAGCATCTGTGACAATTTGAGAGTCTAAGGCAAAGTCAATATGATCAAAGTTCATGTCAGTCAGCCACTGCAACGCATATTGCAAACCCATGGCCTCGCCAAGGGGAACCGAACATTTAGGGGAGAAATTCAACGTCTTGGCCAAAACAAAAGTACCTGCTTCGTCTCGAACACACACACCAATACCTGTCTTATTAAGAGAATCAGAGAACGAGGCATCAATGTTACACTTCAATCTTCCTGGTTGCGGATGTTGCCATATCATTGTATGCGAAATTACTGAAGCCGAATGGTGGGTCCCTGGCATCCCTCCTTGGTTAGGACCATTAGGACCCTCTTGTAGTTGAGAAATGGAATTAGCTGAGCTCCAGTCTTCAATCAAGTGAAGAGCTCTATCAAGCACTTGGGCGACTGTTTCAGTGACATCTTTCCACAGTTTAAGGTTGCGGTGCTTCCAAAGGCTCCAAAGAGTGGCAGTGAAGCGCTGGGAGTTTTCAACAGTGTAATGTTGAAGGAGATGAAATATGCAATCCGCCACTGACCCAGCACCTCCACGGGTCTGTTCAATGAAGCTCCAGAGTCCTATCTGTTGCCAAACCTGCATAGAAAAAGGACAATCAAATAAATTATGGTCAAGAGTTTCCTCAGGTCCGTTACAGATAACACAAGTCAAGGGGCAGTGAACTCCCTTGTCCTGTAATCTCCGCCGGGTAGGAATGACATCCCTGCAAATACGCCAGACTAGGTTCTTAATCTTGGGTGGGACTTTTAGGCGCCATATACCCTGCCAAAATTCCTCCCGTCGAAGGTGGGAGGAATCAGTGAGAACACCAACACATAATTTGTATGCATTCTTAACCGAATAGTGCCCATGCTTCGCCACTTTCCAAATTAACCTGTCATCAACAACTTGGTCAACCAACCGGGTGTTAAGAATCAGTCTAGCAACCTCAGGACTAAAAGTCTGGTGAATGACATTCCGGTTCCAAGTTTTCATAGAAGTATCAATAAGACTTTGAACCGAAGGACCTGTGGTGATATGAGAAAAATCATAAGTGCCCTCGATACAACCTCCATCCAGAAAAACCTCCAAGAGGAGAGAAAAAATCTAAGAGTCACTAAACATGTTGAAATTCGTAATTCTTTGTATTGAAAGTTATTTAATTGTATTTTGAGTTTAATACTTTTATCCTCTCTGCTGAGATTCAAATAATTGTATTTCACAAACGTTTTATTAAACTTGTAACTTAATTAACCAAGAAACGACTTGTGTCTCGATGGCTTGACCATACTAACCCATATTTGAGAAGACCATAGTATGGTCTAGTTGAAGTAGCATATTGTTTTTTATAACAGACAAAAATGAGATGTGTAAATAGATCAAACCAGAAGTATAATTAGACCCATCAACACAAGGTGTACCGAAGTGACCTACAAAAGTTTACAAGAGATCCAAATAAGATAAAACTATAATTAGTCGATATCCAAACAAAGCATAGGGCTAGACCACCAAGAATGAAAATTAGAAACTAGAGTAACATTCGTCGTCCGCATCCACCGATAGGAGAATATCTTGACTTTGTCGAAAAGCTGAAGCACTGAATTTGTTGTATCCCTGAAGAGCCGAAGATTTCGTTCGTTCCACACGACCCAAACGCAAGCGAGCCAGATAAGCTGCAAGAAAGACCACCGAGCACGGAGGCCACCAGCTGAAAACGTAAATTGGATGAAATGATCTGATAGACTATAAGCATCCACCACCAAAAAACCAATCCAAGCCCGGACTAAAGCCCAAAGAGAACTGAAGGTGCTGCATGAAAGAAATAATTGTTGGGCTGTCTCAACGCCGCCACACCTTGACACATAAAAGTGAAAATCAAATAATTGTATTTTGAGTTTAATACTTTTATCCTCTCTACTGAGATTCAAATAATTCTATTTCGCAAACATTTTATTAAACTTGTAACTTAATTAACCAAGAAACGACTTGTGTCTCGATGGCTTGACCATACTAACCCATATTTGAGAAGACCATAGTATGGTCTAGTTGAAGTAGCATATTGTTTTTTTTTAACAGGCAAAAATGAGATATGTAAATAGATCAAACCACAAGTATAAGTAGACCCATCAACACAAGGTGTACCGAGGAGACCTACAAACGTTTACAAGTGATCCAAATAAGATAAAACTATAATTAGTCGATACCCAAACAAAGCATAGGGCTCGACCACCAAGAATGAAAATTAGAAACTAGAGTAACATTCGTCGTCCGCATCCACCGTTAGGAGAATATCTTGACTTTGTCGAAAAACTGAGGCACTGAATTTGTTGTATCCCTGAAGAGTCAAAGATTTCGTTCGTTCCACACAACCCAAACGCAAGCGAGCCAGATAAGCTGCAAGAAAGACCACTGAGCACGGAGGCCACCAGCTGAAAACGTAAATTGGATGAAATGATCTAATAGACTATAAGCATCCACCATCGAAAAACCAATCCAAGCGCGGACTAAAGCCCAAAGAGAATTGAAGGTGCTGCATGAAAGAAATAATTGTTGGGCTGTCTCAACGCCGCCACACCTTGACACATAAAAGTGAAGATCTAGAGACAGAATGCCGCGAGTAACCAAGTTTGACTTCGTAGGCAACCAATCACGCAGGAGGCACCACACAAAGATAGACGCATTCAAAGGAACATGTATGTGCCATAAAAGGTCTTCAGCTGCCCCAAAAGTAATTGGATCCTGAGAAGTCAAATTTGATACGCGCTGCGAACTGAATAACCCACAGCGGGAGCAGGCCACCACAACCACCTGTTTGGAGACTCCACCTTAGGGATGGCAAAACGGGTCAAATCCGTCGGGTCGGCCCGTTTAACCGGCCATTTTTTGCGGGGTGGGTTGAGATTTTCAATCCGCAAAAAGAGCGGGGCTCGTCCCGCCTAACCTGCAAAAACACGGGACGACGAAGGGGCTGGGCGGGTTGGCCAGTCGGGTCTAACCAAATTTAAAAGAAAAAAAAAAAACTTAGTCCATTATTAATGAGTTCCTTTTTTTGGCCCATATTAAAATATAGAAACTCAACTCAATTAACCTAATAGGGTTAATATATATATTTCATTTTTCTGTCTCCTCATTCTCAGTGCTATTGACAATCACAATCATTTTTTATTGAGGAAAGGAAGCTTCACCGTCAACATCGAAGCAAACATCAATCAATGACTTTGTTAATTTGGATCAAAGATTAATTATTTTTTATTGCTTAATTTTGTCGGTGTGGATTTAAACATTGAATCCAAGTTTTGTTTGTGTTGATGGACTACTAAACCTTAGCATTTTTGTGGATTTAAATGGAATCCAAGTTTTGTTTGTTTTGAATTTAAACTAAGCACTTTTTCAGGTTTTATTATAAGTACGGTTTGTTTAGTTTTATAATCATGGATGTTTTGAAGTTTTGAATGATAATTTTATTTTTCTTATCACCTTATTAGTTTATATTTTGATTTCTCGAGTGGTTTTTTATTTTATTTTTTTTATAATTTTTTATGATATTTTGGGAATTTATAAAAAAAAAAAATAAATTTATTGACGGGGTACTCTCGCCAACCCGCCATGAAACGGGGCGGTTTGAGTTTTTCAACCCACCATCACTAGTTAGCCCGCCCCGCTCCGCCCCTTTTTAGACGGGTTAATGATGGGGCGGTGCGGGGTGGGTTGGCCCGCTTTGCCATCCCTACTCCACCTGCAAAAACACTGTAAGGAGTAAAGTATAACACTCCCCTGACATCTCCTCTTCCCACATCCACAATTGTCTCCTCCACTCCCACGCCTCTTCCCCTACCTGCCTCATCACACTCTCTCCAGACCAACCATCTTTAATCCTGCCTACATCATCCCTGGTCCTCACTATCTCCCTCCACCATGCTGACCCATTCGCCCCCCATCCCTCAACCGACCATGCTCCACACCATACCAAGCCGCCAACACTCTAAACCACAACCCTCCATGATCCACCAGCATCCTCCAGCACCGTTTGCCTAAGAGGGCAATGTTGAACTCCCTAATCTGCCTAACCTCCAACCTTTCATACTCCCGACGTAAACAACAGTTTTCCAGTTTATCCAAGAGATTTTCATGTAGTCCTCACCCCACCCACCCCCGGCCAAAAAAAATTAATCAAAAGAGATTCAATAGAAGAGATTATACACAAGGGAGCTTGGAAGAAGAAAAGGGCATAGACAGACAAAGATGTCAAGACAAATTTGAGTAGAACTAATCGATCACCAAAAGACAAAAAACGACTCTTCCACCCATACAATCTATTCCTAATGCGCACCAACACCGAATCCCAAAACCCTAGACGCCTTAGATCACCATCAATGGGAAGGCCCAGATAGAGAAAAGGAATTTTCCCCACCTTACAACGCAAAGCAGACGTAACCTCATGTAACCAAGAATCCGGAATATTAACCCCGACCAACATGCTCTTGTGAAAATTCAATTTTTGGCTCGACGTCAGCTCAAATAGCACCGGGACCGCACACAAAACTTGGTCATTCACCTAACTCTTAGCCCCCAGAAGCAACGTGTCATCAGCAAACTACAGGTGCGACACAGTAACTACTTCCTGCCCACCTACCCTATACCCCGTGAACCTATTCCCCTTGACCATGGCCCTCGTTATCACATTCAAACCCACGACATCCAGCAGAAAAAGGATTGGTGACAGAGGGTCCCTTTGTCGTAAACCCCTCTCAAGGGGAAACTCATCGGTGGAACTACCATTGACCAACACCGAAGCAGTCGTTGTGCAGACACGTTCCCTCATCCAGTTTCAGTTTTACCAATGGTTTCTAAAAAAGGATTTTTGAAATTTAAATTGGTTTTAAAAAGATTTGACAAACCAAGTTTATAAAGATTTTAAAAACACAATTCAAAATTCCCCTTCTTGTATTTTTCACTACATTCGGTATTATTATTCAATCATATTTTCTGTTTTTAATGTTATGTTTGCACTTAATTGTAATTTTGGTTCCTCTATTTGCACTCTCACATAATTGGTCCTCACATTTTCCTAAGCGGTAGTGTTCATTTTTCAAAATCCGGTTTTCTCTCAAGATTAAAGTTCGTCGTTATTATTTGTACCGGTCTAAGCAAATGATTTTGAACTGATTGGCTCAAAAGAGTCAAATATTATTTGTTTTCGTTTTTTGCAAGGAGATTACGTGGATGTTTTTATAACGGTGTTGGTTCATTCCCTAGCTTTATATGGAATTTGTTTTATTTTTTTATTTTTGGGAATCGTTTAGATTACCTGATTTAAGATTCCATTAACGTTTCTTTTTGTTTTTTCTTTTTTTGTTTCATTTTATTTCTTGAGGGTTAGATTCAGCCCCCCGTTTAATAGTTCGGACCCTTTTCTAAGTATTTAGTATGCAATCACGATGCTTTACCTCACGATATTTTCTACTTCCCTATCTAGTAGAGTGTTTGCCTTCAGTTTGAATCGAACCACGTACCTTGAGGCTCAAGTACATGTTCAATCCTCTATTTAATAAAAAAAACCTTCGCTGCTAGACTCTTTAAAACTAAAATTGTATTTTTCATATAGTTTTCCTCTATTTAATAAAATACTCTCTCATTAATTAGTAATAATAACAACATTCAACATTTAATTATTATTACATTTTAATATTTCATCTTATCATTAAAAAAAATAAAATTAGCATTTATAATTATGATTAATATGAGCTAATCAAGAAAATACTATTATTAACAAATAAAAAATTCTAATACTTATTTATTTAACCACAAAATATAGCAATAATAACTAATATGCCATTGTGGTAATTTGTACATTTTATCTATAAAAGCCGAGGGGGATTTTTGAGGTAGTATTCATGTCATAAACGTTTATTTGTATCCTTTCAAGTTGAGTTACGATACATTTTTTTTGTCTACTCTCTTCATATTTTAATTTGAAGATTTGTCTCACGTTTTTTTTATATCTCTTATAAATTTTAATTTGCCTCTAAAAATGATGTAAAATATTAACAAAAAATTTTGATTTTTACGAACCGAAATAATTGAAACCTTATTATATGAATTTTTGTCATTCTCTAAACTTTAGTTTGTAAAAACCGAAATTTTTTACAGGAATAAAAATATCAATTAGGAGATATAAAAGAAACGTGTTAATTTTACATCATGTTCTCATCGGTCATGCGTATTTTCATATCCAAATTCCAAACCCACATTCTCATCCTATTACTTTGAGTGCTCTTTTTGTTTTATTTTAAATGATATTATATAGTTTTTATTTCATTGTTTATTTCATCAATTTTATTATCACACTCATACTTATCATTTTTTTTTCTTCAGAAAATGGCCTGCCCTCAGAAAGACGGTATCTCATAATTTCTTTTTTCAATTTGATTGATTTATTTTAATGATCTCAATTTGATTTATATATATATATATATATATATATATATATATATATATATATATATATATATATATATATATATAATTAATTCAATAATTCTTTTTCCTCTGTTGGTTGTTTACAGGGTCAGATTCGGTACATCGCTTATTTAACCATGAAGTGCTTAATTTTGAGGTAGTTGTACTCAACAAAAATTATTTTTATTTTTTTTTAAATTTGAAAATTGTATTTCATATCAATGATTATCAATTTTTTTCAAAGACATGTTTTTTTTTTTTTTATATGATAGTAATATGAAAACTAACTTTAATTTTTTTAATTAAAACAATTTTATAAAACAAAAAATTGAGACCAAACATACTTTGCCAATTGCAATTACACTGATTTATTGAGCAGATCTAGATAATATTTAATAAGGGAATTATACATATTCATTCATTCGATGCATTTATGCGATGTAAATCATAAGATTCTGATTCATGGACCACGTTTAAATTTTTATAAATTAAAATGAAATTACATCAAAATGTGACCAGACACAAGTTGAACAATATTACACTGAATTAAATGAAATTTTAATTTAGATTCTTAAGCAAAGAATGTGCTTTGAGTTTAAAATTACGTAATATGGTTGGGAGGAGAGACTTCAATAAATCAGTCAAAATATAAAGATTAATTATCAATAAAATCCTTGTATCCTTGTATATTTATTTTTTTAAAGTATACATAACATTAAAATGAAATTACTTGTACATATTTTTTTCGTTTTTTAATATAATTTGAGATATAGATATAGGGTGGGATTGGGAAGGGGTGCCAACATAGTTGGGATGTCTACTCACTCCCTGATATTTAGAAGCTCTTAATTTATCTAAAAAATATTATATAAAATTAAAAATAATACAAGGTTTTTGATTTTTGGTAATACCTAGTATGAACTTAAATTTAATTTTTTTCTTTTTTTTTTACAACCTGTGGTTATTGTCCATAAGCTAAGCTTATGCACCATCCATAAGTGAGAGAAGATTTCTTACGCGCCCCCCAAATAACTCGCGCGCCCCCAATTTCTCACACGACCCCCAAATTTCTCGCGCACCCCCCAAATGTCATGCGCCCCCCAATTTTATTTTATTTTTGTTCCTTCCTCCCCCAGATTTCTAGTCAAAATCATTTTGTTGTTGGAATGGTTTCCAACACTATAATTATGCACTTAAACTTTTTTTTCCCTTGCCACGGATTTCTAGGCAAAACCATTAAGTGCATTGGGTAAGGATTGTTGATTGTCTTCTATGATTGGGTCATATCTCAACTTATATATTATAACTACTTTCATAATTTTGTCATGTTGAAAATTATTGGAAAGGGTCAAGGCTAGTATTGTAAGTGTTAAGTGCATAAAATGGTTTTGGCTAGAAATCTGTGGAGAGGGAAAAAATGTTAAGTGCATAATTATAGTGTTGTACTCCAAAACCATTTTATGCATTTAATGGCTTTGCAATCATAGAAGACAATCAACAATCCTTACCCAATGCACTTAATGGTTTTGGCTAGAAATCTGTGGGGAGGGAAAAAATGTTAAGTGCATAATTATAGTGTTGTACTCCAAAACCATTTTATGCATTTAATGGCTTTGCAGTACAACTCCTGGAAACCATTCCAACAGCAAAATGGTTTCCAGGAGTTGTACTCCAAAACCAGTAAGTGCATAAAATGGTTTTAGGATACAACACTATAATTATGCGCTTAAACTTTTTTTTCCCTCCCCACAGATTTCTAGCCAAAACCATTAAGTGCATTGGGTAAGGATTGTTGATTGTCTTATATGATTGGTTCATATCTCAACTTATATATTATAACTACTTTCATAATTTTGTCATGTTGAAAATTATTGGAAAGGGTCAAGGCTAGTATTGTAAGTGTTAAATGCATAAAATGGTTTTGGCTATAAATCAGTGGGGAGGGAAAAAAATGTTAAGTGCATAATTATAGTATTGTACTCCAAAATCATTTTATGCATTTAATGGTTTTGCAGTACAACTCCTGGAAACCATTCCAACAGCAAAATGGTTTTGATTAGAAATCTAGCGAGGAAGGAACAAAAAAAAAAAAAAAAATGGGGGGCGCATGAAATTTGGGGGGCGCACGAGTTATCTGGGGGGCGCGTGAGTAAATTTGTTGTGTTTTCATTGGCTTATGTACCATCCATAATGATTTGGCTTATGGACAATAACTTTTCCCCTTTCTAGCATCTTGTTTTCTCTCTTTTATTATATTTTGCTACACTACCGGTGAAAATATTATTTTCTTATCTTTTATACTTTTTGGTCAATTAATTTTAGTTTGTGTTTGAAAACGAATTATCTTTTATTTTTTTTATAAAAGAAATAGAAATAAAAATAAAAATTGACCACTATAACCAAAATATACAATGGAACAAAAAGAGAAACAACCCTAAACGAGTATTAAGTAAAACCCTAAATAATCACTACCACAAACAAGCCGCTGAGTCCGCATACGGACCAGAAACCGAGTTGCAAAAAAAATGAAGTGAGCATTTGGAGCATAAAACAATGGCGAATAAATCGACCGACAACACAAAACGATCCAAGAACCAACTGCCCTGCAAAACTGCTGCAAGCCAAACATCCCATTTATGCCGCAATCCGTTGTCAAAGCGAAGGAGAGAAGGAAAAAAGAACGGCGACAGAGACAAGACCACCTCCATTAATTAGTAAAACCACAACAACAGTAAAACAAGAAGATACCACCAGCAAATAAGGACAACGACGATGAAAGTTTTGATTTTAAAAATTTAGATTCATTGATTAAAATTAAATTCACATTCATTCTCCCATGAAACTAAATTTTTATTTTTTTTCTGCATTAAGATTTATGCTAATATTTGTAAACTAACTTCTCAGGATCAATTGGAGGGACCAGAATTTGCACTACAAACTCAAGTCCAAACCAATGATGCTAGGACAACAAATTTAAACAGTGCAAATGATGATGTTTTTGATTTTTCTAATCAACAGCCACAGTCATTTCCAAACTGTTCTGCTCCACCCCCTACTGAAACACAACAAGGCCACCAAAACTCATTTCCGGTAAATTATTCATAATCAATTTATAAACATTATGTTGAACCGAAGGATTTGAATATTTATTTATTATGGACACTTATTAATATTAAATTTGAGGAGCTTCATTGTAATATTTTTTTGTTTTATAATCTCATTAGGAGGGATTATCGCTATGTGATACAAACTTTTCATTTTTGGAAGACCAGAGTCATTATCAATTTTCTGAAGCCAGTGGGAATTTCCAACCGTAGGTTTTGTTATCCTTTGATAAACTATACATGTTGTAACATTTGAAAATATCATTACTTTATTCTTTTTATCTTTCCTTCTAGATAATCTAAACTATATCCCTCGTACAACATTCATATATATGTTCTTCAGGGTTCAAGTTATGAATATACACAATGGGAACAACATGAGCAATCAAACATTAATGCAAGATCAAATAGTGACATCCACTGATCAAGCAACATCGCTGACTCCAAATGATGTGAGTACACTACTAGAAAATTAACATTCTATAAGAATAAATTTGCACTCCCCTCTATAATGAACACTACTAAAAAAATCTTAAATACTGATGGACAAAATATTTCTTTAAAATGTAAATATTCCGTCACTAAACAGGCTAGAGACGGATTTGATGCCGTGGTAATTTTCTCGTCTCTAAACTATTAGAGACGGACAAAATCTATCTCCAAAATAAAAATATTTATCTCTAAAATAAAAATATTTGTTTCTAACTGCTTTTTTGTCTCTAATTTCACCTCAGTTAGAGAAGAAATATATTATGTCTCTAAATTCCGTCGGTATTTTAATTTTTTCTAGCCGTGGAATTGTAAATAAATATTCAAATGTATTTGATCCAAATAAATTTGAATTTTTGGATATTTTTTTATCATATTTCATTTCATATAAAATATTAATAAAGTTTTGACGTAATTACATTTGTTAACCACAAAATTAAATATTTATTTAAATACAGGTTGGAGCAATGCAGAAGAGTTTACAAGCTTTTTGGTCACTGTCTGCTCGTCAGAATCCTACCATGAACTTTCAAACAACCCAAAACATTAGGTACTTTCATGATTAAGATTAAAAAATTTACTTGCTTATATATGTTTGATTATCTAATAAATTTATTGAGACTTGATGATGGTATAATTTAATTTTATGGATATAACTTAGGAATGCAACGAGTTCTATTTATGGACAACAACCAAACATGTTTGGTGGTGCGCAAAGCAATTCGGTTGAATCTGAATCTCATGCAACTTCAATGTACGAATGACTTAAATTTGTTCAAATTTCAACTTATTAATCTTTTGTATCATTATAAGTGTTATTTACATTATATTTGTGCAATTTGTTCATATTTTGCTACAATAACACAAAAAATATGTAACTCTTAACTAACCCTACTTTTTGTCTTAAAAATGAAATAAAGTTACCCACACTTTTATTTATTTTTAATTTCATGAAACAATTTTTTTATTTATTTCAGTGCTACCATACTAATTTTAATTAGGTACTTCAATAAAATTTATGCAACCCACTTTGTATCTCAGATTTCTCTAATGAAAAGAAAAAAAAAATAGTCATTATCCTTGTATATCCTTTTAGATGTTCCATCGCAGATTGTCAAACAACCAATTATCCCAAAAGCTTAAGCTGTTAGGATTTGACATATCAATGATTTTATATTATTTCTAACACGCCCCCTCACGCAAGAGCCCACTTGGGCTTGAAGCGTGGATAATGCATAGGCCCACCTACCATATGCTTAAATTCCACTTTTAATTAGAAAGTGAGGGGAGCGGGAATTGAACCCTAGACCACTTAGTCATAGAGGCTCTGATACCATGTCAAACAACCAATTATCCCAAAAGCTTAAGCTATTAGGATTTAGCACATCAATGGTTTTATATTATTTCTAACAAAGATACTTAAACAATTTCTTATATTGCAGGAACCCTATATTGGCTTATGGTAACCAGGATATTCAAAATCGCTTCCAACCAAGCTTGGTCGGTGTAGAAAGCAATTATGTTAATTCAGGATCTCATGCAATTTCAATGTACAAATTACTTAACTTTGTTCAGATTTCAATTTATAATCTTTTGTCTCATTATAAGTATTATTTATGTCGCATTGATGCATTTATACATATTTTGCTTAAATAATACAAAAAATATGTAACTTTAAAGTAACCCACACTTTTTATCGAATAAAATAAAATAAACCAACTCACACTTTTTATTTGCATAAAACAATATTTTATTTCATTGCTATTGTTTTTTAATTACACACTTCAATAAAATATATGCAACCCACTTTGTACATCAAACTCTTCTCATGGATAAAAAAAGATGAAACAAATTCACTCTCATATTAAATCTTTTTAAATATTTCATCGAAGATACTTAAAAATGATTTTCATTTTGAAGGTACCCTGTGCAATTGTATGGTAACCAGAATATTCAAAGTCTCTCCCAACCAAGCTTGGTTGGTGCGGAAAACAATTCAATAAACTCAGGATCTCATGCTACTTCAATGTATAAACAACATAACTTTCTCCATTTGTCAATTTGTTATATCACATATTATTAATTATTTACTAGTGTCATTAGTTTTCGACAGTTATCTCACGATTTTTAAAAAATTGATTCTCATTTTTTTAAGGTACCCTGCACAGTTGTATGCTAACCAGAATATTCAGAGTATCTCCCAATCAAGTTTCGTTGGCGCGGAAAGCAATTCAATAAACTCAGGATCTCATGCCACTTCAATGTCTGAATAACTTAACTTTCTCCAGTTTTCAATTTATTATATCACATGTTATTAGTTATTTACTAGTGTCATTAGTTTTCGACAGCTATCTCATGATTTTTAGAAAAATTGATTCTCATTTTGAAGGTACCTTGCACAGTTGTATGGTAACCAGAATATCCAGAGTCTCTCTCAACCAAGCTTGGTTGGTGCGGAAAGCAATTTAATAAACTTAGGATCTCACGCTACTTCAATGTATAAGTAACTTAACTTTCTCCATTTTTCAATTTGTTATATCTCATATTATTAGTTGATTACTAGTGTCATTAGTTTTCGACAACTATCTCACGATTTTTAGAAAAAATGATTCTCATTTTGAAGGTACCCTGCACAGTTGTATAGTCACCAGAATATCCAGAGTCTCTCTCAACCAAGCTTGGTTGGTGCGGAAAGCAATTCAATAAACTCGGGATCTCATGATACTTCGATGTATGACTAACTTAACTTTCGCCATTTTTCAATTTGTTATATCACGTATTATTAGTTATTTACTAGTGTCATTAGTTTTCGACGGCTATCTCACAATTTTTAGGAAATTGATTCTCATTTCGAAGGTACCCTGCACAGTTGTATGGCCACCAGAATATCCAGGGTCTCTCCCAACCAAGCTTGGTTGGTGCGGAAAGCAATTCAATAAACTTAGGATCTCATGCTACTTCAATGTTTGAATAACTTAACTTTCTCCATTTTTCAATTTGTTATATCACATATTATTAGTTATTTACTAGTGTCATTAGTTTTTGACAGCTATCTCACGATTTTTAGAAAAATTGATTTTTATTTTGAAGGTATCCTGCACAGTTGTATGGTAACCAGAATAACCAGAGTCTCTCCCAAACAAGCTTGTTTGGTGTGGAAAGCAATTCAATAAACTCGGGATCTCATGATACTATGTATGAATAACTTAACTTTCTCCATTTTTCAATTTGTCATATCAGATATTATTAGTTATTTACTAGTGTCATTAGTTTTTGACAGCTATCTCACAATTTTTAGAAAATTGATTTTCATTTCGAAGGTACTCTACACAGTTGTACGGTAACCAAAATATCCAGAGTCTCACCCAACCAAGCTTGGTTGGTGCGGAAAGCAATTCAATAAAATTAGGATCTCATAATATTGCAATGTATGAATAACTTATCTTTCTCCATTTTTCAATTTGTTATATCACATATTATTAGTTATTTACTAGTGTCATTAGTTTTCGACAGCTATCTCACGATTTTTAGAAAAAATATTAGTTTGTGCTGAATTTCAAAGAGAAATACGCGGAAACTAAAATATTCGTTAATTGAAGTAGTCTAAACAACATGAACATATTAAAGTACAATCTTAAACTAGGATATTGGTAAAGAAAATGGGGACTATCGTAACTTTTTCTCTTTGGGTTCATGTTATTTCATGGTCACCCTCTTCGTTTAGAAGTTAATTTGAATGTATTATCATTTAAGTACTCATACACTACTAATAAATTGGTCTAAACGACACTATTTCATATTAACAAAATCTATTAAAACCACTTTAAACTTCAAATTTCCCTAATGGATAGAAAAACATAAAACAAATTCATTGTCCCTCCTATTAAATTTTGTTAGATATCCCCATTGGATATACTTTATACAAATACTCTTGTTGCAGGCACCCATCATTGTTGTATGGTATCCATAACATTCAAAATCTGTCTGAAACCACAATCCATGGTGGTAACATTCAATGTGTTTCTACCCCTGTGCAACAACAACTCTCATTGTAAGGAATATTTACTAATCATTTTACTTTCCCATTAAATGGTGCAATACAATAATACATGCATTATTAATTAGTAAAAATTATTTCTACTCGGTACTGGTTAATAATATTTGGTTATTTCAAAATAAAGGTCGCATAATAGGACAAATCAGATGAGTAACAATCGAGGGATGAAGGTACCATCGTACAATTTTCAAAAACTAGGTTCGACATTGCATGGACCAACAATGAGTAACTTACAACCACAAAATTCTACAAGACAATGGCCAACAATGACTAATTTGCAACAATATAGTCCTACAATGCAAGCGCCAACAATTACAAATTTGCATCAACAAAGTCCTACTATGCATGGGCCAACTGTGATAAACTTCCAACCACATAGTCCTACATTGCATGGATCAACAATGAGTCATTTACAACCACGGAGTGCTACAACGCATGGGCCAACAACTCTGTCTTTCAGCCTCCTAAGTTCAGAGGAACAAAACTCAATGCTTTTGGGTCATTCAACAAATGGGTCACCTGAAGTAACTAGTTCAAGACCCCCTAATGCCACTAAGGCTAAGAATGTAAAAAATTTAAGGTACACATTTTTTCATTTTATAAATTTTGTTGCAAATAATTGAAGAATGTAAATTATTATTAATAAAAACGATGTTGATAGCTATTTTACAACAGTCTAATATGAAACTTGTATCATGTTCCTTAACAAATTATTCATTAAAGCATTTGTGTGACACACAATGGATGAAGTTTATATTAATAAATGTAATAAGAATTTTTTTTTTCCAGAATATGCTCAAATTAGTGAAAACTAAATGGATTATCACATTGTAGATTAATTAGTATTAGCACCAAATTTATTTTTAACACACTTTTCTCCAAACTATTTTTTTTTACTGTTGAAATTCAAATGTATCATATCTTAATTGTATATGTGAATCTCACATAAATAAAAGAGCATGTGTAGAAATCAATGTATTAGAAAATATATTTTTCGAATGTTTCTTTCTAAACTTATGATATTGTAAATTTTAATAAAATATAAATCACATTAAAAATATGGAGGCAATTCTATGTTAAAATATACTCCTTCTTTAAATTCAAGTGTTTTTTTTTTTTTGTCTGCAAATTCAAGTCTTTTAATTATGTGTATATATGACAATATATATAGGAAATTACACTCTGAGACAATGCAGAGTATGACAGTTACACCCACTCCCTCTGTACTTACTACTCATCAATATAATAAAGCAGTGGTGATAAACCAAAAGGTTGATAATAGTACTGCAAAACAGGTTAGTAAAACTCATTCTCATTTTTTTTTTTAAATTATTACAAAAGATATATAATGTTTTCCAATTCTTCCAAGATATATATTCTCCTCTTGTTTATGCAAGTTTATAGACATTTGTAATTTTTTAATGATTACAATTGGTGAAATGGGGTACTATAATGATAAATTTAAACATGGTTAAATGTGTGTTGCACTAGGGAAAGAAGGAGACAGAGTTTGAGTTCAAACGTCGTGGTCCTGGACGTCCTCCAAAACGACAAGGATATGATTTGTTCAACCTCACAAAAGTACGCATTTTGTGTGTGTGTGTATATATATATATATATATATATATATATATATATACATCTTATTACCTCGAAAGGATAGTTTTATTTCATTTTGTATAAAAACAAATATCTCATATTAAACTATGTAGATTAATCTCTGACTTAATTGGATACTTAATACTAGATGAGCACTAAAAATCTCTATTTTTTTTTTAAGTTGTTGTATTCATATGTTGAATTCAAACTTAGGAATACTAGTTAAATTTAAATAGATTCAGAAAATTATCATTCAAGCGTCCTTGGATATATGTATGATGCCTATGATGTTTGGATCTTCTTTTTATTCCGTTCTAAATTCATTTTTATAATTATTATATTAAACTAATAAGTGGTCAATGTGAGTCTGAAATGAGATTATAAAAATTCTTATGCTAGCTAGGTTTTAATTTTTTGTAGGTGCAGAAGACTGAAAAGAGTTCTTCAAGATTTGAAACAGATGAATCATCGGTTACGCCTCAAAAAGAACAAATGACTAGTGAGAATGTGAAAAAAGAAGGTCAAAATGCCAACGAGGTTGATTCACAAGTTGATAGCGGGTGATCTTTATTACCAATATTTCTTATTGTGTTTAACTTTCACATTTTATTGTCTAAAAATTGACAACTTAGCACAATTTTGAATTTTAGGAAAGAAAATAAAAATGCTATTTTCCACAAGAATTCTGAATGGCCTTTGGACATGCAGCTTAAAAAATTCAAAGATCCATCTGGTAATTACAATTCTCTAAACACTACTTTTTTTTAGGGATATTTATATAAGTTTTTTATTGGTAGGCAAAAATTTGATAGTGTATAACTACCAAATTGTCTTGTTATTGAGAAATTCCAATTGTTACTTTAAGATTATAAGACGAGGTAGAGTAAGATTTCTAAATTACAAACCTTAAATTAGTGCTAATAAACCTCGAATTTTGATAAGAATAATTTGTTTCTTCATGCAGGTAAGTAATATGCCAAGCTAGCTCGAAGAAGAAATGACAAGTGCTTGATGGAAGTTCTTAATTTTAATCAGACATTAATGCTGATATTAATCTCCAAAAATATTGCTACATTAGTATTTTGTTTTGCCTAATGTTAAATGCACATAAACTTATTGTTGTGCAATTGGCCTATCAATCATGACATTAACTGAATGTTGTTGTTCATTGTCGGCATATGCTTAAGGCCTAATGGATGTGCCTTTCGATTCTAAATTATGACTTTGTTATTTAAAAGTTGGATTTGTAGAATTATGTAGTATGATGTTAATATTTTGTTTTGGTTATTCTCCTTGATTTAAGTAGCAACTCAATGTTATATTTGCCACCATTGGTTGGTGAAAACCAACGGGTTATACTTTTTTTTTTACAACACCTACAGATTATACTTAGTTTCCTCATGGTAGGTATTGACATCTTATATTTTTAGGTATGGCTAGAGAATACAAAGGTGTTAGGAAGAAATGATCTTCTATGTTGTTTAGTTTTAAAAACGGGGTTTTAGGCCAGAGGAACAACATTTTTTCTCGAGAAGAAGTTTGAGCTCCATTAAAGAAAGACATATTTGGCTTATAAGCAAATTAGTACCTATAAAACCACTTCTAATAACACTTAAGCAACTACACCGTCAACTCCATGGGGTCAAAAGAAAACTCTAAGAGAAAAAACAACTAGACTCCTACAACAAAAAACTAAAATACCCAAACTATAAGTAGATTAGACAATATACCTTCCATATAGACTCGAGAAAGAGACTTTAGATCGAGACAGATAAACACTGTGAACATTTAATAACACACAAAATCAGCTTAAAACCTCTCTATATTTGGTATAAAGTATCCGTTGTACCGATCATTTTCTAATACGTATATATTTTTCGATTCAAAATATAAATTTCTCATCCTTAATTATAAACAAAAGTCAACTTTTTATATTCATTGAATAACTAATGTAGTTGGTATACATCAGTTATTGAAATATTGTATTTTTCTTTCGGAAATGTATTGATTTTGTAAGCCAAGCTATGAAGCATGGTTCTAGCTTCTAAAGACTCTCAACTTCTGAAGCTCCTTGGGTTCTGAAGCTCAGCGGCTTCTGGAGCTTCGCAGCTTCTGAAGCCCATCAGCTTCTGGAGCTTCCCAGCTTCTGAAGCTCTAGCCTCTGAAGCTCTGTGTCTGTTAGTTAGTTATGTACAGTTTTTTTTTGTTAATTTTATTTGTCCTAGGTAATTAGGCAGTTGCTATTTTAAAAGCAATAAAACTCTTGTATATATATACTATCAGGCCCTTGTGTGGAAGAATAAGATTTTAACACTTTTTCTTTTCTTAAGTTTCATTTTTTTCATCATCTTTTCTTTCTTCTGTGTTCTTTGTTTCTGGGTTTTATCCCCAACAAAGTGGTATCTAGAACAAGCACGATCCAAGGGATTTTGATTCAAATCTTCTTCAAGAGGAGAATCAAAGGTTGAGGTGAATCAACCATGGCTGGGAAAAGCAATTTCCACGCGAATTTGCCCATTCTTGATGGAAAGAATTGGGATACATGGGTGAAACAAATGAAGGTGATATTCATTGTTCAAGAAGTGGATAAACAAGTGAATACAGTCCTTAACCCATTACCAGCAAATCCAACAGATCAACAGAGAGCAACATTCAGAGAAGCACAGAAAAAAGACAGCAAGGCTCTATTTCTCATCCATTAATGCGTTGATGCGAAGGTGTTTGAGAAAATTGCAGATTCTACAACCTCCAAAGATGCTTGGGACATTTTGCAGAAATGTTATGGTGGAGATGCAAAGGTCAAGAAGGTGAAGTTGCAAGCCTTGAAGAGACAGTACGAGCTGTTGCAGATGAAGAATGATGAGTCAGTTTCAAATTACTTCACAAGATTGGTGACTCTCACCAATCAGATGAAGAATTGTGGTAGTAATCTTGATGAGCAAGAAACAGTTGAAAAGGTATTGAGAACTTTAACTCCTAAGTTTGATCACATTGTAGTGACAATAGAAGAGACAAAAGACCTGAGTGAGATCAAGATTGAGGATTTGCATAGCACCCTTGAAGCTCATGAGTTGAAGCATGGCGAAAGAAGCCATGGCAGAGAAGATGAGCAAGCTCTTTTCACAAAGTTCAAGAAATACCAGAAAGACAAGAAGAAATGACAGGGAAAGAAAGATTCCAAGAAGAGCAAAGATGATGGTGAGACAGGACCTGAATCCTCTTATGGAGAAGGAGGGAAACAGAAGGCTAAGTCAAAGAAGAAGGTTGACAATAGCAAGATCCAATGCTATAATTGTGATAAGTATGGCCACCATGCAAATGAGTGCAAAAATCCAAAGAAAAAGAAGGGCCAAGAGAATGAAGAAGAGGCAAAGGTAGCACATGATGACTCAAGTTCAGAGGATGAAACAAGTTTCATGGTGACAATTGCTGATGAAGCAGCAGATTCCATGGTGTGGTACTTTGACTCAGGATGTTCTAATCACATGACTGGCAATAGGAGCATCTTAACTGACTTTGATGAGTGTCTCAACACCAAAATCAGATTGGTTAATAGTGATTCCATTAAGGCAGAAGGCATGGGAAATGTTGTGATTCAGAGGTCTAATGGAAAGAAGGTTGTGATTGAAAATGTACTCTATGTTCCTGGGATGAAGTGCAATCTCATGAGTGTGGGACAATTGATTTCAAAGGGTTTCAAGATAGTTATAGAGGATGAGACTCTACAACTATTTGATTCTAAGAAGAGATTAGTTTTCAAGACAGCACAAAGTAAGAACAAAATCTACAAGACTCAGATCAAAGCCATTGAAGCTACATGTTTGTCTGCAACCACAGAGGATATAGATAGTGATCTATGGCACAAGAGGTATGGGCATTTGAATTTTAAAAGCCTGTCAATGCTTAATTCAAAATGCATGGTGTTAGGTTTACCTAGTGTCATAACTCCAGTAGACACATGTACTACTTGTTTGTTAGGAAATCATCATAGATCTTCATTTAAAAGGCATCTGCCTATGAGGTCTAGTGATGTGCTGAATGTTGTGCATTCTGACATATGTGGACCATTTGATGTTCTATCAACTGGTAGAAACAAGTACTTCATGACATTTGTTGATGAATATTCAAGGATGATATGGTTGTATCATATCGAGGCCAAGAGTGAAGCTTTTGAAGTGTTTAAGAGGTTTAAGACACTGGTTGAAAAGCAAAGTGACAAGTCTTTGAAGATTATGAGAACAGATGGTGGAGGTGAGTATACCTCTAAAGAATTTGAGAAATTCTGTAAGGATCAGGGCATAATCCATGAGGTCACTGCACCATACACTCCTCAACACAATGGTCTCGTTGAAAGGATGAATAGAAGCATTCTAGATATGGGCAGAAGTATGGTAAAGCAGAAGAACCTTCCATCAAGGTTCTGGGGTGAAGCTGTAGCCACAGCTGTTTACATACTAAACAAAAGTCCAACTAAGAAATTGAAAGGATAAGGTACCTAAAGAGGTATGGTATAAGAGTAAGCCAAGTGTGAGTCACCTGAAGGTGTTTGGTAGCTTGTGCTACAAACATGTGCCTGATGTTAAGAGGAAGAAACTAGAGGATAAAAGTGCACCTATGATATTCGTTGGATATCACAGGACCGGTGCTTATAGGCTCTATAATCCTACTTTAGATAAGGTAGAGATTAGTAGAGATGTGAAAGTGTTAGAGCATGAAAGTTGGGATTGAAAACATAAGATCACATCTAAGAAAGCTTGTGCAGTGGACTTAGATGTTGGATCAAGTAACACTAACAACACAGTCACATTTGTGAACCAAAATCACAACCAAGGTGCCAACAGTGATGAAGATATGCATACCTCTAGTGATGATGACAATGTTGTACCACCAAGACCTCAGAGGAATGTTCAGTTGCCTAGAAGGCTAGCTGATTGTGAGATTGTTCCTGATAATGCAGTAGACAATGAAGGAGAAATTGTGTATTATGCAATGCTTGCAGACACCGAGTCTATAGATACCAAAGCTGCATTGAAGAGTAAGGTATGGATGGAGGCAATGATTGATGAGTTGAAGTCAATTGAGAAGAATAGAACATGGGACTTGTGTGAATTGCCCTCAGACAAGAGAGCAATTGATGTGAAATGGGTATACAAAGTCAAACAAAATCCTGAAGGCAGAGTGATAAAATACAAGGCAAGGCTTGTAGCAAAAGGGTTTTTGCAGAAGCAAGGGTTGGACTATGATGAGGTATTTTCACCAGTGGCTAGACATGAGACAATAAGGTTAGTAATGGCCTTAGCTTGCAGTAACAGATGGCCCTTATTTCATTTAGATGTGAAGTCAACATTTCTGAATGGACCCCTAGAGGAAGATGTGTATGTGAAGCAGCCTCCAGGGTTTGAACTGAAGGGCAAGGAATAAAAAGTGATGAAGCTAAATAAAGCCTTGTATGGTCTGAAGCAAGCTCCAAGAGCTTGGAACAAGAGAATTGATCAGTTCCTTGTCACACAAGGCTTCAAGAAATGTAGTGTAGAGTATGGTGTTTATGTAAAAGGCAGTGATGGCAAGCATATGTTGATCATATGCTTGTATGTTGATGACCTGTTGGTGACAGGTAGCTCACCTACAGAAATAGAGAAGTTCAAATCACAGATGAAGTGTGAATTTGAGATGACTGACCTATGGAAGCTGACCTACTTTCTAGGGATGGAGCTTTTGGAAACTCCAAAGGGAATGATAATGCATCAATCCAAGTATGCTACTGAGATTCTGAAGAAGTTTGAGATGCTTGACTGCAACTCATCAGTCACACCTGCAGATACTAAGGTCAAGTTTGATGAAGAGGCGGGTGGTGACAGTGTTGATCCAACTATGTTCAGGCAGCTAGTTGGTTCATTAAGATACTTGTGTCAAACTAGGCCTGACATAAGCTATGTAGTAGGTTATGTTAGCAGGTTTATGAGCAAACCATTAAAGTGTCACTTGTTAGCAGCAAAGAGGATACTTAGATACATCAATGGTACAATCCACTATGATGTGCTATTTCCATACTCTAAGGGTAATGAAAAGCTAGAGTTGAGTGGATTTTCTGATGCTGACTGGTGTGGTGATAAGATAGAAAGGAAGAGCACCAGTGGTTACTTGTTTAAATTTCAAAATGCACATGTGTCTTGGTGCTCCAAGAAACAGTCAGTCATAGCTCTCTCAAGCTGTGAAGCAGAGTATGTAGCAGGTTCTTTAGCAGCTTGTCAAGCTAATTGGTTGCAATCACTTCTCAGTGAGATAGGGATTGTTGAAGACATCACAGTGGTGCTGAAGCTTGACAATAAATCAACAATCAATTTGGCAAAGAATCCTGTTAGTCATGGCAAGAGCAAACACATTGAAACTTGGTTTCATTTTCTCAGAGACCAAGTTAATAAGGGGAAGTTGATTCTGGAGTATTGCCCCACTGAGAACCAACAAGCAGATCTAATGACCAAGGCTGTGAAGAGAGATCAGTTCCTCAAGCTCAGGAGGAAAATAGGAATTGTATGTTTCGATAGCTTGTCTTAAGGAGGAGTATTGGTTTTGTAAGCCAAGCTATGAAGCATGATTCTAGCTTCTGAAGCCTCTCAGCTTCTGAAGCTCCTTGAGTTCTGAAGCTCGGCAGCTTCTGGAGCTTCGCAGCTTCTGAAGCCCATCAGCTTCTGGAGCTTCCCAGCTTCTGAAGCTCTGTTTCTGTTAGTTAGTTAGTTAGTTATGTACAGTTTTTTTTGTTAGTTTTGTTTGTCCTAGGTAGTTAGGCAGTTACTCTTTTAAAAGCAATAAAACTCTTGTATATATATACTACCAGGCCCTTGTGTGGAAGAATAAGATTTTAACACTTTTTCTTTTCTTAAGTTTCATTTTTTTCATCATCTTTTCTTTCTTCCGTGTTCTTTGTTTCTGGGTTTTATCCCCAACAAAATGAACTTTCTAAAACAATCTAAGTTTCTCCTATTTATAGAGAAATGAAAATATTTAAGTAACTTTCTTCGACTTCACTTGGTCTCCACATTCTTTGATAACCATTTGAGGAACCGTCGAAATCCGCTTACTTTTATCTTTTTCAGCCATTTGAATTTTGGTTGGAAAGCTTTTTTTTGCGTACTTGTTGTGAGAAATTTGTGTTGGGGGTCTGCTGCAAATACTTGAATAAAAGAAGATGAAGAAAAACATAATAATAATTCCATTGTTATATATCTTGTTTGTTGGGAAGAGACTGCTGCACTTGAAAACCTGAAAAGTTTAATGACTATGCACGTAAATCTCAAAGCGTGTGGTGTTGCCACACTAACCTTTAGGTTCGATTCGCCCCCACCAGTTTACGTAAACTAGATGCAAATGGGTTCAACTGGCGAATACCCTTCAGGATACTTTGAGAACCTTGACGTGGTTTGCACACTCACACCAAGCATATCGATCAATGATAGTTTACAGAATAAAGTTCCTTCTCTCGTGCACTAGACAAATGAAGAAATGATTTAGGAATATTTTTTACAGAATTCTAACTCATGAAATTCATGACTTTTGTTGTGTGTTTTTCTGCCTCATGAGTACCTCTATTTATATAGAAACTCGTATCAATTGATGAAGGGAAGCGATCCTTGAAAGATATCATGCAATATTAATATGAAACATTGCTATGATTCATTCTTGTTCTCAAAAGGTTGCAAGGCTAAACCAAGAGACATATTATTTCAAATCAACCATTGCATATTTTCAAGTATATTTTGGAAATTTTCCAACATTCCCCCACCATTTTCAAAATATATCTAAATCCATTATTCCAGAAATCGCATGGTTTCAGATAGTGGTATCTCACGATTTGAACCACTACTTAGTAAGAAATGGGTTTCACTTATCCCGAATAGACATTGGTAGACAAGCTTTGAACCAAGTATTCATTAGAATAAGTGTGCAAAACTTACACATGAAATCTCGGTACCATTGATCGAATTATAAATATGACACATTTGTTAAGGCCTTGTATCTCGTATCCTTTTCATGAGAATTTAAGAGTCAAGCCCTTGAACTCCGTGAAGCGGCCAAACTTCATTCTCACATAGGTAGACTATATCGGGAATGCTCCATAAGTATGCATTCCAGCAAATATATGCTATATGTCCATTAAGAGGAAAACCTCATCCTACCCTTTTTCTTCTTATGGTCCAAGTACTTTTACCCCTTGGGATGTTATTTATTATTGTCAAGTACTTCAATCACTCTAATAGTGTACTTTCACCATTGAAATCAAGACTTGATGCTACTCAAGTGTGAGTTGAGTTTCCACCATTGGTGATCAATTATATTTGGGCTTGTACCACATCCCTAATGATGTTTTCAATGACTTAACCATCATATCTGAAAACCATCATATCCTTGTCAATCCTTTCGTCAAAGAATTGCAAGATTTTTCAACTTTATTTCTTTGAATATTCAATCAACCACATAGCTATGATTTTTAGAAACTTTGAACATTCTTTACGTGTTCTTGATAGTTTTAACCACTATCATAAAACCATGACACTTTTGTCATTTCATTATCATTGTGTCATACGCACAAACTTTATGTCAATCTTCTCTTGCTATTGCATATTTAATAGTCATTTCAATCTGAAGTTTTACATCCACTTGAATGTATCCAAGATCTTGGACATTCAATATATTAAATATATATAGCACCAACAAACATGATCATAAAGATTTTCATGACCAATTTTTATTTCATAAGAATCACACATGTAAGTCATATACACCACATGAACTTAAAAATAATACTTTAGAATTTATTTCACTTTAATCATAAGAAATCTTTTCATATTAGTTTTCACATAACTAATACATGTATCACAAATTCTAAATTTCAAAATCAAGTTTCATGTATAACATGTTCTATGGTAAATTCAAATAATCATGTTAGAAAACAAATAATGATTCAAAATCATTAAATTTCCTATAACTTAATTCCTCCATGAACAATTACCAACTTACAATAATTTCAAATTAATACTAAACCAAACTTAATATCAAGATAAACAAGAAATCAACAATAACTTTCATATATTATAATGCACATATAATATGAGATCATTAATTATAAATTTAATAACTTTTTGCACAAAACAATAATATCACACAAAATATGCATTTTCATATTTATGACAATTCATATACACTACTTTTATATTAAAGTAAGATAAAATAAAATCATGTCTCATAAATCAAACTTATTCATACTTGTAAAAAATTCACATATTTGAATAGTTTATAAATCATGCATATCATCAAATATCAAGACAAATTAATTGTGTACCTTTCACCATAGTCAGAAGTATTTATGTGTTCATTTCTCCTTCAATAATACTTGGCAAAATCAACACAAGACCTGATCATAGAATAGTTTCCTTCGCAACCCTTCATAAACTAATGTAATTTTTGACCAAACGACACATCTTTTTAGCAAATAATCCAACGATGTTATTCCAGTCATTCTATTTCATGATAAAATATTCTATATACAAAAGAATAATTAAGTGCAGACATACATTGAAAATCATCGGTTTAAAATTCAGTTCTATCTCCAATTATAAAAAAATAAAAATAAATAAATAAATAAAAAAATAACACTACATGCAATCATGATTTTCAATGTACATGTAACTAAAATTAATGCACGTCATATATGAAGACAATATAAGCAACATATAATTTATAATCCCATGTCCTAGCAATTTATTTATTTTTACGAATAAAATGTCTTTAACTAATCACAATTTACATTTGGAATTGAACTTGTTTATTGAAACAAAATAGAGTAAGAAACATACATAAAAGGCCAAGATTATCAATTGGGTTTAATTAGTCATCCACAATTTAGATTGTATCATTTCACAATTATTTAACATAGCTTTTATCACAAAAATATTGGAAAATATCAATGTTCATGGCATTTATGAGACCAGAAATGATATCAAATTACTAACAAAATTTCAACTTCCACACCATGTCACGACACCATGCATGAAATATATTGCATAAATAATCTTATCAAAATTATAATAAGTATCAATGGTTCTGTTATGCATCTATAATTTATTAACACAAATTTACTAGTCAAATATAAATAAGAAGACATAAAGATACTTATCTCTTGAAGATGTCTTTCTTGATCATCACTCTTTAAATTGCAGCCATTAATTAATCTAATCACAGATTAATTATAAATCGAACATCATAAATCGAACCTAAAGATTGTGAGAAATTTGTGTTGGGGGTCTGCTGCAAATACTTGAATAAAAGAAGATGAAGAAAAACATAATAATAATTCCATTGTTATATATCTTGTTTGTTGGGAAGAGACTGCTGCACTTGAAAACCTAAAAAATTTAATGACTATGCACGTAAATCTCAAAGCGTGTGGGGTTGACACACTAACCTTTAGGTTCGATTCGCCCCCACCAGTTTACGTAAACTGGATGCAAATGGGTTCAACTGGCGAATCCCCTTCAAGATACTTTGAGAACCTTGACGTGGTTTGCACACTCACACCAAGCATATCGATCAATGATAGTTTACAGAATAAAGTTCCTTCGATTTCTCTCGTGCACTAGACAAATGAAGAAATGATTTAGGAATATTTTTGACAGAATTCTAACTCATGAAATTCATGACTTTTGTTGTGTGTTTTTCTGCCTCATGAGTACCTCTATTTATAGAGAAACTCGTATCAATTGATGAAGGGAAGCGATCCTTAAAAGATATCATGCAATATTAATATGAAACAATGCTATGATTCATTCTTGTTCTCAAAAGGTTGCAAGGCTAAATCAAGAGACATTATTTCAAATCAACCATTGCATCTTTTCAAGAATATTTTGGAAATTTTCCAACACTTGTCCAAACCATCTCGAAATTATCTCTGATGTATGTCTCAAACTCACTTTATTTACTGTACATACTTCGAAGTCTAGCCGCCTTTAGAGTCCTAATTTAAAATTTCACATGTAACAGTATCGTAAGAAATAAAAGCTAATTTATTATTTTTTGGTTTTCAAAAAGTTTAAGACGAGAGAATTGTGTCCTAACAAAAAAAAAAAACCAATTTTATTAATTTTAATATTAAGATTGACTATTGACTCATTTTGATTAAAAGGACTCCTAATCATAGAATTTAACTACTGAAGTCATTAGGGAACAGGTCAATATAGATACACAAACTTTAGTACAATTGCTGCCAAATTTGACATTTTATTTAGGTAATAAAACTGTTTTCTGATTCAAGTCTAGAATTCTGTTATTGGTAGGTTAAATTTGACATTAGTGCTAAAGTTGACTGAGATTAAACTTGACATTTCGTTGCATCACATTTAACATACCTATCAAAAATCTATCAAAACATTGTTGAGTCTCACACAACCCAAAGTGTATAAAATGAGCAATAGTATATAAATTAATAAACTTAAATAAGTCCTAAATAAATATTTTATATTAGCACCTCTATATTTGTCATACATACCCCCACCCCATACTCAAATCCTCCACATTCATGCATTAATTCTTATCTTGATCAACCAGCCTTGCCTCTAAGCTTTCCACAAAAATGTTTCATGTGATACCATTTGCAGATGATTCTCATTCTCGAATCCGAAATGTTCTAGCTTCAATTTAAACACTCGATTCGTCTTTTGACCAGAAAGAAAAAAATCATCTTCCTTTTGATATAAAATCTAAAATAAAGCGCTCCAAACAGCTCCGTCCCCTTCACCACATTTTGAATGCACATATTTAATCTTCTCTACTGATTTGCAGATTCCACTGCAGCTCCAATCGAACGACGCCACACAAATGTTACCGGCCTGGGCCTTCCACTCACAGTCTACACGGCATTATTAATTGTATATCAGGCACAAGTATTATTTACAATCGATAAACTCAGTTTAAATTCTAATTGTATATCAGACATAATGATTTTATGATTGCTTCTGGTTATATACCTGGAGGGGTTCCACAGCACATACTGCGGTCGTCAATATGCTCAACTTCAAGACCGATGAACCATGCACCAAGTGAGACGTCTTCATTAGCATATTTATGTAAAATCGGCCTGCAATCATAATCAGGTCATCCATGAAACTTGTCATTTTTTGTAAGAAAGAATATTATATGTCACATACATAAAGTGTTAGGAGTCCCACATCAAGTAGATAAAAGTGCTCAATGTGGTAATTAAGCCATTAGGGCACTCCCACCTATTGGATTACTCTTTTGGATTGGACTCTCCTCATGTACTTAAATCCTAACATTAAGACTCTTAATGGTTATATTAACAAGTTTTGATCCAGTGGCTGAGGTTTCATATTTTAACTTTTCACGAAAAAGTTTCTTACTTGAATCAAATGATAGAAATAGTGAGTATTTTGCTTCCAATAAAGTTTGCAGGACTATCATTCTTCGCAAAGACCAAATGTAGTTTAAAACTTTAATTTTCCATTCAAAAGTGTTCCGCAGTTGCCAAATTAAGAACTGTATAAAAAAATGTATACATACTGGTTAATGGAAATGTAAGTGGCCAAAGCCTTCGAGATTGCATATATCTGCCCAGTTGCGTGTCGGAAGTATTTGTTTCCTTCTTCACCAAACTTCCAAAACTCAGGTTCATGGTACTTGACATCCCTATATAAATGTAGAAACAAAGTCAAAAATGGATAAACATTAAGCCACAATGAGAAGCATGGAAGAGGAGGAGTAGCATTTTATTTTTAACTTAACCCTCTGATTTACAGGGAAAGGGACCCCAAATAATCAGGAATTCATTGTACTTACTTTCGAGATAGAACGGGTCCCGATTTCATACACCCAATGTATACTCTAGGTTTTGAACGATGACGGGCAAGGGTTGCAGCCAAGACACCTAAAGAGCAACAAAGAAGAGAAAAGTTATTTTTTAGTGAAAAGGGACAGAGAAAAGTGGTAAGGGTTTAGGCAAACAATGGCATGAAAACAACAGAAAGAAGCCAAGAATCCTAAGACAGCATATATACCTAAATTGACATGAACATCGTCATCTACTTTGACATAGAAATCAGCATCCCATAATGCAACTGCGGTGGAAAAGAAAATCTTTGTCTTTGCAGACAGCTCATGATATCCTTCAACATGTTGCTATAAAATAATATAAACCAAATGTCAAAATCTTGCCTAATCATCCATATTTTTCTCGCACAATAAAGTCGTAAGAATAATAATCTGCCTTACCAGGCGAAGGAAGTCTTTGTGTTGAGCTTCTTCTGAATCAATAGCACGATCTAGAATGCTGTTGGAAGTTGCACTGAAATAACAATGCCAAAATCCCCATATTAGTGTCATTACGTAGATTCCATGAGCAGATCATGTAGTAATTGGAAGAATGCAGTATTGAGAAAAACAAAGAGCTGTAAAGGGAGCCAAGCGATATTTGGTCATAAAAGCCCTTTTTGCAGGCATTCATAGTTCTTTGAGTCTGAGGTAAGCATTCGAAAATTAAAATAAGTGCCGTCATGATCCAAGGAAAAGAATCAACTGACCAATACTTAGTTTCACGCATTACCATATTTTAAAGTGACTTAGATGAGTAGTGTTTAAAGAGATAACATTGTTTTAGCAAACAAGAACAATATTTTCGTGACCTATTCAAACTGAAATAGTAAATGGCAGTGTTCCATTGAACAAAAAAACATCCTACAGGCGACAACTTCAAGTCACCGTCATTGTAATTGTCTCATGAATCACACCAAATATTGTTTCAGTAATTTTATATATTGAAGCAACCGGTATCACAAGGACTATCTTACCTGTGCCCAATCATGAATCTGATAACAATTCCTTTCTCCCTTTCCAATTGAAGAAGTTGTTCACCTGGTCAAAATGAGGGCACAAAAACACAACTAAATTAATTAATCCATTTAAACTCAATGACATCTAAAAAATAGGGATGAAAATTGACCACAAATTCTTGAACCTAGTATTAAAGGGATACCAAAATGAGTCTTAAAGTAAGCAAATTTTACCTTGAGGCATCCAAGTTTCTCTAACTGAATCACGCCGCTTCCTACTACTGAAAGCTGTGTTTATACCTATCACTATAAATGCCTTCTTCTTCTTGGAAGCACCTTCACCAGAAGTGGTGGCCGAGCCACTTGAGTTGGTTTCGTGAGAATTCCTAGCTGCTGCTAATTCCATTTGCAACATGGAAACTTGCTTGTCTAGTGCCCTAGCATCCAAAAAAAAATTTTAAAAAAAATAAAATATTGATTCCAATAAAAAAAAGTAAAAAAAATAAAATCAATTGCAATTTGGAAACAAATCTAGCAAAAATGAAACAGATTCAAGTTAGCACTCACTGAATAGCTTGATGGGTTTTATACAATTCATTCATTTCATCATTAGGCTTTTCCTGCTTCTGTTATTCCAAAAAAGTTTGTAGGGTTTACTTTACCAAAAGCAAAAAAACAAAAATTACAACTGAAATTAGAAATCTGAGAATGATTTAGCAACTGCATACCTTTTTGGTATCACAATCCTCTGAGATCACTTGAAGTTCTTGTTGATCACGCTGATGCTTAGAAATTATCACACCATTAGATTCAGGTTGCTCCCACATCCTGCTACCAAAAACAATAAACTCCAAAATCAGATCATAAAGTTCAAATTTTGAAACAGAAATCAAACACCCCATGATTTTGATTTCAAAGCAAAATCATTCATAGCTTAATGAAAAGCATGATTGATAAAAAAAGAAATAGTGGGCAAGAAAAGAAAGACCTGTTTGTGATTAACATGCCAATAATGAATGAAAAGACAGAGAAAATTGGAATCCATTTAGCAGAGATTTTGGTAGAGGGACGAGTCTTCATCTTAGAGAGTTGTTTTTTTTTTCTTAGGTAGAAAAAGATTGGAAAATGAAGAAGTTATAGAAGTTGGAACATTGGTGAGAATGTCAAACGATGAATTGGTCTTTCTTTTTTGGTCTGAAAATTCTAATAATGGCTGCTATATTTTTCTTTTAGCTTTATTTAATGTTTTTTGTGTGCTAGAAAAAGCTATGATTTGAAGAAACGCAAGTAGTGGCATAATTAATGAATGTTATATAGTGATTTTTTAATAATAGGAAGGTTACAAAAAGATTATGGAGTTTAATGATGTTGTAAATTAAATAGTGGTAATAATTGGTTAGCGAGTTACAGTAGTAGAAGTCGTGAGTTACAGTACGTTTGTGTCGTGACTTGCATTGTGGTGTGGTCGTCGACTGTCAAAATAATGGTCTCTTGTTGTATGTTTTGTCACATGCCGACTTCTAAGAAACAGCGTCTCCATTTCGTCTTAATTTATTCATTTTTAATTAGATTTAAAGTAGTTTAATTTTTAGAAAAATGCTATACAATACGTCTGGTGTACTCGTTAAACAAATTAGTATAGAAATTTTTTAAAAAAAAAATTGTGCATTTAATGTTTTGGCGTCTCTCAAAGTTTGAGCAAAAGAGATCATCAAAGGTAGAGAAATGAGCTTTCTAATGAGTGAAAGTAAAGTTGCATGGGAATGAAATGCATTTTGCTGAGTATTAGCAATCAGATCCAAAGCTGCTTGAGAGTTAGATTCCATGATGATAAATTTATAACCAAGATCCCAAGCCAATTAAAGTCCTCCCCAAATAGCTGAAAGTTTGGCCACTAAATTAGAAACTCTACAATAAGATCTAGAAAAATCATGAATTCAAATACATATATCGTTTCTCAAAAGGCCTCCAAAACCTGGATTATCAGGATTATCAAGAGCCATCCACATTAACTTTATTATGGCCTTCAGGAGGGGGATGCCAGCGAATTTGATGAATTATATATTGCTTATTTGTAGGATCAAGAGTACAGATCAGAGAGAAATGATACGAGTATATATTATTGATTGAAGTCCAATTATCCCTTTTCATGAGGGGGATGTCAGCGAAATTGACGAATTACATGTTGCTTATTTGTAAGATCAAGAGTACAGATCAGAGAAAAATGATACGAGTATATATTATTGATTGAAGTCCAATTATCCCTTTTCATGAGGGGGATGTCAGCGAAATTGACGAATTACATGTTGCTTATTTGTAGGATCAAGAGTATAGACCATAGAAGAATGATACGAGTATGTATTATTGATTGAATCCCAATTATCCCCTTACACATTTTGAAAAATCTCTTCATTTCTATTTCGTCAAATCTCAAAGCAAGTTACTATAAACATAAGACTTGCCTCATTCGTAGCATGTTGCTTGAACCAACTCAAACAGTCTTGCATGTAAAAATCATTAGGATAAATGGGATGAAAATACCTCCAAATAGACATTGCATTAGAACAATCACGGAGAGTATGCATATTAGTTTCAATATGCGCACCACACCTAAAACAAGTGTTGGTGGCAAGATGACGTAAACCTCTAAAGGCATTAGTAGGAAGACTACCATGAATCACTAGTAACGAAAATGCCTTAAGTTTTCAGTAATTGGTAATCGTCAAATCCAACAACATGAAATAGTGGGTGCATCCTGTTGAATTGAAGTCAGATTCAACAACCAATAACCATAACTTACCGAGTATACACAATTAGGGGAACCACGTGTTTGCCATCAAATATTAAATAGGGTTAAATAGTGGTTACCCCCTGCAAAGTAGGTCGGTTTTGGAATACCCCCTGTAAGTTTTTTTTTAAATCCCCCCTTGCATTGTGGAGATTCTTTGGATTTCCCCCTTGGAGTGCCATCTGGGCAAAGAATCTCCACGTTTCACCTACGTGGCACCTCCACGTGGATTTTTATTATTTTTTAATTATTTTTTTGCCACGTGGCATTAAAAATTAAAAAAATAAAATAAAAATACATTTTATTTTTCTGATTTCTTTCTTTTTCTTTATTTGTTATTTAAAAAATTAAAATTAAATAAAAAAATAAATTAAAAAACAGGAAAAGATGGATTGGAATTTGGAAGGGAAGAAGCGAAGAACAAAACATCATCATCTCACTCATCATCATCACCTCCATTTCATCTTTATCTAATTCCTAAAACTCTTTTCATCTTCACCAAATTAACAATATGAATATAAAAAATTGTTTTTTCCGAAATCATTCTCGGTGCAGAGGAAGTAAACCAAAAGTTTTAACAATTGAGCATTTATTAATCTAACAATTGAAATTAACTAAAAAACATTGAAGCAAAAAGCAAATTGGGATTATTCTAGAAGCTGCCACGCACGGAAGAGAAGTGATTGAAAGTTGATAAGTTTAACCACCGCCGGAGATTGAAACGCAGAACCACCACATGCCGGACATTTTTGGGGTTTTTTTTTTATAGATCTGGGTATTTGTCTCCAACCATCCACATCTCACAGGTTAACCTCCTTCACTGTCCACGCCGATTTCTTCTGCCACCGATCTCAACCATGTCGAAAATTCCAATTTCGTTTTCATCATTTCCTTCCTCGAACTCTCCTGTCTTCTTTCTTCTGTTATGTATTAGCCACTGTCGTCGTGGATTTATGATGATGATGATGATGATGATCACAAATTTCCATCTCCAACCATGATGATGAGAGATTGATGATGGTGATGATTTTTTTAAATAAAAAAAAAATTAGGAAGATGAGATTGAGATTGATGTTGTTGTTCTTGGTGCGCATCAAATTGAACTGTGAAAGCTATGAAGATGAATTCTTACGGTCATGGAGAGAGGAGAGAAGGAAATTCATGTTTTCATCTTCTAAGTGAGCAAAAAAGTGATTTAGTAAAGTAGATTTTGTTGACATTATTGTAGATTTTGTTGTTGAGCAATTGCCATTGATGGTGGTGATGATGTTATTGGTTTTGAAAATCCCCCCTTGCATTGAGGTGCCACGTAGGTGAAACGTGGAGATTCTTTGCCCATATGACACTCCAAGGGAGAATTCCAAAGAATCTCCACAATGTAAGGGGGGATTTTAAAAAAAAAACTTACAGGGGATATTTCTAAATCGACCTACTTTGCAGGGAGTAACTACTATTTAACCCTATTAAATATAAAATAATTTTTGTACTTAAGTTGTTTTTATTAAAGCTGTCAAAAATGGGTCGAACTGATAGACCGACCCGTTAGCCCGAAATCTTGGATAGGCCAAATCTAAAAAAATCTAATCTAAATATAATCGGACCATTTGGTCTAAGACCCATATGAAATTTGGTTTGGATGAGATAGTCCAATGAACTTCGAGCCGATTCATTATAAAAAATTTATGCCACTTTTGTAAAAAAATTATCAATAAAAACATAAAAAAAAAAGATCATTTAATTTAAAGATGGATATATTTACTAGAACTTTTTTAAAAATTTATTAATTTGATTCAATTTTTTTTTACAAGTAACAAACTAAGAGTTTAATTGATATTTATTATTTAGCGTTGATGTAAAAATTATTTATATTTGCATTAAATTATATCTTTATAAAATTGATAATTATAAGAAATTAATATATCAAAGTTGCAAAAAAAAAAACGGACCGGGCTGGCCCAATAACTTATATGGCCCATATGAGATTGGGTCAACCTCGTTAATGTGTAGTCCAATAATTGGATCCAGCCAATGTGACCCATTTATATAGTCTGACATACCCGATCAAACCGGTCCATTTGACAACTCTAGTTTTCATATAATACGGTCAACACTTATTTTAGTACTTTAGTTATTTTCCGGAATAAATATGTTTCTAGTCCCTATTGAAATTTCCGACATGCAGGACTAGAATGTGCTATGTAATGTTCCAACACTTGAGATGTTGAATACGATGTTGGAACACTCACCAGAGAGAAAGAACAATACAATAAATAACGTTAACAAAAAGTAAAGGACACAGTTTAGTTGTTAACCCAGTTCGGCGCTTAAACAAGCCCTAATATGGGGGATACCAATCCAGGAAGATGTCCAATAAGCAATAGCCCTAGACTGATGACAATAACCCACAAGTTATGCCCTTTACATCTAGCAACTCCCCTATTGTCTATAACCTAGGGTCCTAGCCTAGATCTGAGATATACCTGATCTCACTTCCTAACAACCTTACAAACAGCAATGATTTCAATAACACAAATATGGAGTCACACTCCTAGACAACTATACTCCGTACCTAAAGGTTTTGGAGTGAAAAACTACTCTAGCTTCTTACCTAAAGGTTTGGAAGCAGATTACAATAACCTATGTCCTAAGCTTGCATCAAACGATACAAGAAAGGCACACAAATCTACAGCACAAGACTTACAAAGACACGAAACCCTAAAAGTCTACATTTTGATATATTGGTTTCAGTGAAGAAACTAGGTTTAGCTCCTTCCTTTAAATAGCCACGAGTTAGCATGGGTTTTCTGAGCAAATTCGGCTTCAAACACAGCTGGTATGTTGTAAGATCTAGCACACATATTTTGGAATCAAATATTTTATTTCCTTAAATGTTTCCACATCTAAAGGAGCAAGCAACAGATAATCTTGAACCAAATATATTGTTTTCTAAAATGTTTTAATATCTTTAGGAACAAACAAATCAGCGTCTTGGTGCACAAGCAAAGCGTGAGTTTATTTTCAAAACAAATCTTCAAAAAATATCACGCATAAATAAGGCCCGAAATCAAGGCATACTGCAGACGTCCCAAATGTTGGAACATTGCATCCAACATCCTGTTTTAGCAAAATTGATGCCAACATACAAAACACCAACACCTATAAATATTACAATTTTTGTTTTTCGTCCCTCTAAATTTTTTCTTCTACTTTTAGTTACTCAAAGGTTTTCAATTAACGCTTTTGTCCATACTTTTAAATCAACTCATGTATAAACTTCATATTTTTAAATATTTAAAATATTATAAAAATTTCTCCCAAAATTGTTTTGAAATTTTTAACGAAGCATAAATTAAATATAAATTTTTATGTTTTTGGTGTTTAAAAATTCACATTTTATTCGTTTTATTAAAAAAAATTATAATATTTTTTTCGCGAGTGATTGTTAAAATATTCTAAACATTCTTGAAAAATTTTGTTAAAAAATATGAAATCCACATAAACATTGATTTTAATATAAGGACCAAAAGTATTAATTGAAAACTTTGAAAGGACCAAAAGTCTAAATATTTTTTTAAGAGACCAAAATCAAAACTTAAAATATTTATAGTTTTTATATAGCACAGTCAACAAAAGAGTTTTTTTTTTTTTTTTGACGAAAGTGAGTTGTCTTCATATTATAGTGTGATATAGTTGACATATGTCATTTGATGGTTTCTCATCCCACCCCCCGTTATTCTTTTTCACCCCCAGAAATCCAACTTTATCCTTGATTTTACCTCCAAAAAGTTCGGTACATGCGTACTGAATTTTTTCGATATTGAAAAATAAGTGTTTTACATCGTTAAAAAATTCAGTACGCGTGTACTGAACTTTTTTTCAATGGTTAAAAATGGAAACTCACGGGTGAAAAAGAAAGCTGGGGGGTGGGGAAAGAAATCTTCATGTCATTTAAGTATGTGATCAGACCTGGAGGGCTAGACGATTACTGTATATCGGTATGGAATAGCACATCGTCCCCTTAAATAGGCATTTTAAAGAAACAATGGGGGTAGTTTGGCTACCCCAACATATTGTTTTCTTTGTATAAATTATTTAGCTACCTCAAAAATATATAATTAGCCATCTTAAATAAATTTAATTATAAAATTTTTGGAGATTTAATGTAAAAGAATTATTATTTGTTTGGTAGATTTATTTCACCTCATTTAGTCATTTTCAATCTCTTTAACAACTACAAAAAGAGCTTGTTAGAAAAAAAATTATTAAATTAAGATTTAAAAATACAATGAACAATAATTTTATTGCAAATATATTAATTGTTTATATTAAAAAAGACAATACAAGTCAATTTGGTCCATTGAAGTGTTCTACTATCAAATTGTTTTGTTATTGAGAAACTTCAATTGTTACTTTAAGATTATAACACTAGATAGAGTAAAATTTTAAAATTACAACCCTTAAAATGGTGTTAATAAATCTCGAAATGGATTTTAAGCATGTATTGTACATGTGCGAAGGTCCAAACTCAACGAAATATGACGAATGAATTGCAATTTAAAAGTGTGTCGAAACTCAACAAATTAGCCCTTTGTTGATTTTTCATTTCTCGTCAAACATTTTTACATTTTCTTAAAAAAAATGAACTCTTTGTTAACTCTCTCGTTCCTTCTCAACGAGTAAAAATTTGTCAATAAGATTATTGAAATAACTTTATCTCAAATTTTACTTACTGTTTCACTTAAAAAAATGTTATCATTCGTAATTTTACGACATTTGATTTTATTTACTCTTTTTTTTACGCACATTTGATTTTATTTACTAATTAAATAAGTTTTTAATATTTTTAAGTCTTACTACCAAACACAAGATAACATTCTTCAAAAGAATATTGTAAAAACACAGACATTCTTCTTCTTCCCAATAATATTTCCACAAAGAACATTCAACCAATTGCAATATGAATGTTTTTAAACACAAATTTAAACCTCCACCAAACCTTACACACTATCAGGCCGTTTCAACCTTTACACCCTGCCGTCTTTTTCGGATGCGTACAACAGACAGTTATTCCATGACCAGCTTTTAAACAATTATCCTATGAGTTGTACACACACTATTTCAATCGTGAACCACCATTAATCAATTTTCAACCGTCCATTCTTCAATTGTACACATACAAAATCACATCTTAACTGATTTGATTCTGTTACAGTACTACTACTATTTGCAAGCATCACGCTGTTAATATTTTCAGACAAACACAGTCCAATTTAATAGATCAATGAATTGCACCTGCTTCTTGTACTAGGACAAGGCTTGTGTGACGTTTACGCGGGAAAGGCAGCCTGCCTTTGGTCTGTCTACAGCCGTTCGATCAATCGTGCGTTTCAAATGATGACACGTGTCACATTTTTTTGTTTTTTACAAAAATCACAAAATAAAGTCAGAATATACGGAGCATATTCCTTCGCCGTTTCTTTTGTGTCCGACCTGTTCTCAACAATCTGCCACCTTCTCTCCCGTTGTCGTTCGCTGTTGATCTGATCCACCACACTCCGTACACCTGACCGCCGCCGTAACCGGGAAACCTCTGTCGACCAACCTGCTCCGTCGACCGGAACCAAATATCTACAACACTTTCGTCGCTCCGTTGTTCTGAATCGGTGCCGACATGACGCCGTATCAAGGTACCACAACGGCGGGAGGTGCAAGGAAGCTTGACAGCGTTGGAAGAAGGAGGAGATTTACAGCTTTGGAAGAAAACTACTGCTGCAACATTTTCTGAGTTTAGTTTTTTATTCAGTGTTTTATTAAAAAACAAAGATCAAGACACGTGGCAGCATCTCATGTACACGATTTATCAGACGGATAGGAATGGTTCAATGGCAGCCTGACTTTGGCGCTATAAAGTCACCTAAGCCTTGTCCCTTGTACTATAGTACAAACAAACAAGTATATTTCTCATTTCACATAAAGTACCACCAACACTATTTTATATTTTAAAATCATTGCTATATATTAAGTTTAAACACAAAATTATTACTAATTTTTTTCATGCTTAAGAGGTGAGTTTAACTACTAAGGAATTATTATCCGTATAAAATGACTCATTTGAATTGACTTGTTTTTTAACTTATCAAAAATACTTTATCTAAATAATTAAGTTGTTTGTTAATTTATAAATTCTCATTAATAAAAATTGTTTTTAATAAACTACTTACCTTAATAAATTTATAATAATACCTAGTAGGACTTCTCTAAAGGTACAAAATTTGTCACATGGCAGGGCTTCTCCAAAGATAAAAAATATGTAAATATTGTGAACATATATTAGACAAAAAATAAATAAATAATTTTTTTTACAAAAAAATAAATAAATATTGTGAACACAAGCATACTCCATTAGAGATAATCATCAGTGAAGCATCTAAAAGACAAAGATCTAACATCTCAAGCCCAAAACAAAAAAAAAATATAACATCTCAAGAGCTTAGATAGATTTAATGCAATATTGAAGTATCTAAACAAAATCATTACGACACATTTTATTTCCCTCCACCAAAACGTAACCCGTATCATGTCGCGCCCGCATAAAAAAAGGGTAACCGTGTCAAATTAAATTAAAGCAAATTGTATTAAATATTTTGATCATGGACAAAAAAAGTTAAACGCATAATGAAGTGTGTCCACCCATTACTCGTATCTTTGATAAACGTACCACACTTTAAATTTACAGATAAAGTGATTAGTACTACTCCAACATTAATAAATCCTGTAATTTATCTTTTCACAACACATTAATTACCTCATTTAATTCTAATTAAAGTTCTTAAAAAAGCATGAGTACAAAAATTCCAACATTGTAGGGCTAAATCCGTCATTACAATCGCATTTTCTTCCGCGCTTGTTCTCCTACCCAATGCGTCTCTAATCGAAAACATAACAAACTTTAAATAGCAACAATATAGAGAGAGAAAGAAAGAAAGAGAGAGAGGCACACTCATTTTGTCACTCTCTCTGAAACAAACACACAACAAACTCCTTCGATTCCGTTACTTCTTATATGTTCGAAAAACCCTAGCGAAACCCTTGCTCATTTTGTAGTAGTAACAAAATTTTCAGAGTGAGAGAAACCAATCATGAACCGCCAAGTGTTACCACCGTTACCGAAGAATGCAACTTCACTCGACCCTAAAATCTGGCGAGCAATCGCCGGCGCCGCCGTACAAATCCCTACCGTGAATTCTAGGGTTTACTACTTTCCTCAAGGTCACATGGACCAAGCTTCTTCACTTCCTAACAATCTTTCACCTCAACTACTTTCACGTCCTTACATTCTCTCTACCGTTTCCGGTGTTCATTTCCTCGCCGATCCGAAAACCGATGAGGTTTTCGCTAAGCTTTTTCTTCAACCTTTGAATAGTTTCACCGCTGTTTTTCCTCGTGCTCTTGTTCACGAAGTTGATGATGGTGAGAGGATTTCTGCGTTTGCTAAGATTCTCACTCCTTCTGATGCTAACAACGGCGGTGGATTTTCCGTTCCGAGGTTTTGTGCTGATTCGATTTTTCCACCGCTTGATTATACTATGGACCCTCCGTTTCAGTCTCTTTCGATTACTGATGTTCATGGCTTGACTTGGGAGTTCCGGCACATTTACCGTGGTACTCCCCGGCGACATCTGCTGACCACCGGTTGGAGTAGGTTCGTTAACGGTAAGAAGCTGGTTGCTGGTGATTCTGTTGTTTTTATGAAGAACAGTAGAGGTGCAATGTTCGTCGGGATCCGTCGCGCTGTTCGATTTGTTCCGGCTCGAAGTTGCGTCGGCTCTGAAGCGACGAGACTGTGTCTTCCGATCTGTGGGGTGAGAAATAGGGTGGATGATGAAGAGGATGAGAAGCTGGTGGAAGAGAAGTGTAGAGAGGGGTTTTCGAGGAACGGGAAGGGGAAGTTGTCGCCGAATTCGGTTGCCGTGGCAGCGGAATTGGCGGCACAGGGTATGGCGTTTGAAGTTGTTTATTATCCGAAAGCCGGTTGGTCGGATTTTGTGTTGAGAGCTGAAATGGTGGATGCTGCTATGAGTATTACTTGGTGTCCTGGAATGAGAATCAAAATGGCTGTGGAGACTGATGATTCTTCCAGGACTACTTGGTTTCAGGGTGTAGTGTCTTCAGTCAATGTTCCTGAGCATGGACCTTGGCGCGGTTCTCCGTGGCGTATGCTTCAGGTATAATTCCTATCTTTTATATCTTCATATTTTTGTTTGCTGTGTGCATTATATAGATATTATGTTATATGAATAATTTGGCCACTTTGATTGGGATTTAGGAAATGTTGGTACACAATTTTGTCTTGTAGTAATAATGTTTGACTTAGAATGCTTTTGTGGCTTGGCTTATGATTCTACTTAATGTTGCTTTGAATATAATGGAATGTTGCTTTGAATGTTAACTTTACTTTTACTAAAGTGGCTGAATTGAAATATGAGAATGGAATAGTGGAATGTATTTTTAAGGAAGTAACATTAGACAAGGTTCAAGTTAGTTTATATGTAGCATTTTAGCTAATATATTTGCATGAAAATGTTAAAGTGGATAAGTAACAGTATGATAATAATATGTATCCTCTGTTTAAAGGTAATGTCTGCCATGTTTACACTTGATTTGATTTGTTTGTTCAGTTGCTTCTTTTATGGTGCTTGAATTTCTACATTTTGGTCTAGATGTTATTCACTGCTTTGTTGAATTTATGAGACTTGGGTTGGTTGAAACTTAGAAGAAGTAATTTTATGATTTGTGAAACCAATGCATACCATTCTTGGCAATTATGAAGCATAAAGCTCCATTTTTTTTTTTTTTAAATTCTGATTGCAAGCTTTCTTTTATTATCACCTTTGTAATATGTTTCTGTTATGGTTTTTTTGTTTAACAACAAATTACTTCAATTTTAGTGTACTGAATTTTTCTATATCTGACTTGGTTGTCTCTCTTACTGCTTTTAATTTCTTATGTCTGATTCTTTGTATTTATGTGGTGACAAAATATGTTTAACATTAAAATAAACTTTTATCAAATAACTTGTACTTTAAGATGATATCATCTATCTAAAATAACTGAAATTGGCCATTTATTATTTTTGATAGATTACATGGGACGAACCTGAAGTGTTGCAAACTTCCAAGTGGGTCAGCCCTTGGCAGGTCGAACTTCTTTCTACCACACCTTCTATTCATACTCCATTTCCCTCAATGAAAAGGATTAGAGTGGGTTCTGGGGTGTTAACTGATGGAGATGGAGACCCCTTTTCCATCACCGGATTCAATAATTCAACAATGGGACAATTGAGTCAAGCATTGTTGAATTACGGAACTTTTCCTGCTGGCATGCAGGGAGCCAGGCATGATCTATTTTCTGTTTCAAGTTTTTCCAACTTTCCAGGTGATAACTCCCGTCTGTGTATGGGTAACTCCTTTAGTAACAACTCGGTGCCAGGGTTGAAATCTTTGTCAACTGAGCTAAATGTTGGCAGTTCTCAATCTGGTGATTTTTCACCAGAGAGCCAGAGTAGTTTGCCTTCCTTTGGCACAGATTTTGTCCGGAACCTCAATTGCAACTCAACCAAACCCGGGCCTGTATCGTTTCAGCTATTTGGTGCAGTCATTCAGACCGAACAGCCTGTTGAAAGTGGTTCACATGGTACTGGTAGCTCAGGAGATGATAGCAGTAAGGGCTGCAATGACACTGAAGGCATTAACAATGCTCTTGAGGATTCTATGACTTACTCGAAATTGCTCGACAGACTTGATGGGCAGTGCCAAATTGCCTCAACTGTTGAGGCATGCTATCTGTGAAAGTAATTGTGACTATATCATGCACATAAGTAGCTGTACAGGTATGCTTATATCTTGGTGGATTAAATTTCTCACTAGGGACAAATCAAATTATAACCTGATAACGATGCTTTATATGACACTTTTTTACTGAAAAAATGGGTTGTGTTTGCTCAATGTTATTGGCATGTATGACAATGTTTTAGGGTTTTTTCTAATCTAGTGCCGGATAACTTTGTTTCTACATATTTTCTCGGAAGTTGATTAATTGATAACATAAGTCTAGTTTACCCAGTTATGATATAGTGATGATATGATGCTTGTTTCGGTTGCTTACCAAAATCGAAGCAGAAACAATTTCAGTAAAATATATAGACCGGAAGTAATAAAAGGGAAAAATATTATCGATGATGATGAATAAGTAAATGGTAAAGTGCAGAGGAATGAATATCCTGCTAGCCCAGAGTACAGCTCCAGAAAATGGAAGTTTCTCTGCCCTTAACAGGAAAATAATACTCTCATGATAATCTCTATCACTCTGATGATTCCATTATAACATAAATGTTCTCAAACCCAATTTTCTGTCTCTCTCTCTCTCTCTCTCTCTCTCTCTCTCTCTCTCTCTCTCTACCCCCTCATTGTTCGTTGTCTGCGACCTATTCTTCCTCACACAAACTGTCCAAACTGTTGGCTTACTCTGCTGACCAATTGGGCCGATATTTTCATTTTTTGTTCTTAACATTATCAAAAGCAGATTTGTCCTCGAGTCTGAATTTGGGTAATTGTGGCTCCTGAAGTTGAACTCATCCTCCCAAGTAGCTTCTTCCACTGCCTTGCTTCCTATGCTTCCTCACTTAAACTCTCCAAACCTTAAGCTTACTCTACTGACAAATAGGGTTCATATCTTCTTTTCGGTTCAAGTGTTTCTGGTGGATTTTATTGTGCTTCAATTATAATTTTTGTTGTAACTGGACTACCTTTTTAGGTTTTTGAGCATGTTATGGATATTGAACACGGGTCTTCAAAAGTAAGTACTGACCAAAATGTACTTGGCCAAACTTATGCTTCATGATTTTTGCTTTATTGGCAATAATACATTCAAATGGTAACCATTATGCAAATTTCATATTCCTTATCTTGATTATGGCATCACATATCTAACTTGGATAATGTTACTGCATCATTAAAGACATGTGAGTGATCTAAATTACAGTATTCTGAACATGTTCACTGTCTCCTTGTTTGCTGTCTGTTTGATTTGAAAAGAAGTTTCTGTTGGTTGTTGAACTTGAAGAATGTCGAAATCATATATCATCATATATTTGAAAACGAACTGACTCTGCAGACCGCTTAAATGTTTTGGTTGTGTGAATAGAACTATCTGTTTGAAACTAGCCTAATTTGCAAGAAAATAAATGGATGTTTATTTTGATTGTTCAGAACTTCATTGGGGAGGAAACAATATGCAGCTTCTCATGGCATGAAATTCAATGGATAAAAAATAGGGAATTGTGACTCTCGCATCCGAAGTGAGTGTCTCTATATTGTTGAAATTGTTGTACAGCTTATACTGGTTAGCACGATTTATTGTTTGGTATAAATGAACTTCACATGTGACTAAGATCGATGTTCAATTAATTTTTTTTGCTTACTTCGGGTGCTTTCCATGCAGGTACTTCTTCACTCAGTCAGGACCAACCTTTTGACCTTGCAGTATGCTAGTTTTCTTTTGTTTGTCTTGTTGAAACTTGGAACAATTAAATTTCGTAATATTTGGTAAAGACTCGAGTATGTGATGTTAATATTCGATGTTTTAAGTATTTCCTGAAGTACAATGGTTTGTATCTCAATATTGCCCCTGATATTGGAGTTATTAAGAAAAGTTTGTAGATTGCTGTTTATTATTCTACACTAAACGTAAATTGCTTCTAGATAGGAGACTATAATATTCCAAGCTAAGTTCTTACCAGTTAGGAAACAAATCTTTTACCTCGCTATTATATTTGTTTTTAAATGAAGTTAATTAATAGGAAAGAATTGTGTTGACAGTGTAGTAGTTTATTTTAATGGTAAAGTTGATTCATACTTCCACAAGTGTGTGGGGATTAATGCTCCCAGGACACAACTTATCCAAACATTTTACTCTTGTATAAAAAGTTTTGTGAAGTGATTATAAAGATCTTTTATATAATATAGTAGTTTTGTGAAGTGGATTCAATATTCTTTTTATTACGACAATATATACATATACGAGGACTCAAAGCTTTTTATCTCACAAGTCACTGCAGATTCAATATTCTTTTTATTACGATGATATACGACCGGACTTGCAAGCGTATCAGTTGTCAATCCCAACCCAAAGTCTCAAACATCTCAAAACTTTGTTAGTAGACACCTCATTGGAAACATGCCTACTAGATAAACTAATTTACATTTTATTAATTAAATTAAAATAATAAAATAATTTAGAAAATTGAAATCGGAATTTTGTCATAAAGAAGATAAATTTGGAAACAATTTATTGAATTTGTGGTGTATTCAATTCTCTAAGCATTAAATTTTTTGTATTATTAAGTGTGTGTTTGGTTCTGCGGTGGAGAGAATTGATTTTGACCGAATGGATTTTGATAGAATTAATTTTGACAGAATTGAGTTTGACAGAATTAATTTATATTTGGATACAATAATGCAGAATTGATTGTTGTCGATCCATGTTGTTTGGATAATTTTGAACAAAATTGCTGCTGACTAGTGCCCCCAAGGCACTAGTTAAGGATACCCAATATAGTAAAATTATATTGAAGTTTGTGCAATCAATATTTATAAAATATAAAAAGTGGTGTTTTCAATGCAATAATTACTATTTTTGTATCCTTAACTAGTGCCCAAGGGGCACTAATTAGCATGACCCTTATTATAATAATAAGGTTAATGAGACTTTGTTTTTGTCTTCTACATTCATAACATTTGTAAAACAATGTAAAGAAAGCAAAATTTGTAACTATTAGAGCAAAAGTGAACTAACAAGTAAGCAAAACAAGGCTATAAACACTAAAAGAAATATGTGAAGTACCTTGGTGTTGTTATCCTTTGAGCATAATTTTGTTAGTGCTTCTCTTCAACACAGTGTGTTCACGTTGTAAAGAGAAGATGTTTTTAAATAGATAATTACTTCAGATCAAATTTGGTTCACCAACCGTTAAATGCAAAGTAAAAATTAGGAGTGAAAGGAGTAATTGATGATTAATATAAAGTAAAAAAAATCTGCATATGAGATTCGATTTGATTCATAGCATTGATGAAAAAAAATGAAAGAAGTGTTGACGTTGATGAGATGTATAACCACAATATTGATGAAAAAAATTAAAGAGGGCAATTAAGGAAATTATAGAGCCGTTTGTACCTTTTTTTTTGTTATAAAGAGAGAATTGATTCTACCCACCTCATAAGCTAGGAAATCTGGCTTCACTCAGAGTTGATTCTACTCACCTTTGGTGAATAGCCAAACACAATTTATTTTTTTTCATTTTCACCTTAGAATTGACTTTGGGGTTGGTAGAATTGAAACCAAACACCCACTAAATATTATATTTCTATTTTTAAGTATTTTAACATATGTCTTAAGAGCACACGTTAACATGACTCATTTTTAATATGTTCTCTTATCATTTTATAACTTTTGATCATTCAAATATTATTAAATTATATGCGGCATCATTTAAAAGATATAAAATTATTATTTTTAAATAAAAGAAACAAATGAAAAAAATATAACCGAATAATTTTAAAATAAAAGATTAAAACTGTAATTAATTTAATCCAAATACTACCGCAAGTAATGTCGCACGCTATCTAATCTCAATTCCCAACTAACATGATATAAGCAAGGAAATAGTCCATAAAAAAAAAAAAAAGCAAGGAAATAGTGGTTTGTCCGCACTCTACAATGGCCGCGTCTCTCTTGAATCAATCATCTCTATTGGCCTGTTGTTCATGTTCTTCTTCTTCTTCTAAATCTCTACAACAACCACCCAAATTCGCACGTTTTCCGTCTCGTCCCTTTCACGCCTCCAACACTATCTTAGGGTTTCCAACCCCCTTTACCTCTACCTCTATCAATCCAACTCCACTCTTTGCTTCAACTGTATGCTCTCTCTATTACTCCCTCTATATGTTTTTTATTCATTCTGTTAAACTACCTCAATTATCATTATTTTTTTACGATTTATATATTTATTTTTATGCCACATATGTTTCTGTATTTGATTCATCAATAAGCAGGATAGATAGAATTATAACTTGGATTTCTCACAAATTTGTAGCTATAAGATCATATTGGTTGTACTTTCCTTGATACCATGTTACATGGATTACAGTCCAACCTAAATGCTGCCCCTCCAAATCAATGTCCTTGTAGTTGTAGCTACCATATGAGATACAATCAAGGGACTTGACTCTTACCTTTTTACACACACATCGAACACCACATGGACACTGACATGTCAACACCGATAAATGATAATTATTTGAGTAAAGTAAACGACACAATTCAATGTTATCATAAGTGTCGGTGTTGTGTCAGTGTCCGACACCAGGATGCACCTATATGACGAGTGTTTGTGCTTCATAGGATTTGACATGACATGGATAAGTGATATCACAGTTTTATAGTTAAACACTCTTGATGTCCGGTCCTTTTTTTATGAAATCAAAACATTTTAAAAAATATTGTCAAAATGAAAAAAACATGGTTTAAATGTGTGGTCAATTTATGAGACGAATTACAAAGAGTGTTTTCAAAACGATAACATTCCGCCTAAATAAGTTTGAAATGTATAGATACATTTGCTTTTATCCATTTCATTTTTTTTTATGTTGCACCTTCTGCTTTGCATGTGTTGAAATCATTAATTCTCATTGAACTTGTTTTATTTTAAGTTGCAATAGATTATTTTATTTTCTGTAGTTGTTACTGAGTTATATTATATCACTTGCTAAATCCTCTCCCTGTCTTGTATTTCATATAGACAAATAATGAAACAGAGGATACTCAGAATGGTGAAGATAAAAAACCTTTACCTAGCTTAGTGGTCCTTATTGAAGCATACAAGAAGGCCTTTCTTAACGGAAATGAAAATACTGCATCACAGATAGAAGAAAGAATACAATCATTGGCAAATAAAAAGAATAAATTGATTCAGAAAGTATCTAGTCTGTCGGCAGATAAAGTTTCTGGAAAAGAGCAATATCTTCGCTTACAAGCGGATTTTGATAACTTTAGGAAAAGATGTGAGAAAGAAAAAATTAGCATCCAATCGGATGCCCAACAAGAATTTGTTAAGAAACTTTTGTTGATGGTGGACAGTTTCGAGAGAGTCAAACAGCAGATTGAAGCTGCAACGGAGAAAGAGAAGAAGATTGATGCAAGCTATCAAAGTATTTACAAGCAATTTGTTGAGACTTTGAGGAGTCATAATGTTTCTGTGGTACCAACCGTGGGCAAGCCTTTTAATCCCTTGGTGAGTTAAGTTTGAAAATATCTGAATTGGTATTTAAAAGAGTTTCTTAAGAGATAGAATTCAAAAGCAAAAGAAACTTTAGTTGATTGTAAACTGAGGCCCTGTTTAGATAAACTACATAATCATAAACACTTGTCATATAAGTGCTTATGTATAAGCTATTTCTAGAACAAAAGATAAATTAAAGTTAAACTGTTTAACTAATACAAGGTTTTATAAATTACAATATAATACAAGCTACGAATAATTAACAGAATAGAAGAGTGGCAGTGTGACATCACTCATCACACGAGGATATATTTTCTGATTGGCTTTTTCCATGAGAAGTTTGTTGCTTGATTTGTGTCTTTCGTTGAGCTAGTTATCAAAGTAATATGCAAAGTGTGTTGTGTTGTGAGTGGTGAAACTGTGGAAGCAGAGCAGTGTTTTGCTTGTTAGATTTGCATTTGGCATATAAGTTGCTTTCTAGAGAGATTACTGCTCAAGTCTCACAATCTTAAAATTTATCATCAGATATTTGTTTGTGATTTTGATTTGTACTATAAGGCACAAATTACACATTTGATCTCACAAGCAACTTTTTTAAGAAACTAAAAAATCCATTGATGAGATGTTCGTATGGAGTTTCTCCATATCTAGATTTGGAAGGGAAATATTTTTGCAAGAATTGGGTTTGGAAGAGAAATGTCAGTGGAGTTCTTTTGGACATTCTTAGTGAAAATCAAGAAAAGTACTATCAAAAGGGATTCAGATTTTATTTTATCATTTAATATCAATGACTTCTATCAAAATGTTATGTCTAATGCCCTGTAGCTGCAAATCAAATTACAGTTTTGATTATTTTATTTTCTTCATCAAATGACCTTTTATTTGTGGCGAATTTGATTGTCGGTAGCCCTATACTCCTGCCACATTCTCTAAGCTAAATTACCTTTTGATTGCACTCTCATGAGAAAGAAACACCGATTGATTTCAACAAATCTTTTTTTTTTCCTCTGGAAAATGAAAATATCTTGTTGATGTCTCCTCTTTGCTACCATAGTGCTTGTTATGCTCATCTTGTGAGGGCCTTTACCACATAATATGCTTGAAAAGTAAAAGATGGGCATCATTCCTGCTTATAGAAGGCGCATATTTGATATCCACATTGCGCTAATGTTTAATTTGTTTTTGGATTACTTTTGTTGCAGCTACATGAAGCGGTTGCACGTGAGGAGTCTGAAGTGTTCAAAGAAGGGATTATAATTAAAGAATCCCGACGAGGTTTCATGCTGAGAGATAAGGTTGTAAGGCCAGCACTTGTGAAGGTTTCCTTAGGTCCTGGGAATAAGAAATCTTCAGCAGCACCTGCCAAGTCCTTGGAGCAGCCTTCAACAGCTGCTAGAATTGATGAAAGATAATAATCCCTCCAACTTTCTCTCTTATTCATCAAAAGCTGTTCCAATTGTTTACCTGGTATCTTGTCATCGGTAAACTTGAAATTCTTTTTTGTTCTATCGATATGTTGGCCCCAAGTGAGTATGATATGCTTCTGTTGAAACTGCACTGCAATTTTTGTTCCATCATGGAAAAAGGGAATTCATTTTAATCATGAAAAATTCATAAATTTATTGGGCAATCCATTTTTACAAGCCAGAAATTATTCTTTCTTGAAATTTTCTGTTGCTATTGTCCCTCATGTTGATATTTAGAGTTTTTACAACATTTAACGAATAATAACGCTAGAGAAATTAACAGCGCGCATTAATATATCATCGGTCACTAACCAAAAAGCAACTGCAATTTGAGTTTTGAATATATGTCAAGCTTGTGTTTTTTCCTGATAACTATGATACTTGAAAGTTAAGCTAATAACTAGTTCTCCATTAAAACCTTTGCATGAAATTGTGCACACCAGTCTAGGTTTATACTGGTATTTTAATTCATTTTATGATAGGTGTGAAAATGATATTGGAAATTAGTTTTTAACTAACTATATGAAATACTTTTGTTACCTACTTAAACGTTTGCATTTCTATTTTATCAAATATTCATGTAATGATGGAACCATAGTCTATGCAGATAGTATGCAAGACCATTGATTTTCTTCTTATATTTGGCAAAGATTACTTGTTGATATTATATTAATTTTCTGTCTGACTGTGGTTAAATATAATTGACATACTTTTGTCCCCGTGAGCGTGACTCAGTTGGTAGCGAGTGTAGGGACATCACATGTAAAATGCAGGGACAGGGATTTGAATCCTGATACTCCTATTTCACTTTAAAGAGTGAAATTCTAGCCACTAGGATATTTGACAAAAAAAAATAATTAAAAATTGACATACTTTTAGGGATTATGGTTTCATCATCTTTTGTTTTACCTGTATGTGGTATACACTGGTTACTCAGCACATTTTATACAGGGAACACGGTGGTTTAATGGAAGAATTCAAATTTTGATCTATGTTATAGAGAAGCAGAGAAAGAATTGAAAATTTATGCACAAAAATGAAACTTAGGCAAGTATCTGGATAACTAGATCCCCCACACACAATCAACCACCCTATCATCTTTTGAATTAATAATTTCAATAATAAGTTAATGAATCTGATCGAAAAGTTTTTTAAAAAATTAATCGAATTATTGTTTGTTGGTTAGGCTGAAAAGGAAGGGATATGCTAAGTTGTTCTATCTTAATTTTATAATCCAGTACTTTTATAAGTTAGTGTCGAATACTATTAGCATTTTAAAAAAAATGTCAAACATTGACATATGTTTAATTAACATGCATTATTTTTTTTGGGTGATTGTATTATGTGTATTATTAAGTGTCCAAGTTCAATGCTTCAAAAAAAGCATCCAAGTTCAATTATTTGTCTAATTTTTTTTATATATTATAAAACCATATGCTGAAAAAAGAGATTAAGGCCTAATTGGGCCTAAATCTTTCAAATACAAGGGATCCAAAATGAGGGAAGATCTTCTATCCACGCCTCATTTGATTCCATGTAGACACATCAATGGTTTGCCAAAATGTGTTTCAAATGACACATCTGAAAAACCCCACACATCGTCTTTGTTAGCTGCATTGACATTAATTTTGAAGAAAAGCGATGAAAGGGGAGACCATATTTCAGGCGTTCACGACGAGGGACAACATTCATGAGTTGAAAAGATGGATCTTGTTTGAGCAGGGTTTTTTCACCTATAAATGGTAATTTTGTAGATTGTTGATCACCTTCGAAACTGCTTGTATAACAGATACTTGCACTTGCTTATCTTCAAAATACTTTTTTTTTTGACGCAATCTTCAAAATACTTAAGAGTGTGTTTGGATGAAGTAATTTGAAATTCTAAGCAATTCAAATTATTCTATTTAAATTACCTTTATTTTCAAATGATTCTATATAAGTTACCTTTATTTTTAAATTTGGCAAATCATTTTTAAATACTAACACTGATGTGGGAGGTCAGTTAAGTGATTTAACTGTCACGTCAGCTTTTTTTGCCACCTAATAATTAATAAAAAAATAGATGAATTAAAGGAAAAAATAGATTAATTTGGCAAATCATTTTTAAATACTAACACTGATGTGAGAGGTCACTTAAGTGATTTAACTGCCACGTCAGCTTTTTTTGCCACCTAATAATTAATAAAAAAATAGATGAATTAAAGGAAAATATAGATTAATTAAGTGGCCAACATCGCGAAGCTTAAGCGCAACACGAGAAACAATAAGAATATTACCAACCTTAACAGCATGGTGAATATGACCAGGATGATTAAGATACTCTAAACCCTTCAATACCTCCCTAAGTACTTGCAATAACAACCTCTTCAAATCCATCAGGATGTGCAGCTTTCAATATGTGATGACACGAACTACCAGACATGAATGGCATCACAACCCTTAGATTGTGAATGTATGTATTTATTTAATTTTAGGATGAATGTATTTGTATTGTGAACTATTGTCGTTTTGAATATGGTGTTTGAATTTTTTTAATTTGAAGTTGTCTAAAAAAATTAAGAGTATATAGCTTAAAAAATTAAGAAAGTGTCTTATATCCATCCAAAATGAATCAAACCGGTTGGTATGGTTTGGTTCTATTTTTAAACAATATAAAAATCAAACTAAACTAACAAGATGGAAATTTTGGTTTTTTATAATTTGTTTTTTTGTATTTAATATTGTGAAATTTAGTAGGATAATATACAAAATAACTCTCTTGAGATGTATTGTTATATAGAGAAATACTAGTACATTTATTCGTAGTTATATATATATATATATATACTAGTATGTTAGCCCGTGCTCTGCACGGGATATTTTTCTTTTGGATAAATAGGCTTATATCCCCTGTAATATAGGCGTGTTTTGTTTTTCCCCTGTAATTTTTTTTTTACTCGCTTCCTGTAATGTTGAATTTTTTTGACTCGCTCATTGGATGCACTTTTTAAATCAGTTATTTTGTTCAAACCGATTTAAAAGGTGCAAATTCCTTGCACTCAAGGGGGGAAACAAAAAAAAATTACTTTGCAAGAGACAAATCACAATAAAAAAAAAATTACAGGGAAAAAACAAAACTTGCCTATATTACAGGGGAGTAACTATTTACTCTTTAATACTATTTAAGTGTTTGTTTTTAAATATGTAAAAAAAAAGTGTTTGTTTTTAAATATTATTTGAAAAATTTAGTGTAATGTTCAACGGTGAATTTGAGATATTTATCTTATGCGTTGCTTAAATATACATTATGGGAGCAAAGATATTGTGCGTTGTATAAATGACATTAAATAAAAGTAAAAGTTTAACCTTATATATTATTTTTAAAAAATATTATTTAAAAGTTTAAGATAATAAAACAATTTTAAAATTTTAGAAAAAATATTTTTGTAAAAAAAAAAGATTTTAGACAAAAAGTAAAAACGAAAGATATATTTAACCTGTTAAAATAAAACTTAAGTTCAAAGGTCAAATTTTAAGTAATTTTCATAGGCTTGTCTCCGTATGACATAATTCCTATATACCATACACTAAATATTTCTTTCAGCTGTCATAATACAATGTAAATATTTTGAAGTAATTTGAAATAAATATTTCCATTATAATTTTCATAATTATTATTATATTGATTTTAACTTGTAAAACAAAAAGTAAAAAAAACAAAAAGATTGTGAGACTTGAGAGTTCCAATTTTGACCGTGTTGTGTTTGGCGAAAATGGTAAAACTTGAGAGTTCTGATTTTCCTTTAGAGTTATGATTTTCCAACTATCTTATGTAGGAGAAGCCAAAGTATTCATTTTTCATTCCATTTATTTTGATTTCTTGTGCTATTGAGAAATGAGTCTTCTCTTTCTCTATTTGGGTTCCTCATGTACTTGTTGTGTGAGCTACTATACAAGTTTCAATTTATTACTCTTGCTTCAATTCATACATTGAAGTTTAGATCTCTTTCATTTAACACCATTTAATGAATGTGACACGTCATGTGTTTCGCTGAAGTATACATCTTTAGATCTTATCCATGAAAAGTAATTAAACTACTTGTTTTTTATCCCACAAAAATAAAAATAATAGAGCCCTTGCTTTAAGGATATAATGTAGAAGTTTTACTATGTTTATTATAGATTTATTCCACTAAATCTCAACAAACTATATATTTTTAGATCTTATCCATGAAAAGTAATTAAATAAACTACTTGTTTTTTTTTTATCCCACCAAAAAAATACTAATAATAATAGAGGCTGTACTTTAAGATTATAGAGTTTTACTATGTTTATTATAGATTTATTCCCACGTTAAAAGTACAAACTACTTTCATAGTAATCCAAAACTCCCTCACTTTTCCCATCGTTTTTTTAATTATTCCTTTTTTTTTTATAATGGGTTAAAGAAGTTATGTTTTTGAGAAGATTGCAAGAAGACACTAAAGAACATTAACATGCATTCGCAATCATCTTATATAACTTTCTATACCTATTGGGAACCACAATTACGACCAACTACAGATCATTTGTCTCTTAACCGATATTAAAGGTCGTGGTTATTCGTTAGTTTATGTCTGACATAACTTGAAAAACAATGAAAATGTATTACTGAAAAAATTTCACCAAACAAATATGATTAATTATATCGATGAGAGTAGTGACAAAACCGGTCTATTGAACTAAATGAGATAACTAAATAAAATTTTCAATGAAAGAAGTGCATAATAAAGCATTAAAAATAAACAATGAAAATTTGTTGTATGACGATCATATAAGTGAAATGGTCTAGTCTTTCTCAATTTTAATTTTGGTCTTCATATATTTAGTTGTTTGTAAATCAGCTCCATCAAGGCAAGCTCTCTTAACTGTTACACCATCAACTTTATGTGAGCATAAGTCTACGACATCTATAGCAGTGTTATCTTTGACCTTCTCCACTGTAGCTGCAGTTTCATCAAACTTTGTGATAAGATCCTGTGAATAAAGGAACGCCAATTCACAAATCAATAAGTTATGCGGTTTAAGATTCTTAAACAAATTATTTTTAAATTGAATTTTCTTACCTGGCCAATTATATCTGAACAATCTTTGACTTGACGTCAACACAACTAACTGTCAGTTCCAACCCTCTAGGTGGTACAACTTGATACACATTTAAATTGTTCCCTCTTCAAGTTCATTGTTAAAGAGATGAATCAACTAATGATGCCGCATAGTGGATTGAATTTTGTTACCCCGCAAAATAATATCAATTAGATTGTTATAAGTGAAGACTCTATTTACGATCTCAAAATTGTTGTATATCTGATATTTGGATGTCACTTGCTTTTAAATTTTTTCACTTATGTATCGATTACAAATTTTGTAATCACGCATACTGAGTTTAATCATGTGTATTGCAATGGAACTATCTAATTAGATGGCAGTGTCTTTATGCATTTGAGGATGATAATTTGTTTTTCTAAATTTCTAAATAGTAATAGCAATACTAACTAATATTATTAGTATATAGATATAGATACAACCTGAGAATCAAGTAGAACAAAAGACCATTTTAGAGTCTTTTGGATTAACGGCAAACCACTTCCTGACAACTTGGAGAAGACAACTAATATTGTTACATTTTATTGTGATGTCTTTGATCATGGTACAATTTGATGTCGTCTTCATCTGTGAATTCATCTGCGAAGGTATGTGTGTTGTGAAGAGGTTGCGGAATATGGTGTGCAATGAGGTTGAAGCATATCTTTCTCTTTGATTTTTACGTGGTGATGAGTCTGCAAAATGAATAAGTTTAGTATATCAGCTAGAGAAAACATAATATAAGGAAATACATATATGGAATGGAATATAAGAAAATAAAATATAGCTATAGAAATCTCAGTGTTATTTGTGGAATTTGTTTTGGTTATGCATATATGGAATAAAATAGACAAGCTTAGATGTAAATTTGAATCTTAGGAAATTTAGTTGTGCAACTTTATATAAACCTATATATATTCGATTAATTAATTTAATTGTATATATCCAATAATTTTATTTTTTTTTAAAATAATAATGAATGTAAACTTGAATTTTAGGAAATTTAGTTGTGCAACTTTATATAAACCTATATATATCCGTCAAAAAAAAATAAAAAAAATAAACCTATATATATCCGATTAATTAATTTAATTGTATATATCCAATAATTTTTTTAAAAAAAAAATAATGAGATGTAAATTTGAATCTTAGGAAATTTAGTTGTGCAACTTTATATAAACTTATATATATCCGATTAATTAATTTAATTGTATATATCCAATAATTTTATTTTTTTTAAAAGAAATAATGGGTTTGAGAAGATACAAAAAATATACAAAAAAACATTCTAATTGAATGCCACCTAAGCAAAAACTCTTATTGAATTATTATTGAATGCCACATAAGCAATTTTTCCTAAGAATGCACGAGAAAGCTCCGTGGGAATCTCGCTATATATATATATACACAAATAAACATATTTCTAAAACATATCTTTTAAAATAGCAAACTAATTTTAAATATTCTAAACATATCCTTAAAATTATAAATAGAAACATAAATCCTAAGGCATAATATTATCTTATTTTAAATATAAATATAAATTATATTTAAATAAAAAATCGTTAAAAGATATTTAGACATTATTCTGAACAATTTCATCAATTTTAAATGCAGTTTTGGACCATTATTTTATGAAATGCACAATTTTGATCCCCTATTCTGTTTTGCGCAATTTTAGTCACATTTTTTTTGAAAAATGAGCAATTTTGGCCCCCTTGTTTTTTTAGCAATTTTGATCCTCCTATTTTGATAAATTGAGACATCTGGTCCCTCTTTTCATTTATCTTCGAATTTGATGACACGACACATTATTTAAATGATATGATATGACACATGATATATGTTTATGAGACTGACACGTTATATTTAATTTTTTTATTTATGATTTATTAAATTTTAAACATAATTAAAAAACACAAATTAGGAAATTAAAAATAAATTTAACAATGTGTGCTTCTTCTTCATCGTGTTCTTCCTAAACATAAGTATGCACCATGTGTCATGTCATTTAGAGAATGTGTCAAATCATTAAAATATGAAGACGATGACCAAATGTCTGAATTTTTTAAAATAGAGAGATCAAAATTGCGCAAAACAAAATAGGAAACCAAAATTTAAGAAGAATACATTTGTCACTTTCATTCAGTTTATACTCATTTGATAGCATTAGTTTTATTTTTAATCTAAAAATTTAAGTGTTGTGAATGTTAATCAAAGAAAATATTAAAAAAAAATATTATATTAATTTTACATTAAAAAATCAATTTTAAATATTAGATAATTCACACTCAATTGATTTTTGCTCATTCTCATGAATTAATTATGACTATATATAGTAGGGGTGGACAGGATTATTCGAACCGATCCGAATTTGATAAAACCGATCAAAAATTTGAATATTGAGTGGTAGTGGGTCGGGTCACGGGTTAATCAGATGAATAAAATTGGGTTTGAATGGATTGAGACGGACGGGTTCGGGTCTGAAATTTTCATCCATTGAAATCCAAAACCGACCGAAGTTTAACAATACTATTTTTATCGGTATAATGGTGCACATCGTTATAGAAGGAAAAAGATTGGCAGGATGAATATTTGTTTTTTGTATTGCTATTTTCATGTTATCAAAGCAATTTATGACATGTCCTTCACAATCTCATCATTATATACTTTTTTTTCTTCCATAATACTATTGTTCTACAATTAATTACTCCTATTTGAAGGTATAGTAGTATTTATTTAATTTAATATTTTGATAAGTGCCTAAAAGTAGTTAAATTCCATACTCAAATACGGCAATTATCGACTTGTTTTTCAAAGAAATTATAATTAAAACCCCAAAACTTTGTACATTTTAGCTAAAGATAATTGTTATGTCCTAATCCTAGTTTTTTAGCTTTCATGACTAAAAGAGGAGCAAAACCCCTTCACCAAGAAAGGCTGATAGCTGAGCGACCAAGGCTCGCCCCAGCGACCAAAGGGAAGTCTTGGGCAACAAGTAGGAATTATGCACGTGTCAGATAACCCCTTCACCAAGACAAGCTGGTAGCTGGGCGACCAGATGGTAGCTGAGCGACCAACTGCTTTTTACTTCTATAAATAGCCTTGGAGAGAGACCAGTAGAATATATGATTTTGGAGAGAAAAACCAGAGAAACCAGAGAGAAGGCTAAGGTGTATTGTTTAGGAGATTGAAGGTGGATCCATCCAACTTGAGAGATCAAGGGATTGATGTTCATTCTTTGTTCCTCTATCCATATTTGTAAGTTTACCACCATGACAATGAGTGGCTAAACCTTTTTATTGTTGGGATTAGATGTAACTTATCATGACTATATGTTGATCTTTATCTTTTGATATATATATTCTAGTTGATTTATTAATATTTGTGATATCCTTGCTTTTCATGTTAATCATATGATTTAAATGATATAGACATATGTTGTTTGGTTCTATAAATCTAGGATAGTCACATATTAAGATCTTAAACTCTAGACATAGATTTAGGTTTTAATATTCGCCTTTAATATTGAAGCTTAATGCTATTGTGTGGATCGATAAGTCGAGAGATCGAAAATTAATCGACACAATAAATATCACGATGTTTTCGGACACGAAAATCTTTAATGAGCAATATGTGAAGATATTAATTAATCACTAAAGTAATATTCATTTGATTTAGTCGATATATATGATTGATAAAGTGAAGTCTAATCCCGGTAATTCTTTCCCTCTGAAATCTAATCTTTATTTTATCGCAATCTTTATGATATTTTCGCACTTGAAATTACAAAACAAAATGTTCGACAAACCCGCACTTAAAACCATTTTAATTGTTGAACGGCGTTTGGTATCGCACTAGTCCCTGAGGAAACGATAATTATAATACTTACTTTTGTACTTTAATATATTTGCTTGGTCAAAATTGCAAAAAAGAAAATTGAGACTTTTGTTCTCTTTTGTGTCTAGAAAGTGTAAATTTTTTTATTTTTTGTATTCAATTTTCATCCGATTCAACTCATCCGATCCACCCGACGAACCGTCGAAACCAAATCCGATCAAACCGAAAGCACCAAATGGACGAAAGTGGATGTGATATTCTCAACCGTGGGTTTATTCGGATCAAGGTTTTTCAAACCGAATCCAACCAAATCCGACCGTTGTCCACCCCTAATATATAGTCATGCATTTTAATATTAAATATTGTTGGTGTTGTTTGAAAATATACCTGTTGAAAAGTCTTAACAACAAATAGCACCAACAACTATATATTCATCAATATATATTGTAAAGAATAATATCTCTTTCATTTTTTTATTCATTTAAAAAATATGACTTTTTAAATCATTCATGTCATGAATAAATATTACATATGATTGAAATATAAAGTGAATGTATTGTAAATTTTAACCCATGTTATTTTATTTTTACGAAACTCTTATTACGTTTATCTGCAATTTATTAAATAACTTAGGGTTAATTCTTCTTTTAGTCCCTGTAATATCGGGTGAATTCAACCTTAATCCCTATAAAATAAAAAATTTAAATTTCACCCTTGTAATATTAGATTCTCCACTTTTGGTCCCTCGTTTAATTTTGATCATGTGAATCTGCTGATGTGACATGTTAAGTTGGATATTTTATTATTTTATAAATATTTTAATTTATGTGGAATTTAAATTTAATAAACCTAAAAAATAGGAAACTAATACATTTACTAAAATTAAATAAACAAAATTGAAAACCTAAAAGAGATGAATTGAGATTGACGAAGATTGTGTCGAAGCTGAAGAACATGAGATTGCGAAGATTACACTTCTTTATATTTGTTTACTATAGTATTAATTATAGAAAATAAGCAAACTTGTTCGATTGAAATCACGATGAGTCGAGTTTATTGTCATGATGTAGGTTATATCATATTATCATCACTCATCAACAACAACAACAACAACAACAACAACAACAAGACCTGTTTTATATTAACACAAAATCAATAATCAACATCAAGAATTTAAAAATTAACAACAAATTTTATATTGAACTGTAAATTACAGTAAAAAAAATTCAAGACAACATCAAAGCCCTAATGAGTAAGTTCTTCTTTTCACTCTCAGCTTCTTTCATTTTGCCAATCTTTTTTTACCCATATTCTTTATCATATTCTTTTCCAAATTAATCAATCTCAAATTGCTTCAAAACAACCTTCATCGTTTTTTTCGTTTTTAATTTATTCAATTTCAGTAAAATTAAATCAAGTTTTGTTATTTTTTTAAAGAAAAATTAGGTTTAGTTATTAAAATTATGTTTATTTATAACCAAATTTAATTTATTAAATTTAAATGACATGTGGAATTAAAATATGCATAAAATTATCCAACTCATCATGCCACATCATCAGATTTATATATACAAAGTTAAATGAGGGATCAAAAGTGGAGAATCCAATATTACAGGGGTGAAATCTAAACTTTTTATTTTATAGGGACTAAAACCAAATTTATCCAATATTACAGGGACTAAAAGTATGATTAACCCAATAACTTACTATATTTAGATTTTAGATTGCTTAAAACATTGTAATATTCTTGTAAGTGCATCAGTTCATCCTCATGTTTTAATAATTGTCAAAACACATGAAAATAGAGTAGAACATATTTTGGCAACATTACAAATGACTTGACAGCGTGAAACCTTTTAAAACTTTGAAAAACTGATTTTTAGGTATTATGTATCGATACATAAACATGTGTATCGATACAAATGTCCTGAAATTACTTCAGACTGATTTTGTGCAATTTGTATCGATACATATATCACTTGTATCGATACAAAAGTGGTCACTCAGAGGCAGAAGACCATCTGTGTATCGAATCATCCTTGCATGTATCGATACACACCCCTGCTTCTCAGAAAACCAGTAAGTGCCTGATGTATCGAATCATACTTGCATGATTTGATACATATCAGTCAAGATTTCAAGAAACTGATATATGTATCGATACACATACGTGTTTGTATCGATACATAGGTCAAAATTTTCAATTTGAACGCTGGTCAAAGGGTTTTGTATCGATACAAACCATCATTTGTATCGATACACGTATGTTAAATTTTGCCCAAATTTGCTCAATTCTATTTTCTCTTTAAATAGCAATGTGGTGTGTCATTGTAACCGAGAGGAAACTAGTGAGAAAGTTCAGAAAACGCTTTGGATACAAATTGAGTGAGAATTTGCATCAAAGGTTTGATTCATCACAAATTCATCATCTTCATCAAGGATTGCAATCAAATTGGATTTTGAGTATGGGATCAATTCAATAAAGATTGTGTTTTTGTGTGATAACGTTCGATACGGTTCGCGGTGAATCAGAATCGTAGTCGGGTTGAATTGTGTGACGAAGGTTCTAGTGTTTCTCTCAAGTGATTCAAGATCGTGCGTGTCTTGAAGGATTCGACAACAAGAAACGAAGGACTCAGCTGGACGATCGGGTGCGGTTTGGCACAAGGTGGATCGTTGGAATCAGAGGGCGAAGTTTCGTTGTGTGTCGAGGTTATTTGCATTAGTTTACATTTTGTGTCGTTATAGGATTATAAGATTCAATTGTAAATTGTGCACTCTTTTTGTTCATCAAGTTTTTGATCTATAAACTCTCAAATAACCCGTTTGGTTATTTGGGGGGAGACGTACTCGGATAAACGCGTGGACGACGCGCAATCCGAGGAACTCCCTAATCACATCGTGTCTCTCTCTCTCTCTCTCTCTCTCTCTCTCTCTCTTTTGAATTTCATAATTTCGTTAATTTGTTAATCGATTGAATTTTTGGTGTTCGTATTGGTTCACAAAAATTCAATTGATTCTTGCTTGATTTGAATATTGATTTGTAACTTGCTTGGGACTGAATTTAAAATTGTTTAATTTCAATTTATTTTGAACTCGAACATTTTCGTATCTTTTCACAAAATCGTTCAAGGCTTAATACTACTTTTCTTTTGGTCAATCGGTGCGTAGACTACCGATCCGGTGGCTCTTCCGCTCGCTTGATTAAATTGAAACATTATTTTTTAAAAACCTCATTGTTTCAAGGATCACTTATTCAACCCCCCCCCCCCCCCCCCCCCCCCCCCCCCCCCTTCTAAGTGATAAGCCTAGTAGTCTAACAAGTGGTATCACGATCACGATCCCGATTCAATTTTGTTTACAAAATTCGGTGGATTGTGCCAATTATTAGAAAACATGGCTTTCGCACCGAAAGGGGCGTATAATAGGGCTCCTATATTCAATGGAGATCATTTTGACTATTGGAAAAGTAGTATGCGCATTCACATCAATTCTTTTGATGGTGAAGTGTGGAATGCTATTGAGGACGGTCTATTTGTTCCAACAATGACCGACCCCAATGGTGTTGTCATAAATAAGCCTATGGCACAATGGACGGATGATGAAAAGAAAAAGGTCAATTACGATGCAAAGGCACAAAACATACTTATTTCATCCCTTGGGATTGAACAATTTTATCATGTGTCGCATTGTTCTACGGCTAAGGAAATGTGGGATACATTAGTTACTCACTTTGAGGGAACTAATGAGGTCAAAATTTCGAAAATAAACACTTTAACCCAAGAGTTTGAGTTGTTCCATATGCAAGATGGTGAAACCATCGCGGATATGCAACAACGATTTGTTAAAATCACCAACAAGTTACATGGTCTAGGCAAACCAATCACTAATCAAGTTGCTACTAACAAAATTTTGAGGTGTCTTAATAGGTCATGGCAACCTAAGGTCACCGCAATCAAAGAGGCGAATGATCTTACTACCTTGAGCCTCATAACATTGTTTGGTAAGCTAACGGAACATGAACAAGTGCTTAGTTTGTTGGACAAGCATGAGAAAGGTGAGAAAAAGGAAAAACACCATGAAAAAGAAAAAGAAAAGGACAAAAGGTCAATTGCTCTAAAAGCCTCAAAGTCAAAGTCCAAAAAGGTTGAGCATGTGGAAAGTAGCTCAAGCGAAGATGATTCCGATGATGAGAAAATGGGACTCTTCGTTAGACGCTACAATAGGTATGTGAGAAAGAATGGGATAATACATTCCGATGACAATCTTAAGAAGTTTCGGAAAGATAGTGGTTACCGCCAGAAGAATGAAGACGCTAGGTACTCCAAGAAAGGCATATGCTATGAGTGTGGCCAAGTTGGTCACTACAAGCCGGATTGTCCTAATCTCAAGAGAAAAGAGAAGGAGACATCTTCAAACAAAAAGAGGAGCAAAGGAAAGAAAGCTTATGTTGCATGGGAGAGTAGTAGCTCTTCATCTCATTCATCATCAAGCTCTAGTTCAAGTGATGAAGGCGAAGTGGCTAAGGTATGCCTCACAACTCATCATCACAAAAAGAAGGATAAAGCTCCCAAAAAGGTAAACCAAAATCCCTCTAGCTCATATACCTCGTTAGAATATCATGATTTGCAAAGTGCGTTTGAGGATCTATGTAGTGAAACTAGGAAATCTTTCAAACGATTAAAAGAAATTATAAAAATTAACAAAGCTCTTGAAAAGAAAGTTTCCGAAACGGAAGAAGAGTTGAAAGCTTTCAAGGTATCATTATTAGAAAGGTCAAGTGCATGTCATGATAATAGTGATATAATTGGTTGTGATAATTGTGTCACTTTGTCCAAAAACATTAAGACTATCAAGGACAAAGTAGAAAATTCATCAAAAACTAGAGTCTCTCATGAAGTTGATCCAAAATATTTTCAAAACACTTTGAAAGTCAAAAACAAAAATTCTAAACATTTCAAAATGGATCAAAAGAAGAGTGACTCACATATCACTTGTCACTATTGTTGTTGTGAAGGTCATACCATTGCAAAATGTAAAGCTAGGAAATTGTTGGTACCTAAGGGCGTATTGCAATGGATGCCAAAACTCAACAAAGCTTATTTACCTCACCAATTAGGACCCAATGAAAATTGGGTACCTCCTTCTTATGTTTAAATGTTGTAGGAAAAGTGCCTTGATAATCTAGAAAGAAGATGGTTTCTAGATAGTGGATGTTCAAGGCACATGACGGGTGATGCCTCGCTTTTTATTGAGTTTAAAGCAAAGGAGAAAAGCTATGTCACCTATGGAGACAACAATAAGGGCACTATTCTTGGTGTAGGTACTATTGGTAATCCCTCTACTATAACCATATCTAATGTTGTACTTGTGGATAACCTTAAGCACAACTTGTTGAGTGTTGCTAAGCTTTGTGATAAAGGGTTCATAATCAATTTCAAACCAACCTTTTGCACAATCGAAAGTAACAAAGACAAGAATGTGGTTCTTAAGGCTATTAGGCATGGAAATGTATACATGCTAGACCTAGATGATAATTGCCTAAGTGGTGCTAAGTGTCTCATAACCAAGAATGATGAATCTTGGTTGTGGCATAGAAGGATGGCACATCTTAATTTCGATTTACTAAATAAGATAGTTTCTAAAGATCTTGTAGTTGGTCTACCTAAAATACGATTTTCAAAAGATCACTTGTGTGACGCATGCGAAATGGGTAAACAAACTAAGGCTTCTTTCAAATCTAAAAAGTTCATTTCAACTACTAAGCCTTTAGAGTTAATCCATATGGATCTTTTTGGACCATCAAGGACCAAAAGTATTGGTGGTAATTACTATGGACTTGTGATTGTAGACGATTACTCAAGATTTTGTTGGACATTATTCTTATCTAGTAAAAGCGATACCTTGCCCGCTTTCAAACAATTTGCTAAGATGATTCAAAATAAACTAGACCTTAAGATCATTTCTATTAGGAGTGATCATGGAGGCGAATTTGAAAACCATAAATTTGAGAAGTTTTGTTCTAAACATGGCATTGAACACAATTTTTCGGCTCCACGTACACCACAACAAAATGGAGTAGTGGAGAGGAAAAATCGTATTCTAGAAGAGCTAGCTAGGACTATGTTAAGTGGTCTTCCTAAGTATTTTTGGGCCGATGCGATAAGCACCGCAAGTTATGTTCTAAATAGGGCAATTATTCGACCTATTTTGGACAAAACTCCCTATGAAATACTTAAAGGTAGAAAACCTAATCTTAGTCACTTGCGCTCTTTTGGATGCAAATGCTTTATTTTAAATAATGGAAAGGAGAATCTTGGCAAATTTGATCCAAAAGCGGATGAAGGCATTTTCTTAGGTTACTCATTATCTAGCAAAGCATATAGAGTATACAATAAGAGGTTACAAATTATTGAAGAATCGGTTCATGTAAACTTTGATGAGACTTTTTCAGAAGAAAACGGGGAAGGTAATTCTATTGGTGCAGGTGTCGACTCAACGGACATTTTAAAGGATAAAGAAGTTGTTGGGAGTGATCAACCCTCAACGGAAGCTCCGAAAGAAAAGGACGATAAGACGTCACCACCCAAAGAAGATAACGATGATGGAGGATCTTCTTCATCAAAGAATCATCACAAGGAAAGAGGAGCCGGTCTTGCAAAGGAATGACGTACTCTAAAGAACCATCCCATTGACAAAGTCTTAGGTGACATCGCAAAGGGAGTGGCTACTCGATCTCAAATAAGTAACTTCTGCTCTCATTATGCATTTGTTTCACAAGTTGAACCTAAAAACTCAAAAACCGCATTACTTGATGAACATTGGATTCTTGCAATGCAAGAAGAACTAAATCAGTTTAAAAGAAATGATGTGTGGGATTTAGTACCACCTTCTCCAAGTCATCAAGTGATTGGGACACGTTGGGTTTTTAGAAATAAACTCGATGAAAACGGTGTTATTGTTAGGAATAAGGCACGGTTAGTGGCTCAAGGCTACAACCAAGAGGAGGGCATTGATTATGAGGAGACGTATGCTCCGGTTGCTCGCCTCGAGGCCATTAGACTTTTATTAGCATATGCGTGCAATATGAACTTCAAGTTATACCAAATGGACGTTAAGAGTGCCTTCCTAAATGGATACATAAATGAAGAAGTGTATGTTAAACAACCACCCGGTTTTGAAAATCATGAACATCCGGACTATGTTTTCAAATTGAAAAGAGCTTTATATGGACTTAAGCAAGCTCCAAGAGTTTGGTATGATAGACTTAGCAAGTTTTTAATTAAAAACGGATATTCAAGAGGGAAGGTTGACACTACACTCTTCATTAAACGTAAGGGAAAGGACGTCTTATTAGTTCAAATCTATGTTGATGATATTATTTTTGGTTCCACTAACCCATCTCTTGTCAAGAGCTTTTCGAGTCTTATGCAAGGTGAATTTGAAATGAGCATGATGGGTGAACTAACCTACTTCTTGGGACTACAAATCAAGCAACTAGAAGAAGGGACTTTCATCTATCAAACTAAATATTGCCTTGAGTTGCTCAAGAAGTTTGGGATGACGGATTCAAAACATATGGAAACTCCCATGGCATCTACATGTGCTTTAAGCAAAGATGAAGAGGGTAAAGATGTGGAGATCACAAAATATAGAGGTATAATCGGATCCTTACTCTACCTAACGGCATCTAGGCCGGATATTATGTTTAGTGTTTGTATGTGTGCACGTTATCAATCATGTCCCAAAGAATCACACCTAAAAGCCGTAAAAAGGATTTTAAAATACTTGAAAGGAACATCAAACTTTGGCTTATGGTACTCTAAGGGGAATGATTGCTCTTTGGTAGGTTACTCCGATTCCGACTTTGCCGGTTGCAAGTTGGATAGGAAGAGTACTAGTGGAACATGTCACCTATTTTGTAATAGCTTGGTAAGTTGGCATAGCAAGAAACAAGTATCCGTTGCTTTATCAACTGCCGAGGCGGAATACGTTGCGGCCGGAAGTTGTTGTTCACAAATACTTTGGTTAAAACAACAACTTCTCGACTACGATTTAAAACTACAACGTATTCCAATCTTGTGTGACAACACTAGCGCCATAAACCTCACAAAGAACCCCGTGTTGCATTCAAGGACTAAACATATAGAGATTAGGCATCGCTTTCTTCGAGATCATGTAGAAAAAGGGGATGTTGTCTTTGAGCATGTGGAATCGAAAAACCAACTTGCAGACATCTTTACAAAGCCACTTGCAACGGATCCTTTTATCTACATTCGCGGGGAATTAGGGATCCTTGACATCTCTAACTTAGCATGACATCCATTAAGAATGCACTTTATATATATGTCATACTTCTTGGTAACTTGGAGTGTCATACAAAGGAAAGTGCATCAACACTTTATGGTACAAGGTTAAATCGTATCATCTCTATCTCCTCTTCTCGTGTCATTGTTTTTGTTGCCTATGTGAATTCTTTTCAATTATCAACATAACATTTTAGATCAACTCAATACTTTCATATGTTTTCTCATTTCCAAAAATTTTGCTTTAAGATAAGTAATAATTCTTGAAGTCCATATGTGTTAAATGGCAATTTGTGAAATATTGATCAATTAATGATTCTATAATCTAACATGTTGCATAAAAGCTATCAATGTATTTCATTTCTTCATGAACATCGTTACAATTTGATATGGTAACAGGATATTATGCACTTGGTGCATTGGTTTGTTTATTTCGTCCCATATTTGGATATGTTACTTGGTTAAAAATGTCGATGTGTTACGATATTCATGCGTTGGTTTTGGTTTGTTGTTCTACATTCCATGTTTGTCATGATATTTGGTATTCGTCATTGATATATTTTGGCATATCTTTGTATGTATTTATATTGGTTAGGAACTTTTATCATATATGTGCATTTCGACAAATGTAAGTGCACGATATGACTTGGGTCAAAATTGATTGCACTTGATACTTCTAATAGACTCTCTTCTTCTTTTTGATATTGTCAAAGGGGGAGAGATTTGGATGCACAAGCTAAGGATAAAAAGCTAAAGTGTCTTGAATATTATCTACTATGACAATCGCATTATGCCATCAACTCAGGGGGAGCGTGCTTATTGTCAGCCTTGGTGTTTAATTGCGTCTGTATACATATTGCTATTTTATTTGCATATTAGGTATAAGCTTAGTTAGCTTATGCATAGTTTTGACAATTATCAAAAAGGGGGAGAATGTAAGTGCACTAGTTCATCCTCATGTTTTAATAATTGTCAAAACACATGAAAATAGAGTAGAACATATTTTGGCAACATTACAAATGACTTGACAGCGTGAAACCTTTTAAAACTTTGAAAAACTGATTTTTAGGTATTATGTATCGATACATAAACATGTGTATCGATACAAATGTCCTGAAATTACTTCAGACTGATTTTGTGCAATTTGTATCGATACATATATCACTTGTATCGATACAAAAGTGGTCACTCAGAGGCAGAAGGCTATCTGTGTATCGAATCATCCTTGCATGTATCGATACACACCCCTGCTTCTCAGAAAACCAGTAAGTGTTTGATGTATCGAATCATGCTTGCATGATTTGATACATATCAGTCAAGATTTCAAGAAACTGATATATGTATCGATACACATACGTGTTTGTATCGATACATAGGTCAAAATTTTCAATTTGAACGCTGGTCAAAGGGTTTTGTATCGATACAAACCATCATTTGTATCGATACACGTATGTTAAATTTTGCCCAAATTTGCTCAATTCTATTTTCTCTTTAAATAGCAATGTGGTGTGTCATTGTAACCGAGAGGAAACTAGTGAGAAAGTTCAGAAAACGCTTTGGATACAAATTGAGTGAGAATTTGCATCAAAGGTTTGATTCATCACAAATTCATCATCTTCATCAAGGATTGCAATCAAATTGGATTTTGAGTATGAGATCAATTCAATAAAGATTGTGTTTTTGTGTGATAACGTTCGATACGGTTCGCGGTGAATCAGAATCGTAGTCGGGTTGAATTGTGTGACGAAGGTTCTAGTGTTTCTCTCAAGTGATTCAAGATCGTGCGTGTCTTGAAGGATTCGACAACAAGAAACGAAGGACTCAGCTGGCTGGACGATCGGGTGCGGTTTGGCACAAGGTGGATCGTTGGAATCAGAGGGCGAAGTTTCGTTGTGTGTCGAGGTTATTCGCATTAGTTTACATTTTGTATCGTTATAGGATTATAAGATTCAATTGTAAACTGTGCACTCTTTTTGTTCATCAAGTTTTTGATCTATAAACTCTCAAATAACCCGTGACGACGCGCAATCCGGGGAACTCCCTAATCACATCGTCTCTCTCTCTCTCTCTCTCTCTCTCTCTCTCTCTCTCTCTCTCTCTCTCTTTCTCTCTCTCTCTCTCTCTCTCTCTCTCTCTCTCTCTCTCTCTCTTTTGAATTTCATAATTTCGTTAATTTGTTAATCGATTGAATTTTTGGTGTTCGTATTGGTTCACAAAAATTCAATTGATTCTTGCTTGATTGTGATTGATTTGAATATTGATTTGTAACTTGCTTGGGACTGAATTTAAAATTGTTTAATTTCAATTTATTTTGAACTCGAACATTTTCGTATCTTTTCACAAAATCGTTCAAGGCTTAATACTACTTTTCTTTTGGTCAATCGGTGCGTAGACTACCGATCCGGTGGCTCTTCCGCTCGCTTGATTAAATTGAAACATTATTTTTTAAAAACCTCGTTGTTTCAAGGATCACTTATTCAACCCCCCTTATAAGTGATAAGCTTAGTAGTCTAACAATTCTATTATTTTATCAAAATATAATCACATATCTATTTCGTCTCTCACATGTTTTCATCTATTCTTTTTTTCCTTTTCTTATTTTGGCACACATGCATAAAGATGAGAGATATGTTTGGGAATGCACAAATATCTTTCTAACTATTAATGTACTCCCTCCATTCCTTGCTATAAGCATGAAAATTCACTTTTAAAATAATTGATGTATTGATCTGAAATACTCCCTTCGGTCTTATATATAAGAAAAAATTGACTTTTTTGATTCATTGTAAAATTAATGTATGTAGATAATAATATAGTCTAAATACGTCAAATTTGTAATGAATCTAAAAAGTAAAATGTTTCTTATATATAGGACCGGATGGAGTATAGATCAGATATATTATTAATGATTATTCATTGAACTTATAAAAAAGAAACGGAATGAGTATATTATTATAAAATGTATGTGTCAATAATTGTTACTCCTCTAATTATTAACATGTACTATTATGAAAAAAATGGGTCTTGTTAACGAGTGTCCCCGGGGCACTCTTTAAGCATTCCATTTAAAGAAACTTTTTATTTAAAAAATTAAACATTACGATTTTCAATGCGTTGACTTTACAAATTCCCATAAAAATTCTATAAAAAACTTACTATTTATGGTCTTAAAGAGTGCCCGGGGACACTCGTTAGCATTTGCCTAAAAAATTAAGTGTCTATCTAAATATTTAGACATATGATATTGTATTTATCACTGAAATGATGTTATAAATTTTAAAAAAAATATTTATGCTCAAATGATAAAATTGAGATTTTGAATTGACAAAAAATAAATATTGAGATTTTAAATCGTCCAAGTTATGCGAATTTAAATAATTTTACAATAGGTGAGAACACGTGAGTTTATATGATTTTACCATTTTACACAGAGTCAAATCGTTTAAGCTCGTTTTGACTTGTGATTTCACTCAAAACTAGTTTTATTCATAAAAGACTATCTGACCAATAACAACAATAGGAGTTGCAAAACGAAGTACGTGTTAGGTCATTTCCATTCGAATGACTTGCAAGTTTTTTTGCACAACAAAATAAATCAGTTACCGTTAATTGATTTTATTGTTTATAGAATAATGGCATAGAAAAAATTGGATCAAATACTCCCACCTAGACAAGTTGGATCTTTGGAGTCTTGTATTTTCTTTTTTCCTTTCTCATAAAGACTAGTTGGCGAAATTACTACGTAACCTAAAAGAAAAATCGTTAAACATGTATAATATGGTTCCAAATGGCCAAAATTAAATAAAATTAGAGATTAATGTCAGGAACTGTTTACATACTTTTTGCTCGACAATAGCGCACAAATGACCTATACAAAAATATCTTTAGTTTTAAACAAAAAAACATCATATTAATTTTAAATTGACTCTGAATTTAATCATCAAAAATAAAAATTGTACTGAATTTATTTATTGGTTTATAAAAAATGTAATATATACAATTTCAATTCTTTTATTTCTTATCAAAACATACAATTTTCATATGGAAATATTTTGCATTCAATTCAATTCACCAATGGTCAACAAAATTCCAATATTACATCCCCTTTAAAAGGTAAAAAATTATTTTAGCAACTAAACCTTTTAACCCTTCCAAGAAAAGAAAACGAAAAAAAAAAGGCGGGCGTGGATGGCGCCCTTGTCGGTGACACGCCTAACCCCTTACTTGGATAAAACTGTAATTAATAAATACTCTTTCTAATCTTAATATAAGAAGAATTTCATATTTTAAAAACATTCAAATATCAATGTATTCGGACTGTATCATAAACTAGATGCATTAATATTTGAATGTTTTTCGGCCACCCTATCTAGAAGCCACCCTCTTATCATCAAATCCTAGTCAACAAATGTCATCTACCCAACGGTTCAGATCACTTTGTAAAACAGAATATGGGAAACATGCAACTTACAAAACAAAAAGCAAATAAAAAAATCCCTTGAAAAAGGAAAAAAAGTGGGACCATACTAACGACTTAACACAAACACCCTAAAATCAATGAACCTAGCCACAAATTCCATCCACATGAAATCCAATTTAAGAAACTTCTCTCCTCGTATCAAACCAAATCACCCCAAATAAATAAATATATTTAATTCAAAATTAAATCTCAAAAAGAAAATTAAATATAGTAATAAATTTTTCCAAACAAAAAAGAATACCCAACGCTGAAATCTGAATTCATTCTCTCTTCTGCTACAATTCCATTCACATTCATACGCTACCTTATTCTCCCTCAATTCCATTCAGGTTCATTCTCTGAAAACCCTTTTTTCCTTTTTGATGCATCATCTTCAACAACTATCTTCTTTTTATTCCCATTCAATTCATTGTTTTTATTATTGTTGTTGTTGCTGTTTTTGAAACTAAATTCAGTAAAAAAATACGATTTTTTCAATTGGGTATTGTTTTTAGGGTTGTTGATTTATGGATTCTCAAGCGGGTTTATCTTTAGGGTTGAATGCTTCCATGCAATCACCTGCTGGTTCATCAACTGCTTCACATAGTGAGGATAAACTTTCTTTTAATTTTTTGATTAATTCTAAATCAAATTCAAAATCAAAATCAACTACTTCACATGGTCTTGAATGGTGTTTTATACCTGAAAAACAACCAGTGAATAATGTTGTTGTTGCTGTTAAGAAAAGTGAACATGAGGAAGATGAAGATGGGGTTGTTGATGGTGAAGAAGAAGGTGAAACTATTAATTTTATGGGTAGGACTGTTTGTGTGAAGAGGAAGATAGAGGAGTGTCAACAAAGTTTTCCGATGAAGCGTGTTGCGGGGGTGGATTCGAAGGGTGTTAGTTGGGGGAATCAGCCACTGAGTGTTGCTGATCCTGAAATTCATAGGATTATGGAGAAGGAGAAGTTGAGACAGTTTAAAGGGATTGAATTGATTGCTTCTGAGAATTTTGTGTGCAGGGCTGTGATGGAAGCACTTGGTAGTCATTTGACTAACAAGTATTCGGAGGGGATGCCGGGTGCTAAATACTATACTGGTAATCAGTACATTGATCAGCTTGAGCTTCTTTGTTGTGAACGTGCGTTGAATGCTTTTGATCTTGATTCGAATAATTGGGGTGTTAATGTTCAACCTTATTCATGTACTTCTGCTAATTTTGCTGTTTATACTGGTCTTTTGAATCCTGGTGATAGGATTATGGGTTTGGATACGGCTTCTGGTGGACATCTGAGTCATGGTTATTATACTCCTGGTGGGAAGAAGGTTTCTGCTACTTCTATTTTCTTTGAGACTTTGTCTTATAAGGTGAATCCTTTCTCTGGTTACGTTGATTATGATAAGCTTGAGGAGAAAGTGGTGGATTATAGACCTAAGATACTTATCTGTGGTGGTAGTTCTTATCCTAGAGAATGGGATTATGCAAAGTTTAGGAAGATTGCTGATAAATGTGGAGCTATTTTGATGTGTGACATGGCTCATATTAGTGGTCTTGTTGCGGCTAAGGTACTTTTACTTTTCTCTTATTTCGTACATTTAAATTACGATTTTTGCTTATTGTGTGATCAATGCTGCGGAGTTGATATTATTTGAAGCATAGAGTTAGATGTATTTATAATTTGTAAGATGTAGTTACTTTGCTTTACATTTGGATGTCGAACAATTAAAGCTGCATGTACTATATATCAACGTGTTTGGATTTGTTCCTGTATTGTTATGTGTTTGATGAAAGTAAATTAGGTCGAATGAATTTGACATTAGATAAAGCACTATATGTTAGCAATATCTCTGTAGACAAGGATATAGATTCCTTAGTTCTAGCAGGTCGGAAGGATGGAAAGCAAAATTACCTGACCTTTCTTTGCTCTTTTCTATCATCCCCTGAATGTTTTATTATTTCGAGTTTGAATTCTATATGAAATTGGGTAGTTGCTTCTTTAATGTTCTATCAATCACCTTCATGAAGCAAACTAACATAGTGGTGGTCTACTATTTACATGTTTGGTTGAAGTTAAGTTGCTTAGGTGGTTCTAGATATATGCATAATGCATAATTTAAGCTCATGTATATCAAATGTTAGTCTGGTTTTCCTAATTTATAATATTTTTTTAAAGGAAATGTTAGTTATCTATTACTCCTCCGTCCCTAATCTTTGGCCCATTTAGACTGGAGCATATTAAGAAATAATAAATTTAGATACATCAAGTCATTTTTATGCTTAACTCATTAAGAAAAAGGAAAAGTCATTAATGCATGTGTTTGGTTTTTGTAACGGTATAAATGATAAAGGAAATTGCTAGTTATCGCAGCAAATAACTTCGCGAAAGCATTGCTACTAAATATGTTTCCTAATAACATCCAAAGATTAGCAAGTAGCAACTGAGGGAGTATAATTTAGTGAGAGTGGGATTGAAACCTTGCTCACTTATAACTCAACTCCGATATACCACACCCAACCACTAAGCCATATGCCCATAACCTCTAGTATATAGTTTTGTTAGTTGACGATATTTCACGTGTATGATCTTAAATTGCTAGGGTGCCAATTCTGTTCTTTATTTTCTATTTGACTCTTAAAAGGTTTTCTTTTCCCATAGCATGTCTTAATGTGATTTCAAGTATATTGACAGTTGTTTTTTACAGGAAGTTGCTAGTCCATTTGAATACTGTGATATTGTTACCTCAACGACCCACAAAAGTCTTCGAGGTCCAAGAGGAGGTATCATCTTTTTTAGAAGAGGGCCAAAACCAAGGAAGCAAGGCCTTGTTCTTAATCACGGAGATGATAGTATTTATGATTTTGAGGAGAAGATAAACTTTGCTTTATATCCATCATTGCAAGGAGGTCCCCACAATAATCACATTGCTGCACTTGCTATAGCTTTGAAACAAGTTGCAACTCCAGAGTATAAAGCATACATGCAGCAGGTGAAGAGAAATGCACAGGCATTAGCAATTGCATTGTCAAGACGGAAATGCAGATTGGTAACTGATGGGACTGACAATCATCTTCTGCTCTGGGACATAACTGCACTTGGCTTAATTGGTATGTTTGTTGATTTACATCTTTCTCTTTCTCTTCCATATATGCTAAAATTATAATTAAATTCGAAGTGAATTTGCAATTTTTTACTAAATAGTAATGACTTATTATTTGGCGAACTGTGGTGGGAAACGATGCAGTTACAACAGTGTTGTGGTTTTTCCCTAATATATTAAAAGTATATGCTCACTGTACTTGAACTTATTATATATTTTCAATTTCAAATTATTATTATTTTTATATAAAATATTAGAAGACATAGGTCAAACATTTGTAGTTTAATTACTTTTTATCATTTTTCAGTCAAGTAAATCATAACAATTCTATTCAGCGTTTGACTAAGTCTATACTAATATGTATTAACTATGCATTAACATACAACAACAATTGATCTTTATCCCACTTGGTTGGCTCTAATAATTAATGTAAAGAAAGGGGAACATAATAAGCCGGTAAGCTTTTTATAAACTGGCCTGTTTTCATTCACTCTTCTCCCCTTGAGGATTATTTGCCAACACACATGGGATTTAACTTAATGCACACCATTATGCCATCCATAGACTTGCAAATTTTGAATAAAATGGTTGCGTAAAAATTTTGTTTATTTTACAATACTCAGAAAGCATGGATGATTTTACTAGATCAGGAGCTTTGATGTTCAGGCCACCCTCTTATAATCTTGATGAGTAAGAGACTCTTGCAGCAGGAGTCTCTGTATGGGTATCCTGATAACTATAGGTTTCCTATGATAGTCCCTATGCAGCCTCTGACTGTGTCTGTTACGTCTCATCTTGATTTGGCTATACTTATATGTAGCTAGCCATGTTTGCTTCACATGAGAGAGCCCTTTTTTTAAGGCTAAAAACTCATCAGTCAACTTAGCCCCTTTCCTATTCAGCTTTGCCGCTTATTAAGAGAATAGGTCCCATTCAAGCGGCTCACCTTTACTCATCTATTTAAACTGCCACACATGGCCTAATAGGGATGATTTCAGTCCCCTAGGTAAGAAGCAGAATACGCCATCACCTACATCCCTTTGCCCTGCCGGGGACTTCCACGGAATGAAAATTGGCGGCATTGTTGTATACTAAACATTGGTTGTGTTATGGATCCCAAATAAATATATGACCTTCAAGTTGAGTCTACTAGATATATCCTGGTTAGATTTTGCACATGTTGCATGAAATTCTAGCCTAAATTTATAATGAGAAGTCTTAGTTTTCAAAGTATTTGTTTTATGCAATCTCCCAAATTTTTTTCTGTAGAAGTGGTGTTTGCAAGATTGGAGTAATCCATAGAAAAGTGGGTGGCAAGGTGCAAAGAAAGAATAGAAAAGTAGAAATAAATATGATGTGTCAGCCTCCTTTGTTTTGATTTTTGAATAGTAAAGATTCTAATATATATATATATATATATATATATATATATATATATATATATATATATATATATATATATATATATATAATTTTTAATTCTAGTATGCATTGTGTATTTGTGTCTGTTACTCATGATTTCCTATATTCCTTTTGCCTTATAAATTTGAACCGAAAAGCTGACTTGAGCATGCTCTCTCTATCATCTTATCATGTTTATACAGACAGAAACTATGAGAAGGTCTGCGAGGCATGTCACATCACTCTCAATAAGTGTGCCATTTATGGTTCACCTGGAGGAGTGAGAATTGGTGAGTACCTCTCATTTAGTTAACCTGAAGTCAATATATTGTTATAGTTCTAGTTTATGTTAATTTTTCGTTCAAATATGTTTGCAAGTGCAGTAAATATCTGTATTTAGCATACTCTTTAGTTTAGCGTTGTTTTGTACATGCTTAGCCTGTCACTGTTTCACAGGAACAAGTCTTTGATCCAAAGTCTAAAAGTAATAAATTCCGTTGAAGATCCAATGACCACATATTTAAAATTGTACTAAAACCATTTTCTCGTAATTGATGTAAACAAAAAACCCTTGCAGCCTACCCAATTCTTGTGCTAGTGACCATAGAAGATCCGTGTATTTTTGAAGTTGGATTTCTCATCAGAACCTGAGCTTTGATGCCATTTTGTTGGAAAGAAATGAGTTTTAGGAAATTTTTGGGGGAAGGGAAGAGGGCAAGATATATGAGAGAAGGCTACTATTTCTAATTGAGAGAAAGCTTTTGCCCTTTGATTGGCTTAATTTGCAAATGAGACCCTCTACCATTTTATAGCTTCAAGGGAGAGTTCTCAAGACTCATTTAATGACACCTCTCAACTTGTTAACGCAAAATGCACATGAACGCAAAATGGGTCTAACACTTGATAGTCAAATGGAGCTAATCAAGTTTATATTCCACTCACTTCATATATTCTTGGACTTCAAACAATTTTAATGTCTAAGCAAATTACTATTGGGTCTTCTGAATGCCCTTATGTTTTATTTTTACTCAAAACCCTTTATTTTATTGGTATTCAGGCACTCCAGCAATGACATCAAGGGGCTGTGTAGAGGACGATTTTGAGACCATGGCTGATTTTCTTTTGAGGGCAGCTCAGATCACCAGCATTATACAGAGGGAACATGGTAAATCATGCAAAGATTTTATCAAGGGTCTTCAGAATAATAAAGATATTTTTGAACTCAGAAATCGGGTCGAGGCATTTGGTTCCCAGTTTGAAATGCCAGGATTCACTTATTGATTTCATAGTGTAAAGCACACCTTTCACCCATTCATATCCCAACATTATTTTTCCTTGGTTTCTCATCAGATCAGATTTAATTTTTCCATTTACTTTTATATTTATCAAGTTAGATAATGTAATTAAGTATGCAGACCATACACCAAACTCTGCAATTTTCTAGGTATTATTACTTAGCCATTGTACAAATTATGCAAGGTCGGTGAGCTTTACTTCAGTCATAACTTTGTGGCTACCCTTTTCTTTATGATGAAAAAAATCAAACAAAATTACATGACCAAAGTTATTCTATGTTTGTTTCTGTTTAGTGTTCACGTTGATTGTGATATTATTCTGTGCTTGTTTCTGTTTATGGAGCCTAATGCTTGAGGTTAATTCCACCAGCATCATATCATATTTGACCAAAGTTTTTACTTTATGGTACTTTCTTGTGGTTAAGCAGTCATTGTTTGTACATTAACCAGTGCTTTTAATGCTGGTAATGGTAACAGCTGTTGAACAAGCATTCTGCAGCAGCAGCAGCAGACATTTCTTACCTACGGCATGATACATTATATTACTCATTCTTTTTTGTCTGCATGTTTGCACTCTCAATATTATTTTATTGTTTGATTTTAAAGCATTTACTTATATTGAACCCTTATAAGGAGGCAAGGCATGAATTTGCGGCAAGGGACAAAAAGCATGAGATACGGTTAGAATTAAGATAGTGACCTCTGAATTTTTTGTGATATATTTAAAGCATCCCATAAACCCAAAAAGTGGAAGTTGAAGAATTTTGAAACAGAACAAAATTCTGAGTTTGAGAGACAGAAAGAGAGAGAGAGACTTGTCAGTCAGGCAAGGGGAGAATGTGGTGAGAGGAAGTTTTCATTTTCATTATCATCTTATTGCTTTCAAATTGAAACCTAATCAGACAAAAGCTTTGCCAAGAGCAAAAGAAGTTGCCTTTGGAGTTAAAGCAGTTCAGGAATCTCAGAATGGCACAGTTCAAAGTATACCTTTCTATTATTCTTTCTGGACTAAAACTAGAATGAATGATTAGTCATTTTCTTTGGCAAAAGTATCAACTTCTTTCAAGTTTCAAATTCAATGTTAACAATAATGAGGAAAAAAACAATCAATCACTGCTATAGAAAAAAATAATTTTAAATTTTACCCCTATGACACTGTTCTGTCATCAGTGTTTGCCCTCTTATGTCTAAAATCATGGCCCTCTTTTTAACTTTATTTTTTTCCTACCACTTTTTTGGTTACTACTTACTACCCTTTTCCTTTTGTCCTTTTCTTCACCAGCTGTAATTAGTTAGAGGATAGAGGAATGGAAGTTTCCCAAAGAATTAACTTTAACCCTAGTGCAATAACATACAATTAAATTAATCTATTATATCAATGCTGTTTTCAAATCCAAACTACATTAAATTAAATTTGAGATCCTTCTCTTATAAACAATGTGTTTGTCGATCGTGATTTTGCTAAAACTCTCAAAATGTAGTTTATATCGCTGTTAAATTCATTCACCATAATTCCAAACGCGCACTTAAAGAGACTTTCAACAAGAAAAATGACTTGAAATTTTAAGTTTTTCAACTACAAAGGTAAGTGTGAAAAACAAAAGAAAAAACCACAAGAGATAATTATAATAATAAAAGAAAAAAAGGGTTAAGAAAAGGTACAACAACCCCGTCAACTGTTACTCTCTAAACTCTACTATTTTTTTTTCTTCTTCTTTCCTTTGCAGGATAACTATTTTTTCTTCTTCAACAATAGTTCAATAGCTCAATTCCACCATTACTAAATTAATAAACTTTTTTAGTTTCTTGATTCACCTATGACTGCAAAAGTCCAAAAGCTTCTTCCTTCCTTCAACAATCTCATCAAAGAAATCATCAAGTTGTGCAACAATATTATCAGCACCAGATCTAAGAACACCAAATGAGCCTCTCAAATTCTCAACTCTATCTCTAATACCAACTTCATTTTCCCACTCCATAGTTGAACCTCTTCTTTCCAATTCACTTCTAAGATCTTCCATAACAACCTTTGATCTTCTAAACTCATGCAACAACATCCCTGGCCCACCATTCATTCTTCCCATCTCCGCCGCCACTCTTTGCTGTAATCTCGCCGTTGAGATCATAAAAGCTGATCCAAGAAACAAACAACCTTCATATTCATAATCCTCGTACCCTCCAAAAACCAAATCCGATGATGTTTCTGGCCAACAATAAACTAACCCATATAACAGAATCATTAATAACAACGAACTCACGTTTCTCATTGCATATAAAACACCTCTGAAACCGTTAAAACCGTTTAGCTTTGATTCAATTGAAACTCTTTCATCAAAACGTAATGAAAGTGGTTGAATTCTTGTTTCCATTAAAGCACGATTCTCTTCTTCTAAACCAACAGCTTCTCTTCTACATCCTGATATTGCTCTTATAATCTGCAACATCAAAAATCACATAAAAAAGTGTTCTTTATTTGTTTCATGCAAAAAAATGAATATACAAATTTTAAAAAAAGATTGAATTTTTTCATGTGGGTTTGTAAAAAAATTGAATTTTTTCAACTGGGTATGAATGAAATTTTCAAACCTGGCGAGAGATTTGTGGGGTGATGTGAATATGAGAATCAAGAGTTGAAGTGATGTTTGAAGAAGCAGAGTAATAATTTTCAATTCCTGAAATGCCAGACTTAAGAACATGACAAGTTTCCCAAAGTTTTGAGCTTTCATCCATGTATTCATCAAGCCACTTATCACCAACTGGTAGATGAAGTTTTTGAACCAAAAGGGTTAATTGGGTATGTAAAGATCGAAGTAAAGAAAGTGTTCTTTGAAGGAATTGAATTGACATGAAATTGTTTGTTAAGAAAACTCTTTCTAGATCATCAATTCCTCTTGTTAGAAAAGAGTAGAATCCATTCACTGAATTTGTTGATGAAGGATCCATTTTTAAGAAAAAAGGAGTATTGGAGGAGTGATGAATTGAAGGGGTGGAAGAAGGGAGAGATTGTTGTGAAGAGGGAGGAGATATTTAAATAGAGAGAGAGAGAGAGAGAGAGAGAGAGGGGAAGAAGCATTAAGGGAGAGAAAAAAAAAAGGAGAATTTTGAGGGAAAAAATAAAAAGAAAGAAGAAAAGTGAAAGGAATTGGAAGAATGGAATATCTTAGAAGCTCAGGTTTCTAAGGTTGAAAAGGATTGTTGGGGGCAATGATGGGTGTTTCCTATAGAGGGGAAAGGATGATTGGTAATATGCCATTTTCATTGTTTAATGGACACCAAAAGAAGATAGGTAAATTTAAAGGAGTTTCAAAAATATTAAGGGAAAAAAAAATTAATTGCAGTCGACATAGATGATTGAATTTATGATTGAATTTTTGTTCACGTCTGTTGCGACTTAGGTTTAAGTTTGAAATTTCGCAAACATGAAGAATTGGATGAGTTGGGGATGGACTATGAAGAAACAATGGACAAGTCGATGACATAGAACAAAAATATTCTTAACCTCCTTTGAATTTTTCATTTTCCTATATTATTTTGGTGTGTCAACCATCAAACAATGATTTTTCCCAAATTCATTCCATCTATTTGTATTATTTGCATATATATTAGTACTATAAATTAAGGGAAATAAACCGAAGAAGAGGGCGCAAGTTAGTGAGATTTTGATATTTTTATTGATATGGATCATCATATAAATTACTATATTTTAACTATAAGGTTGAGATTTTCCTTGGTCATGCAAAGTTTGACTGACTTGTTTTGTTTGTACAACAAGAGTTTGATACACATCACACACTTTTGTTTTGAGTGCTCTTTGGCTTCTTCTTTCCTCAATTTCTTCCCTCGAGCTCATGAAATTTGCTAGCTAATTTTCAAACTCTATTATATTGAAATTTGAATTTTTGTTTTCCTAGATATATATTGTCTAATTAATTGATTATTTTTTCCCAAAAAGGAGAAAAATGGAATGATGATGCTACTTGTTCTTATGTGTTTTCGTAATCTTCTCCCATACATAAATCATTCTTTTAAGGCCATATATGCTCTTTATACCACTTTTATTAATAAGTATCATCAACTTTGTTTTGGGACCAAGAACTGAAAAAAAGATGATGCTTCCACATACCCCTTTACCACTCTTTTATTCCCCTTGTATTGCATATTATATTTAATTAATTTCAATCACTAACTTCTAAGTAGTATAATCCAAATCCAAATCCAAAGTATCATTAAAATTGCATATTGTTCATTGTCCTAGCCATTAACAAAATTAAATACTAACAATATTTAATCCAAATCCAAAGTATCATTAAAATTGCATATTGTTCATTGTCCTAGCCATTAACAAAATTAAATACTGACAATATTTATTCATACCGTTGATTGAGTAGGCCTTACTACCCATCAAGCGACAGATATATTGGTAGAAAAAAAAAAAATTAAAAAATATTTTAGAGCTTCGTAGCTTCATGATTGTCCAGTATTGCAAATGGGTCCCATAATATGTGTATAATACCAATTGGTTTTTAATTGATTGATTGAATTTACTATTTAGTCACTAATTGAGTTGAAGGCCACAAAATGTTTCTTTACCTTTATTTTATTGACAAAGTATATTGCATAGTATAGTATTAGTATGTGATTCTTTTTTCTACTTTTTATTTTTTATTTTCATCATATATATAATATGCTCCAATTACTATTATTTTTATGGATGAGTTATTTAATATTTTAAAGTTTCTTGGTTGGGGGTGAAGGGAATGGGGGACCATTACTAACAAGCAATCTAAATTATGCATTGGGTTATGTAACATGGAGTATTTAATTTGGTTGAAACGAGTGAGTGCTCGTGGGTTTTTGGAGAATGTGACATCTTAGAAGTATGTTGGTCTTCAAAGATTTCATTTGGAAAAGTAAATATTGAATTGGTCATACGTAAAGAAGAGAGAAGATTGCACGATAACATAACACTATATGGGGCACCCCTCACCTCACAACAACAAAGGAAAGCTTATATAAAATATGATGTCATGGTGTGGCCATTGTGTTTGTTTCATATCTACTCCTTATTTTTCAAAGAAGTTTTTTTTTTTACTTTAAATATATTATTAATAAAAATTAGATCTCTGTACAAAACGAACAAATATCGAAAAAAAAATGCTACAAAATAAAGGCACCGTATATAAGAGGAATATATTATGAAAATATCAAAATAGACACTACCTAATAGATATTTACTTCTAATCTCGTTCTTAAAAATATACTCCTCAGCTTTCAGATCACTAGAGTATACATCAATTCGATCCATAAAGACACCATTATACACTAACTCCCAATCTCGAATAAAAAATGATTGGTCCATCAGAATCTAAAAAGTAGCTTAGTGAGCCAAAAGTTGATAGACAACGGTAGAATCAGAACTTAGGGAGATAAGTCTCAGCTCACAGACCACCTCAAAACAATTAACACCGACACGGTAGCGGTCAACTACATACACAAGAAATCTGCAAATCTCAACGATTTGAACACCAACAAAGACTCAAAAAGAATCTTGCAAATTTCAATAGATTTAAAAAACGGTCAAAGAAGTAAGTATGTAGAAAAACCACTCATGACATCAACCACATACCAACGATGCAAGATCCAAACGCCACCACATAAGCACCTCAACACCACCTCATCACCTCTAACCACCACCACCACCCCAACACGACACCAGTACCCACCACACTGCCACCCACCGCGTGACCACCACCACCACATCACCTCACCACCTCCACCGTATCAAAACCGCCGGTGACGAAGAACCAAAACATAAACGCCGAAAAACAAAACAAAGAACAAAACAAGACAAGGAACAAAAAACCAAAACAAAGAACAAGAACAGAAAACACAAAACAGAATCATCGCCGCAAACAACCAACGAGCAATCGACGAAAAAATCACGAAACAAAAAGAACAAGAACGAAAAACATAATATCTTGCCGAAAACAAGAGTGAACAGAAACAAGCAGAATAAAACCAAAATAGATCGAACATAAATAGAATGAACACAACAACTCTCGCCGGAACTGAAGCACGGCCGACGACAAACAAAACAAACCCCCGAACCAAAACCCCACCGCATTTTTCAAAGAAGCTAAGTTAATATATTTACACGCATTGTATAAAATATGGTATTATTTGTCAAATTATATGTCAAAATAAAAATCAATTCTCTTTTAATGTGTATGGATTTTATCTTATTTTCATACACTACAATTTTAGTTATCTTATTTTTAAGTTTATAAATTTTATCTCTAAATTTTATAAAATATATATAGTAATTTTCTCATCTATGTATTTACGTCAAGCGAGATTCTTATGTGAGTATGTGACAATTGAGTTTTTTTTTTCTTTTCTTGTTCATAATAGAAAAGGGTCACTCTTATTAGAGTTCAACTACAAAGTAAGTAAATTTAGTCAAAAATTATTTTCACCAGAAATCATTCTCGAATTCTTCTAAACAATTTATTCTATGAAGAACTTATTAACCACTTTAATTCAATACTTTGATTTGTATGTGACAATTGAATGATAACTTCCAAATGAATTATTATTAAGTGATTATCCACACTGTTAAAGTGGTTAACAAGGTTTTCAAGCATCACTTGTGACATCATCAAAATGGGAGCATTTTATTAAGGTTCAAAATAAATAACCGGTAAAAAGTTTTTTTTATTAAGTAGGAAGTTTCAACTTTTATTAGTGATGATTAATCTCTACCGAAAAATATGTAGGATATATAAGATGAATTATTTCCTTCATTTTTTTTTCTATTCACATGAATGAAAAGTTGAATCTTTTACTATTTGAACCGATTTATTGTTGATAAAAAAGTCATTTTAAAAATGGAGGGTGTGGTAAAAATGTGATTTCATAAATGAGAGGCAAATTGTCAATAAAATAAAATAGAGTGACCAAATCTACCTTTAAATCAATTCTCCGCTGACTGGTTGATTTTATACATTTTGAGGTAACTGTTTGTTATAACCCATAGCATTTTCAAGCCACCCTATGATTATTATATTATTTGCTAGCCAATTTTGAGCCGTAAAAAAAATAAATATCAATTTTCTTTCTGTGACAAACCACGTTACACGTCTATAGACCAAGAAAACAAAGATTTACCCTCTTTGGTGTTAGGTAGATAATAATTCTCTAGTATTGGCAACAACATAAGTTTGGGGTTGTTCATGGAACTAGAAACATCTTAAGTTTGGGGTGGGTATACAAGAGAACTATCACTAAACAAAAAGAAGAAAAAAAAATGAAAAATAAACGGGAAAACATCAAAATAACTTTCTAAAAATTAAGAGTCTCTTAAAAAAATGAAAAAGAAATAGCTAACAAGCAAAAATAGTGATAGAAAAGAACTTAAATGTCTCTCTGTTCTTATTCTCTGATATCAAAAGCAAAAAGGCCCCCTAAGGTAAAATGTTCCAAAAAAAAAAGTCCCACCTTTACCTAAGTCACGTTATAACCCTTAAAGACATCTAGAAATGCGTGTTTGTTAAATTTTGACCGGTTGCTTAGAATTCTTGCAAGCCTATGGTGAAATGGCAGGTTGCACAATGATTGAGAGTTAACCCTTTCAAATTCGAGCGAAAATGTGAGAGAGAGAAAAGGTTGAACACAAACTCTTGCAGGTAAATGTCTGACTCGCTACTATCGACGTCTCGTGGGCAGAGTGTGACTGAGCATGATCACTGCCGTAAAGTTCAGCGGTCCCATTGTTGACAAACACGTAAGGTTGTGAAATTCCTATTATCTAAGTTTATCTTTTAAATCGCTAACGATCTTGTTGGACATCATATTACTCGAGGACAAACAACAGTTTAAATTTGGGGTTGTGATGACATGAATTTCTATAATATTATTAGTTTAGGTTTAGTAGTTAAATAAGAGACCATGATGACCAAAAACAAGCAAAAACCTGAAGAATCGAAGTTACGAGCAAAAAGGAACAAGAATACAAGAAAACACCAAAGAGAATAGCAAAAAGTGGATAAAATGCGCTTTTAGGATAGTATGGGTTTCGACTTTAATACTACTCCGAAACGATAAATAAATAGTGTTAAGGATTAGAGACGGTAACATCCGACACTACCGTCGACATAGACGAGTAGAGACGGAATCAGACACTGGTAGTGACATAGCTTTTAGAAATTGAATAGTCCGATACTAGCCCGTAGTGACCATAGGATTAATTGAGCGGAATGACTGGATGTATATTTTCTCATACGGTATCTAGGATACGTGACAACTAGAGGTAGGCTCTCGTAGGGTATAATAGCTAAGTGTTAAGAGGAACTTACAATGTATTATGGTGATGCCGTTGTATCACCATAGAAGATATAAATTAATCCGCCAAACAATAGACTGGATAGTTATGTTATACACTAATCATGCCAAATAGGAGTAGGGGAGGGAATTTATCTATCTTGCCCATCCTCATCTTTCTGAATCAAACTTTACTTTTCTACAAGCATATCGCTACTTTTCCAGAATAACGTTTTTAAAAACCAATGCAAACCCAAACAAACTTAAATAACGCTAGTAGCGAATTGGCACGATCCCTGTGGATACGAACTCATTCTAGACACTTAGAGTGTGAATTATTACTCGACGATTGGCTGGTCCACTTGCCAGACAATAGTCAGGTATCTTTAAGCTTGCAGGGCTTAAAGGGTCTTGAATCTTGGTTGAAGATTGCAAGAAGAACATTGTACTTGTGGGATCGGTAGAATCTCATAGTGGATAAACTCATTAGAGCGTGAGGATTGGACGTAACTCATAGTTAAAGGGGTGAACCAATATAATTGTTTCTGTGATTTTCTCTTCCTTTATCTCTTTCAGTTTATGCAAAGACAACACACACAAATCACTAATTATTTGTTTGCTTTCATATTTAGAGATTAATCTTAGAACGTTCTCACGCTTATCACTTATAACTAACCAACGTTCTCAGACGCTTTATTTTCCAAAGTGTCTCTCTATTATTTTTAATAGGTCATTTAATAGTTGGCAATTTTTGGCGGATTGACTTCCATTAAAAGATAATTTATTCAGGAGGGGAATGGTGAATGCTGGTTCCTAACTTTGTAAGTCTAGGTTGCGGCTTAGGTGAATCCTTATCACATATTTTCTTAATTTTTTTGTGAGTGCTCTCACAAGTTTTCGTACTCTTCCTTTCAGTGGTCTTCAATTTCGTTTTTGAAGATTAAAAATAACTTCAAAGCCGTTTGGTTAGAAAAAAATTTAAAAAATTTGAAAGGCTAGAAATGATTGGATTTTTAATCAGATTGTTTTTGAAGTGGATCCAGTGATTCTTAATATCCAACTTCAGGTGTGGTATAGTTTAGAGTGAAATTTAAGGACTTCGATTATAGTTTTTATTTTTATTGTTTTGATAAGTTAAGAGAATAGCGGATATCAAAGGACCTTTAAGGATACCAATTAAGGTACCCCCAAAGACCCTCGTCGTCTACCATATTCTCATAATAATATATAATAAAAAAGGAAAAAACAAGAAAGAAAATTAGGGGGACATAAAACCTGACCCAGTAAAGTGCACTTAACCCAAACGAGTGATAGAAATATATAAATCAGCACAAACTGTGTCAACCTAATCAAGCCTAACAGATTACCCTCAAGCATGAGCATCGAGAACGTCTACAAGTATCAACTAAGGTATGAAAATTGTTGACTAAACCGTCCGTCAACACAGATCGATTCATGTCCAGCAACCTCTTGTGATAAATCACAACATGATAAATCACAACAAGCATTTCCTACTCTTTCGAGATTAACAGTCCCACGTCAACCCAAAAGAGTGACTGAGATACAAGTAGAGACAATATGGGACTTGTCAACCATCCTCTGACGAATCCAAAGCAGCCCACAATCAATTGAAAGCCAGATCGAGGGATGATCAATCAACGAAATTGGGCCCACGAACACATCACTAAATCTAGAGAACCATTAGCACGACGAAAGATAACTACCGTCAACACGGAGTAACTACGCGCTTAGCCCTTTGGAGCAAGAACAGGCCGAACCCGATCTTGATAGACTCAGATCATGGGAAGAAAAAGAACCACACATAGATTCGATTAAAAGGCCTATTTCCCTCATTCCAGTGAATAAAAAAGACCAAAATCATTGTAATCACCTTGGATCATTAGGAACAACCACAAACAACCCTCTAATTCTGACACAGATTGCCGAAAAGTAGCTGGCTAAGTGGCAAGGGTAAGAAAGAATTGATTCCATTGAAAATAACCAGAATCATGGACCTATAAAGAACCCGACTGTTGTTGAATCACTGCCCATTTCGTTTACATGAAAGCAACCAGTAGGTGAAATAAAACATAAAGCTTTTCAAATGACTTACAAAGAAGCAACCAACATGATGTGTGTCAAGTAGACAAAGAACAAATACAAAGCAAAAAGATCAACAAAAACACATTCTTATTCAATGGCCCCAAAGAAACTCATGAGAAGGAAGAAGAGAGATGGAACCTTACAGCGCAAATGAAAGGTGGTGGAAGTAGCGCAAATGAAGTCGACAGATCTGAAGGTGAACGACAAACAGAGGAAACATATTTTTTTTAGGGATTCTAATTTGAAGGATTGCAGTTTAAAAAAAATTGATAAGAAAGAAGGGTATTATTGTCTTTTTCCCAAAAATTATGGTGGATCTTCCAGCTTTCCGTCCAAAGTTGAGCCGAAAGGATTTTTGCGTGGGGCCCACCAAATATTTTCTTTCCTCCCCTTTTTAAGATTAGTCCAAACAACGAAAATATTCACTTTCCACTATCTTTCCTTCCCCTGACTTTCTTTCCTTCCCCTTTCCCTTAAACCAAACATAGTGTTAGAGTCGCACAGTTTTTATTGTTGGACTAAAATATGCATGAATTGAATAAATATAATTTGATGTTGTAAAAACAAACTAATAATAACATTGAACCACAAAATGAATTTTTTTTTAAAATGACTATTAGAAATTCACTTTGAACCTTCGAGTAAGCAACACTACGATACTCTCTCCGTCTCAAAATAATTGTTGCAATTTGACTGTTAATTATTTTCACCGTACTTTTATAATAATATATAAAGACAAATATTAGCATATGAGATCTTGTTTGATTTGTCTCTTTGAATAGTTTCATAATAATACGTTTTTATAATTTTTCATGAAAGAAAAATAAAAATATTAGTGATTGAAATTACACATTGATATGCATAAGCGGGCAAAGTTATTATACATAAGCCATCCTTATGCATGGTGCATAAGCCATTTTCAACCATTAGATCTTACTCCACGCGCCCCCCATTACTCAACGCCCCCCCATTACTCCGCGCGCCCCCCATTTACTCCGCGCGCCCCCCCAACCCCCCCCCCCCCCCCAACCCATTTTTTTAAATTTTTTTTGTTTAGTTTTTTTTTTTATTTTTTTTATTATGTATGATTAAATATTTTCGTAATTATTTTTAAACTAAAATCATGCCCAAACCATTTTGGGGGTGTAATAATTTCATAACGGATCTTTGAAACCATAAATATTGTTGAAACCTTTTTTCCTGAAAAATTGGAACTTTTTTTCCGGAAAAAACAAATCGAAAATTATTCCGGAAAAAAGATCGGAAACTTAATGTCCGATTATATTTGGTTTTAATGTCCGATTATAACAAATGGTTATGGATTATTTATGGACGGTTATTTAGGATTATCCAAGATAATCAACACTAGTTTGGTAAGAAACCATTAGGCAATTATTTTGGTTTCACATAGAAAACTATCAAAACCATTAAACCACATTTATGGTTTCAGTAATAATCGGTATTTAAAATCATTGAACCATTTAGTGTAAAACCATTTTACAATACAAATGGTTTCAATATATAACTATCTGAAACGATTTAGCTAGCATAATGGTTTCCAGGATTTTTAAAACTATAAAAACACAATATTGGTTTCAGTAAACACATAAAACCATTTTACAATAGTAATGGTTTCATTGTATAACTACCTGAAACCATTTAACCAGCATAATGGTTTCCAGAATTTTTAAAACCATAAAAACACAATATTGGTTTCAGTAAACACATAAAACCATTTAACAATAGTAATGGTTTCATTGTATAACTACCTGAAACCATTTAACCAGCATAATGGTTTCCAGAATTTTTAAAACCATAAAAACACAATATTGGTTTCAGTAAACACATAAAACCATTTTACAATACAAATGGTTTCACTGTTTAACTCTCTGAAACCATTTAACTAGCATAATGGTTTCCAGAATAATATTGCATAAATGGTTTCCAGAAACCATTTAACTCTCTGAAAAAAAAATTCGATTTTTATTTTTTGGAAAAAAAGTTCCCGATTTTTTCGGAAAAAGTTTCCGATTTTTCTGAAAAAAAGTTTTTCGATTTTTTTTCGGGAAAAAATTTTCAGAAAAAAGTTCTCGGTTTTTTTGGAAAAAGTATTTGATCTTTTTTGGGAAAATTTTTTGATTTTTTTTCGGAAAAAAGTTTCTGGTTTTTTCGGAAAAAAGTTTCCGATATTTTTTCGAAAAAAAAAGTGAAAAACAACAATTCAAAAAAAATTGTAAAAAAAAAAATTCAAAAAAAATGAGTGGAGTGAGGGGGGTGGGGAGGGGGAGGTGGGGTTGGGGGGCGCGTGTAGCAATATGGGGGGGGGAGGGGGGGCGTGAGAAATTATGTACGGTGCATAAGCTTTGGGCTTATGCACCATAACCCAACCCTGCATAAGCGACAATCATTTTAAGACAGAGAGAGTATTTCAAATAACCAAATTATTGACCGAATTGTCCAAAACACGTCTTAATATTTGTATCGCCGACTCAAAGGTCGCAGAAATCTACCTATCTACACTTAAGGATTTAGGTGTGACTATATCACTTCCTAAGTCTTTAGTCTCAGATGTGGGTGGCGCTGAGTTTGCTAAGAAGTTTAGAGTTGGAATAATACCAACGTGATAATTTTGTTATGAATTTAATGATTTAAGTATTGCCTAAAAAATGATTTCTGTATGAAATGAGTGGACATATAATCATAAAAAAGTGTTTTTCTTTCATCGAGAACTCCTTTCCTATATATTTTTGTCAAATGCATTCAAATTTTCTTTAAATTTCACATTTATAATAATTAGATTTTTAAATTGTTTAGATAACAAATAAATATAAATTTATAATTTGTTGTATTGTTACCTTTTCGGTTAATCTTTTCCAATATATTTCTTTTTCATTAAAATATTCATTAGAGCGAAAGTTAATGTTGGTGACCACAATGCAACAAGATAATTGAAAAAGTAACGGTACAACAAATTTTTTGTAATGGAGAATAATTGAAAAGATAGCAGTGTAACATGTTAGAAACTGAAAAAAACTATTTATTATCTATGATATTTAAAAAACTTAATTATTATCTAAAAAATTTAAAAAATCTAATTGTTAGAAATGTGAAATTTAACTGAACAATAAATGTATTTAGTCAAAAATATAATGTTCAAAGTTTAGCAATTCCTTGTAACATAGCTTAATGCATCTCCAGTGAATCAAATTCAAGGTATAAACTTATATATGGATGTGTTTGTTTTGGGTATCAATGTATATTTTTTATTAAAGAAATCACTTTTATTATTCAATGTTGATGAAGAGAAAGAACGAATATATATGATTTATTGGTACAAAAAATTATTTATGAACTTTTCTGTTATAGGGACACAATTGTCTACTTTTTATTATTGTCAAATTACAAATTTCATCTTTTTATTGTCGGAATTAAATTGTCTAATTTTTGTAATTCTTCTATTTTAGACACATGATGATGTGCTTGAATGACTTTTAAGTTTGGCTTTTTTTAAAAAAATAAATAAATTGTTGAAATCAAATAATTTAGCGGCGCAACTTGTTGCCCTCCATTAAAGTGTAATTATTATATTCATATATATAAAAAAATCATTCATTTTACTACAATGATTTATGTGAGGACTGAGTTTTCCCCATTTTTCTCTCAAACTAATTTTTTTAGAGACCAAATTGGTTCTTACAAAATTTCTGTAACAAAATAGAGTTTTTTTTTTTGGTATGCATATAAATATATAGTTTAGTATATGGGTAGGTTGGGTAACTGATTGGAACTAAAAATTGTAAAAATATTAAATTATCGAATAAAATTATTAACTTTGGCGGTTAAGAAAAATAATGTGGGTAACTGAATGAATTAAATTAATTAAGACATTGAATTTAAGTGATCAATAAATTTTCTCTATGACAGATCATTAAGAAAAAAAATCCAAATTTGATTTTTGATGAGAATAATTTTTGTTAAATTTTACTTATCTCGTGGTCAAGCACAATTATTGAAACCTCTTTTCTGTTTTTTAGCTTTTACCACCAGTTTAATTTAGTTCGGAAGTCAGTTCTGGTATCACGTGTGAAACTTTTTTCTTAATAACTAGATAGTTAATTAAAAAAAATTGAATTAATGCTGTGGGGCTTCAATTCAACTGGTAGTATTTACCCTCTCCAACTAAAATGAAGAAAAAAACAAACAATAGTGGTATAGTAGTACCACCTATAAACAGAAAATGTTTATAACTCGAGTATTTAAGGCTGCCACATTCAAACAAAACCATAAATTAAAGAAACCTTCTGTTCTTACATGCCAGACAAAAACAAGTTACGCAATTCTAAACGTTGCTTAGTAAAATGTGGGTAGTTGAGGATATAGGATCTTGTTGTGGTGGGCAAGGCCATGTTTGTTCATCTATGGTAAAAGTCCTTTTTCACAATCGGGGATATACAGAGGTTTTTGAAGGGTGTTCGAGAAAAGTGACCGTATATGATATCAAAATTTTAGGGGTATTAATTTTTTTATTTAGTGCGAGTGTATGTGCGTGCACTCGCGTGTGCGTGCGCTCGGATGATAAAATAAATAAATATAATAACTAAATTTTAAACTAGACTTAGACTCTTATGATTTTGATAGTAAAATCTATTTGAAAAATCAAATTTATATTTTGCTTAGTAATGTCGAATCTTCAATCTTCTCATCTAGGCCAAAACTTTCCAACAAACTAACATTTGGCTTATCCTCCATCGGGTAACCCAATTGTCTAAGGGCGAGCGCAAGATTATAGTTTCTGCATCCTTTTAGTTCCTATGAGAGATAGGTTGGAGAATTCACCGCAGCAAAGAATGATTTCTGAACCATCATATTCTTGAGAATACCAAGAGATTTCTTTTTCAGTGAGAGATGCCAATCTATCTTCCCATTGGTATTTCCCTTGATTCTCCACAAAGGGACCTTTCTAGGGCAGGCGGGAGTTTAGCTATAATTGCATCGGTGGAGCGGAACAATTGATCATGCCCCCTCTATTCTTTTCATGTCTAGTGTGCAAAGAATAATAGAAGTCAGCCAAAAGTGTAGGAACTGAGTTTTTGACCATGAACACGTTCATAGCCGAGAGATCTACAAAGTCATCCATATTGAGAAAAAGAACTATCCATAAATCAAAAAGACAAATACTGCATTAAACGCCTTCCAATCCTTAATAGCTAACAACTCTCCAGCCTTGGCTTCTAATATTTTTCTTGTAAAGATGTTTTAGTCTTGGGATGACTTGTTGTTTCTACTGTCTTTACAGTATAATACCCCAAAGCTCAGCTTACAAACATTGAATTAATGTTGTGGGACTTCTATTCAACTAGTAGTATTTACCCTCTCCGACTAAAATGAAGAAAAAAAAAATAGTAGCATAGTAGTACCACCTATAAACACAAAATGTCAGGGACACCATTTTTTTTTACTTAGTGCGAATGAATGTGCGTGCACTCGTCTGTGCGTACGTTCGGATGATAAAATAAATAAATAAAATAAATATTATTACTAAATTTTAAACTAGATTTGGACTTTTATTTTTTACCTAGTAATGCCGAATCTTCAATATTTGAAAAATCAATATTTTCACTTATAAATTAGCATACATAAGCCCATTAATTGAGCGAAAGTATAAACACTTTGGATGGATGGATCTTAATGTCCAAATCTAGTATTTCATTTTCCTCTTAATGCTCTTCTTAGATGGACACAACTGAGTTGGGTGGTCCTAAGAATTGAAAATGATACATACATAGGAGTAATTGTTTACACTCAGCTGGAAAACTTTAAAGAGAAAATAACAGGATATAATATATATTGAGAGAGCGTTGGAAAGATATCCAATTCCAACCATTTCAATGTGTAATGTGTAAGGCTATAGCTGGAGAGTAGGCATGACCATATAGGTACACTACTGTACTTTATACTTTTTAATTTATTTCTTAAATTAGTTTTGCTTCCACTATAGATTCAGAAGATATTGAAAATAATAACTTAACTAATTTTGAAAAGATAAAAGAAGTTTTAGACAACAAAAATATGTCTTTGTTAAATATTTTTGAGATGTGTGTAAATGTATAAAAGTAAAAAATATGAAGAAAATTCGGTCTATAGAAGATAATTCACTTTACGTGTTCAATAAGTTATTTGATGAAGAGTAGTCAATTGTCATCCCAATAAATAACAATAAAAACTTCGTACTTATAATTTGATGATAAAAAAATAGTTTTTAAATATGTTTTAAGTGTAATCAACCTAATAATTTTTTGTTTTTAATCAGGTACATTTTATAATCAAATAATAACAAATGGTTTTTTTACAGTGATCATAATTTTTTAAAAAATAAACATTGTAGTTTAATAACAAAGAACTAACAACATTTTGAATGTGCAAATACTACATTGTAAAAGAAAAATCATCTATAACTATTCTAAACAAAGCTTTCCATATTAAAGACCATTGGTGAGTGAGTGGTGACCTAATTAAAGTTCTTTCTTGGCATTGAAGTCTCCTGTTCTACACAAGAAATTCACATCTGCTAGTGGCCAGTGCAAGTATACTTTGGAGTTTGGACATTCTTTTATATGAGCCAAACCATGAAAAAATATATGGTAAAGGAAACAGAGAAATAAGATTTGCTCTCAAAATGTAAGAATTAATGAATAATCACTTGATTTCCATCATTTCCCCTCCATTAATCAACTAGCATATATACTAGATCACTAGTTGATATGATCTATGGGTCCATTTGTGTATGTGGGACTTATTTTGCCTCTATGCTTGAGAACGCGTGGGAAACTATAGTTGCAAAAGGGTATGGACTCAACTCAATACGGGTCAACGAATTAGGTCTTGTTAACAAACAAAGTAAAAGGGTTTCCAATTATTATTATACAACAAGAAAGGACCCAATGATCAAATTTTTATTGTATACCTTAGGTTAGGGTCTACAATATGATATAACCTATTGCCATGTTTGATTAACTATGATCATTGATGTAGAAGTGATCAAAATAGGGTTTTCATTTTAAATTTGGTTTTTTTTTTTTTTTTGAATCGGCTAAATTTTATTAAAGAACAACTCCTCCACAAGAAGCGTAAGAAATTGTTGAAAAACATACAACGAAAGGTAACGTGAAATAACACAATTACCAAGTAACAGTACACCTAATCAGCACCCCAATCCACCCGTACACCAATAATGATTCACTAAACCCACCAGAGAAAATCCCTACCCAACCCTAGGAGACACCACTAGACACTAACTTCCGAACTCGAATTAAAATTACTCGGCCCATCAGGATCCATAAAGCAGCCCCAAAGGTCGAAGGTTGAGGGACACCGGTAGGCAGAGAACCGGCAGTCAACACCTGATGCAGTAGAGTTCGACTAGATACCAGAGACCTGCAAATCTCAACAGATTTGAACACCCCTCAGCGACTCAAAGAGTCCTGCAAATCTCACCAAATTTGAAAATGGTCAGAGACTCTCGTATCAAGGAGAATCCAGTAACACTCGACATTAACCATCCAACACCTCTCCTACACCAATACGTCCTGGAGGTACGATAAAACAACAACATCCGTCAACACGGAGTGTCTACATACCTCGCCCTTTTGGGCGCGCCAGGACAAATACCAAGACCAAGAAAAACCTCAGCCAAACACCACCTCAGTCACCTCAGCCAACCACCACTGCCAAACACCTCCAAACAATCCCCACCGTAACCAACACCGCCAAATAACACCAAAACACCTAAGCACCAGACCACCACCGGAGAGGGAAGGGCGATAATACGGAGTTGCAGGACCGGCGAGGTTCACGCACCAAATCACGACAACCAAATCCACTCCAACACCAACACAGCAACCTCGTCGTCACCACCACTCAGCATCACCTCCAACAGCACCCCACAGCCTCCACCACAACTTCACCACACTGCCACCACCTAAACAGAACACACCACCACCACAGACAGCCACCAAGCACCACCACCACCACCAAGGTTACCTGGAGAACGGCGCGCGCTACCACCACCACCACAGAGAACCAGAGAAGCAAGCCGCCACCACAGCTGCACCGTACCACCACCTAAACAGAGCAAACAAAACGCCAAAACACGAAACCACCACCATAGCAGTACCAGCGAACTACATAACACCAAACGCAACAAGGCGGCGGCGGCAGGACCAGCAATCGACGGAGAAGGAGACGCCCGAGACCAGATCGAAATCTGGCAAGGTGATGCGGAGCAGAGAAGCTCGTCACACCACCCACCGTTATGTTTACATTGTGGCGACCGGATTTGGATTTTAGGGTAGGGGGTAGCGGCGGTCGATCTAGGGTTGAAACAAGAGAGAAGGCGGAGACGCGTTTTAAGAGAGAGAAGGCGTTTTAGGGTTGATAATATATTTTAAATTTGGTTAATTTTGCAATTTTTATCTACCACAATATTCTTTTGAGAAAATTTGACCTCTAAAATTTTTCCATTGTAATTTGGACGTCTTTATTTCAAAAAAGTTCAAAACATATATACTGAAGTGATACTATTTATTTACGTAATACTCAACCCTCGTATATTATTATCGTGAATGTTTGATATTAATATGAGTTGTTAGTTATGTCAATTGTTTAAGGATAAATTTTAAGAAAAAATTGTGGGGAGGTATTACTTAATCATAAAGAGAAAAACACTACAAAAAAAGTGTAAAAATCACACAATTGAGATACTTAAGGGTTGTTTGATGCGTACACTACAAAAATTTTGAGGATTGACGGTGGCCAAAAGTAGCCAGAAAGGCGAAGAAAATGGCAGGAAAGGCAAATTTACAACAAATTTTTATCTGCCGGATAATTGCTTGTTGCAATTTGTTGTGGAAATTTTTTATCATAAAAAGCTGTCGAAAATTAGCGATTGAATTTATCGACGATTTTAATCCGTTGGAGATTTCAATGTTTTGGTTGATGGGCTATGCGTTAGAGGCGGCTTAAAGCCGTCAGAAATGGCAACGCAATAAAAAGGTTAACGGTGGTCTGAAACCACCGGCAAAAACTATGAATATGGAAAAAAAACAACTTTGCAGCGGTTTGAAACCACTAGAAAACCAAACTTTTTTTTTATAAAAAATACATTAAATCAATTTGTTATATATTTTTACATTTATTAATATATATAATATTTTCAGCCACTAGATTACTTAATAAAAAAAAAATTGTAAATAATATTATAATTAAATTTTACAAAATAATTTCAACACATTTATACTTAAACATAATAATTATTGAAAAATATAATAATAACAACTAAAACTACTACTAAATTTTAAACATACTAATTATTCTATAAAGATTATTCACCTTCTTTTTAGCATGAAATATTTTTTTGCAGTGGTAGGATAAGACATGTGACTGTATCATATTTTTTAATATGATAAACTGTATCATATTCTGTTTCAATTAAGTGTTTGGTCAGACAACACGATATGATATGTTAATCATAAAATTTATTATATCTTATCTCTCTAGTTAAAAATCTTATGTTGTATTTGAGGTGGGTTACCAGCATGATAAGATAAGAAAATAATTTACTGATTTATTCTATAAAATATATTATAAAATAAAAAATAAAATTAATAAAATATAAATAATTAAATAATTTGATAATAAACTAAAAATAAAATAATTAATTTTTTTAAATATATACAAGATTTTCTCACAAGGACAATTTTGTAATTTATATAATCTAAACAATCAAAATTTTACTAAAATTACAGTATTTTAAAGTAAAATAATTATTTAAAAAATGCAAAATAGGACTATTATTTTAAATTTTATAACAAATTTAATATAATTTTCTTTTAATGGTGTTTTATTATTGACATATAAGATATATCATATATTTATTTAGCTTATCTAAGATATATATGATTGAGTTATTTATTTGATCATGATTAATATAAAAAATTTAAATTGTTTATTTGCTCATAATTTTTATTTAAAATCATATAAAATTGTTAGATTTTTTTTAAAAAAATTATTTATAAAATTAAAAGTATTAAAACAATTTTTAAAAAGTACTGTAATTGTTTTACAAGGGAAATTTTATTATTTAAATATAATATATATCTCATATTATTGTGAACAAAATATGTATTAAAAACATGATATAATTAAAATGTAATTAAAGCATTAATTTATTTATTTTTTAACCTTTCTTTTCGGTTCAATAGGGTTTTGGCAACACTCACTCACCCACTTCAAGATTCCTTCCCACTATGATTATCTTTTGGTCCCTTACTCCTCCTCATCCTACTGCCCTGCCCTGCCCTTCCCTTATATAGATTTTCCGGGAAAACTTAAAACCATCAAATTATAATCATTTTTGGTAATGCAAGAAATGCTAGTGCACTTAGCTAGGTTCTAAATAGGGCAACCTAGGGAGGCCTTTTTATGTGGAGAGGCCGGTATTGGGGCTGTCCTTGTCCATGACTGTGATTTTGATGTGATTTTATCTTATAAATTCAACCTTGTTTATGATAATATTAACTATATGTTTACCTCATAGTCATATGTGACACGACGATGAGAACAGAAGATGATACCACATACATACATACATGTTGACAAAACTGAAGTTAATTAGCACCTAGCTAGCATTGTCAACTTTGATGGATGACACTATTTCTGATCTTGATAAAGTAGGGCCCCAACCCCAAGGATGCCGGACAATCAAATTTTCGTATATAAAATTCAATAGTATTGTTTTTTTTTTTTTTACGTGCCTGAAATATTGGCCCTTTAACAGGACAAGTGCTTCTTGTGATATATAATTCTAAATATTAATGTTTGTTAGTTTAGTCCCATCAAAGTTGTGTATAATTTTGGGGACTTAATCTCCACTTAAAATTTGACATTAGTTGAGATGGAGAGGAGGAAAGATGAAAGAAGTGGGTCATAAGTGGGATAAGACTACTACCACAATCTAATCTAATCTAATCTATGTATAATACAAGACTACAAGTATGAAGTATGTATCCACCATATGAGATGAGGGGGTATTTATCGTTTTAGCTAAAGGTACGTTGGTCCAGAGTGTGCATGTTTTCTTAGCCGACAGTACCACGAACCATTGAAAAAGACATGAATTTTCACCCTAAATTTCTTTTCTACATTTTCAAATAAAAAAGTGATGAGCTCTATTTAGCAATATGCCACATTTTAAATTTGTGCTTTATAAAATATAAGTTCATATTAAAAACTATTCGTGTGGTAATATTTTTTACTCCAATTTTATCTATATTATTTTATTTTAAAAAATATATTAATTAAATGTATAATTTTTAAGTTATTTCATATTTATAACTTAAAAAATCAAATAGTTTATCCACTATAAATTATAAACTCATCCGCTATAATTTAACTCTTCGCTGTAATTTTTAACAAATAGAGCCTTTTTTATTTAAAATAAAACCATCAAACAGAGGAGAATTTCGTCTTGCACAACATGGTGAACTATGGTTTAGATCTCAACTAATAGATGTTGTTATGTTTAATGTCTGACTATTCTTCTGATGAAAATATCACTCATAACCTGTCTCATTTTAAATGTTTCGTTTGAATTGCAAATAGTAATTCTTAAATAATTAATTGTATTGATTACAAATCTTTGTTCTCTAAACATCATTTCTCTGATGAGATACTAAAACAGAATAAAAGCAGCATGCTCTTTTTCACTCATCTTCTGTCTGACTTGGCAAAGTACTCCATTTATTTAGAGGATTACTGATCTGCAACTTGATCAGAAGGTTTTGGCACTTTAATGTGATATAGCTTTGAACCCTATACAAATTCCAGGCCCACACTAATGGAATTTATTTATTGCACTTTTTTACTTCATCTAATTGTAAAAGCGGCGGCGCCGGGTGTATATTACTACTCCAACTAACAACTCACTACTGTAGTTTATTATAGTTGCAGCCACAGCCACATGTATTTATACAGTTACACAAATTATGCAGGCTTATTATTAGAGCTATAACAGAACTGAAAAGTAGTTCCAAGTGTCACATAGCTGTCACTCTCTACGTTTTTAAAATGGATGAAAATGACAATAGGATAAGTTAGGAAAGCCCAGCTCTTCAAGTGGAAAATGTTTTCATAAAATAAACAGGCTCTTGTTAATATAAATTTAAAACATCAATTCAGAAAAGAAATTACTTTTTCCCCACAAATTTAGTTTTCTACCAGCGTGAAATGGATTTATTGCACTACAGGAACTTGAAATGTTACCCACAAATGGTATTTACTATTTACATCAAAGACCAACTCCTCAAACTCTCTTGTATCAAATTGTGTCTCATCAGTTCCTCTAAGTTTCTGATTAAGTTTCTATTTATTTATTTTCAAAATAAGAATGACAATTTGGTAAGATACCTGATATACCTATCCAGTATTACCTGCTAATTTGGACAAAAGGAATTATCCAAACAATCTGTCTCATCAACATATTAAATTGCACAAATCATTAATCCTCGCTCGAGATATGTTGGTGTAATGAAAGACCTTAAAGTTGCCAGTCCCCAAACATGTCATCGTCAAGTGAGCATTACTCACCATTGTCTGCAGTTGTAGCACATAACCAACATAAGCATGTGTTTGTCAAACACTTTTTACATGATTTTGTAAAATTGATTTGATTTAAATGAGTTTGAGTTTAATTGAGTTTTGTTGGAATGTTTTTACTATAAAAGCAAATTTGATCTAAAACTTAATTAACACAGACTATTCAACCTAATGTAAACAGTAATTTTTACTACTTCTAATTTGACAGAGTATTCAGACAACCAATTTTGAATAAAAATTCAGAATATGATGACAACATTTTAGGAAATTTATGTTTAGAATATGTGAGCTTCCCAACAAGTATCCAAACTAACCATATTAATATCAGAGTGTTTACAAATAATAGCAGTAATTAGCTAGTTAATTGCAAAAAAGAAACATTGTGGAAAGGATATTGAAAATTAGCTTGTAGCCAAAGCAGGTAATCTGCAAATTAAGAAAAAGTTCTAGTGAGCACATGTCTGTTAGTATGTTGACATTCCCATTTGGTTTAATTTATTCAATTTCTTTTTCAACCTAATTGATCACCTTGCAGTAAATATTAACAAACTTGTAATTGTAACAAATTAACAATTGACTTCTCTTCAGAGTAAAAAGTTAACATAACAATCCATTTTTATCTTGGAGTTCCATTTTATTATTGTGAATTTGAAGTTGTAAAAAAGAACTCACCCAAGTGATAATAAATTGTGTTAGGTCTTTAAAACTTGAGAAATGCCAAAAGTAAGCTGTATACCTCACAAAAGTTTTCTCTGTCTTTGCACTGCCACCAGCTACTGAAAGGGATACAGTCAACATAAGGACACCATGTGCAATAACTGTTGATGTTGATTCCATAAAGCACTGCAACAAGACAACCAGCCAATCTGCATACATGGAAAGAAGCTTCTCATCAAATGATTTGACCCATGCCGGAAAGCACAGGCGATAGAACACAGCTAACCCCTTAAATTAAATAGAATAAAACAAGAGAATGTAAAAATTAAATGAGAACAACATACAGCAGGGTGAAGAGGACAAGAGAAACAATTCTAGTAACTGGTCTGGATAGCTTTTGCTTTAACTTCAGTTTTATGTAAGTTTTGAGACTGAAATCAATTGGATCTCCTTTACTTGGAACTACTTTTTCGAACTGAGGGTGGAATAATAGAACAGTTCCAAGAAGGAATCCTGATATAAAACCTCCAATGTTTGAAAAATTGTCTACATATGGCAGAAAACCAAGGAAGAAGTTGCAGACAAAGACCAAGACTAATGAAGCTATTTTTGAAATCTGTATTCAACCAGAGAAAAAATTGATCAAAAATCAATCATACAGAAAAATGAGAAACAAGAAATGAGGTGAATAACTAAGTAGAATTAAGCACCTTGTGTCAAAAAAAAAAAACTAAGTAGAATTAAGCACCTTATTGTTATGAAATTTCCAGTGCCAAACAAGTTCTGCAAGCAATGTTCCTAGTAATCCATATAAAGCACCAGAAGAACCAACAGCAGGGATGTTTTGAAGAAAAAGAGAAGCCACTAAGGACCCCACAAGAGCAGATAGTATATAGATTATACCAATTCTCACTGCAAATTAAAAACAAAAACTCACAATTTTGAACAGCATGAAAGCATTTCAATATAATTCAGTCAACTGAACCTGTGTTGCACCGACACTTCTAATTAAAGCCATATCTAACACTGACACGATACCGATACATGTGGTTATATTTAACCACTCAACTTTCTAAAAATATTAATAGTGTCTATGTGTCAGAGTAGGTGTCTAGTATTTGTGTCGATGATTAACAGAAGGTCAAAATAATGTGAAGATGGTACAGAAGCATTTCCTTCGGAACCCAAAACCAACGATATATGATCTATATCACATGATTTTGCATTCAATATGGTTCAACGCTAAACCAGATTTGAAATCTGCCATATGCTGCTTAATGGTTGGCTTCACGACAGAAATTTGATTAATTTATCAATTTCACGAATACTTGATACGAGGAACCAAGCAGCTAGATGGTCAATCCTAAGCAAGGTAATCTGGTTAACAGGTTTGTAAATAATTTGAATGCTGTTATTTTAAATGTGTGACAGGCTATTACACATAATAGGTAATAGTTTTTTTTCCCCTCTTTTAAAGCATTAAACCCTTGAACTCTGCATTGTCTCTTTCATAAAACAATAACAGGGAAATATCTTGCTGTGTTCATAGTTACTTTATCTGGATAATGATTTCAATGCATGATAATTATTATTGGGAAAATTTTGAGGGGGCAGGGGAGGCTACTAATGGCGAAAAAGCTCTGTTGCTTTCAATCATCAATTTCTCTACTTTCTATTTTGGTATTTTCTTCATGAACTGTCAACTCTATGGAGCAAGATCTATTACTACTGAATCATTATTTATGATCACTGACCATTTTTCCTTGTTTTTCTTATATTTTATAAGGAGGTTGATATGCTAAATATTGCTCGTACATTATAGAAGTTCTTTCTAAGCTCTTAAGTTCTCTCCGTGTTCTAATCGATATCTAACACTGACACGTTAGCGACACATGTGGTTATATTTAACCACTCAACTTTCTAAAAATATTACTAGTGTCTACATAGTGTCTAGTATTTGTGCCGGTGATTCACAAATAGGAATACATGAAGTAAAAAACCCAAATGAAAGATAAAAAATTACATGGACCAAACTGCTGCTCTAGGTGAATTCCAATATAGATGACGCTGCACAGATTGATAACAAGATGGAAGAGTCCAGCATTCAAAAATGGAAATGTGAAAAGACGCCATGATTGATGATGCTCCGTCAAAAAGTTCTTTCTAAGAGCTCCCATTTCATCCAACCTACACTAACAACACCATTTTGCATCAATCGTCACATTATAGAAATTGCTTTCAAACCTAAATTAAACATTAAATGCAGTTCAATTTCACTTTAATTAATAGCTTCAAAACCTAAATTACACATAAAATACAGTTCAATTTCACTTCAATAGAGTTCAATTTCACTTATATTAATCGATTTAAAACCTAAATTAGACATCAAACATAGTTCAATTTCACTTCAATTAATCGCTCTAAAACCTAAATTAGACATTAAATACAGTTCAATTTCACTTCAATTAATAGATTTAAAATCTAAATTAGACATTAAACATGGTTCAATTTCACTTCAATATAGTTCAATTTCACTTATATTAATCGATTCAAAACCTAAATTAGACATTAAACATAGTTGAATTTCACTTCAATTAATCGGTTTAAAACCTAAATTAGAGATTCAAATTCAAAGAACAGAGTACAGCGTGTTAACTACTCACTTTGACATGGAAGGACCTAACAACGGATTTTCAGATAGAGGCTGAAACGATAACCTTCCGAGAGATGGAAAAGTGCAATCACCATGAGAATTGGTGAAGCAATTATTGACGAGCATCGTCGCTATGAAAAATCCTATTTGGATTATTACCAACACAGATATCACCCAAGTGTCACCTCGTCGGCGGAGACGGCGGTTAGATTTGAGGAGCGGCGGATCCTGAGGAAGTTTGAGTGGGGGCTTCACCGGAGAAAGGTTGATGTCGATGTATTCGGAACCTTCTTCCATTGAGATTTTCCCGCGAAAATTCAAGATTTTATCTCCGAGATAGAGAGAGAGAATGAAAAATTCAGTTCGTTGAGTTTGGCGGGAAAATGTTCTTTATATAATGTTTCCTGTTGTGATGATTAGTAGAATTAAGAAGCTTCAGTTAACATCAAATGGATCTGTGGCGCAATGGTAGCGCGTCTGACTCCAGATCAGAAGGTTGCGTGTTCGATTCACGTCAGGTTCATTTTTTTTGTTTTACGGTTTTTTATTTTGGTTTTGGGCTTAACGGACTGGGCTTAAACAGGCACACACAGCTTCAAACCGGCCCTTTGATCGTTTTACTATAAAAAATGGATTTTCTGAATAAGTTTTTTTCTTATATTATTGAAAGGAAATATGATTTTATCATTATGATTGATTTTATCCAATATTTACAAATTATTTATTTTGTAATTTTTTCTTCAAAAGCTGTATAATATTTTTAATATTACTTTTCTGAAATTCTTTTATTTGTGAATAAACTAATTCAAAAGTATTGTAAGTATAGTTTAAATATTAATAAATCTTAATATTACGTTATATAAGATATGATGAAATTTATTAATCTAATAGTGTAAAATAAACTTGTACAGATTAAACAAAATGGTCTGTGTGCAATTAACTAGCTAATTAATCTAATAATTTATTTTGGCTGTTCAATTAAAATAAATGATTTTTTTTTCTTGTGCTATGATGTAGGGAATATACATTATAAGACGGTAGATAATAAAACTCAATTATTCAAAGCAATTACTTCCCCTCTACCCATTGAGAGCTATATATTAAAGATTTGTTAAGAATACAATTAAAATAATAACTAGTAGCTAACTGAACAACCAACTAACTTCTCAAACAACTCTTAACTAGTTTAATTATCATGTATTATGTGTCCTATTATGATGGCGGCCTATTATGCTTGGTTTATTTATTTTGTTTTTTAAATTATAAACGATTGATGTATACCTCATTGTATTTAAATTTTTGTTAATGTGTAATATAAATCGTCTGATGTCAAATCAATAGATGTGATTAAAAACCGCGCGTGTTCTTTTCCGTAGCGTGTTGGTGAAAGTCCGGCTTTAAAATTTATCATTTTTGCCACACATTAATGCTGGAAATAAAATGCTGTAAAAAAATGTTGGGAATAAAGTGAAAAGGCCTCGAATGCCATAAGAATAATAAGATGCAACAACAAGCGAGTGAGGTTGAGTGACACATTCAATTCCAGTTACACCCTTGATCGCAAAATTCATCTTTCTATACCTGGTGATTATTCTAAATATTCTCTTCCTCATGTCTTTTATTTTTCTGATAATGCACTTACTAATTTCACTTGACATTAGCTTCTGTACGTAATTTCAAAACTGTTAGTCTCATGACACCTTCACATCTAATTACACTCAATTCTATTTTCTAAAATTATTATCAGTGTCAATGTTGTGTCCGTATTGTGTCTGGTATGTCTGTGACAATTGTTCTTACTACGAAGTATGAATCATATTTCTTAGAGATAAACATATTATAAATCAATGATGATTAATTATTAGATGGATGCCTCAAACAAACATGAAGATGCGGGGAAAACTCTTGAAGCACAAGCCAAAGCCTTTTTTGACTCGGCTCCACCTTTGCACAACAGTCATAAAATATCTCAAGATTTGAATAATTTCATTCAACAAAATTCTTCATCATTAGGTAATTTAGATTCAATTTTAGCATTCAAATTTGCATATTAATTTTATGTTGCTTTATGCTTCCTTTGTAAATGACGCGGCGTGGTTTTTGGAACATCAGAAAATGGGAAAGCTAGGAGAATTGTTTGTGTGACTTCTGGTGGTACCACTGCTCCATTGGAGCAACGGTGCGTCCGATATGTTGATAATTTCAGTTCCGGTCATCGAGGGGCCACGTCTACCGAGTATGATACAGTTGTTTTGTTTTGATTTTGTTGAAATGAAGTAGTAAATATTCATTTCTATATTAGAAGAATGAGTTATGGTTATTTTGCAGGTACTTTCTGAAGGCAGGATATGCTGTTATCTTTTTGCACCGTAGGTACATTTCCGATCCTGCAATTAGTCTTTTCTCGTGTTTGATGTGTTGATTTACCAATGAATAATTATGTAGGGGAAGTTTCCAGCCATTTTGCAGATCCCTTCCTGATGATCCCTTACTCAAATGCTTCGAGCCGACCAACGACTTAAATATTCAAGGTTTACAGTTTCTGTGTTTTCTTCTCATGCAACAATAAGATAAATAGGTTATTACATATAATCATATAAACAATCTTTCACATTAGAGACTAATGATACTTGACAATGCATGCTGTTAATGTTGTATGGTATGATGATATTAAGTGTCTGTGAGCAAATATTTTTTTACATCAGCCTTACTCTTTATTATGATCCGTCAAAGATTTTTACTGCATTGGCTACTTTGTGACTTACTTCATCTCAGTCGTGTATCGCCATTGTTATTTTATATGATTAACTGAGTTTTCTTGATTTTGCTGAATTATGTTTTTTATTTCAGTTCGCGAGGCTTATTCTGAAGCAGTGAAAAAGGCTTATTTGCATCATCATTCTGTATGATCTGTATATTGGATTTCGCGTTATATATATTGATCTTCGTTTTTGTTTCTATAATTTCATTTTGTCTCATTAGTTCTAGCTTATTCATATGTAATTATAACCTCATTCGGATTTTCGTTCCACTGTAGGCAGTAGCAGGCTGTCTCTTGTTAAAACTTCCTTTCAGCACCATATTTGAGTATCTTCAGGTTAGCATAGCCAGATGTTTGTTAATTGCAAGTCTTGTTTGATGCAACAGATAACGACATTTAAATCTCCTATATATAGTTTAAATAATAGATTTCTTGCTCTAATTATTAATAAGTGCTAATTGCCTATTGTTTTGCAGATGCTGCAGATGATTGCAATGTCAATGAGGTGTATTGGTCGACGTGCAATGTTTTATCTTGCTGCTGCAGTATCTGACTATTATGTTCCTTGGAAGGATATGGTAATATGTTAGTTCTTAATTCCATTAAAGTATTGATGCCATATATATGACTTTAATCTTGGTTAAAATGATTAAGCAAAGAGTATCTCACATGAGTTTATGAATGATGACTTTTAAGACTTGCTTCTACTTTCTTGTTTAATGTTAATTTTGCAGGTGGAGCACAAAATTCAGTCAGGATCTCACCTCTTGGATGTGAAACTTGTTCAAGTGCCAAAGATGTTGTCAGTGCTTAGGAAAGACTGGGCTCCTCAGGCATTCTGCATATCTTTCAAGGTATTGATGATATTCGATCGATACTAAGGAGCAAAAACCGACTTCTTTTTGTTTTATAAAACTAAAATGTTCTTTCGTCCTTGCCTGACAGTTAGAGACAGATTCAAACATTCTTCTAAATAAGGCAAATGCAGCTCTTGAAAAGTACAATATGCATGCAGTTGTTGCAAATGAACTCTTAACACGCAAGGAGCGAGTGGTGGTCGTCACTAGTGCTGAAAAGATTACCATTCTGCGAGACAATAGCGAGTCTGCTAATGATGTAGAGGACCCCCTGATTAAACTTCTTTCGGAGAGACATACCACTTATATTGAGGATTCTAGTAGTAGGTGAGTCTATGGAGTGACTTTGGCTTTGACTTGTGGTTTCTTCTCCTTGTTGCAAATTTGGTACACTACAATTTTTGTTGCATGTACTATGCCATTTCTTTTTAAGTGTTGTTTAAGGTTATGATAGATAGAGTAAGAAATATATAGTTCATGTATTCATTTGTGTTGAAGTTATTGTTTAATTTCTTAATATATTTTTTATGTTATATCTCTACTCTACAATTCCATCTCATATTAGTTAATTAGTTAATTGAAAACAAGGACATTGAAACAATATAAATCAATCTCAAATAATTTTAGTTATAAAAAGATAAATTTTCGTTCAATTTGGCAGGAAGTAACAAAATATTCTGTACATATATCTTTTGTGATATAATAATTAAAGAATAGTCAGATCCTTGGAGGGAGACATTAAGGTATTGGATCACATATTAGCTACTGGTAAGTAGAAACCAGTCCCATGTTCACTATAATTCGTCGTCACTATCAGCAAGCTCAAGACCTTCTGCGGCTAAGAGCTGGCTGATAGTCTTCTTCATTTCATCTTCAGCCTTTTTTCGCATTAGATCTCTCTTCTTCAGTATAAGTGTGTGCCTTTTAAGGGTACTGCTGAAATGTTCAGCTGAAGCCTTCTTTTCTCTAGCAAGAATCTTCCTTTCTTCATCTGGATCAATCTGAGATTTCATAAAATACTTCTAGTCATGTGCGAGGGGGAAAAATGGAACATGGTTCTGAGAAGACATGAAATATGTGATACTGACATTTTCCAACACCAGATTCTTTGGTGAAAAACAACTATCTGTGATGTTTATGTATGAAGATGGGAAGCCTAGGACCATGCATTCTTTTAGTTCACTCAAAAATGAAAGTGAAATATGACAAAAAAATTATTTGAATGAAGAAAACCAGGTCGATACAATTATTTAAGTCTACAGTAAGCTGGGAACATATTCAAGCATACTCCAATACCTTTGAACGAGAAAGTTGACGCACACGAACATTCAAATCGCGCTGTTGCTGCTCAGCCCAAGCAGCAATTGCCATATCACCCCGCTGATCAAAAGCTTTTCGCTTTTTCATAAGCCAATCCATCCATGCTTGAGATGCCTAAAAGACACAAAAGATAAGTGTTTATTTAAAATATAATATTAATAATAATTCAAAGTGTCTTCTCTTGACAAAAGCTAAAACAGTAGTTATTTGTCGAGGTTTATCTATGTCTTTCATGCTTTTAGCTTTAAAGCAAAGGATTAATAAATGTGATTTGATTAGTCTTATCAGTAGTAATTAATATTTTAGCATTTAGTTTGCTGAACAGTCCACATAGCAGATATTAGTTTTACACTTTTATTGACCAACTTGAAAAGTAGAAGAAATTGAAACAGATAATATTAATCACATCATATTATGAATGTGCAAAATAGAAAGCTGAGTTTCTACGTAATTGATAAAGAAGTACCTCGTTAACCACTGAAAACCACAAAAATAAAAGTATTACCTTCATAGGATTGACCCGATTATCCATGTCATACAGTTTTCGCCTATCTGCATCTATAAGCAATTCATAAGCAGCTTGAATCTTGATGAACCTAGCTTCAGCCGTTTCACCTTCCTCAAGGGTTCCTCTTCCATTATAGACTTGAAGACCAAAGTAAAAAGAGATTATTAGTTTATATTCATCTTTATTTAAAAAACACTAGCACATAAGAACCATATCACAACTAACGGTATGTTTGGAAATGCGGTGAGATGTACTGAACGCACAATAACTGCACAGTACCACCGTGGAAATTCTTCTTTCCAAACACACGCAGTTCGAGATACACTTGAAAGTCAAAACTGCTTTGTAGGAACATACTACTGTAGAACAATAACAAAAGATCTTGCATGTTCTAGCAGACTAACATTCAAAACAAAATGGTAGCTGCTAAGTAGTTCTGGTTGATTAAGTTCATCTTAAATGCATAAAACACTAAATTTCTGCTAGATATGATTAATATAGGATCAAATTCAAATATTGAATGAGGCCATCACAAATTCACAATCAGAAATTGAGAAACACAGTTCATAAATCATAAGTTCATAATAATACACTAAAAATTAAACAAGTAGCTAAGATTAAGATACATACCATCTGGATGATAAAACTTCGCCAAACGTCTATAAGAAATCTTTATCTGTTCATCATCAGCATCTCCTTCCAATTCTGTTGTTTCAGCATACACAATTGAAAAACAAACATTCAAAACAAAAACAACAAACCCAAACACATTCATTTCTTATTTTCATCATTACCCATCATTCAAATACTTAATCTCTGAACCATTAATTGATGAATTACAATTATACCAACAAATTTCTGAGAAAATTATACTTGAAAATTAAAATTACCAATTTTTAGCTGTTGTATCAATTTTAACCAATTTTTACAAAAAGGAACAAACTTGAAAATGAAAATTACCAAATTTGACCAATTTTTACAAAAAAGGAACAAACTTGAAAGTGAAAATTACCAAGAGTTTCATATGGGGACTTAGGTTGATCCCAATTTGTTGCTTTTGCCACAGTTCTCTTCTGATTCAATCGGAACCGAGGCATGGTTCTGCTCGAATCCGAAGAAACGAGCCATGTAGAATACAACCAAGGCGATTGCAATTGAAAATTGGATTTAAAATTAGGGTTAAAAAACGAAGCTCTGAACCGAAATTGATGTCTGCAATTGATAAAGGAGAACACTGTTTGAGGTTTGCATAGGGTTCTAAGATTGCTCATATTTTCCCTTTGGTTTTTGAAGCTAAGAGGTTTTTGGCTTTCAGTGATAACGAACAGCCATGAATCTTTTACAGAATCTTTTAATTTTTTTTAATTTTTGTAATTTTTCTCGAAAAGGAAAATTTGATTTTTTTATTTTTTTTATTTTTCATTTTTCGATGAATGATAGCCGAGAAAATTCTTTTTTTATTTTCCCGGGAAAAACTTGTGGACAGTTTGGCTTCTTTCTGTGTATAATATGACCGTTATGCCCATTTGTGTCTTCTAAAATAGCATGTACATTTAGGTTTTTTGGAGGTTGGTTTTATGGTGCCCAATTTAATTGAGAAAAAACATTTTATGGAGTAAGTAGTTTTTTATCTCGTCCGTTTGATATAAATTAATGATTTTGATTGATTATTGATATGGCGTGATCAGAATCGATGGCCAACGTCGAGTAGTGAACCGTTAAGGTTAAAGTTGGTGGAAGTACTTGTAAACATTCTGACGCTTTATAAAAATGTAAAGTGGGGGTTTCTTTCTTGGATAGAAGAGTACATAGGCCTATCGCGAAGCCTATGACAAAGCGCTCCAAGTGGTCAAGCCTTGAGGTGTGGTGCTCGCATTTGGTTTAGTCAGGATGTTAGAGTGCCGAAAGATTATAGTTAGAAATAGAATGCATTTCATGAAAATAGGGGAGAGGTTGTCGGAAACACAATAGAGTTGTTGCATCGAGGTGTTGCGACAAGAGAGAAAGCGACAAATAGATATAATATAACAAGCCATCTTGAGAATGATGATGGCCATGAAATAACATTGTGGTGTAGATAACTTAAAATTGATCATTTGTGTATCAGTACACTGACCAGAGTTTTGTTTCAAATTTATAGTGTTGCATTTTCAATTTATAGAGTTTGGTGTCAAAATTTATTTTTATTTTCACTTTTTATCAAATCAACCAATAATTTGTCACATGTAATAATAATTTGTATATTTTCCTCTGATCCTGTCTTTCTGTTAGCATTGATAATTTGTTATTTCCAATTTGAAAGTATGTATCTATGTAGTCTAGGGTTCACCAAGTTTTGAAGTTAAAATGCTAAATGATGGATCCTTAACATTTTTGTGTTTCAGAAAATACTAAAACATAGATGAACTCCCCTTCCATTCAATATCAATATATAATATGTACAAGCATACTCTAAACTAAATACCATCAAATCACATAATTTTGCCTATTGCTAGTTGCTACACAGCATTAAGTTTTGTTTATACACATATCATATATATTCAACCAAAATTCCAACAACTGTTCTGTAAACCACATAGCAGATTATGTTGTTGAACCTCTTCCTCTAAGAAGTAATCGTAGGCGATATCACGGAGTCACATGGACGAGAAGTCCAAATAGAACCAAGAGTACGAAGACGGTGAAAGTATTTCCCGAGAGCAATCAAACCCCTAGCAGCTTGGTGTGTAGACAGGATTCGTGACATGTATATCAGAGTTTCCCGCCTAAGGTGATCTGCCTGTGAACAAACAAATAATTTTATTTTAGTTATAATATTAACTTTGTTACAACTTTGCATAGCGTTACATTTTGCATTTGCGAAAAGCATAGATAGAAATATTAGTGAAAATAGTAAAGTTGCAGGGATTACTATTCGTAGTTAAATCAAATTTCCTGATGTTAAATTACCTGACTTACAAAACCTTCTAGTGCCTCAAATTTCCCTATAGCAATAGCCATCTGAAATCCATGATTTGTTGCACTTAAGGGATCAAATGCCATGTCTTGCACTAGACTCTGCTGAAGTTTATCTAGTCCTTGTGAAAGAGCATCTTCAGCTTGCTGAGACGATAGGTGAAGTTTTTTAATGCTTGCCATTTGTGCTTCGGTCAATAGCTCAAGTTGCGGCACAATGAGCTGTAGAAAGAAAGAAAAAAAGTCTAAAAATGGTTAGTGATTCATTGAGGTTGACAGTATCGATTTTTTAATCGAAGTCGCTATTAGGATCAGATGTGTACATTTAGAAGCTGTGAGGGGCGGGCTCCTCCGATCCATAGGAAAAGGCGTTCTACGGATGGTTTCCACACACCAGAGATTAAATAGAGGACATCAGCCTTTGCAGCATCCGCTTTCATTCTGAAAAGATCCGAGTAATGGCTCAATACACTCTGAACAACATGACGAAGCTGCACTTCGGACACATTAGTTTGAAATACATTTCCAAGCTCTTTGTTCCGCCTATGGTTCTCGTCAACCCAATTTCCATATTCAATTTCAAACGCAACGATCCCTGCTTTACATCATAACACAAAGATCACTTAGAAAAACGTAACAAGATTAAAAAAAATATATTAGGGAACCTTGAAATTGATGTCATCAAAAATCACAAACCTGGATTTATTGTTTCAGGTGATCCCATAAAACTGGTATCTGATGCATTGCCAGGGCACATACCCTGCAACTAGAGTTGAAATTTTAGTATATGCTTAAAAAAAGTGACAAATTAAGGGACATAACCTAAATATAAATCACAATATAAATCAGAATTAAAGATGATAAATTAAATTTTTGTTTTGGTTTACCTGTTTTCTTGCTCTTCCAATCTCTAGCTCCAATTGCATAAGCTTCAATCTACTTGTTTCTAATTGTTGAACATAAGCCTACATAAAATTAAAGTATAGGTTTTATATATTTATGGATTAGGTAAATGTTAGTTAGAATTTAGAACTCAGTGGTTACCAAATTTATATTACCTTTTTGCGCAATCGACTTTTCCGAGCAGCCTCTCGATTTTGAGCGAGGCGTCGTAGCACCTACAAACATATAATGTCAGAAACATAAACAACTGAAAATCATTCATGTTTTATGTTACATCTTTGTCACAATATCTTGACAAAACTCAAAATGTCACAATTTATTATGTTATGATGAAATTTCATTACCTTACTAACATCTTTATTTGTAGTCTCTTGATTGACTTCAGAAGGCTCACTTTGTTCATGAGGAATATATTCAGACTACAAAATTCAAATTCATATAAGATTGTTATTTAATAAAATGAGCTTAACTCTATAAACACACAAATTAAACTAAATAACATAATCAATTTTATTAGTATTATTACTAACCTTGTTCTCCATGCTAGTAGTAGTGTTGACTAGTAACATTGGTGAAGCAATTGAATTCAAGCCACCTTCAACTTTAAAGCTGTCACCCCACATGCTAACTTGCTGGAATGGCTCGTATATATCCATTAATTTTCTTTTATCTCTCACTAAATCCAATTGATAAAAGTGGATTTTTCTACCTAATAATAATATTGAAAACATTAAACATTAATTTCATACCATCTTATGGTAACATGTTAATTAAACTAATCACTATAAAAAAATTCTAAAAGTCTTAAAACAGCTGTCTCCTAATTCAGTAATTTTAGTCATTTGCTAATTGCTATCATTCCAATACTCAATAAGTTATAATTTATAAATACACCCCATCCAAAAAACCAACACCCCTATCTCCCTAAAACAAATAAAGAGAAAAATTAAACCTTGTCAGATTCTCCAGCAAACAAAGTAACACTAATCATAACACTAATGAATAAATAATTAAGAAAATTGGAACCAAACTAAATAAATAGTACTACTAGCTAGAAATTGAAGAATAGAAAACTAACCTATAAAGATAGAGCTATCTAACTTGAAAGAATTTGTAACCTGAAATTTTGGTTAGTTCATGAAAGACCCTTCTGAATGAAGGTGAGAATTGAATATATATAGTTGACAAACACACTAGACTAGATAGCTTAGTTGGGCTTGAATTAATGTGACATTATTATTTAATGTTATTATTTTGCCGCATGCAAACAAATTATAAAAGTAATATTGGGACTAAAGATGACAAGTGAAATATATAATAGTGACATTAGATATAACTAATCAGTGATGCAACTTTTTCCTTTTCTTTCTTATTTGGTTTATAAAAATATATATTTGAAGAGACAACTTGCTAACTTTGTTATGTTCCCACTTCATAAGAAATAGTGAGTGCGAAAGCTTTTTATTTAATTTATTTAAAATAATATATGGTATACATTAAGAAAATGAAAAGGTAATCGAAGAATTGAATTTACGTTTTTGATGAAATTTTTTTAGAATAAAATTGTTCGAAAAAATTCAAATTTAATTTATGTGTGGAAATTTTTGTGAAGAAAAAAATACCAATAAACTTTTTGACAGGCTCATAAAAATGGAGATCGAAACTTTGTCTTGTTCTGGTATATTGATGGGTAGGAAGGAAATATGCCTGTGTAGATTTGATGGGAGTTCCCCACTTGTGGACTTGCGGATTGGGGATTTTAACGTGGGACGGGAAGTACTCAAAGCTGCTTCAAACACAATGGTCAAACATGAGAAGGCGTGCACTAACAATCAACACATTTTTATACCATTTACATTTGACTTTCTAGCACCAAATGTTCTAGACCTTCTATAAATAATTCAAAAGATCATGGATAGTAATGTTTGTGATGTCTATATTTATGAATGTACTTTTTCAAAGATTGAGGTTTGTCATATAGAAAGGTTTGACGGCACAATTTGTTGTCGGTCTTTTTTTTTGTTCTTATATAGTTATGTTATATATAAAATATAAATCAAAGATTTCTCTAAAAAAATAATTCTAAATTGAATAATTTTTTATCAAATTCGATTTATCTTTCTGTTAAATTTTAGATTATTGGAACTCATTTTCTTTTAAAATCAGAGGAATATAAAAAATAAAAATGACAAAATTACATAAAAGAAAGTACATGGCCACATCGATCACATGTTCACCTTTACTTGAGGTGATTGTGATTCATTCCTTGTCTTGCCCGGGACTTACGTGTATGGTAAGTTTTCATTATTTTAGAATATATTTTGCTCTTTAAAAGTATGAGTGTGACAATTTAGTGTGTTTAAATTAATTTGTAATCTTTAAAAGTATGAGTGTGACAATTTAGTGTGTTAAATTAATTTGTAAAATAATAATTTAGTATTTTAATTACAAAATACTGGTCAAATTTGTTTTGTTATTTTAATTAAGCATTACAATTTTAAAGATTTTTTTACAAACAATTTTATATTTGTGTTAATGCAACAAGAGTCGTTTTTTATATAAAAGATTAGGGTGTTAATACAAACAATTTTATATCTCTATGTCATATTTAAACTTTTTTCAGCCATTTTATTCTAGTTCTAGAGAGAAATCTTAGAGAGACCAATAGAGAAAAAATTTAGGGTTTTCGCAAACAAAAACATTTAGTGCTTGTTGGGGGTAATATCTAAGATTGGTAACTAAGTCACAAACACTTTGGGTAGTAAGATATAGGGTAGTCGTATCCGAATCAATCCAAAAGTAAAATTGCAAACCGAACTAATCCAAACCGAAAATCGCAAAAATCGCATTTGGTTTGGATGTATTTGGATGATATTTTTATTCAACCGCAAAACCGCGAACCGCAAACACCGCGGTTAACCACTAAAATCGCATTAAGTTTATATTATATTTCAATACCACTAAAACCACATTAAGTTTTTATTATATGCCAATATACTTAGCCCAAAAACAATGGGCAAATATATCATTGAAACAAAGTTCACAACAAATCTTGATAATTTCATTATTCAATTATTTACTACCTTATGTGTAAGCATGACGATAAAACTCAGACCCGTGGATACCCGTCCAAATCGTACCCGCTTTGACGGGAAAAATTCGAGTTGATTGAGTTTGGATTTGGGTGTTCCCCGTTTCAATGAATATTTTTGTTATTCCAAAAAAGTAAGAGCATACATGTAAACTGCGGTCACTCTTTGTATTTAGTTTAATTTAATTTCAATATATTTAATTATTGTATAAATCGCAACCACCGAACCGATCCTAACCGCATTGGTTTGGTTTGGTTTGAATGACTTTTTAAAAATCAACCGAACCAAATCGAACCGCATGCAATTTTATCTCGCGGTTAGGATGACTTTTTGACTCAAAACCGAACTTAATCGCACCGCGAACACCCCTAGTAAGATATATTGAACATCTTTGTGATTTGGAGGCTAGCTAGGAGTGAAATTGATAGAAACTTTGTTCTTGTAAGAACTCTTAAGATAAATTATTCATCTTGTGTAACTTATTTGTATGTTTTAAAAACACTCATTTGATAGTAGACTAAAAATCTATTACCTCCTCTAAATATAAGTCAATTTTGGGCTAGATTAATATTACCATTACTTGGACTATTCAATTTTGGTTGTCTTTGCCCTTGACCCACACACCTTGTGCTTCGTGTGATTTTGAGTTAGAAAAGTTTACATTTAAAAATTTCTGAATTTTTTGTTGTGGATATTCTATGAAGTTGAGTTCTTTTTGAAGAAAAAACTAGAAAATTAGCATAATACTTGTAAACTGTGAAATAATAATTTCTTATATGAAATTGTATTTTCTAAAGTACAAACTTTATAAATAATTTTTAACTCACAAAAATATCATTAATCTATAAGTAATCTTAGAGCATCTACATCCATGATACTCAATTTGATGATTTAAATGGACCCCATCTAATATTTTATATTATTTTATATTTTTCAAATTTTTAAGCAATTCAACTATTTTTTCTAAATATCAATATCACCCATCAAAATATCTAAATTGGGTCCCACTTAATCCACAACATATATCAATTTATATTTTATATTAATATCTCCAGTTATAAAAAGCACCGGTAGTAACAAAGGAATGATCAAAAAGCATTAAAATAATAAAATAATGGAGACAAGTTGAATAATGCTACGGTGCCAAACTTGGATACGGGGATACTACTCAATTGAATTGAAATAGTGGTGGTAAATCTGACACAGGTTCCAAACTTCAGTAATACTACCAACAATATTTATGCTCTTAGAGTCACATCCTTTAACACACTTTTTAAATATACTTCAATTATACCGAAACCTTTCAAATTGTCATTGTACCGCAGGAATTTCTTCTTAATTATATATCAAATTTGGTTGATAGAGCCATATTATTTACTACAAGGGCTTGTCGATTCCCTTATTTTGTAAAAATAATTTTAAAAACTTAAATTCCACAAAGAAAAAAAGAGAAGGCTTTGGAATGAGTTAATAAAGAATTACATATATTACTTTACAAATTTATTTTATAATAATGTGTTAGGCCAATATAAAATTTGATAGTAATTAACAACTCTAATATAATATACATAGTTAAGGATTGTATCAAAAATCCACTATAAGATCAAAGAACGTGATGAAAGTAACTAAATTGGTTAACCTTATCTTGTTTGTTGCTGAAAAGAAAAGTTTTATTTACCTAAATTACTCAATTTTTTCACTTTATTGATCATACAAACCTGGCATCTCAACTTTACAAAAATGAAGTCATATATATAGTATGGTCTAGTTGATCATGTTCATGCCAACATATTATAAACTCTTAGATTAATTCCATCAAAGTTAATGTCCCTTCCAACCTCATAGGGAAAGGTATATACCTTCATAAAACGACACATCCACGTACTCATATTGCTTTTATAAAGATAGATAAAACCATTTTTTGAATAAAGTAGGTAGTTATCTTCTTTGTTGTGAATTCGATAATACCACACCAATGAAAATTTAAACTAGTGTGAGGCAAAACAATTAAGCAACCAAACAACAGTAATGGTCCAAGCAATTATAATTAATCAAAAGTTAAACTACCAAAAGCAATAAAGAACACAAGTGAAATTTGTTTATTCAGTTCGGTGTTAATGAACCTAATCTGGGGGAGAGAGCTCTCCGTTCCTTATCAAACTTCTTCCTTCTTGATTACAATGAGATTTACAAAGAGTTGCAAGAAATTAGTGTTTCCCTAATTTCTACCCTTTTCCCAAATCTCTTCCCGTGACCAAGAGATTTCAATGACAAGTGTTTACAAGGTGTTAGAATCACTACCCAATCCCTAGAGAACTTCCCAAGAGCTTCCTCTATGAACTCTAGCTTCAATTGGATGAACAAACCCTAAAACCCCTCTTTCTTCCTCTCTTGCAGCTGCAGAAAAAGAAACAGTATATATATACCCCGTGTCTGCGCCGCGCGCAGACAGACCAGTGGCTTCACCCAAATCCTCGCGACTACTGCGCCCAGCGCAATTCCAGACCCGAATTTCAAGATTTCAGTTTTGAAGGCAATCTCACAACAAATCTCCACCTTGCCTTTAAAACGATGGTGATGCCAACTTCCCATCAACCACCGTGCTGCCTCCACTTGTTTTTCACCACACCCTCTTCGAACCCCGAAGTGTACCGCTTCGTCCTCTCGAAGAAATCGCTTGCCTCTCAACTTAAACTTGGAATTTTAGGTAAGTTACACAAGCCGCAACATTAAACTCTCCTTGTATCCAACTACCTCCAATAGCCTACAAGTAACCAAGTCTAATCGTTACCAACTTCCAATTACCTCCCTGAAGATCTTCCAAGTTTTGCACTTCTTCAGACACAATTGAAAAACACAAACCACAAGATATCCATAGCCATACCACTTTGGTGTAACACTACCACTCTCTTCCCTATCTCTCATTAGATAGCCAAGAGATATTGTTAATTGCTTGTCTTCCTCTAGTCGCACTAGTAACAAACTCCACCTCAAACCGAGATTCCTCCACCAAAGCATCAAACCGGTATTTCCACTACGATCCCACCTTGAAACGCAAAACTATTCAATAATTTCGAAACACAAACTTCAAACCATTGTTAGTTTCCAACACCTCCCGTTTAGTTCTACCATCTAGTTAAACTTGTTTCACTAGTCCAACTAAAACTTGTGTCACTAACAAATTCCACCCGAAGCTTCACAACTTAACCATATGAGAATCACCACTAGTAACAAAATGCATAACCACATTTAAAGTTTCAGAACATTACCTCACATAGTGCAAAAGAAACCACACGATTGTCAAACATCGCAAGACAAACCGAAAACCATACCTCAAATCTTCAAAGCTTTCCAGTCTTCAAAGTGAACAACTCCACCTTCAACTAGCTCTAGGATTTTCCCGATATTCCTTCTTCAAACACATGTGATAGAAGCATCAAAGTCTACGACTCAAAACTCCAATGATTCCCAAATTCCACTAGCATCTTCACATCCCATAATTAAGTTGTTGTTTCAAAAATAACCCGAGTATTATTCCACCGCCTCTCCAGGCCGAAGTCGAGTATTCTTACCACCGCCTCTCCAGGCTGAACAATCATCTATGATTCCCAACATGTGACTATGAGTGCTCCCGCACTCGCATAGCCTTCCTCATGATATTCATCATTCACGGCAACCTGAGCAGACGAACTACCACCGCCCCCTCTCCTAGGACAGTCCCTCTTGAAGTGACCCGGTTCATGACAATGGTAACATTTGAACTTGTCACCACCATCACCACTTGGCTTAGACTTGGACCAATTCTTCTTCCCTTTCCCTTTGCCTTCGTTCTCGCTTCTACCCCTCGCCACATTCAATCCTTCTCCTATATCATCAACCCTCAAGTCTTTGAACTTGCGCGCAGATAGACCAGTGGCTTCACCCAAATCCTCGCGACTATTGCGCCCAGCGCGGATGCTACTACGCCCAGCGCAATTCCAGACCATAATTTCAAGATTTCAATTTTGAAGGCAATCTCACAACATTCTTTATTAATTTTCTTATTTTTCCCCCTTTTATCCATCATCTAAGAAATAGAAAAGAGGTTACATTAAGTTTTCAACTTTAACCAATAATTTCCCCTTCTTCCTATTATGATAACAATTAACTATATTATCAAGCTTCTAGTTCATGTGGAATATTTACATTCTTTTACTAGTTATATATATATATATATATATATATATATATATATATATCTTTCAATCTTGCTACAAAAAGTCCTACATGCTTAATTTACCACAATAACAATTTTTTAAAGCAGCCAACTACATTATCCTTAAAGAAAAGTTGGGTAGCTTTAGCTGAGTTATTCCAAATTGAATGAAGGGATATGCTACTTTTTGCGCCCATGTAATTAAGATGGTAAATTGTGATAATATAATTTTTTTAAAAAAAGATAAAATCTTCTCTTATATAATTCATGCATTCACCATGGACATTGTTCAACGTGTCAATAGCACATTTGCACTAGGAGACACATACTACTATTATACTAGTAACAAATAGTAAAGGAAGCAAACAATGATAAAATACAAGAAATTTAATATCGAGTTTTTTGGAGATACGTTTTCAATTTTAGAATTCGCTACAATTCATTTAGATTAAATGAATGAATCACTTATGATTCCAGTGTTACAACAGTATTTATATTTATATAAATGATAATTAGGTTCAAATAACAACAATAAATACCCCATGAACTATAGATGAGTGATAATTCGCTCCGATAGCTTAGCTCCTCAGCCGCCCCCAACCTCTTCCTAGTACATATAAGCCATACTTAACATATATATTGGGATTATATTTCCTACCGTTACAGTGTCTTGTTGTAACTAATCTAGGCCGTCCGATCTCTGATCGGCGGCTGAAATCATTTTACTTTATAAGACCATATTTTAAATTTAATCGTCTGATTTCAAATCAACAGTCATGATCGATTACCTCATGAAATTGCGTCATTTAATGACAACAATGAATTCATGTCCCTATAAATTGAGTTTCACTAAAAAACCCCAACAGTAACGTATTATTCGAGGATCTTTACTATGGTAAATTCTAATATGGATCACTTCATCAAGTGGTTCATGGTGGACCAATCACAAATAATATTATAACGAGTACGAATTTTACAAAATCCACCGTTGGATTGAAAGTTTATATCATATAGATTATCTATAGAAAAATTTAAAAAAATTAAAAATCATTTGATATGTTATTGAGACACATCAAGATTAACGGTTGTTAAATAACATAAATCTTGATGGGTCTCAATAACATATCAAATGATTTTCAGAAAAATTTAAAAAATTTATGGATGATCTATACGATATAAACTTTCAATCCAACAAGAAATTTTGTAAAATTCATATTCGGTATATCACTTGTCTACGGTGGACCACCTTTAGCATTAGCCTTTTTACTATACATTTGAAAATTGTACTACTATAATAGGGATTTGGATCCTCTGCTGCCAAATTCTCTGCTGCTCCCTCTACTGCACTATTCTTGATCATCAGATTAGTCCAACAACTCAAATATCAATTCTGAACAAAATTTTAAAATACACCAAAACAAATCCCCTTTTATTTACGCTCAAACACAGTATTGAGACTGTTGAAGAACTCCCCGAGAATTTTCTATTTCATATTATTATGATTTATACAATTGTTGATTATGACAAACTGTTGCTCCATTGTTCATTATATTGGGTATTGGGGTTATTTATTATTTCTGATATTTTGTGCAGAAAAGAGAAGAAAAATAATGAAAAGAGAGTTCTAGAGAAATGTTGTGCAGAAACTATAAAATTGATTGTGTTTAAAAGTGTAAAATAAAAAAAAAAATGATAAACCCAAATGTTCAGATCTAAGAAACGGTGATAGATGGTAGTAGCCGCAAAGAAGAAGGTGAAAGGAATAATGATGAACAGGGTGTCTTAATGTGTTTATTTGGTATTTATGTTTTAATATATGTCAGCCACTCGATTCATCTGATGATCAAGAATAGTGCAGTAGAGGGTGCAGCAGAGAATTTAGCTGCCGAGGATCCAAATCCCTATAGGTCTTTAAATTAATTGGTACTCAATGAGCGTTTATGAAAGTACTTGTATGTTGGTCTACCAACAATGTTCAAATGCTGAGAGTGATGAGAGTTGAACCACTTTATTGCAGAGTTATGGTTATGAGTCAACTTCTTACCAATGGAATCGATTTATATTGACTTATTTATATATTTTTTGTCATTGATCGAGAATCTCACGAGTATACATTTTATTGAATAACAATGTAATTTAGTTTTTAAAGCATTTCTCCGATCTTTTTTATAAGAAACTTTTGCCTTTTTAAGTTCATTCAATAATTAATGTATTTGGTTTATATTATAGACCAAATACATTAGTTATTCAATAAATCTAAAAAATTGACTGATTATTATAAAAATTCTTCATGTGTTAGTGTCCCTAACTTATTAATCATAGTTTTGATCTTCCATTTTAATCGCTCGTTTACATATAATCGGTCCCCATTTTAGAATTGTTTTAATTTCTCTTTCTGATTTTTAAACAAAAATAGTTTTTGGTCTTCATATTTTTAAATAGGAGGATCAATTTTATAAAATGGTGAAAATAGAGAGACCAAAATTATAATTAAATCGTTAAATATAAATTACATAACATCCAATATGATGATTTAGGGTCCGTTTGACCTAGCTTATTTTTGAGATTATGCAAACAGCATATGCAATTTTTATGTATTATTATAAGTTTTTCAAGGTAGTTTATGATATAATAGCTTATAAAAATTCAATTTTCACTAGTTTGAACTTTTAAAATAGCATAAACCTTAATATATATATATATATATATATATATATATATATATATATATATATATATATATATATATATATATATATATCGCATAAATTGTTTGTATAAGCTCAAAAATAAGCTAGGCCAAACGGATCCTTAGAATTATCAACATAATGGTATTTTGTGAATACATAATATCGAGTCTTTGCTTCCTAATGTGTATGTATGTGGTGTGAGTGAAAGAAAGGAAGATATGTTGTATCTATAAACTTAGGCAAATCATCATATAGTGGTACAAATCACATATATGCAGTATATAAGAATGCATTATTTATGCCTAAACGGGTGACACGAAAAAAGAAAGGATTTGCATCAAAAAGTCTTTAGAGATAACAAAAGATTTGAAAAGGGAAAGTAGCAACAAACGACATTCTTTTTTCCAAGCGATACTGCATGCATGTTGTAAAGCCTTAATTTTATCATCATCTTGTTTCAAATTTTTGTATATGTATGCATTAGTCCTACAAGTTTTGGTTAAAAAATGAAAAGAATTCCTCCACTATATGAGTCCATGAGAAGGCTACCAGACTTTGTGGGACAGGGTTGTATGATTAATTTTATTTTATTTTTGTCGGATAGTTTACGGATTAGAAATTCATCCTTTTGAATTAAATAAGTGAGAGGTTGATTTCATACGGCTTTAATTAACCTTTATATATAAAATGCGATATTTTTTCTAACTGAGTTAGGATCACAAAAATAGCTGCATGATTAATTTATTTAGGAAAGCAATAATTTCTTGATGATGGAGCTAAAATACTAATATTAATATGGGTTAAGTAGTTAATTAATCATTTAAGAGCTACATATATATATGACAAAATCCATGTTGTGGTACCAAGTATTTTACAAAACGAGGTTATAGCTAGTGACAACCGAATCTTTTGTATTGAATAATATAAGTGATTGTGCAAATTGAAAGATCTAATTCAGATTTGTGGATGGAGAACATAAAATAAGGTAAGGTCATTATTTTTCAGAACTTTTACTTTAGTATGGAGCTTTATTTTATTCAATTTTACTTTTCACGACGAGTGGCGTTTCCTTTTCTTACTCTCCACACTTACCGTACCATGGTGTGTATTTATCTCCAATATATAAGATGAAATTTGATATAAAATAATACGACTAATTAACTAGCTGTGCTTTGTGAACAAAGTTGCCTTTGCCAAAGGAATAAACAACTTGGTTTGTTTGTCACCTACTAAACATCACATTAAGGTTTTGATGGAAAACATAAACCTAATATTGACATTAGGAGACGAACTCAGTTATGAGTTGGCATCTTAGCAAGCAAATTTCTTTTTTTTTTTTTTTTTATATGATTTTTTCATTTATGGGAGGTTCCGACGTTCAGTTTGAGTATAAAATATTGACACTCGCTACTTAGAGTGCGAACTAAAATATAATTCGCTACTTAATCAATTTACACTTTAAAAATGGTGAAGAGGATAAAAACAACAGTGATGCTATATGGTACGATGAGTTAGTCGTGCAAATTGAACGAGTACATTAAAAACTCCACTTGATGAGTTTTATTTGATCAACTTGAAAACTGCATATACCATATCTGGTATCGTCCACAATTTGCATCATTGAGTCATTGATGCTTGCTACAACACATCACTCCAATCATCAATTTCAATAGGTTAATTACTTTTGCTCACTATTAAGTTCATTTGCAAGTTGCAACATAAAGTAATAATATAAAAATTATTTTGTTAATTATTTAAAATATTATAAAAAGTTTCTTAAAAAAAACTCAATTAAAATATTTAAACTACACATTTGGTCTTTTAAATTTATTTTAAATTTCAATTTATGAACAGACACACTTGGACACGTGTACATTTAAAATGGTGTTAGTAACAAAACTAGTGAAAATGACTAACTAATATAAATGGTGGAAACGGAGACTAAATTAATATTTTTTAAATGTATGTAGTTAAATTATTATTTTTTAATTATTATCACTTACTATATGAATATGAAATAAAATTCATATTGCCAACATAATCATGGCAAAATGACAACACATAGTATGAAGTATGAACAATGTAAGTGATAAAGCGATTGGGGGCGATGGAGTATTGGTAACTTCTTTTTTGGTTACATCTGCATTGGTAACTTTGGTCAAATGAAATTTATGGCAAATTCTCCATTTTACTTAGTCGAGCATTTAAGACGATTGAGTTGTGTCGTACATAGTAGCATTTTCCTAAAAACAAATTTGACTTTTATAAGGTTCACATCCTATCATGCGAATTGTGGTATCCCTGTTTTTGCAATTTTACACAATCGCTTTCAAAGTATCGATAGGGGTAAAAATGAAATATCATGAGGTGCTTGTGAGACTCGGGAGGTGTGAAAAGTAAATCTCCTAACATATTTACACAACAATGAAAGTGATGTGCGTCCATGGTTGCTAATTGCATTACATGAAACGAATCAAAATAGAAGACAACCTTATAAAGAAAATTACTTTTGCCACTTTACTAATTTGGGGGCGCGCCTTACAATTATAACATTCGTGACTTAAGTCACAGTCACGGATGTAAAAAAAATGTTATTTTTCGGAATTACTCAAATTTTTTACATCCGTAATTTAAGCCACGAAAGGATATTTAGTTATTTCGTAGGACGCGCGAGTAAGTTATAGGCTGGCAAACATATTTTTTTATACATACCAAGCTTGCCAACACAACCTAAGACCAACAACGGAGGTTCAAATTTCTATATGAAACGCATTTAACCAACCTATACTCCCAAAAGAATCCACGTTTAGGGTAACGCTAAACAGTGCATTCAGTTCACTTGTTAACCATGTTAAAAATAGAATTCAAATATAAAGTTAATGGTGATAAAGATAAATTTTTATACTTTTAATGTATTGAATTCACGAGTTTCAAGATAATTTATATTTATTTATGTGCTTAACTAGCACACCGAATGTACTATTTAGCATTTTTTTGACATTTAATTTTTAATTTGATCAACTTTTTTACTTTTGTCTCGTACTTTTCATCACTCTTTTAATCTTATTAATAAGAAAGAAAAGAATAAGATTAATCGAGAAATAAAAAATCTGGAGAGGAAAGAATTTTGATGATTACTTTTGCCTCCCTATCAATTACTTAAACATCATCCGCTACTTAAGTAGCGGACGGCGTTTTTCCTTAAATTTTTTATTTTTACCCATCCGCTACTTAATTAGTGGATGGGTATAAATATTAGGGGTGTTTGTGGTGCGGCTTGGTTCGGTTTTGAGTCTAAAAGTCATCTTAACCGCGAGATAAAATTGCATGCGGTTCAGCTGGTTTTTAAAAAGTCATCTAAACCAAACTAAACCAATGCGGTTATGATCGGTTCGGTGGTTGCAATTTACACCATAATTAAACTATATTGAAATTAATTAAACTAAACACAATGAGTGGCGGTTTACATGCATTTTTTTTAAAACAGCAAAAAAATTCATTAAATTAAATATAACATAAAGAGTATGAAATAATTTTCATAGAGCTAAACTCATTAAATTAAACAGTATCATACAACACAGTGACATAACATTAGAGTACAAAAGTGTTAGAAGTAATTTATATTTAAGGGTATTTTAGTATTTACTAGGTTAAGTCTTTTCCTTTTTAGGGCCTATGTGGCAAACTTTACTCTTTGTATAAATAGCTACTCTTTTATCAATACAATTAATTCTCCCTTTCATATTGTGTGGCTGCTGTCTTTGTCCTCTTCTTACTATTCCATGGATTCATCACCTTGTACACCAACAAATTGGTATCTAGAGCTCCGGTTCGAATCCACGGGAAACACGAGTGAAACGTGAGTTGTGTGTGTTTGATTTTTGGTTCTTGATTTGTGTTGAATCTTGAACAAAAATCCAGAATCACTTTTTTTCTGATTTTGTGGGATTGGGAAACACGAGTGTTAGTGAGATTTGAGTGTACTGTACAAGGTTTAAGATGAACGGAAACGGTGGCATGAGTACCAAGCTTCCAGTGTTTGATGGCAAAAACTGGAATCGTTGGATGAAACAAATGCTTGTATTGTTCGGTGCTCAAGGTGTGCTTGAGCTTGTCACTGAAGGATACGTTCCTGCTGCAGCAGATGCAACAGAGGAGCAGAAAGAGGCGCAGAAAGCTACAAGAAAGAAGGATCAGAAGGCGTTGTTCTACATTCATCAGTGTGTGAATGAGAGTGTGTTTGAGAAGATTGCTGATTCAGTGACGGCGAAGGAGGCTTGGGATCTTCTGACAAGGTGTTACGGTGGTGATGCGTCAGTAAAGAAGGTAAAGCTTCAAACCCTCAGAAAACAGTATGAGAATCTCAACATGAAGAACAATGAGAAGGTTTGTGAGTACATCTCCAGACTAATTCTGATTACTAATGAGATGAAAGCTTGTGGAGAAACTCTTTCAGAACAAGTAATCATTGAGAAGGTATTGAGATCCCTTACCCCTCAGTTTGATTACATTGTTGTATCTATTGAACATTCCAAAGATTTGGAAACCATGAGAATAGAAGAGTTACAGAGCAGTCTAGAAGCACAAGAGTTGCGTCTAACTGAGAGAAACTCTGAAAGAGAAGTAGAGCAGCAGGCTCTGAAAGCAGTTTCTGAGAAGAAGCTTCAGAAGAAGTCTTGGTCAGAAGCCAAGAATAGATCTGAAGGAGCTCAGAATTCAAAAACCTCAACTTCTGGAAAGCAGAAGTATGTTCAGAAAGGAAAAGACAAGACAAAGGTACGGTGTTACTCTTGTCAGAAGTTTGGCCATTTTGCATCTGAGTGCAAGTCAAACAAAGAAAGAAAGTCAGAAGAAGCAAATATAGCCAGAAGTTCTGATGACTCTGATAGTGAATTTGTTTTACTAATGGCTTCTGAATCTGATGATGTGAATTCAGAGTGGTGGTATATGGATACAGGGTGTTCAAACCATCTTACTGGAAACAAGAAGTGGTTGGTTGATTTTGACTCTAGAAAGAGTACAAAGATCAGATGTGCTGATGATAAATACCTCAACGCTGAAGGTATGGGAAATGTCAAAGTTTTTCTGAACAATGGGAAAGCAGCATTGATTCAGAACGTGTGGTATGTACCAGGCATGAAAAGCAATCTGATGAGTGTGGGTCAATTGATTGAGAAAGGTTTTTCAGTTACTATTGAAGACAATCTTCTGAAGCTGTATGACGGTAATCAGAAGCTGATTATGGAGTCAGAACAGGGAAGGAACAGAACATTCAAGGTGAATGTTAAAACTGCAGACTCTGAATGTCTTAGTGCAACAAGTGTTGAGAAGGATAGTGAGCTGTGGCACAGAAGATTTGGTCATCTGAATTTCAGAAGCTTGGGGCATCTGAAGTCAAAGAATCTGGTACATGGAATTCCTATAATCAAGAAGCCTGAAAAATCATGCGAGGTGTGCATGAAAGGGAAGCAACCAAGACTGCCGTTTGCATCAGAAGTAGCTCCAAGAGCAAAACATGCCTTGGGAGTAGTACATTCTGATGTGTGTGGACCATTTCCAGTACCTTCACTTGGAGGAAACAAGTATTTTGTATCTTTTGTTGATGAATTCACAAGGATGACATGGGTAACACTCATCAAGTTCAAGCATGAAGTGTTTGCTGCGTTTCAGAAGTTCAAGGTGAAGGCTGAGAAACAGAGTGGTCAGAAGCTGAAGATTCTCAGAACTGATGGTGGTGGTGAGTTTAATTCTAACGAGTTTAAAACTTTCTGTGAGGAGAATGGAATTGAGCATGAGGTTACAGCTCCTTATACTCCTCAACACAATGGTCTTGCTGAGAGAAGAAATCGTACTTTGCTTGATATGGTGAGAAGCATGCTGAAAGAGAAGAAGCTTCCTCATCACTTATGGGGAGAAGCTGTTGCCACTGCAACATATGTGCTCAACAGATGTCCAACGAAGAAGCTGAAGGAAATAGTTCCTATTCAGAAGTGGACTGGAGAGAAGCAAAGTGTTAGTCATCTGAAGGTGTTTGGATCTGTATGCTATAAACATGTTCCAGAAGCCAGAAGACAGAAGCTGGATGATAGAAGCAAAGTAATGTTACTGGTGGGGTACCACAGTACAGGTGCGTACAAGCTTTATTGTCCAGAGACTAATAAAATTGAATTCAGCAGAGACGTCATTGTGAAGGAATCTGAAATTTGGGATTGGAACAAGTCTCAATCAAATTCTGATGTGAGAATCTCAGAGGATGGTTCTGAAGGTGAGTTAGAATCTGAAGGCTCTGAAGATGCTTCAGAAGATGGAGATGACTCTGATGGTGACTCTGAGTCTGATGGTGATTCTGAATCTGACTCTGATTCTGAAGGCAGTTCTGAAGGTCAGAATTCTGAAGGCAGTTCTGAAGGTCAGAATTCTGAAGCCAGTTCTGAAGGTCAGAATTCTGAAGCCAATTCTGAAGGCCAGAATTCTGAAGCCAATTCTGAAGGTCAGAATTCTGAAGCCAATTCTGAAGGCCAGAATTCTGAAGAGAATTCTGAAGGCCAAAATTCTGAAGAAAGAATTTCTGAAGGTGCTTCTGAACAAGTTCAGAGGCTACGGAGAATCAGAAGCATCCCAAGAAGATTTGCAGGATTTGAAATGTTGCAAGACACTGAAGTAGACTCTGAGGGAGAAATTATTCAGTGTGCAATGTTAGTAGACTCTGAACCTGTGAGCACAGAAGATGCTCTTAAGCAACAAGTCTGGTTGCAGGCCATGAAAGAAGAACTTGATGCTATAAAGAGGAACAAGACTTGGAAGCTTTCAGAACTTCCAAAAGGCAAGAAAGCCATCAGCCTCAGATGGGTTTTCAAGCAGAAACTAAAGCCAGATGGATCAATTGGCAAACACAAAGCGAGGTTAGTAGCAAGAGGATTTCTGCAGAAACCTGGACTAGATTATTCTGAAGTGTTTGCACCTGTAGCAAGGCACGAAACAATTAGACTCGTAATTGCAATAGCTGCTAACATGAATTGGCCTCTGATGCATTTAGATGTGAAATCTGCATTTCTGAACGGTCCATTACAAGAAGAGGTATATGTGTCACAACCTCCTGGTTTTGAGAAAAAGAATCAGGAAGGGATGGTGTATAGATTGCATAAAGCCCTCTATGGATTGAAGCAAGCGCCCAGAGCCTGGAATATGAGGATTGATTCATTTTTCAAGAAACAAGGGTTTCAGAAATGTGAGTTGGAGTATGGTGTTTATGTTCAGCACACTTCAGAAGGCAATATGATTCTGGTATGTTTGTATGTTGATGATATATTGCTGACAGGAAGTTCTGAACAAGAGATAGCTAAGTTCAAGAAGGTTCTGATGAATGAGTTTGAGATGACAGACCTTGGAAAAATGAGTTACTTTCTAGGGATGGAATTTCTATATTCTGAGAAAGGAATCATTTTGCATCAGTTGAAGTATGAACTTGAGCTTCTGAAGAGATTTAAGCTGGAGAATTGCAAAGTTGCTATCACACCCTCTGATACGAATCAAAAGTTGGATTCCGATTCTGATGGAGAGGATGTGGATGCTACAACCTTCAAACAGTTGGTTGGTTCTCTGAGGTATTTGTGTAATACCAGACCTGATATTTGTTTTGCAGTTGGAATGGTTAGCAGATTTATGAGTAAACCAAAATGGTCCCATTACCAAGCTGCTGTCAGAATTCTGAGGTATATCAAAGGGACTCTGAAGCATGGAGTGCTGTTTCCCTCTGAAGGAAGAACTGAATCAGAACTTCTGAGTTACTCAGATTCTGATTGGTGTGGAGACAGAGTTGATAGAAGAAGCACTTCTGGATATTTATTTAAATTTCTGGGAGGTCCTATTTCGTGGTGTTCCAAGAAGCAACCTGTTGTTGCTCTATCAACCTGTGAAGCTGAATATATTGCAGGCGCTGTGACTGCATGCCAAGCTGTGTGGCTTCTGAACTTGCTGCAGGATCTGAAGATCAAGGTAAACAAGCCTCTGAAGCTGATGATTGATAACAAGTCTGCAATCAATCTTGCCAAGAATCCAGTGCTGCATGGAAGAAGCAAGCATATTGAGACCAAGTATCACTTTCTGAGGAATCAGGTTCAGAATGGAGTGCTTGAAGTTGTGCACTGTAGCACTCAGAAGCAGCTGGCAGATGTGTTGACAAAGGCTATCAAAACTGATCAATTTCTTCGTTTGAGGGATGGAATTGGTGTTGTCAGTTTTGTCTAAATATAAATTAAGGGATGGTGTTAGAAGTAATTTATATTTAAGGGTATTTTAGTATTTACTATGTTAAGTCTTTTCCTTTTTAGGGCCTATGTGGCAAACTTTACTCTTTGTATAAATAGCTACTCTTTTATCAATACAATTAATTCTCCCTTTCATATTGTGTGGCTGCTGTCTTTGTCCTCTTCTTACTATTCCATTGATTCATCACCTTGTACACCAACAAAAAGAACAAAATCTTTGATTTCATTCTCCATATGAGTGACATAACATTAGAGTACCAAATCGAACAATATGTGAGATTCGAAGTCAAATATAAGATTGTATCAAATATAACAAAAGTTGGACATAACAAACAATTAAATTTTAATAAAATAGAATCAATTAGATATATATATATATATATATATATATATATATATATATATATATATATATATATATCTTGGTAATATAATAGAAATTTAATGCGATTTTAGTGATTAACCGTGTTGTTTGCGGTTTAATAAAAATGGTTTAATTGCACATTTGGTCCTTTATGTTTATTTTAGGTTTTAAGTTAGTTCCTTATGTTTTAAAAGTTTCAAGTTGGCCCCTTATGTTTATTTTAGGTTTCAAGTTGGTCCTTCATGTTTTAAAAGTTTCAAGTTGGTCCCTCAGGTTTTTAAAAGTTTCAAGTTGATCCTTTATGTTTTTAAAAGTTTCAAGTTTAGTCCCTACTTTATCATCTTTATAGAGACTAAACTTGAAACTCTTAAAAACTTGAGGGACAAACTCGAAACATTTAGAAACTTGAGGGACCAACTTGAAACTTTTAAAACATGAAGGACCAACTTGAAACTTTTAAAACATGAAGGACCAACTTGAAACTTAAAGTAAACATAAAGGACCAATTGTGTAATTAAGCCAATAAAAAAGTCATCCAAATACATCCGAACCAAATGCGGTTTTTGCGATTTTCGGTTTAGATTGGTTCGATTTGCGGTTTTATTTTTAGATTGGTTCGGATACAATCACCCATGGCAAATATAACGCGCGAGATTCTCGTAGGCAGACTTTTTACTAATATTATTGTTGGAAAAAATAGTTTGGGCAAAGCAGCCCAAAACCCGAACCAAGTAACACGGACTTCAATTCCCGCTTCTCCCTCCCATTGTCTGAATATTGACAATTCCGTTTCATTTTCAACTTTGGACTCTTCAAACTTCAAAGTCAAAATAACGCATATACCACTTCTTCATCTTCTTCTTCTTCTTCCGATCTCTCTCTCCGTAAGTAACTTCTCCTTTTCCTTCTCATTTTCGTTATCAATATACATGCTACCTATGCTTTCATTCTTCTATATAGTAAATTAATAATCAACTATATACGTTGTTAGGGTTTTTCATCTTGATCTTATTTCTGACACACATACTGCTTATAGATCGGGAACAAGGTAATTTCGATATATATGAATCCAATTTTTTATATGCATCCATATTGTTATGTTATTGTGTATTGAGATTTGGAATTTTTTTCTATATGCTTATATCTGTTACTTGATGCGTTTTCAGTTTTTGTTATATTCATTAAGAGTATGTATGATTTGGTTGTGCATTAGATCACTCTAATACTGATTTTTTATTTCAATATCTCTAATTAATGAATCATGAATGGTATTTTGAAAATGTTTACAAAAGGATGGTAATGGTATCCTTGTTGAGTTTAATAAGTAAGCAAGTTTTACGGTCCAATCATATTTCAATATCTCATCACATGCTTTAAGAATTAATATTAGGAGGTGCCGAGATAGAGAATTGGATTTGGTGTAGTAACTGCGCTAGTAGCGCATTTACTGCTCTCAACCGTCTGATTTGGATAAATGGCCGAGATAGTTTAACTATTTTAAAAATGATGTGTAATCTAAACTGTCCAATCACAAGGTAATGGTCATGATTAATTACCGCATCGTGACACGTGTATATCTACAGCAGCAAATCCACTTCCGCCGAGATAGTGAAGTATGATTATTACATGTTTATGTTATGACATGCCAAGATAGGGAAACAATATGACTAGGGAAAAATATGTTATTATAATAATTATTAATCTCGTTCTTATTTATTGTCTTCTATGCTTGTACAGTTATAATTGCTGATTATCAGAAATAAGGAAAGAATCAGTTACGAACTGTGTTGTCGATTAGCGCTGCTATAGCATTTTAGTATAGTGGATTTCGAACAAACCGCTATTTCGCGTCATCCGTAATTGGCAATACTAATTAGTAATGGAAATAACGACAAAAACAATAATGAAGCCTTATTGCTTACACTGGCATTATGTTGTCTTATTGATTGCAGGTCTTTTAATTAGAGTGTAGCATAGCATATAAACCGTTGCTTGCTTTCTCTATGGAAAATCAGCATTTGTCGGAGACAAAGGCACCAAGTTCCCAAGAGGTTGAGAAGCTGCAAGAAGATGCTTCTTCCATTCAGATTGAAGATCAGGAGACAGAGGTAAAAGCTCAGAATATTGGTCATGACGACACCGAGTTTGATAACAAACTGGATGATATATCAGACGTGATAAAGGACGTCAAAGATGGAAGGACTAAGTCTGATACTGATGCAGAAATAAATGACGATGTCATTGGAGATTCTGGTCTGGCCCAGGCCAAAACTGAAACTGAAGTCAAACATGTTGGCCAAGAGCATTCTGGTGATAAGGTTGAGGCCGGCAGAGATTTTGAACTTAAAAGTGAAGAAAGAAATCTAGATGATAATTCAGGACAGGATGATTTGGCAAAAGAGGAGAATGTCGGGAGAGGCATAGAATCCACAGATATGGATCAGAAGGCGGATGAAATTCCAAATGAGGAGGACGGCAATTTGGACCCTGTATTCGATGGAACAGAGATTCCAGGGATGGAAGCTAACCGGAGTACATCTATCCGTAAGCCAGATGGTGATCAGGACAGTCCGGGTGTGGTTGAGAAGGCAGTAGCTCTTAAAAATCTTGTCAAGGAGAAAAGTGCAGTGGCGGTCTCCACTATGCTGCGCCGCCTTTCTGGAAAAAGTGATGAAGCTGCTGTGGGTAATTTTGATGATGAAGGCAAGGACATTTCAGATATCTCAGAAGTTAATGAAGCCAAATTGGTTTCTGAGAAGCCAGTGGAGAAATCTGCCTGGAATCCTTTAAATTATATTAAGAAGTCATCTGATGTTGATGTGGAAAACAAAACAGATGGTCCACCACTACCAATAGCCTTGAAAGGAAGGATTATATTGTACACAAAACTAGGGTGCCAAGAATCTAAAATATTTAGGCTATTTTTACGAACAAAAAGGCTTAGGTATGTGGAAATCAATATAGATGTATACCCCGGTAGAAAGATGGAGCTGGAGAAGATTTCTGGATCTACTTCTGTTCCCAAGTTGTTTTTCAATGAAATCTGTATTGGAGGCTTGAGCGAGCTAAAAAACTTGGATGAGTCTGGAAAACTTGACGAGAAGATTGACTTTCTTATTACTGAAGCACCATTGTTTGAAACTCCATCACCACCCTTTTCAGGAGAGGATGATATTTCCAGCACTGGAGCAGTTGATGAGTTGGCTCTTATTGCTCGCAAAATGAAAGAATCTATTACTGTGAAGGACAGATTGTTCAAAATGCGCAGGTTCACCAATTGTTTTCTGGGCTCAGATGCTTTAGACTTCTTATCAGAAGATCAATATTTGGAAAGGCAAGAGGTAAGCTTGTCTCGAGCCTCATATCATATAACAATGTATTGCATAGAATTAGGTCTTGCTATACTTTGAATCACATGATCAAGCAAATCATCCACTTAGTATCCAATAGATTTACTCAATACAGTTTTTAGCTTCACAAGGACATTGTTTTCTTTTTAATTCTTGTCTGTTGGGATAGGCTGTTGAATTTGCTCGGAAGCTTGCCAGCAAACACTTCTTTCGACATGTTCTTGAGTGAGTCCAAATACTCTACTTGGTGTTTTGATTGAAATGTTGTAATTTGTTTTATTGTTAGAGTTAATAAGCCTTCCTGATTTTTGTTTTGCTTTAGTGAGAATCTATTTGAGGATGGTAATCACGTGTATCGGTTTTTGGATGATGATCCAACTGTGGTGTCACAATGTCACAACATTCCTAGGGGGATTATTACTGTCAATCCAAAGCCTATAGCAGAAATTGCATCAAGGCTGAGGTTTCTGGCCTCTGCAATGTTTGAAGCCTATGCTTTTGAAGATGGACGCCGTGTTGATTATACAAGTTTGCATGGAAGTGAGGAGTTTGCAAGGTGTCTTTATCATTTTCTGATTTTTACTTTGCTTTAGAGTTTCAGAACCTTGACACGCCATGCAATCTTGATAATTCATCCAGTTATTTCAGAATTTCACATGTTATTTGTACTATTATATCATTTTAGGTATCTGAGAATAGTAGAAGAGCTCCAAAGAGTAGAAATATGGGACATGTCTAGAGAAGAGAAGCTTGCTTTCTTTATTAATCTTTATAACATGATGGCCATCCATGCAATCTCAATATTGGGTCATCCAGATGGAACATTAGAAAGAAGGAAATTATTTGGAGAGTTCAAATATGTTATCGGTGGCTCCACCTACTCACTTTCAGCTATTCAAAATGGCATATTGAGGGGAAACCAGCGACCTCCATATAACCTTAAGAAGCCATTCGGTGCAAAAGATAAACGCTCAAAGGTAAGCTATTAGTATTAGGTTACTGCAAGCAATTCCAATATCTTACTTTTCTGTTAATTTGACTTTTTTATTTATATTTTAAACTAGTTATACACTTATACGGCCTAGTCAGTGATGGGTCTTTCTTAGGTTAGGTGGGGGCCATGACATCTTCGAAGTTTGTTTATATATTATTAATTATATACCATGTAATGTAATATACTCCGTCCCAAATTATAATAGAAAAAAAATAAATCAATTCACTTTTTTTTCGACGCATCAATTCACATTTATTAAGAAAACCAAAACTTAATAATTTGGAACATGTCTTTTTGTCTTTTCCTTGAAATAAGTTTTATGGGAAGATGTAAAACAATTTTCATTGGTTATGGAGAAAATGAAAGAGGGAAAATTAAATGCAATTTGCATTTAATTTCATGAGAATAAGTAAAACAATTCTTAGAAAAGATAAGTTTTTGGAACAACATGATTAAATGGAGTAAATGTTTGTTCTTTATCCTTATAGTTTGGGACAAAAAAAGTGGTTTTTTTTTCTGTTATACTTTGGGATGGAGGGAGTATATATTACATGATTTACCCCTGAATAAGACTTGAACCCTGTTTCTCATGTGAAAACAACAAGGCTAAACCATTGTGAAATCAACAGTCATAGTAGAAAATAACAGACCGTTAGTTTTTATTCCATTTTCTGTATACCAACCATAAAAATGCATTTGTAAAAAAGAAATTAGAAAAAATACTTTTTAACATTGAGTGTAAAAGTTTTTTTTTTTTGGTTTGTGCTACGTTGATTTATTTGTTTGGCAGGTGGCACTCCCTTACCCTGAGCCTCTGATTCATTTTGCTTTGGTATCTGCCACCCGATCTGGGCCTGCACTTCGTTGCTACTCTCCTGGAAAAATTGATGAAGAATTATTGGATGCAGCTCGTAACTTCCTAAGAAGTGGAGGCCTTGAAATTGATTTGACTGCGAAGGTTGCACATGCTAGTAAGATTCTTAAATGGTAAGTTCTTTTAACAGATGATTCTGATTTCTTAATATATTGCTGTGATTTTTCCTAAATTTAAGCAAAGTGCAACTAATTATGTAATAGACTAGCACATTCTGTCTCACACTGAGTAAAAAATATTTTAAATTATATACTTAGTTGAATGGTTCAAACTCAGATTACTTAACCTTTTTTATCTTGTAAGTTTGACTGGTAAGTAGTATCACTTGAACTTAAAAATATATGAAGAATCTTGTAAGGATACAAATGAACAATATATTGGTTAATTTCATTATGATATTTAATGTGATGTGTAAACTCAAATATGTACACACGATCACTATTATTGATAATCATTGTTAAATGAAAGTGTTAAAAACAGTGTTTTAATTTGGTGATATTGAATCTGAAAATATTTATTCCTCCTTGTTCGTGCTCAGGTATAGCATAGATTTTGGCAAGAGCGAGGTTGAGGTGATCAGGCATGTGTCAAACTACTTAGATCCAGCTGACTCCGAAATATTATTGGACCTGCTTGCGTCTTCTGAGTTGAAGGTGGTATATCAGCCATATGACTGGGGTTTGAACTGCTAAATCGTGCTATCAAAGTTCTGTAAATATGTCACAGTTTGGTTTTGATCTATACAAATGACCTCAAATACATGTCCTATATTGACTTTTCTGAGTATTCTATGTCTCTGCAGAACGGTAGAGTGGTAGAACTAGGAAGAGATTTAAGGCCTAAAGAAAATATGGTTTCATTATATGACCTATCGTTGTATTTACCGTCTTCCTACTACATTTTGATACTTATTATTTGGTGCTACTTATGATGGTTTTAACTCTGTACTCTGCAACCTTGAATTTGTGATGCAGCTGAATTACTTTGTTTTGGGCTAATGAGTCATGCCACAACTATTTCTTTCTTAATGGTTGAAGAGATTTAATTACAACCATTACTCATCATTTGTTCTCAGTTCTCACTATGTTTCTCCACTAGTGTTTTTAAGCAAAGAGCAAATAATTAATTATCTTATACACTAGCACATTCTGTTTCGCAGTGAGTAAAAAATACATCTTCAAAAGCACGATATCTACAATCTTAAACAAATCTTTCTTGTATTGAAGACGAAGGCGTTCAATTACATCACCCTAGATGTCAGAGAAAAGGGGATATGATATGAGAGAAATATGGGTTCGCCCACAGCTAGCAATCAATAACCAAGTTACTTTTGACATAAAATGATTCATAATAATTTTTATTATAATTTATGGCAAGATAGTTAAATTAATTCTAACTCTTTCATTTTTGGGACAATTTCTAACTCTTGTTTTTTATACAAGTTTCTTTACAAAATTATACTTATACATGTAATTCTTAATAGGAGAAAGATGTACCAAAAAATAAAGAGAATTTTGATTTTACTAATTTATATTTATTTTTGACAAATACAAATTTATTCTTATTGGCTATTAATGTATTCTTATTTCATAATACAAAGTGGAAATGCATAAGACACGATTAAAATTAAGTAAATAAAATTGTATTCAAAATTAAAAGTGACACTCATTTTAAGATAATTTATTTTGATAAATGTGACATTTATCATCAAACAAAAAGATTAATATTTTTTTAAAAAAATATTATCATTTTTAAAAAACCTCATTTAAATTTTTGCTTAGGCCTCATATGCATTGGGTCGGCCGTTTATTGAGACTTTTTTTTTGGAAAATTTCTTTTCCATCCCCCCTGTTTCTTTTATGCCCCCCTTACTTACGTAATTACCCCTGCGCAATCCATCGGTTTTTACGAACCGATAAAACGCGAGAAAACGAGAAACTTCGGTTTTTAGAAACCGTTGTTGTATCGGTTTATACGAACCGAAATATTCGTATATAGAGGCAGAAGCTGTGTTATTCTGTCAGTTACGTTTTTAAAACACAAAAACACCAAAACCCTACTCCTCAAGACCTCTTAGGCGATTTTTGAAGAACTGCAGCATCCAACTCCCAAACACACTTAATCAAGTAAGTTCCAATCCTTTTTGATCATTCATTGTGCTTGTCTTGAAAATTCATTACTCTAAATTTTTTTATTTCTTCATATTTATAGTTTTGTCTTTGAATTGTTGAATTCTTTGGTTGCATTGTTGTTTGTTGTTGATTAATTGTTAGGTTTGAATAATTAGAACATGTTAACATGATTGCATGTAGAGTATTAGGTTTGAATTGAATTTGATGTTGTTTCCAATTATCTTGCATGCTAGATGTTTGACAAAATGTCTAAGTGAAAAAACAAATGTCTAAGTGAATAATTTGTGTTACGATTAAATGTTTGGTTGAATTATAAGTTTCAATTTTTCATAGATTACAAGTTTCGTATATTGAGTTTGAATTTTTTTTGTTATGTATAGGGTATGGAAGGAGATGATGTTGCTAGAGGTAGGCACGGTAGAGATAGTAAAGCACACGCTTCTGCTCGATCAAAGGCTGGTCCTGCTGCACGAAAAAGAGGTCGTGGTAAGCATGGACAGCCTGTATATCAAAGAACAAATGATAATGAAGCCGGTGGTTCGGGTGGTTCTCGTTCGCGTGCACGTTCACGGTCACGTTTAGGCCAAGCACAAGTTGATGCGCCTGGTGGCTAACCTGAGTTTGATGCAAATCAATACATAAACGATGATGCTGAGTATGCGGAAGCCGAAGAACAAGCACCGCCGCAAGAACAACCACAAGAGGCAGAAGCTGAAGAAGAAGTTGTTTATGGAGGAGGACCGCACGATTTGTCGTTATTATCAGAATACCATAAGCATAGGTCAATTTAGATATGGGAGGCAGATTCTCAGAACCATGATGTAAGATAAAAATACGAAGTTTAATTTATTAATTTACTAAGTATGTCGAATGTAATGCTTATTAATCTTTTATTTTGTTTAAATTGTATCAGGTGTTAAAAAGAAAATTGCGTTGCGTTGCAAGTGGGAAGAAGGTGATAGATATCCAAAAACCGGATGAGGATCAGAGGTGGTTTTGGGATCCAATTGATGCTGGTGGTTTGAGATCGCTAACCAAGACTAATTATAGTGTCCTTGACTATGGGCTTCTCTGGTCTTTTGCTGAGAGATGGCATCCGGAGACGAGTACCTTCCACCTTCCTATAGGTGAACTAGGCATCACATTGGACGACGTACAGTGTCTGTTGCATTTGCCAATTGAAGGGAAGTTTTTGAACCATAGGAAGATGACAAGGGATGAAGGGGCTGACATGGTTAGTTCGTTTCTAGGAGTTGAAAAAGAGTTGGTGATGGAACTGTTTGCTAAGCTTGGCGGCCCACATTTGAGGCATACATTCGTGGAATCAGTTTTCATAGACAATTGTGGTTATGCTAAAAAAGCGGTGGCTGAAGGAAAGCCTATGCATGAGGTTAGGCTGTACAGAGAGAGGGCTATACAAGCATTTTTGCTCCATTTGGTCTGTTGTACCACTTTCAGCAACAAAACATCGTACTACGTGGACGTTGTTTACTTGCAGTTCTTTCAGGACTTGTCAACTATCAATCAATGGAATTGGGGTGCTGCTGCTCTTGTTCATCTGCAACATTATTTGGATGATGCATCCGATGCAAGCGTGACTCAGTTGGCTGGCTACATGTCATTTCTTCAGGTAAAAATTTACGTGCGTTTTCGTTTTTTGATATAATTTAACTTATATAGCATATTATTTTTTTTGCCTATAACCAAATTATTTCGTCATTATTTCAGGCATGGGTAATTGTACATTTTCCAAGGCTTAGTGTGTGGGGTCACTCAGAGAATTATGAGGAATGGATCGGTTGGGCCGGAAGATTTAATCCAGGCCAAGGTCATAAGGATGGTGCTGCATATAGGCAAAGTTTGGATAACATCCAAGTTACGGACTGCGTTTTCAGTCCGTATGACCACCGTCGGCACTTGCGCCCATTGATAGATGCATGTTGGTTTTCAGGATGGTTAAGGGATGGTAAATTGAGAGCCAAACATTTGCCTGAACGGGTGCTGAGACAGTTTAAATATGTATAGGGCATTCCAAGACACCCGAATACGTCTGCGACGCCGGGCATGAACTTGTACGAGATAGATCGAGTGTGGATGGAAGAGCTGGAATTGAGAATGATTGATGAAGAAATGAGGGGTCGTCCTGTGGTTAGTGCATGGGAGCACGAACCGTGATATATGAGATGGTTTTACAATGTCTCACATCCAATTATGCGGCCCGTTGAAGCACCTCAATCACCACTGAGGCCACCTAACTTAGAGGTTGTGATGGAGGCGCAGGAAGCAAGGCGTGATCCTAATGCATTGGAGGTATGCAGAGATGTGCATCGTGAGCTTGAAAGGGCACTTGGCGCCGGTGAGGCGCGGGAGGGATCTCCCATTTGGCATATGGTGCAGCGAGTCCTTAGGATGCTGAACCCGTGTATAACATGTCGACGATTAAGGCGGGGGAGACGATTTGAAAGACGGGGCACTTTAAGTTAATGTTGTTTGTATAAGACAATGTGTTGTTTGTTTTTTTAACGTATTGTAGACTTTGCGTATTGTGATGTATTAACAATATATTTTTAATTAATCATATCGTATTGTGTTATTTGAGTTTGTGGTTTGATTGAGTTTGTTGATAAGTTTTATTTGAATTTATTGTGGTTTGTGGTTTGATTGAATTTATTGTAAGTTTTTTAACGACAAAAAACAGGTTTTGACCTCGCCTATGAGTTTGGCCTCGCCTATATAAGGTGGTAATGCATAAACAGAACTGGAAGCAGGTCTGTAACCTGCTAATGTGCATTTCGGTTTCTATAAACCGAAGTTATTTCGGTTTATACGAACCGAAATTAAAGTATACGTATATTCAAATGGTTTATAGAAACCAAAATACTGGAAGATATAAATTAAAAACGTAATTTTTATTTCAATCAACATTAACAACGATTACAACCACACAACAGATCTTTTTTAATGGAAATAAACCAAACAACGATTACTAACTACTAAACAACGATTACGAACAACTAAACAACGTTTACGAACATCATTATTAATGGAAATAAACTGAAAAACGATTACGAAAATCCAACGACGGGTTCAACGGATCCTTAATTTTGACCATAGTTTCGATCTTCCGGTCGAACTAAACATTCAAGGATAGTTTCAACGGATCTCTTCAGTGTCGCATCTAACTCGATAGGATTCTTTCGCTGATACTGCTTGAAAATTGAAAGCATTGTGTCAACGTCGTCGTTGTTTTCAATTTTCATTTTGGTGAAACTTACTCGTCCGTTGGAATCAATTGAAGGCTTTCGAAACGTGATAGCAGTGACAGTTTTGTTGTCGTTGTCGTCCGCAACAATTTGATTCAGCTGCTGTTTGAGACCATTGAATGTTTCATCATCGTTCATTCGAAACAACTTCGGACTACCGTTGTTGAAGTAAACTGCTGAAAGGTGAGTTCGCTTTCGTTGAGTGCATGAAACATCCATTATTTTTTATGTCTTTGTTTCTTGAGCCAATGCCAATATTTATAGAAGGTTAATGCAAATTAATAACGGTGGTTGTGCGTTAAATGCGGTTGGTGCAAATTAAAAGCGGTTGGTGCAAATTAAAAGCGGTTGTTGTAGATATTAAATTGGTATAAATGTATTAGTTAGAAACGGTAAAAAAAATACGTACAATTTACAACGAAACATACACACATAAAAACGTACTACTTTTATTATTTTGCAAACAGATTACAAGCGAAAACATGGAAATTAAAGTTCATAACAACGTAAGTTAAAATACGACAATTGCATAATATCATAAAAACAACAGAATTAAAAAGACGGCAATTTAAAATACTAGCTTACAACTCCTTCATCATTACTCAACTATCAAAGTAACATACAAACGTGGATATTTCGGATCAATTAAGCAGACGCCGAACATAGAAACCACATCATCATCATCTTTCAACTCTTTCCAGTCGTAAATACGTGTTGCGTCGTCGTAATTCAGAATATCACATGCCAAACTCATGTAATGATCGTAATGGCAAATTTTGTCAATTTTGATTTGTTTAGCGTATTTGGCCTGGTACAAACGTTGAATCTTATTTTTGAGAGACCTAAGAGTTGTCAATGTATCATTCAATTCAGCGGTAAATAATTCGTCGATACCCCGAAACTTGATAGTAAATGGATAGGATTCGGGAAAAGAATTTTGAGACATATTTAAAATAAATTGCTAACTTTAGGTTCGATGGTGACACACTTAAGGTTCGATGGTGACACACTTATTTATAGTAGATATGGAAGTAATCCTAACCATTCATATTGTCGGCAAAATCAAGACCGTCGAAAGTGCGATACAGCAATTTATATTCGAGTTTGACAACCTGTCAAAGTGTCAGTGCATTTTGAATCATTCAAAGTGTCGGCAAAATCGTAACCGTTCAAAGTGTCGGTGCGTTTCAAACCATGCAAAGTGTCGGTGCATTTTGAACCGTTGAAAGTTTCCGTATAATTTTGGCTTTACTACTTATCTTCCCCCCCCCCCCCCCCCCCCACAACCTCTTTTCTTTTATGCCTCCAACGAGATTTGAAGTTCAAAATTTTCATCAACATTATTTCGGTTCGCAGAAACCGAAATGCTTATGTCTTCCCCCCCCCCAACCGGTTCGCAGAAACCGAAGTCATTTTCGGTTTATAGAAACCGACAGAACCTGTAACATTAACAGAGAGCATGTGTTATATCAGAACCACCTCAAATAAATATTTTAGGTCTTAACCTGTTTTTTTCATACATAACCAAACAGTTTCATACATAACTCAAATCGATAACATTCACATTATAATAACGTTCAACTTTACATTGTCATATGATAAATTAAATCGAAACGCAATGCCATATAATATTGTAATGTTTACTACATAATGCGCATAACAAAAAAATAATGTGCATAACGCAACATACCAAAATAAGGCGCCTAATACAAAAAGAATGCGCCTAATACCACATAATGCGCCCAATACCAAAATAATGCGCCTAGATTTCGATTGGATCCTCTACATTACTTCCGACCCCTTGGTTTACCACAAGTGACTCGCTTCTTTCAATTTCCAACAATTGTTTGAATTGAATTTGTCTGTCCGCAAAAAGTGTCTCCCATTCAACAGCTTCCGGTTTACATTGTTGCCTCCATCCAAGAGCCGTGGGAGGTAACGGAGATCCGTCCTTCAAAGTGACAAACATAAAGTGATTCGGTATTGCCCCAATGCAAATAATCTTCGAACCAACATGTGATGGATGGCCACGCAATGGAAAACAAGTCTTAGATGCTCCGCTTCTATCAAGTTTTGACAATTGAACCACAACTTTTCCATAGCAACTAGCAACAACAAATCCCATGTTAGGGAAAGTAAACCACTTATCTTGTGGTAAAATAGCATGCCTAGACCTTCTCTTAAGCGACACAAGTGCATTTTCAATATATGTCAGCCGATCCGGACCACTAAACAGACTCAAATACAACTCCCTGTGCAAGCTAAGCTCCCTCATCATGTGAAGTCTCACTAGCTCAAAATCCTCTTCGGTATTGTTTTGAAACAAAGATATCGCACGATACCCGCAATATCCGTCAGCATTTGTGTCTCTTATATCTTCAATGAAAGGATGCATAAACTTCGGCATATGCTCAAGAAGTGGATTTGGAGGAAGAGGTGCATATGAAATAGGAGTTGGAGTCAAATTAATTCCTTGTGACTCGCACGGCTGTCCTTGTGAAGTAGACACCTTTTTCTTTGAAGATGACGGCTTTGATTGAGAACACTGTGTATCGGCAACTTGTCTATCAACGTGTTCCCAACGAGAAATTTCTCGACTTGTCGATGCATTTGTCTTTGCTTGAGAACCACAAACGTCTTTCTTCTTTTTTGCACCTTTTGCTTTGACAGGTTCAAGAGGCGCTTTCAAGTTGGTTGTTTCCGGGAATGCAATTAGACGAAGTTGATTTCAAATTTTATTTTTTACGGTGACATCCGATCTTTTCAACCGTTCCTGAAAACAACAAAAAAATAATTTCAATAATCAATACAACATAACCGGAATTGTAAATGAAAATTAACAATCATAAAATCGTAATAGAAATAACAATCGGTAAATCGAAATTAACATAACAAGGCATCTATAATCATCGAAAATTGCTTTAACGTAATTTAAAATAAACTTAACGTAACAAGGCAAATTAAATCATCGAAATTAATTTAAATTCATACAAACCTGAATGGCGTGCCACTCCGCCAAACACGCATAATCATCACCAACTTCGTCAGCTCGCACATCAGCCTCAAAACAAAGCCTCTTCCAATGAATATAAATCTCATCGAGTCGAATCGGGCGCTTGTGTTGAATCTTCTTAGCAATCAAACAAGCACATGGCAAACCAAAGGTTTTTCTAATAACACAGCCACACTTCTTGCTATCCATCCCGACTTCTTCGACTCTTTTTGCTTCGGTGTAAATATGATCCATTGCGGTCCTTGAAATTTTGTAAAACAAAAACGAGTAAAGATGATTCTCCTCGTATCTGTGTTCCGCAACAGACATACTTTGACTAAACTGTGTTTGGACCTCCGCAAATTGATTAATCAACATCTTATTTATCGCTTCTCAACCCTTAACCAAATCACCATTACCATCCTTCAAGTAATTCTTCAAGACACCGTGCGCCGATTCAACTCTGTTGGTGGTATAATTTCCCATGTGCATAAACTGGTCTACCCAACAACGGACAAGCTTTTCTTTGTCGGTGTCTAAAACAGTCTGCTCCACATATGCAACAAATTTAGGCCACTTCTCACACAACTTCCTAAACCCCATCACAACATCTCCATAACATTCGACATTAGGCGAGTCCAACAAATCCTTAAAGGCACGCATTATGTTGTCCCACACATCGGACTGCCTCACCCCCTCTGCATTCTTCACTTTAACCAACTCCTTCATCCGACTAGAAACATTTTTTTCCACATGCCACCGACAAACCATAGCTACGGATGATGGAAAAACTTCAGGAACGACATTCATTAATGCCACATCTCTGTCGGTAAGAATTACCTTAGGCAAAATGTCGTCACTTTTTAAAAGACTACGTCATTGCTCTAGAACCCATCGGAAGTTGTCTTCTTTTTCATTACTCATCCAGGCAAAACCAACATTAAAGGTCCTTTCCGTAGATGTGAAACCAACAATCTCAAACAACGACATTTTATATTTGTTGGTTTTGTATGTCGAGTCCATAACTAACACAGTAGAAAATGAATTAAAGAGACTCACAGACCTAGGATGTGCAAAGAAAACATCCTGAACCACGTGTGATCCATCAACATCAACCGATCGAGACTTGAAATAATAGTTGTTTTCTGCAAGTTTTTTGAAGAGGTGTTGCATTTCCGTCATTGACGCCCTCAATGCAACATTGTACCGATAGCGAGCATTGTAAACTTGCTTTTGATTTGTCTTGTTGCTTGGATCTCTATCCTTTAAAGTTGAAAGAATGTTCCTAGGCGCGACCAAATTTCTTGTCATCTCATCCATAGCTTCCTTCTCTTCCCGTTTCAATCTTCCCACAACCAAATGACCTTCTAAGCCTTTGTCTAACTCGTGGTTATGCATGCCATTCACAACAGATAGATGCCATTTTTTATCGGCATGAAAATAACCTCGGAGTCAAAACGGACATTGACATTTTCTCGTCCCGGTTTTGTCCGTTTTTAACTTCTTTGCTTGCGACACGTAAGTTCCTCCCCGTTCGCATTCCAACCTGAAAAACTGCTTTCTTTTACCACCACCATAATCAGACTTGCCAATGATGATCGCAAAATTTAACTTTGCTGCGACGCTTCGTGCCCATTCAATCATCTCATCACGGTCGGAAGTTGTTTTGTCCTTGACGAAATGTGCAGCTGTGTTGATCTGTATGACCGGCGGCTTCGAACTACTAGGATTCATCTCAACAATGCCTGGTGCTTCAATGCCTAGCACCACACACCGATGCGGTTCGCTTTCGTTCGACATAGCTACCTATTAAAAAAACGCAAAATAACAAATAATCAGCCAAATTTAAAATCTAAGTGTTTTTCACATCTAATATACCTAATTCAATTCTAATGTGTCAATTCTATAAGGTATAACAAGTTTCTAATAATCCTATAAGCCAGACATTACAATTACAGAGAGCTGCGCAGGAAATTTGAATTTCTAAATTTTATCGGTTCGCAGAAACCGAAGACACATTCGGTTAGTAGAAACCGACCGATTCTGTGTCAGAATCCCTAGAAATTCTAGACCCCTATGACAGCGAAAATCAACAAATTAAACCGATTGTTACCTTAAGATTGAGCTTTGATGCGTTTTCCAATCGTTAGCTAACGTTCCAATCTTGATTTTGAGCTTCAAATGACGTGAAAAACAGAATGTGTTCGTGGAATACTTTTGATAGTGTATTGAAGAAGAATGAGAAATGAAGAGCTGGCTTCTGCAAATCTGATACATATAGATATACTTCGGTTTTTAGAAACCGTCAGAATTAGCGAGTGGTTTCTAAAAACCGAAGTTTTGCATTTTCTCGGTTCGTAGAAACCGTTACAATTTGCACTATTTTTTGCCATTTTTCAGGGTCAAAATGGGATTTTTGGGGGGTATAAAAGAAACAGGGGGGCTGGAAAAGAACTTTTCTTTTTTTTGAACTTAATATAAAATTGAGAATTTATATTTTAATTTAGAAAGTTAAATGTTGCAAATTTTAATTAAAGAAATTGTGAAAAACACAAATAATATGATTAAGTTTTTTTTAAGAATGTTAGATGAATAGTAATACACAACTTATTTTTTCTAATTTTCATGTATTAAATATAACTTTTGAAATCATATGTATCAATCACCAAGAACACCCCCGACCAATTATGAAGTCTAAATTAACAAATATATCAATATTAATAAATCATACACAATTTCTTTTCATGTATTAAACATGACTTTTGAAGTCATTCATATCAATCACAAAAAACAATCAACCATTTATTAGATGCATAACACCATTAATGTATTATAATACGTTCTCCTTGATTTTTGATATATATACTACAACATGCATAATCATTTTTTTATCTCTTATTTATTTTCATATTTTCTTTTGTATTTTTTTCTTTTCTTTCCTTTATCTTTTTTGCATAAATTCATAAAAATAAAAATCAATTGTGCAAACTTACGGAATACATTGTTACTATAAAAAACAAAAATATATATTCTCTAACTATTTACAATATTATTAAAATAAATTTATTATCATCCAATATTTATACATATTGTATGTAGGGTTAATATGTTTTTACCCCTGCAAAGTAGGTGAATTTTGTTTTACCCCCTGTAATATTTTTTTTTGAGATTCGGTCCTTCAAAAGTAAAGATTCTTTGCATTTGCCCTCTGAGTGGCCAATCGGCATAAAATCTTTGTTTTCGATGACGTGACATGCATATTTGGACACTGACTGGATAAAGATGTTTGTATGGCATGTTTAGTTGGCTTTTTTTATTTCTTTTCCATTTATTTTAATTTCATCATATTATTTATAATTAACAATTATATAAAAAAAAATAATGAAATCAACTTTATTTTCTCTTCTTCTTCACTGATTTTACAACCTTTCTTCTCCATCCTCATACTTTCTAAATTTCTTTATTTTCTTCAATCTCTATAAATCCTTCCAACTAAACTCAAAAGTTTCACTCTATTTTCTCTAAGTTTCACTCTAACTCAAACACAAAATTCAATTTGTCAATGGATGAAGAATATGAGATTGTTGCTTTGATTTTTGTAAACCCAGATTCGGAATGAATGAGAGAATAATGTTGCTCCGATTCAGAAACCCTACACCCCCCAAATGGTTTTGTGCATCCAACAGCCCTTGGCGCCGCCGCAACTGTGGCCATTTCCGCCTTGTTTGTTAGTGGCCGCCGCACCTTTTTTATCTTTATCTGTTGTTGGTTTTTTTTTTTTTTTTGTGATTTTTAAGTGTTTTATATTTTAATGAATAGTAGTTTTAAGTATTTTATTCTGGTTGTTGTGGGATTAGTGAGCACAAATTCAAAAATCTAACCCATAAATCAGTCCCCAAAACAATAGATCTGGGTAGAAGAATGTATGGGTGAAGGAAGCCATAACAATAGAAAAATGGGTTTTAAACGGTGTAGTTTCTTATTTTGCATCAATCACCGTACCATTCTGGTTGGATGAATTTTGGTTGCATCTTATTGAGTCAGACAACATGAATACAAAAATTTTTGTACTGTCTTTTTAGCTTGATGATGTTACGGTTTTTATTTATTTTTGGTGTGCTTTAGGATTACCACACTTGGATTTATGATTTATTTTAGTTTTATGGATCTAACAAAAGGAATGAATTTTTTTCTGAGTTATTTTTGTTTGAAGTTGAAAGAAGATGATGATTTTAGTTGTAGAAGTCATATGATGAAGATGATGATTCCTTTTTATTTTTTTAATGGATTTGTTGTTTTTTAATTTAATTTTTACTTTTTAAAATAATGAAAAATAATAATTATACAATCATTAATGAGTTGGCAATAAAAAATAAAAAAGTTTTGTATGGACATGCCACATCATCATTTTGTCCTAGTTACATGACACGTTGTGTACTTAGGGGGTAAATGCAAAGAATCTTTACTTTGCAAAGACCAAATCTCAAAAAATTATATTACAAGGGGTAAAACAAAACTCGCCTACTTTGCAGGGGGTAAAGACCTATTAACCCTTATATGTGTTATTAAAAAATATTTGGTGCCTTTCTCAAAAAAAAAAAGGTACCTTTCTGAATATGGGGTTTTGGACCATTGTCCATCACGAACCATACTCAAAACCATAATTATTTATGGGTATTTATACATTAAACTATTTGTCTAGTGTCTATCTACGATTATCGTGCGTAAATATATAGGCATTTTATCTTCATGTTTCTGTGTTTGTATAACATGTACTTGTTTCATTTACATATGAAATATTGAGTTTACTAAATATTTGGGTTGGGTAAACGACCCGATTTTAGAAAAAAAGGTTGAATTTGGATTAAAAAACCCTAAAATATTACTCAAATACTGTAAAAATGGACTTTACTCTTCCGTTTTTACTTTCTTCGAACCCCTAAAAATCCAATTTTGCCCTCATAAATAATTTTCTAAAAACATTTTCCAAAATTCATATTTTTACGGAATCTATTTTTCAAAATAGACACATGTAGTTTTCTGATTTATTTTTTTCCATTCATATTCAAGTATTTTGGATTCTATTTTTCAAAAAGTTAACTCTTTCGAAAAACGTTTTTCAAAAATACAAATATTTTTGAACGCATAATCCGAATATGCTTTGGAAAACAATTTCCGAAGTGAAAACGTTTTTCGAAATTTTGTTATATGTGATCAAAACCACAAATTTGTTGTTACCTGATTTTTCATTAATCAATATCCAAACTTAATCCAAAATATAATTTTGAAAAATATTTTCCGAAAATTATTTTGGAGGACAAAATTGGAATTTGAAATGGGCAATACAGGTATTGATTTGATTAAAAATTGTATATAAAATATCATTGGAATGACATGTGCCAAATTTTTCTAACCTAACTTCTTGAGAGGGAAGACAAAAATAAAATTAAGTGATTATTGGTATTTAATCGCAACCATTCATTAATATTAAAATTAAAGTTAATTTGGAGTAACTTATTAAAGTTACTCTTAGAATCAATTGATCCATTCTTATATGAGAATGACAAATATATATATATATATATATATATATATATATATATATATATATATATATGAGAATGAATATGAACCATCTGATTTAAATAAAAGGCTTAGATTAAAACATAACCATGTGTCATTCTCATATGTTATCTTATTCCAATTTAACTTTCTCTCTTCCCCAACAAAACACATATGAGCTTCTTATTTTATACCTCACTACCTTGCGTCAATCCCTTTCCCGCGACCATCTTACTTCCGGCGGCCAACACTCTCCCCAGCCACCCTGTGATGCACGGGTACTCTATTTTTGAAAGAGTATCAGTATCGAGTACTGGTACGCATACGGTACTCCCCCGGTATGCACCGACGGCGAACCAATTATTTTTTTACCCCGGTTCGCGTGAGGCACGCCTCGGTACGCGCGTCGGTACAGATTTACAACAAAAACAATTTTTTTATACAACTAGAAATAAATTGTTCAGATTCTTTTTAATTTATTTATTTTTTTAAGATTCCTTGTTTCATCGGTGTATCAACATCTATATTCGTGTATCAGTAAACATTTGTATCCGTGTATCAGTAACCTTCCAGTTCAACAAGTAGGCTAATGCATTAATATCACTTTTATTTATTATAATAACATGTAGCAGCATTACATACTTGTAGGGGTGGACATATTTTGTCCGTCCGGCCCAAACCGGTCGGTCCATTAAGCCCGATTGAGAGCGGGTGGGTCTTCTCGGGTCAACGGGTCGCCCAGGTCAACTGATCCGGTTGTTATTGGATTTACTTGGTTGGTTTCGGTTGGGTAAAATCAACCCATGGTTGTCCATATCCGACCAAGATATGTACATAGTAATAATTACTCCACTAGAAAGTGTGTCAGTTACTCAATTTTTTTTCCTGCTGATATGACTATTGTCTAGTGCCTTGAGACACACAAACTGACATAAAGCAAAACTCAATTAATTATTTGAGACAAATTAATTCTACAATACTGTATGTTATTTATTCTAACCCACTATTCAAACACTCCTTTATTGTCAATCAATTTATGAAACCACTTTTTCTTTCTTTTTTGTTTCTCTCTCGTTTAAACCCACAATACACCTCAACCCATCTTCTACTCTCCACATACAAGATGATGATATGCAGACATGAGAAGTACTACCAATCCACCACCATACAACTTCGCTGCTTCATCTTGTTTAGTGTGAAAAATTTCTTAATCAAATAAAAAGTGTTATCTTTGTTCAATATTTGTCAAGTGTTCTTCATTTTTAATGTAGTTTTTTTGCCTTTTGATATGGGTTCCTTCAGTAGTTTTTCTTTTCTCTTCCTGAATCTTGTGCAAACAATTTTTTTCTGTTAACAAACCGTGACAAACCACCCGCACAAGCCGACAAAGCGCCTCAACTGAAACCGATCAAACCGATGACACAGGTGGATGGAAGTGGGTGAGACATTCTCAACCGTGGGTTACTTCGGATGAGAGCTTTTTAACCGAATTTCGATCCTATCCGACCGATGTCCACCCCTACATACTTGCCTATTTTTACTTTTCTAAACTACAACTTGCAACAACAAGAAGTGAAGGTTGAAAAACACACAAGAAGGGGGGGGGGGGTTGAATTGTGTTAAGATTTTTTCTAAGTTAAAACAAATTGCAGCGGATAAGGTATAACACACACAATATATGAGGATAGGGATAGAGAGATGCTCAGAATTTTTATACTGGTTCCTCCCACTAACAGGAGTAGTCCAGTCCTCTTGTCTTTCACAAGAGATTTCACTATAATCACTCAGATTACAAATGCTCAAGCACTAAGCAAGAGACTTCAAACTGCTCAAGCACAAAGCAAGAGACTTCTAACTGCTCAAGCACAAAGCAAGAGACTTCCAATGCTCAAGCACAAAGCAAGAGACTTCCAATGCTCAAGCACAAAGCAAGAGACTTCCAATGCTCAAGCACAAAGCAAGAGACTTCCAATGCTCAAGCACAAAGCAAGAGACTTCCAATGCTCAAGCACAAAGCAAGAGACTTCCAATGCTCAAGCACAAAGCAAGAGACTTCCAACTGGTTTTAATGTTAATAAAGATAACAGATTAACACTTGATATACAATCAGAGGTGTTTACAAAATACAACGCAGTTACAAGACTAACTTAGAAAATTATCACAAAGTTTCTAAGTGTTTGATAGCTTCAGAATTTGACAGAGTTTCAGCACGTTCAGAAGCTTCAGTCTTGATTAACATTTCTTCACAAATCTTCTTCCTTTTATAGATGATAAAATGAACGTTGAAGATTATAGCCGTTTGAAGAATTGAGACGCTCCTTTGTATAGATCAGTGAGCTTATTAGCTGTTCTGATTTGCAGTAGCTTAGGAGCTTAACGTTTACTACAAAATGAGAGATTCCTTTTGGCTTTTGATATTTGAACCTTGGTGAAAGCCAAATAAGGAAATAATCGTTTCTGAAGCCTGACTTGAAAAGGACCTTTCCATGGTCAAACCTTTTCATTCTTGGTTTCTGCGTTTGGACTTAGTCAGGCACAGTCTTCAATAAAATTGTACTCTCAAATGTAGCTTGACACTTATCTCTGACGAGCCTTCAGATTTTGATAGGCTCAGAATTACTTGTTTCAGATCTGGTGAGCTCAGATGTTCTTCAGATTTTGATAGGCTCAGAATTACTTGTTTCAGATCTGGTGAGCTCAGAAGTAATTCCTTCAGAAAATCTAAGGTTCAGATAATAACTTCAGAGTTTCACAGGCTCAGAATTACTTGCTTCAGATCTGGTGAGCTCAGAAGTAATTCCTTCAGAAATTCTAAGGTTCAGATAATAACTTCAGAGTTTCATAGACTCAGAATTACTTGCTTCAGATCTGGTGAGCTCAGAAGTAATTCCTTCAGAAATTCTAAGGTTCTTTAGTACGCAAATTTTAACTTTTAATCCTGCACACTGAATTAAATTATTAGTACTCCAATTTAACCTTAAATACATTGTTATCATCAAAATCAATTAAGGAGATACAAAATCATAATTTTGTTCCAACAATCTCCCCCTTTTTGATGATGACAACTATATGTATTTAAAATCAATTGTTGTTGTTTTTATTTAACATCTTGACTTCAGGTTCTGAGGTTTGCAAGCTCCCCCTGAGTCTGATAAGCTTCAAAAGTTTATCAATGATAAATATAAAACAGTCTAAGAGTAATATTTAATGTCAAATATAATTTCATATATTCTACCTTCAGAATTAGAGGTTTGCAAGCTCTATTTCTTCAGATTGACAAATATAAGATATGGTTTGCAAGCGTATCTTATATTATATGAATTTATGTTGGACAAAATTTATTACTCCCCCTCATTAAAAGTTTAAAAGACTTTAATATAACTTAACAAGAGTAGAGTTCAGAAAATGTGATCTTTAGAGCTTCAGAAATAATTTCACTGCCATAGGAGATGAAATAATATTTTCTCCCCCTTTGTCATTATCAAAAACGGGTCAGTCAAAGCACACGTTACAGGGTAGTAGATGCACACAGCAAACAACCACCAGCAGTAAATGCATTCAACGGTAAAAGGGAATTGTTAAGTACCATGGTGAAACAGGGAATTGTTTCAGAATGAAGACGAGTTTCTTCAAGATCTGAATCAGTTCCAGGAAAAGGTGGAGTGGTTTGAATGGATGAGGGGTTTGGTTCAGAAGTGGTTGGCTTAGGAGATGAAGTCTGAAGGGGTTCAGTTTGGGATTCAGCAGGGACTTCAGAATTTTGAACATTTGAGGGTTCAGATTGGTCTACGTCCATTGCTATTGGGGTAGACTCAGAATCTTTAATAGGAGATTTCTGAGGGGATTTAGGGGTGTCAGAAATGGTTATAGTAGAAGTTTCAAAATATTGGGGAAACAAGATAGTGACGTAATGGGGGCTTGGCAGTTACTTTTAATAAAATCATCATTAGCTCTCCTCCATTACCCAGCGTTTACTAGACATGATGGAAAGTTACACAGATAAGTAGTGTTTTCAGAAGCCAGCTGTCAGTTAGAGAAACTGAGCAGTCAACTAACACTTAGAGTAGGTATCTGAGTCACAAGAGATCATATTTAATAATAAATAATTCTGATTGCTTCAGATGAGAGAGTGCTTCAGAACCTATATAATAGTTTCTGAGCCGTCCAAACTTCTGAGGCCCTTCAGAACTAATTTATTCATTCAGAGTTAACAGCATTCAGAAACATCATTCAGAATTAAAAACCATGTTCAGATTTTTCTTGATAAAATTGAAACGATCAATAGCAAGAGGTTTGGTAAAGATATCAGCCCATTGATGCTCAGTATCAATGAATTGAATCTCAATTACTCCCTTCTGAACATAATCTCTAATGAAGTGATGCTTGATCTCAATGTGTTTAGCTCGTGAATGCAAAATAGGATTCTTAGACAAACAGATAGCAGCAGTATTATCACAGAGAAGTGGTATACTACTTATCCTTATCTGATAATCCTCCAGCTGATGTTTCATCCAGAGCAATTGAGTGCAACACTTAGCAGCTGAGATGTACTCTGCTTCTGCTGTAGATAGAGCAATAGTTGCTTGTCTCTTACTAGCCCATGATATAAGGTTTTCACCTAGAAATTTACAGTTTCCACTAGTGGACTTCCGTTCAATTTTATCACCAGCATAGTCAGCATCACAGAATCCAATAAGCTGATAATCTAAGGATTTCTTATAAAGTAATCCAAGATTAGTGGTTCCTTTCAAATATCTAAAGATTCTCTTAACAGCAGTTAAATGAGACTCTCTAGGATCTGATTGAAATCTAGCACACAAGCATACACTGAACAAGATATCTGGTCTAGATGCAGTGAGATAAAGGAGGGAACCAATCATACCTCTATATAATTTCTGATCTACTTTGCCTTCAGATTCTTCCTTCAGAAGACTGCTAGAGGGATGCATAGGAGTTGACATTGGTTTACAATCTTCAAGACCAAATTTCTTCAGTAAATCCTTTGTGTATTTGGTTTGATGCACATACACTCCTTCTTTTCTTTGATTAATTTGAATTCCCAAAAAGAATGTTAGTTCTCCCATCATACTCATTTCAAATTCATCCTGCATAAGCTTAGAGAAACTCTTGCAAAGAGAAGCATTAGTTGAACCAAAGATAATATCATCAACATAAATTTGAACAATTAAGATATCAGTTTTTAAGGTTTTTCTAAAAAGAGTGTTATCAACATGTCCTTTTTCAAAACCGTTTTCTAGAAGAAATATACTTAACCTCTCATACCAAGCTCTTGGAGCTTGTTTCAAACCATACAGAGATTTCTTCAATTTGTAAACATGATCAGGACACTTTATATCTTCAAAGCCAGGAGGTTGTTTGACATAGACCTCTTCATAAATTACTCCATTCAGAAATGCACTTTTTACATCCATTTGAAATAGAGTGATGTCATGATTAACTGCATAGGACAAGAGAAGTCTTATTGCTTCAAGTCTTGCTACTGGTGCAAAGGTTTCAGTGAAATCTATGCCTTCTTGCTGACTATAACCTTGTGCAACCAGTCTAGCTTTGTTTCTAACAACTTCTCCCTTTTCATTTGACTTGTTTCTGAATACCCATTTTGTTCCAATAATGTTCTTGTGTTTGGGTTTTGGTACCAGATCCCAAACGTCATTTCTTTCAAATTGATTGAGTTCTTCTTGCATTGCTACAATCCACCCATCATCTGAGAGTGCTTCTTCTATGTTTGTGGGTTCAATTAATGAAATTAACCCAACTAGGGATTCATCCTCTTTGAAAGCAGATCTGGTCTTTCTTGGGCTATCCTTGTTACCAACAATTAGCTCTTCAGGATGAGATGATCTATACTTGAATTTACTTTTAGGTGGAGCAGGTATCTGAGAGGGTTCAGGTTCTGAAGGGTCTTCAGATTCAAGACCTTCAGAGATATCTTCATTTTGAGTCTCAGATGGATATACAGCAATGGAGAGATCTTCACACTCAGAATTTGAGGAAACTTGAAATTCTGCAAAAGTCTCAGCTTGCTCTGACATTTTATCGTCAGGCTCTTTATCATCAAATCTAACATGTATAGATTCTTCAACTGTGTGAGTTTCAGAATTATACAATCTGTATGCTTTTGAGCGTTCAGAGTAGCCTATAAAGATACCCTTATAAGCTCTAGCATCAAATTTCTTTCGATAGACCTTGTTGTCTAGAATATAACAAGTACATCCAAACTGATGAAAATAAGAAATATTTGGTTTTCTTCCTTTGAATAGTTCATAAGCAGTTTTGTTCAGAATAGGTCTGATGTAGATTCTATTCTGAACATAGCAAGCAGTACTCACTGCTTCTGCCCACAAATACTTAGCTAGGTTAGACTCAAGCATCATGGTACGAGCCATTTCTTGCAAAGATCTATTCTTTCTTTCTACAACACCATTCTGCTGTGGTGTTCTAGGAGACGAGAATTCATGGATTACTCCATGCTCTGAGCAGAAAGATTCGAAAAAATCATTTTCGAACTCTCCCCCATGGTCGCTTCTAACCTTCAGAATCCGAAGATCCTTTTCACTTTGTATTTGCGTGCAGAAGTCACTGAACACCACAAATGCTTCACTCTTAGAACGAAGGAATTTCACCCAAGTCCATCTACTGAAATCATCAACAATAACTAATCCATATTTCTTACCATTGATAGAGGCTGTCGAAACAGGACCAAACATATCAATGTGAAGCAATTCTAAGGGTCTGCAAGTAGAGACAATGTTTTTAGACTTGAATGAAGTCTTAGCAAATTTTCCTTTTTGACATGAGCCACAAAGTGCATCTGAGTGATAATCAATGTCAGGCAAACCACTAACAAGCTTTTGTTTGCTAAGCTTAGAGATCAACCTCCAGTTAGCATGACCAAGACGCTTGTGCCATAGCCATTTCTCATCACTCAGAGACAAAAGACATATAATCTTTTGGTCAACCAAATCAGAAAAGTTTACTTTATAAACATTGCCAACTCTCATTCCCTTGAATACTACAGATTTGTCAGAGTCTTTTGATACAGTACATGATTCCTTATTAAATGTAACAACACACCCATTGTCACAAAATTGACTAATGCTCAATAGATTGTGTTTAAGTCCATCAACTAACCAAACATCTTTAATGGAAAGAGAAGAATTACCAACTGTACCTGTACCAATGATCTTCCCTTTTTGTTTTCCTCCAAATCCCACAGAGCCTCCCTCTTTCAGAGTTAGGGTTTGGAACATATGCTTTTCTCCCGTAATATGTCGTGAGCAACCACTGTCCAGGTACCAGGGCTGCTGTTTTACCTTTCCTTGCATGAGCATCTGAAGCAAACATTATTTCAGATTTTGGTACCCATATTCTGATGGGTCCTTTAGAGTTAGTCTTCTGAATAGTATTCCTTCTTTGTTTTCTATGATCAACACAAGATCTAGAATTAATTAAGCTTTGACAAGAATGTTTAGGCTTAATTTGATTCTTGGTTTTTTGATCTGGAGTATATCACAGTTCCAAAGGTCAAGCAAGGATCTGAAGTAACTTTACCTTGATTTCTCAGAGGTTCAGATGACTTCTGAGCCTTAACTTGAGAACTTTTGGACTCAGAAATTTTAGGTTCAGAAGAACTTGGAACTTCTGAGTCTTTGGGTTCAGGTTCAGAACCTCCTTCAGAGTTGGATGCCTTCAGATCAAGTGTACCACTTTTAACAAAGGTAGAGAATAATTCAGGTGGAGTATCATCCTCACTATATGATTTCAGAGGTTTATCCCAGTTCTTAAACCGAGAATAACCAATGCCTTCACCATAGTTACGAGTCATATGATAAATCATGGAAGCCATTTTACTCCTATTGAAGGTACAACGAATAAATTCGTGAAGAGCATCTTCATAATCATCATTGAGCTTGTCTGCCAAGACATAGTTAGATTCAACATGACAAATACGAATGTTTAACGATTCATTTTCATCATAAAGAATCTTGGCATCCTTTTTCAATGATTCATGAACATTCTTCAGAATTTTGTGTTGACTTACCATACGAGAGTAATGTTTCACAGCAATCTTAAGAGAATCAATTAATTCAGATTTAGTCATGTTAGAGTATACCTCATTTTCATCATCTGAGTCATCTTCAGAATCTCTATCAGAGTTGTTACCTTCAGAAGTTCTTGCCATTAAAGCCAGATTGCCTTCTTCATCATCTTCTCCTTCAGAGTCATTCTCAATGGTCTCCCAAGTGGCTAACAAACTCTTCCTTACCTTTTCTTTGTACTTTTCTTTCCCAAAGCTCTTATTCTTTCCTTTGTCCTTGGATGACATTTCTGGACAGTCCGCAATGAAGTGTCCAGATTTCTTGCAGTTATAGCAGTTGTTCAGTTCTTCCTTTTTGTCCTTTGAAAAGGAACTTCTTGAGTTGTTTCCTTTGTTTGGAAACCTTTTGTATTTCTTGTTCCATTTCTGAAACCTTCTAACCATTAGTGCCATTTCTTCATTCTCAGAATTTTCATCCATCATATCATCAGAAGTTTCTTCCTCTTGTTCAGACACTTTGATCTTTGCAGCTTTTGAGGAAGTCTGAACAGAGCTTAGAGCCAAGGACTTCATCTTCTTGATAGGTTCATCTGACATAAGTTCTAGCTCATGACTTCTGAGTGAGCTTATTAAATCTTCAAGAGTCACATTGTCCAAATCCTTGGATTCCTGAAAAGCTGTAACTTTTGGTCTCCATTTGGAAGGTAAGCTCCTCAGAATTTTCTTCACATGATCAGATGCAGTGTAGCTTTTCTTCAGAACTTGAAGACCAGAGACAAGGGTTTGAAACCTTGAATACATGGTTTCAATATCTTCATCTTCCTTCATTCTGAACAGCTCATATTGATGAACTAATAAGTTTGCCTTAGCTTCTTTGACTTGCTTATTTCCTTCATAGGTGGAACATAGAGAGTCCCAGATAGTTTTGGCACATGACTTGTTGGATATTTTTAAATACTCAGCATGAGATATTGCACCAATAAGCATATTCTTAACAGTATGATGCTTCTTATACTGTTTCTTCTTTTCAGCATCAAAGAGCTTTCTGTAGGTATTTCTTACAACACCTTCATCATCCATGTGTTCAAAATGTATACCATCTTCAATGATATCCCATAACTCATCATCGGTCCCAATGATGTAACTATACATCTTGGTTTTCCAGAAAGGAAAAGTAGTAGGATCACTGTTGAAGTAAGGTGGTTTGTCTCTGTGATTATCACTGTTCCTCTCCCCAGCAGAGTGATCAGGTCCAGAGGAAGCAGAAGGAGAGGTAACACCAGACATGTTTTTCAACTAAGTACCCCTAGATCTTTTACTGTTTCACTGTTAAGTGAAGAGCAACAGACCGGAGCTCTGATGCCAATTGAAGGTTGAAAAACACACAAGAAGGGGGGGGTTGAATTGTGTTAAGATTTTTTCTAAGTTAAAACAAATTGCAGCGGATAAGGTATAACACACACAATATATGAGGATAGGGATAGAGAGATGCTCAGAATTTTTATACTGGTTCCTCCCACTAACAGGAGTAGTCCAGTCCTCTTGTCTTTCACAAGAGATTTCACTATAATCACTCAGATTACAAATGCTCAAGCACTAAGCAAGAGACTTCAAACTGCTCAAGCACAAAGCAAGAGACTTCTAACTGCTCAAGCACAAAGCAAGAGACTTCCAATGCTCAAGCACAAAGCAAGAGACTTCCAATGCTCAAGCACAAAGCAAGAGACTTCCAATGCTCAAGCACAAAGCAAGAGACTTCCAATGCTCAAGCACAAAGCAAGAGACTTCCAATGCTCAAGCACAAAGCAAGAGACTTCCAATGCTCAAGCACAAAGCAAGAGACTTCCAACTGGTTTTAATGTTAATAAAGATAACAGATTAACACTTGATATACAATCAGAGGTGTTTACAAAATACAACGCAGTTACAAGACTAACTTAGAAAATTATCACAAAGTTTCTAAGTGTTTGATAGCTTCAGAATTTGACAGAGTTTCAGCACGTTCAGAAGCTTCAGTCTTGATTAACATTTCTTCACAAATCTTCTTCCTTTTATAGATGATAAAATGAACGTTGAAGATTATAGCCGTTTGAAGAATTGAGACGCTCCTTTGTATAGATCAGTGAGCTTATTAGCTGTTCTGATTTGCAGTAGCTTAGGAGCTTAACGTTTACTACAAAATGAGAGATTCCTTTTGGCTTTTGATATTTGAACCTTGGTGAAAGCCAAATAAGGAAATAATCGTTTCTGAAGCCTGACTTGAAAAGGACCTTTCCATGGTCAAACCTTTTCATTCTTGGTTTCTGCGTTTGGACTTAGTCAGGCACAGTCTTCAATAAAATTGTACTCTCAAATGTAGCTTGACACTTATCTCTGACGAGCCTTCAGATTTTGATAGGCTCAGAATTACTTGTTTCAGATCTGGTGAGCTCAGATGTTCTTCAGATTTTGATAGGCTCAGAATTACTTGTTTCAGATCTGGTGAGCTCAGAAGTAATTCCTTCAGAAAATCTAAGGTTCAGATAATAACTTCAGAGTTTCACAGGCTCAGAATTACTTGCTTCAGATCTGGTGAGCTCAGAAGTAATTCCTTCAGAAATTCTAAGGTTCAGATAATAACTTCAGAGTTTCATAGACTCAGAATTACTTGCTTCAGATCTGGTGAGCTCAGAAGTAATTCCTTCAGAAATTCTAAGGTTCTTTAGTACGCAAATTTTAACTTTTAATCCTGCACACTGAATTAAATTATTAGTACTCCAATTTAACCTTAAATACATTGTTATCATCAAAATCAATTAAGGAGATACAAAATCATAATTTTGTTCCAACAAGAAGTAGCAGCTACAAAGGTACTGCTGCCTCACTCACAACAAACAAAGGTACTGCCTCTGCTGCATTTTTCTTTTCTTTCTAAATAATCAAGTCAATACAGACATAGTACTTTAGTTTATGATTGTTATTTTTAATATGACGAATATTGGATTGTAGTGCTATTTTTTAATATAGGTTTACTTTTCTAGTAGTACAAGTACTACTATTTTTTAATATAAATTGTACTGCTATTTTTTAATATAAGTTTACTTTTATTTTTTGTACTTAGTCAAGTTATTTTTTAATTTTTTATACAGATGTTTTCACATTCACAACAATCTAGTAGTAATAGTAATGGAATAGGAAGTAGCACAAACAATACTTCAACACCTCTAACAAAAAAATTTATAAGTGGAACTGCAAGTATTAACAAAGACAACAACCCTCTTTGGGCTTATGTAACAGTGTTGCAAAGTAGGATTGGAATAGCTGCAAATGCTAAATGGCGCTGCAACTTTTGCGGTGACGACTATAATGGCTCTTATTATAGGGTTAAAGCTAATTTGTTGAGACAAAAGAATAAGGGAATAGCTATTTGTTCACAAGTTTCAAATGAATATTTGATTGAGATGTCAAATCTTGAACAAGCTTCTACTAATAAAGTACAACCTGTACAAGTTCCTTTGCCAACTAGAACTACTAGTTTGAATCCACCGGTTGACAAGAATAAAAGAAGAAGAGGAAACGATGGATCTTTGTCAAAGGCATTTAATAATGAGGCAAGGGACCATTTATCTGCTCTAATAGCTAGGCTATTTTACTCAGCTAGTTTGTCATTCAATCTTGCTAGAAACCTGTATTCATCGATGCATTTACTTATGCAGCAAACACATCTATATCGGGCTACACTCCTCCAAGTTATAATGCCATAAGAACAACCATGTTACAGAAAGAGAAAGCCAACATTGTGAAACTGCTTCAACATATCAAAGACACTTGGGCAAAAAAGGGTGCTAGCATAGTTTCACATGGTTTGACTGATGTACAAAGAAGACCGTTGATTAATTTTATGGCAACCTCAGGTGCATGACCTATATTTTTGAAGGCTATTGACGGTACGGGAGAGTACAAAGATAGACATTTCACTACGAATTTACTATTGAGTGCAATTGATTAGGTTGGAGCACAAAATGTTGTGCAAGTTATTACCGATAATGCCTCTATTTGTAAGGCTGCTGGTTCCATTGTTGAAAGTATCCATCCTCATATTTTTTGGACACCATGTGTAGTCCATACACTGAATTTGGCTCTCAAAAATATTTGTTCACCAAATCCTAATAATGAAGTTGTTTATGGTGAGTGTTCTTGGATTGCTAAAGTTGCTGAAGATGCTAATTTTATAAAAAGTTACATTCTGACTCATTCCATGAGATTTGCTATGTACAAGCAATTTGTGCATTTGAGGTTACTATCTATTAGTCAAACAAGATTTGCATCGGTTGTTGGTATGCTTAAGAGGATGCAAGCCATTAAGCAAGGTCTCTTGTCTATGGTAATTAATGAACAATGGTCTCAATATAGAGAAGATGATGTTCAGATGGCTGCTTCTGTGAAAGAAAAAAAAATTTAAATGATGAATTTTGGGATCAAGTTGATTATATTTTAAAATTTACAGATCTCATCTATGACATGCTTCGTTCTTGTGATACTGACGAGCCAAACCTTCACTTGGTTTATGAGAAGTGGGATTCTATGATTGAAAATGTCAAATCAACTGTATATAAACATGAGGGCAAGGAGTTGAGTCAACATTCATCCTCTTATGATGTGGTGTATAACATCTTAATTGATAGATGGACTAAAAGTTACACACCTCTTCATTGCTTGACTCATTCACTCAATCCAAGGTAAATTTCTATTTCTTTTTCTTTTATCGTTTCAATTAATTATCTTACCTCATATATATATATATATATATATATATATATATATATATATATATATATATATATATATATAATAGGTACTACTGTAAAGAATGGCTTGATCAATCTCCGAATCGAGTTGCCCCACATAGGAACAATGAGATTTGTCGGGAAAGAAACAAATGCCTACGAAATTACTTTCCGGATGCAAATGAAAGACAAGATGCAACTGCTGAATTTGTTAAATTCTCAAGTGTTGAAGGAGAGTTTGGCCAATTTGATTCTTTACTAGATAGGTGGAACTTGACACCAAAGGAATGGTGGGTAACTTATGGATCTTCAATCCCTAAACTTCAAATCATTGCATTGAAACTCTTTTGACAACCAAGTTCTTCATCTTGTGCTGAACGAAATTGGAGCACATATGGATTTATTCACTCAATGAAAAGGAATAAGCTCCATCCAAAGAGAGCTGAAGATTTGGTTTTTATTCATACAAATCTTCGTCTTCTCTCGAGAAACAGCAAGACTTATAATGAAGGACCAACAAAAATGTGGGATATTTGTGGAGATGAATTTGATCTAGTTGATGGAGCTGGTCTTCTTGAAGTTGCTAGTCTTTCTCTTGATCAGTCTGAAATAGAGAGTGCTCTTTTTAATGATGATGAATTGTGAAACAATTGAGATTCAATCTTTTGTTTTTTGCTGTATTTTTTGGTACTAGTTGCCATACTCCGTACCGGTACCGTACCCGCACCAATACAACACAACAGCCACCTCTTTGATTTTGCAGTAAAGAAAAAAAAATCCATAACAATTTCTGAAAATTTGATAAACACACAAACAAAAAGAAATTGAACATTGTTTAATTTAACAAATAGAAAGTTGAACTTGTTGGAAAGTTCCACCACTGATTCCGGCCACTCGTCTACTTCTCCCATTATCAAAATTTATCAAAAAGGAACAAAAGGTTTATGATCTAAAAATTCATAAAAAAAATCCCTAAATCTCAATTGTTTTTAAGATTTTAGATTTGGAAGCATGTACGACGGTAAGATCTGAAAATTCCTAAGCAACAAAATCCGGTTGCGGAGCGGTGCTTAATCGGTGGTCGACAACAACGACAAAACAGAAGAAGACGAGTGGCCGGAATCGGTGGCGGAACTGTGGTGTTGGGATTCAATTTAGTGTTTTGTTGTTGAACCAAATTTACAATATTAGAGTGAAAAATCAATGGTGCCCAATTTCCAATCTCAATTTCTATGAAGAAATCAATTATTACTTTTTGTTGATTGGAAGTGAAGGGGTTAGTTGCCAATTGTTTTTGCGACCTAGATTGTCTGCAGGTTATATCTGCTGCCATCATGCTACAGCATGTCAACCGTTAGATTTCATTGGCTCTAGTTTCTCAATTATATGTGCATGTATTATTTTTAAGCCTTGCACATGAATTATAATTTATAATAATATAATAAATAAAATAAAACTAGAGAAAGTTTTATAATCTGGATCCTAAGCTCTCGACTTTAATTATTTCTTTTTTTTTTAACAAGCCAAAATATATGGCTTAAATATCATTTCAGTCTCTGTATGTTCCCAATTTTTTTATTTTAGTCCCTGTAAGTTTTTTTGTTCTAAATTAGTCCTTCAAAGTGTTAATTTTTTTTCGTTTTAGTCCCTCCCGTCCAATTCCGTTAAAAAAATGCTTAGGTGGCAAACAGAGGGACTAAAACCAAAAAAAATTAAAAACATTTTTAGCTATTTTGTCAAAAACAATCTCCCTAGCACAAAATGTGCTAAGGTAGACTACCAACGTTTACAAAAAGTCATATAAAAAATCACCAAGAAATACAGAGAGATAGTAACAGACATATCAAATAAATCATACAAGGCCCAGGCAAAGGAAAGGACTAGACCACCAGCTATGCCAGTTACAGGCTAATGTAACACAGTTTGCCTTCAACCATCGAAATGAAAGGAGCTTGATCTTGTCCAACAACTGAGAAGTAGAGCAAGCCGAGCCTCATAACACCCTGTGGTTTCTCTCCGTCCACACTACCCACATACACGCGAGCCAAATGAGCTGGAGAAAGGATCGTCGGGCCCTGGACACGCCTGCTGAAAAGGTAAACTGGATAAAGTGATCACGTAAGGAAGTGAACTTCACCACCGGAATGTCAATCCAAGCGCGCACCAACGCCCTCAACTGCCACCTATCTGGATACTGGTCCTGCAATGAAAGGGTTAGCAATAAAGACTGGCACTCCCTCAACTCCTCCTTCTCCTACCCCCTCAACTGACGCCGCCACACCCAAGCCCCCCACCTGCCTCCCAACCTCGCGCGAACATCTCTGCCACCGAACCCTGTTTGGTCTCCGAAATATCAAACATACTACCAAACCGCTCACTCAAGGGGATCCCATCCACCCAGGGATCAGTCCAGAATGAAGTATCTGACCCGTCCCCTACCCTCCTCACAACACACTCCTCAAACCATTTGTCCCCTACCTCCCCTCCGTCTCTAATACGCACTACCTCCCTCCACCACGAAGACCCTCTCCTCCCTCCCCCTCGGAGCCTGCCTCTCTCCACCCCATACCGTGCTGCTAACACTCGAAACCACAATCCCTCTCTATCCACTAACATCCTCCAGCACCATTTACCTAAAAGAGTTAGGTTAAACTTCCTCAACTGACGTACCCCCATACTCCCGTGCTCCTTACGCAAGCAAATAGTGTTCAAAGTAACCCAATAGATTTTTCTATAGTTCCCCCCCCCCCCCCCAAAAAAAAAAAAAAATAATCAAAAGAGATTCAATATAGGAAATGATACCTGAGGGAGCTTTGAAAAAGGAAAAAGCATAGACAGGAAGAGAAGTCAAGACAGACTTAAGTAGAACCAAACGAACACCAAAAGAAAGGAAGCGACTCTTCCACCCAGACAGTTTATTCTTTAACCGAGCCACCACCGGTTCCCAAAAAAGCAAACGTCGCGAATCACCCCCAATAGGGAGTCCCAGATAAAGGAAATGGATCCTTCCCACTCTACAGCGCAGAACAGAAGCAGCTTCGCCCAACCAGGAATCCGGAATATTAACCCCTATCAGCATGCTTTTGTTGAAATTGACCTTCAGGCTCGACATAGTTTCGAAAAGCACAAGAACCGCTCGAATAGCACGAACATTCGCCAAACTTTTAACCCCAAGAAGAAGCGTATCATCAGCAAACTGCAGGTGAGACACCGTCACAGGGTCCTGCTCCCCGATGCTATACCCCGTGAACAGTTGTTGCGTTACCACAACCTCCCTTAATACATTGAGACCCTCGGCCGCCAGCAAAAAAAGGAAAGGTGATAACGGATACTCTTGTCTCAGACCCCGCTTGAGGGGAAATTCCTCCGTTGGGCTACCGTTAACTAAGACCGACGTCGTAGCCGTGCCCACACACTCACGAATCCACTTCCGCCAAAGAACTGGGAAGGACATCTTCTCCATTACTACATCCAAATAACCCCAATCCACAGAGTCGTAGGCTTTCTCAAAATCCACCTTAAAGAGCATGAGCTCTTTTTTCGCCCTCTGTGCTTCATCCACGACCTCATTAGCTATGAGGACACCGTCAAGAATCTGCCTATCCTTCACAAACCCAGTCTGCGTCTCAGAGACCACGCTTCCTATCACAAGACACAACCTATTCGCTAAAACTTTCGCCAGGATTTTGTAAAGACTCCCCACCAGCAAAATAGGCCGAAAGTCGTTAAGTCGTTGGGGACTATCGACCTTGGGGATTAGGGCAAGGAATGTGGAGTTTAAACCCTTAGTCAATTTGTCATTCCGATGAAAATCTGAGATGATGCCCAGTGTTACTTTTTTCTTTTTCATTATATTCATTGGCTGGGCATTTTATATTTTTTATTATATAATAATATTTTTCAGTCCTTATTTTTATAGTGAGTTTTGTTTTTCGTTTTGGTAAAATAAAATTACTTATTTTCATTAATCCTTAGTTTTTTTTTTTTAGCTCCTAGTGACTAATGTTTATTCATTTTAATATGAATTAATAGGTCTTTACCCCCTGTAAAGTAGGAGAGTTTTGTTTTTCCCCTCTGTAATTATTTTTTTTGAGTTTACCCCCTGTAATATTTTTTTATTTTTTCGTAGTGTACTTTACCCCCTGTGTTTAAAAAAAAAAAAAATCGGCGGGAGGTAAAATACACTAGGAAAAAAAAATTACAAGGGGATAAACTCAAAAAAAAAACATTACAAGGGGATAAACTTAAGATCCCTATTACAATCCTCCAATTTACGATCTTGTAACACCTCCCCCTCCCCGATCTCACATAGGATCTCGATTCTGCCTACCTTATTGATTACAAAGTTACATGCCTACCTTATTGTGTAGGGATGTCAATTTGCATTCGTCAGAGCGGATCCCCGCGGGGATTGCCCCGTTCGAAGATCCGAAAACGGAGATTTTTTCCCCGTGGGGACGGGGATGGAGGCAAAACTTTTCCCAGAGGCAGTTCGGATCGGGGATTAAGCATCCGTCCCCGCGGATTCCCCGAATCCGTCTATATATACTTAAATATATATATATTTTTACTACTATTATTATTCTAAGTTTATTTATATTTGACAATTCTATGTTTCTATTTTGCTATGAATTATGATATATTTTGGTTATGAATTTTTGTATCATTATGCATATGTTGTTATACATTATTTTTTGTTATGAAATGCATTATGTGTTGTTTTGATCATTAAAAAAAGAAAGATGCGTAATATTTATTTATTTATTAATAAAAAAAGAAAAAATAACGTCATAATTTTGTCGATAAAATATAAAAAAAATTTAATAATCGATCTACGTGGATCCCCGCGGGGATGGGGATGGAGGCAAAAATTCCCCCGCGGATATTTCGGGGTGGGGAATGGAGATGCTTCCTCCGCACATTCCCCGCCCCGTTGAGATTGAGATTGATAAGATAATACAATTCATGACAAAATAGACTGATCCAACCATAAATAAATAGTCTAAAACTTGTAATTGCACATTTGCACCTATTTTGAACGTGGCTAAAACATGTTCAGGATTGTACCCAGCAACAACGCCAGCATACTCACAACAGTGTTGTCCTTCCTGCTTTAATTTTACAAGTTACAACCAAAATTGGGCTTTGCAAATCGAAAAGGCAAGAATAATAAAAACACTAAGCCTGATTTGGACAATAAATTGCTCAGAAAAGTAACACAGTCTGAGTTATGCAGCTGACCCTTCTTTCTGTTATTCTTGAGCAGTGGCCATGTTTTGTTCTGTGACCCTTCTTTCTTTGTCATGATGTCTTCTCTAGAATAATACACCAGTTGGATTTATCAAAAAACTGATCAACAACTCTAGCATTGCTTATTCCATTCGTCAAGCTGCAAAAGGACATGAAAATAAATTAGAAATAAGAATTCCATGTCGCGCATAAAAATGTCAAGTCATTTGAAACATAACCTTTTAAAAATTGAAATATATAGAGTATTGCGACCTAAGCCCCTGATGAATAAGAAAGTCATCATAAATTTGTGATTCACCTTCCAATCCAGCTGAATAATTTAAGCTAAGAAGATACATGATTGCAGACATTCCCCATTTTATTTTGGAATACTCAGTCTATTCTGTGTTACTTTTGAAGACCAATTCTTATATTTTTAAAAGAGTAATGCTATTTAGTAAGAAATATTTGAACAAGAAAGAGAAGAATTCATAAAATAAGGAATTTTGACCAATCAAAAATTGGCTAACCATACATGGGAGAGAGAGTGATTATAATTTGACCAATGAAAAATTGACACATAAAATTCTTCTCTTTCTTACATCAAGAAATTCTTACTAAATAACATTTACCTTTTTCAAATTATCAGGACTTAAGTTCTAAGATACCTTATCCTCTAATAAATAGCGGAATTGACATCCCCAATGAAACACACCAAACATGAACCTACTTTAACTTTAGCAATATATTTCATGGAAGAACAATTATAGAAAACTTTCAACAAGATTCTCAATAAACTATTGCATCAAAAGGCTTGGTTCAATGGTTTACAAGCTAATGGGCTATGCTATGCTAAGCTAAACTAGCAACGGATTAAAGATTGGTTTCATATTTATATGGAAAATTCCAATGGAAGGAGTGACATTTACCTTTCAAGCTCGCCTTCACTAAAAACATGATAATATCTGTTATACACTACAGCACCCTTCACATCATCTTTAGTAGCAAGACCGGTAGCCAAAGCATGAGCAGAAGCACCGCCGACTTCAGCACGATGATAAGGCAAATGCCAAGGAACAAAATATTCCTGTTGATTCTTCACATTCTTTTCTTCCTTCAAATCTCCCAAAATTTCAGACTCATCACTAACTTTCACATTCTCGCCACCCAAACTACTCTCCTCACTTTCCGGAATACTTTCTAACGACAACAACGAAGGTACCCGAGTAGGAGTAGCACGTGGACTTCCCGGTCCTTGCCACTCTTCAACATATTTATCAGCAAGCGGAGTCCATTTATTAAGCAACGACCGATCCTCTTGTTCAACAGCCCAAACCGTAATCAAAACAAGTCCACCCTTCTTAACAACTCTAACCAGCTCTTCAATCGCTTTTCGCCTTCTATTCTCAGTACTCAAATGATGCAACACAGCAATAGATATTGCAGCATCACCAAAACCAGTTCTATAAGGAAGATTCACAGCATCTGCAACAAGAACTTCATTTCCTCTATCCAAACATATCTTAATCAAAGAAGGACTAATATCACATCCTATAAAAAAACAATCTTGATTAAACCCTAAATATTTCCCATTCCCACATCCTGCATCAAGAATTAAAGATCCCGAAGGCAACGACGATAAAAATTCAGCAACTTTCGGCCATTTCGCGAAGCGAGTTGAACTAAAATGAGGGGCAATTGCATCATAAACATGATGAACAAACTTTTTTTCAATTTCAGGGGTAGATTTAACACTTATTGATGAAATTGAATTATCTGTGATGTAGGGTTCATCAGATTCAATGTTGATTTGTTTCATTGAAGTAAATCGTGAAGTAGAAATAGCAATAGGAAAATTGAGGAATCTAGTTGGTTTCAGTTTTAGGGCGCTAAAAATCGCTATATTTTGGATCGCGGTGGAATCTAAATCGGGGAAGAATAAAAACCTGGTGGAGTTTGTCGGTGTTTCTGGCGGCGGCCGATGCGAAGCTCCGGCGATGTTTTCCGGGAAAATGAGTTCAGAGAGAGTCCAACTAGTTTCTTCTGATACTACCAAGGGGAGAGTAGTAGAAGCTGTTTTTTTGTCTTTGGTGAGTGATGGGCTTCTTTAGAGAGGAAGTGGACTGGGCTTTGGAATATAATCTCGAAAAATTGAGAATTTCTTTTGGTGTCCCCTACTCCCCTGTACTTCCGCGTCAAGCTAGTTTTAAATTTTATTCTTTTACTATTTAAGTAGTGGATCAGTCAGCAGTCAAGTCTGATGCGCTGATCAAAGCCTACCAAGTGACCAATTTTGATTATCACTTATGCGGTCATGCTGACGTTGGCCAATGGGAGTCATCCAAATTTTCTATAAATACTCTCTTTCTCTTCTATTTTTTCATTCACTTCTCTTCTCATCTTTCTTCAAGTTTTTTTTTTTTTTTTCATTTTAGATTGTTTAATTTTTGTCATTTTGTTTGTAAATGATCACATAGTCCGTCGTCGGTTAGACAGTTACTCTTACTCATGTTGTTCATACCGATGTTCTTTAGTCATCATGGTTGGGAATGATATGACTAACCAAAATGAATATCACTCAAATCAAATGAGGTTTTTCCATTCACGATCTCCGTTGTTATATAATTTTAAGGTCGAAATCTTGACAGGAGGCAAAAACTCAACTATAAAGAGGGGTGAAGAAGATCGTGAGGTACCGCGCCGGAACGATGAGCCCAGACTGTTACATTGTGCAACAATGTTGCAAAATATCGATATATGTTGATTGAGGGAATATGTTACGAAATATTAGGCTTTTTAATTGCTATGAACAACTATAAATAAAAAAGCAACTTCCAATTCCAATGTATATAGACTATTTTTAAAAAAATATAACCACAATGAAGTTGATTGATGATTCAATTGTTCTTGAGTGCATGCAAATTCACAATGTACAATGATAACCACGATTAAGAATGATAATTCACACTTAACTTGTATAGCTTTTAAAGGAGTTAATTTGTATTGTCAAAAAAAAAAAGGAGTTAATTTGTATATTTAAAATCTATCTATTTGTTATACTTTTTATTCTTATAATATTGGATTTTCATCTTACCTATTATATTTATTTTTAAGAAAATTTATATTTATGGTCCTTAACTTAATTTATGATAATATTTTAATCCTTTATTTTATTTTATTTTTACATTTTAGTCTTTTGTTCATGTTTTGATTTGGATTTCAAAGTTCAAATCTATAGTTCTATTTCTTTGTGCGGTCTAAATCATAAATTTGGATGTAGACCAAAAAGGATAAAAATGACATAAAAATAGATAAAAGACTAAATCTTGAATTGAAATTAAGGTAAGGGACTACAAGAGTAGTTTTGCCTTATTTTTATGATATCACTGTATTTAAAAATTTACATAATTTCAATCTAATATGCTTATATGTGTGTCCGTGTACACAATCGTTTTTAATGTCTTATTCGGACAATGTCGGGTCTTTACAATAATTTTATAAGCAGTAATTATCTTTAATAAATTTACAAAATTTTATTTGTACACATAATTTAGAGTAGTTCTTGTAAGATTTATAAAACTTTACATGATAACAACAAAAACATGATTAACAAGTAAGATACCTATATAAAACAACAAAAACATTATTAACAAAAACTGTTGTATCTTAAAAACTTGAGAAGGTTTAAATTATGAAAAACATATGAAACTGATATTAAGAACAAATAGATAAATAAATCAACACTAATAATAACTAAAACCTAGGTATTAGATTAACCTTCAAAGGATTCTTCATGACTATTGTAAATTGCAGCTTCTCTGACAAATCAATCTTATTTTCGTCTACAACTTTCCACTCAAAATTCCACACAAAATTGGCTACAAAATATTCCAAGTGCAACAATGCTAAACCATAGCCGGGACACATTCTCCTCCCAGCTCCAAACGGCATCATCTTTATCTCTTTACTCCCCATTATATCAAAAGTACTATTACTCATAAATCTCTCCGGCTTAAATGCCATAGGGTCATCCCAAGCCGAAGAATCTCTCCCTATCTCAGCAACTAAGAAATTTATAGACGCAAAAGTAGGTATCGAATAACCATTTAAAACAACTTCCTCCGTTACTTTATGAGGAGCAACATAGTGTAGCGGTGGATGACGCCTTAACCCTTCCAAAATCACAGCTTTAAGATATGGCATTTTTTGCAAATCTTCTTCTACAATTTCCTTCTCTTCTTCATTATCACCAATCACCCCTTTAATCTCTTCTACAAGCTTTTCTTGTATCTCACGGTACTTCACCAAATTCGCCATAATCCATTCTAATGCAGTCGAAGTTGTATCTGTTCCCGCATTTAGAAACTCGGAACATAATGTGCAAATTTTACCATCATCAAGCTTGGTTTTTTTCTCATCCTCCAAAAACTCCAGATCTAATAAAGTATCAACATATGACAATACAAATTCATCATTTGTGTCATTGACATTGTTCTCTCCACCTTTCCTTAATTTCTCTTCTTTGATTTTCCTTCGAGCGTTTATATAAGGAATCAACACGGCTTCTTGATCACGTCTTAGATTAAAAAACTCCCTCCATCGGTTCCTAAACAATATCTTTGTAATTGGAGGCCAAAAATTCAAGACGTTGTATCTAGAAAAATTAAGCAGCATGATACGTTGACTTTCCTCAATTTCTCTTATTTGATTCTCATTTAGTTTGTCACCAAAACACATGAGAGCCAACAAGGAGAACATTCCATATCGAAAATGATCGACAACAAAAACCCCTTTGGAATTTCTTTTATGTGAATTAGATTTGAGACGTTGTAGAAGAATTTCCAATACCCATTTACGTGCTTGAGCATAGGACTTAACCTGCGAAGGGTGAAGAATTCTTGAAGTGAGATTGCGTCTTAAAAGGCGCCAAATGGGACCGTAGAAGCTAAAAAGAATGTCATGTTGGTCGCTGCTAATTATCTTCTTTGTTGGAAGAGCCTTAGGGCGATCGGCAAAGATTGTACTATTTTGGATTAAAGCTTGATGTGCAAGGAACCTATTAGCAATGAAAATATCGGTATGAGCACCCATTTGAAGAGTGAAAATTGGACCATATTTGGCATGAAGATTTTGAAGAAGGGTTTTAGGATCTTTAAAATATTGTTGTAGCAATGTGAAGGTGCCTATGATTGGTAGTTTTGGAGGTCCTGGAGGCAGGGGAGATCGAGGGAAGACAAGGTTTCTTATGGATTTGAGAATTAGTGAAAAAATTAAGCACAAAAATGTTATCATTAACCATGTTTCCATATAACTACTCTAAATGAAGGAAATTTCTTGCTATTATAATTTTGTAAGATATTTATAGTTTTACATTGAGAAAATGACTAATAAATAAAATTATGTAGGGGAAATTGTTAATGTTTTGTGCACGTTATTTTTCTTCAAGCATTTAGGTATGTTACATTTTCTAATTGTTATTAAAAATCAATGAATTGTAATCAATTTGTAGATTGATAACCGACGAGAAATTGTAATGTGTAACTTTTTAATGATTATACACCATTAAGGTGGATAAGTAGGATGATCAGAGTTCGAACTTCGACATCTTGCATACATAATGTAATGTTTTACCAATTAAGTTAAGTTCATGGAACTTATAATCTGTAATTTGGTAAAACATAAGAAGAAATGCATATCTGTAATTTTGATAAGCTACTGGGATTTGAAAATGTTTAAATTATTTAAAAAAAATGAAACGGATACAAAGGATATATGTATATGACTAACAATTCCTGAACAATGAATATGAGAAGTAAAAATTTAACTCCGCTTTTACAAAAAAAAAGAACCAAAATGTTATATATATATATATATATGATCAAAGTATTACAAATAAAAAATAAAAGACTAAAATGTTACCAAAAAAAATAAGATAAAGGACCAAACGTGTAAATAAAACTATGATATCAATAAATAAAAAATTTCCTATTCCTAAACAACTTTTTTTTAATTTTTTTTATACATATACTAATATTAAATTTAATCACAATTGAAAATAATATCTATTATTTAACTATACTTATCACACTTGTTATTTCTCATTTACAAAAAAAAAGAAAAAAAAGAATAAGCGATACATTAAAAATTAAAAGAAAAAGTTACTTGCTATTATACAATTGCAACCCATATAATAAAGAAAATTAAATTCTTATACATTACACTATTAAAATAAAACACGAGGCAACTTTTAAACTTATGAAATATCATAAAAGATTCATATTTGTTCTTAAAATAGAAACAAATTACAATATAAACAATGTCATATTTTCAAACATTCTTTATATTTTTTATATTTTAAAATATTGTATTTATCATCTAACTATATATATATATATATATATATATATATATATATATTGTTGGATATGCCTTAAAATCTCGGTCACAAGAAGTCAGAAAATTCCTGCTAATCTGTCTGCGGCACTGCGCGCAGGTCTCTGGCGCTGTGCGCCGAGAAGGGCCTGGAAAGTGGTTTTGGCACTGTTTGCTGCGCCGTGCGCGGGCGCGTGAAGTCTTGGAGATTTGCTTGGAAAATATATTTTCTTGGAGGATATTCTGACTTGGATTTGTTTTGTTTTAAAATAGATTGTGTTTGTTTTTAAATAGGATATATTTAAAAACAATATGAGATTTGGTTTTATTTTTAAAAGATTATCTTTTAAAATAAGTAGGCATATATTTTTCTATAAATAGGGATTGTCTTATTCATAGAAAAATTGAGTTGAGGGAACAAGGGTTTGTCGTCAAGGGCAAAAGGTTGTTGTTTCTCCTTGGGTAGACTAGGTCAAGTGAGTCTATTGGTCACGGGAAGAGATTCGGGATTTGGGTAGAATTAGGGTTGCTAATTCCTTGTACCCGATTGTGGGAATTTCTTGTAAAGTGATACTCATTGATTCTAGTAGAACGGAGGGCTGCTTTCTCCCCCAGATTAGGTTCATTAACACCGAACTGGGTAAACAAAGATTGTGTCTCTCTCTTGCTTTTGATTTGTCTACTTGTTCACGGGTTATTGTTTTCATCGTCTCTATATACTCTTTGATTTGGTTGCTTGATTAAGTTGCTCCACACATCAAGTTTCTTATTGGTGTGAGTTTTCGTCGAATTCGCAACATATATATATATATATATATATATATATTACGAAATTATTTAAATATATATACACATATTTAACACAATTATTATTTTTTTAATTGTAAAAATATTTTAAGTATGTAATTTAATCGAACCCGTAAAACGCGCGGATTTATCTCTAGTAATTTTATAAGAAGAAACATAATTTCAATGTTTTATAAGCATACACCAACTTTTTTACATTTTATCATAAAAAAAAAAATCAACATTACCTATAATGAGTCATAAAAATTCAAAAAATAAAATAAAATAGTATTTCTTTTGATAAATAGTATTTAGTTATTATAATATTATAAATGATAGAAAAATCATTTCTTTGGAAAAAATATTGTTTTATCTATTAATTTAATGATCTAATGTATCGGTACGGTACATTTGAACATTCGAATGTATTGTTGAAGCACATAAGTAAGTTTAATTTTTATATCGTTTTCACAGGGATTGTTCCGAATCAGACACGAACAATTAAAATCATACCCATGTAAATTAAAGTAAAGTTAAAAAGGGGGGTTTATCTTGAATTTGTTTGCTTAGCAAGAAGATTAAAATATTGGTGCTTTCAAGTTTATAAAAGGTTGATTAGATTCTTCGAATCCCTTCCTCTTCCTAATCTAGAATGAACATGGGCTTATCTCGCAATTTTTCTCTTGTCGGCACGACGAATTAACAAAATCGTTTAAACCAGGGTTAATGACTAAGAACGCTTTCCCACAATAATAAAACCCTAATATCTTAGGTGAATTTATAATCGCAAGAAGTTTATCGAACGTTAATTCTATTATCAAAATCAATAATCCGATATGTCTAAAGTGATTATTAACCGAACAATTATCTCAGTTCAAATTCAATAGTTAGGGTTAGTAATCAATTGATTCTCAAAATCAGTTTGATAGTGATCAAGTAACGAAAAGCATTAACACACAGAGATAACTGAAGACCTAGATTGATCCGAGGAAGATCATTTGGCGTAAGTCCCGCCTCATTCCGAGTTACAGAACTCTAGATATGATCAAAATACCGGACATACATCATGAAGCGAATTGTGCTGATTTTTCTGTTCTTTTTTTTTTCTCTTCTCTAGTGATTCCACCAACGATGTACCAATGCACTTTCTTCTTATTCTTGTGCGAAAAAAAATAGTAAAAGCCTACTAATTTACCTTGAATTTGTGGTTAAAACATCGTAATGACGTGAAGTCATCACAACCCCAAACTTGAACTTTTCCTTGTCCTCAAGGAATACCTATATCAATCGGAAAACTTGGCAATATCTCAACAGTTTAATTCCAATCAGCAAAGTCAGTCAAGTCAAAACATCATAATCAACACTCCTATGATCATTCCTATCATGACTATTCTTGCACACAAAAATGCTAATGAAAAACAAATGACTCTTCACAAAAATTGACCAAACAGTAATCACTTCACTTTCTCACATCTCTCGTGTTTAATATGGTTAATTTTCCACTCAATCAACACAGTCATAGTAATCCAACCATAGGCTTGCAAACATTCTAATGTTAATCGACCCGCATACAATTTCACACCTTTAGAAGACTTTTGGGTTATAATGGTGCTGAGGTTAATGGTGGATGTTTTTGGACGGTAAGCAGAAAAACTTGGAGTTTCTAAGATCACCTTTTTGAACAATGAATTGTTTTCTTTTTCCCCCTATACTTTAGCAATTTATACTAGAGAACTTATTATTATTGTTTTCAAAACGCTTTGTTTTTTTTTTTTAGAGGTTTATGAAATACCTCTGTTTTTTTTTTATTTGATAAGCGTTTCTATGATTTTTTTTTCTTTTTTTTTAGTTCTCTAGTACCCCACCCCAAAATTAATCAGTTGCTAATTCCAAAAGAAACTCCAAACTTATAATGAGCAATGTGCTCAAATATTAGTTAAGTGTCTGAATTCCAAGAAAATCATCTTTCTTTTTTTTTTTGTTTCATTTTGTGAAATTTTTTGGTTCAGCAAACAATAACATTTTTCTTTCGGCTCAAAGGGGTTAACGAAGGATATAACATTTAAAATGGGTGGCTTCAAAAGGCTCAAGGTAAAAACAACTTGCCTCGGTGTGTAAATCATAACAATCAATCAATCAAGAGAACATAAGCAAGTTCTAGAGAATTAGCTAAGCTGTGGAATCTCTCATAACAAGAAAAAATTTAAGTGTTTAGGCTCGAATCCTCACGGCTTGGCCGGATTATCGAGTGGTCAATGTTTGAAAAATTTCCTCAGCTTTTCTAATAGTATTCAAGCATACAAGGTAATCAACAAGAAAATTACATATTCATGTATCCTAGATGCTAACTCAACAGACTTCGCATATTTCAGAACAAACAAATCTAAATAGTGCACAAGTTTTCAAACAGACCCAAGCATTCATAAAAGACAAAATTAAATTCAAGTTCAAGGAATCAAGCATTACCAATCATCCCGTGCATCGACTTTACTCCTTTGCTTAATATGCAAAAACAAAATAAGGCCTATTAAAAACTAGAAATAAATAAATAAAAACATTGGGTTGCCTCCCAAGAAGCGCTCTTTTAACGTCAATAGCTTGACGGTCCATGACCAGAGCGGCCATGCGCTTGTTTAACGTCCCGATGCTTGACGCACCAAATGTTAGGGTGACTTAAATGAAAGAAAGAACACATCATCCTTCTTCTTCCTCTTATTTGGTAAGACTTCCATGAACTTCACAAAGAGAATCAAATGCCCCCATGCTCCTACAAATAAGCTCCTGGAATGAGCACTCTCCAACCTTGAAGAAGGTTGATGTTTCTTTGGCAAATGATCTTTCTCTTCTAGCTTCATTGGTTGAGAATCAAATGTCACATAGAGATCATCATGGTTCACTCTTCTAATATTGTTCTTCTTGGGCTTCAAACTCTCTTTTTCTACCCAAATTTCTCACACTCATTTGCCTTTGTAACAAGATTACCACATTCAACTTCAAATTCACCAATTGAACCATGATGGCCCTTCAAAAATTCATCCAAGAACTTGATGAGTTGAAAGTTGTAATCGATGTTGATCACTTCATGTTCTTCTTCAATGTAAGGCTTCTCACAATAGTTGGTACGATGATCATATCTCACCTTCAATCGTTGAAGCTCTCCATCTACCCAACTTTGCTCATAAGCTAGTCGACAAAGTTGATAACGAAAAATAGCAATTTCTTCGCAATCAACCAATCTATTGTCAATGCAACTCATTGCTACAACACTTAGAGAAAATAGTTAGTAGCACAAGCACAATGAAGAAGACATAAAGAGTTTTTATTTTATTTTTTTTAATTTATATAGCAACTACTATTAATAACTAAAAAAAAGAATCTAATAAAATTTAACAAAATCTAACAAAAATAAAATAAAATAACTAACGATTCTAAATAAATTCTAACATAATCAAATAAAAATAAAATAAAATCTTTTTTTGGATTTTTTTTTCTTTCTATAATATATGACTGAAAAAATAAAAATACTAAATAAAAATAAACTAACACTACGTATGATTCAAATTGCCTTGTTGATTCAATCAACAATCCCCGGCAGCGGCGCCATTTTGTTGAAGCACATAAGTAAGTTTAATTTTTATATCGTTTCCACAGGGATTGTTTCGAATCAGACACGAACAATTAAAATCATACGCATGTAAATTAAAGTAAAGTTAAAAGGGGGGTTTATCTTGAATTTGTTTGCTTAGCAAGAAGATTAAAATATTGGTGCTTTCAAGTTTATAAAAAGGTTGATTAGATTCTTCGAATCCCTTCCTCTTCCTAATCTAGAATGAACATGGGCTTATCTCGCAATTTTTCTCTTGTCGGCACGACGAATTAACAAAATTGTTCAAACCAGGGTTAGTGACTAAGAACGCTTTCCCACAATAATAAAACCCTAATGTCTTAGGTGAATTTATAATCGCAAGAAGTTTATCGAACGTTAATTCTATTATCAAAATCAATAATCCGATATGTCTAAAGTGATTATTAACCGAACAATTATCTCAGTTCAAGTTCAATAGTTAGGGTTAGTAATCAATTGATTCTCAAAATCAGTTCGATAGTGATCAAGTAACGAAAAGCATTAACACACAGAGATAACTGAATAACGACAAGATTAAAATTGAAATAATAAGCCTCTAGTAAGTTCACATGACCTAGATTGATCCGAGGAAGATCATCTAAGAATCTAATCAATAAAGGACTTAGCTACTCATATTGTAAATATTCATAACAAAGAAGTTTGAGAAAGAATACATAAAATTCGATGAACAAAGGTGTTGAATCTCCCTTGAGGATGAGTCTACAGCCCTAGCACACGTCAAAAAACGAGTTCTCTAGTATTTTTCCACTAAAAATCGACCCCTAGGTCAGTCTTGAGACCCGCTATTTATAGAAAATACGAGAATAAAATCCTGCTGACGTGGCTGTGCGATGCACAGCTTTACCCTGCGCGATGCGTAGGAAGCCGAAGCCAAATGAATTTAATTTCTTCATGAAAGTTGTAGCTCTTGATCTTAGCTTTCATTTGGCGCAAGTCCCGCCTCATTCCGAGTTACAGAACTCTAGATATGATCAAAATACCGGACATACATCATGAAGCGAATTGTGCTGATTTTTCTGTTCTTTTTTTCCTCTTCTCTAGTGATTCCACCAACGATGTACCAATGCACTTTCTTCTTATTCTTGTGCGAAAAAAATAGTAAAAGCCTACTAATTTGCCTTGAATTTGTGGTTAAAACATCGTAATGACGTGAAATCATCATGTATGTACCGATATATTATTAATTAATCAATAAATTAACGATTATTTTAAGCATCAAAAAACTATTTGCCAATTATTGTATTTTAGAGATAATAATTTCATTAAAAAATCGCAATTTCAATGTTTTATAAGCATATTACACTAAATATAAAGTTGTATTTTGATCTCTTTTTACCTGGTAATGAAGGGGAGTTAACAAAAAGGTTTTAGGTATATGTAAAAATTTTCTTTTTTTAATCTCAAATATAGAGAAAGGTTTTTATTAAACATATGTATGTGATCAAATAGAGTGACCAAATTCTTGTGACCACCTTAGACTTTTTCTCTTTAATCATAAAAAAGAAAATCAATTAGTAAGAAACTTTTAAAGATGAGCACTCCTGTACCCACACAATCATGTAAACAAAATTTTAAAAGTTTCAAAAAACTTCCTTCCATTTTAATTTTAAATATAAATTAAAGTAAAATCATTATTAATAATGGTCACACTAATTACCATTTTGAAATTGTTTTATGTAAACTTTAAACTATGTTTTTTGAAGTTACAAAATAAAACTCTTATATTAAACAAACAATTGTTAGACAAGTCTCTTCCAATATTAAAACAATTTAGTCTATATTTTTTTAGGTCAATTTGTAAGTTGTAAGTTTATTTTATCGGTTTGAATGTTTACAACCACAATTATGAGTTTTTTTTATCACGTGAACAAATTTAGTAGTGGTAACACTATCAATGCTTGTCTTTTATCGTGAATGGAAAGATAGACAATTGAGTGAAATACCAAACATCTTTTTGAAATCCAAATACTTTCTTGAAATTTGAAAATATGCAAATATCTCTTTTAAAATTGTAAAACGTCAATCAAATATTTCCTTCATCTTTTAATAACTCCGTCTATTTTGATGAACTGGACGTTAATTGAGTATATGGCAACCACCAGTCAAACTTCAAAGATGCATAAAATCACTATTATGCGAAGTCCGGTACGACAAATCCGAGAAACTAAACTTAGAAACAGAATCATAGCGAAAACTAGTGATGAATAAATTAGGATTTTTGGATCAATTTGGAGTTTCGCTTTGCTGGATTTGCCTCGAGTTGAGGTAGATTTTTTTGCTGTTGAAGGAGCATTGAGTCTTGTTGTTGTTGATTACGGTTCATGTCGTCAATATAGACGAAGTTAACAGACAAATGGAGTATTTGATTGATCTTTTATAATTTCAAGGGGTTATTTGCCTATTTCCAAATTTCATGATGGTATTTAACGAATTTTAAAATTTCAGGAGGTATTTGACATTCCACTCATAGACAATTAAATTGAGATCAAAACACCTGTGAATAATAAATTGGCTTAATTGCAGTTTTGGTCTTCCTATTTTACAAAATTTGTAATTTTGGTTACCCTATTTTAAAATTAAACATTCTTGGTCCCCCTATTTTGAATTTTTTTTGCACTTTTGATCGTCCACCCTATATTTTAACCATGTGGCAGGAAAAATGCTTATGTGGCACTACTGAGCTGTTAAAGTATGAGTACATGTCATCAGAAGATTTTCATTTATAAATTTATGATAAAACAATACTATTATTTATTATATTAAAAAATTTAACAACAATGTAACTAATTATAATATTAGTGTATGATTGGTTTCAATTATGGAGTAGCCATAATTGATTCTAGACGTGTAGAATTGATTCTGACTTGTTTGATTTCTTAAAAGTATAATTGATTCTGCCTTCAGAATTGATTTTAATTGAAGCAAGAAATCATGGCTTTTGATTCTAAAATTGATTTTTACATGCAAATTTTTCGTTAAACTCATTTTTGCATAAATATATCCAAACATGAATTATTTTAACTTAAAATCAATTTTGACCAGAATCAATTCTATCAAAATCAATTCTTACTATCGCAGAACCAAACACACACTTAAATTGCTCGTTTTGTATTCATCTCCATCGTCTCTCACTTACTTCATCTCCATCGCCTTCTTCTACTTAGAACTGCTGTCTTCTTATTACTTTCCATCTTTATTCTTCTCTGACCACCATCACCAAAAACATCACTACCCATAAAATGCCAACATCAATAATAACAAAAAATTGAAAACATAGAAAAAAAAATGCAAAATCAAAAGTTTCAAATCTAGGTATTCTTAGATCTGGGTTTTTCAAGAAATTTGTTGTGTTGTCATATTTGTTTAGAGGGAGAGAGTGGTGATATTGAGTGTGCCAATTGAAATTCTTACTTTGTCATTGGAGTAGAAAAAGTAGTAGAAGTGGGAAAATAGTCAGTTTAGTCCCTCAATATGCAATTCGCTGTCACTTTGATCCCTGAATGAAGACAAAATATAAAATAGTCCCTGACTATGTAATTCGTTAGTCATTTTAGTCCATGCCGTTAAAATTGACCGTTAACTTTACAAAAAAACTGATGTGGCATTTTTTAAGACACGTGGCATGCTAAGTAGGCATTAGTTTGACAAGTGACTTGATGACATGTTCAGGGACCAAAATGACAAATTTTTTTCTTTTATTTCTTCATCTTCTTTCTCAAGATCAACAACAACAACAACAAAGTTACATGCTTCATGAGATTGAAATGTCTTCATCCTATTGTGAAGAGATGTTCCCAAACACGTTTTCCTTGCCTCATTGTTTTCTATTCATTCACACAACCAAAACACAAAATGATCAAACTCTTTCAACAATAGATCAACACAACCAAATTAAAATACAAAGAGAACTCAGATCAACAATTTTAGACTTAAAATTCTTCATTCTATTTATGTTACATAAATACACCCCAAGAAGCAACATCCTCAAACAAACCAAGTATACAATATGAGTCACAAACCAGACATGGGGTATGGGGAAAATATTATTGGTATATCCATCACAAAACTAACTTGCAAAGAAATGAAGGATTCATAAGCTTAATAGTTAATAATACCCTCAAAAAGTTGATGAACTAAAGTTCACATTTATGATCATTGAGAAACATCAACACTAAAAAATTACCTAAAAAAATGTCCACATAGACATGAGTAAAAGACGTCCCCTGGTTTTCTAATGAGCATAGCGTTTTTGGATCCAGAAAATTGAGAAGGAGGCCTTCAAGCTGGTGCCATTGCTGGGTATTCTTTGTAATTGCTTCTTATGTGGGCTACAACAATGGGACTTTTGATTCAGCTTTTGGCAGCTAGGCTTGGTGTTGCTACAGTGAAGCATTTGGCTGAGCTTTGTAGTTTGTAGGGAGGAGCATCCTAGATGGGCTAGGAATGTGTTTTGGGTTATGGCTGGGTTTAATCTTAATTTTGTTGTTGATTTTGAGAAAGAAGATGAAGAAATGAATTATTATTTTTGTCATTTTGGTCCTTGTGACCATGTCATCAAGCTTTTTGTCCAACTAATGCATACTCAGCATGCCACGTCTCTTCAAAAAAATGTCACATCAGTTTTTTTATAAAGTTAACGGTCAATTTTAACGGTATGGACCAAGATGATTAACGAATTGCAGAATCAGGGACTATTTTGTATTTTTTCTTCATTCAGGGACCAAAATGACAGTGAGTTGTACATTGAAGTACTAAAATGACTGTTTTTTTTTTTCTTTTTTTACATAAAAAGTGCTTCTTTCATTGGTGTTGAGTTACACAAATTTCATCTCTTCTCTAAAAAAACCTAAATCTAAATATTTTATTATTTATTTATGTCTCTTTTGTAGCAAAATGTTTTGAACATGTTTGTTGGGCTATTTGTAGGTTGTAGTCTAGGTTTTTTTTTTTAATCTTGGGGTAAGGGTGTGGTTGGTGTAAGGTTTTTAGTGTGGTGAGTTTGTTTTGGTGTGATCATTGTTGAATTGAAATTAAGCAAGACCTTGGTTTCAATTTAGAGATGAAAGTGAACACGATATGCTTGAGTTGTGCTTGAATTTTATGGGGTGTGGTTGAATGTTTCTTGGTGCGGTTAGTGATGATAATGGTGGATGAAAATATAATTTTGTAAAAGAAAAATTAATTCCATAATTTTTTTTTTGTACCAAACTCAGATCTAATGATTAGGGGTGATCGTACTCGAACCAATCCAAAAATAAAACGCAAACTGAACCAATCCAAATCGAAAACCGCAAAAAACCGCATTTAGTTTAAACCGTACGGATCATTTTTCTTCTAAACCGCACGGTTTGGTTTGGTTTGCGGTTTTTATTTTAAAAAACCAAACCAAACCGCAAAAGTTAATTTAACTATATCAACTATTAACAATCAACTTATAACCTAATCAAACTTAGCAAGCCAAACCCAAATTGAGTCCATAAAACATTAAGTTGTCGAAACATATAATTTCACGCGATTCAAAACTATACTATTAATATTAAAAATAAGTTCTTATGTGTGCAATTTATGTATATGCATATTATATCATATAAACAATAAAATAAATTAAAATTCCCGATGTTTATTTTGTAACATGTTGGTAATATTGTCATACTTTTTTCTATCGTGATAAACCGCGAAAACCGAACCAAACCTAACTGCATTAGTTTGGTTTGGTTTGGATGACTTTTTAAAAATCATCAGAACCAAATCAAACCGCATGTCATTTTATCTCGCGGCTAGAATGACTTTTATACTCAAAACCGAATCAAACCGCACCGCGAACACTCCTACTAATGATCAATGTGTTTTTGTTTTTTAAATTATTAGTATATGCAATATTAAATATATATTTTAAATGAACAATAAAAAGAATAACCAGTTTTTTTTTATAATTATGTTAAATCTTTTTACGATGTGGACTCATTTTTTAACAACTCACTAATGTCACGTAAGCATTTTTCTGCCACATGTTAAAAAATAGGGTGAGGGATTAAAAGTGCAAAATATTCAAAATAGGAAGACTAAGAATGTTTGATTTTAAAATAATGGGATCAAAACTGCAAATTTTGTAAAAATTTGGGGATCAAAACTGCAAATTTTGTAAAATATGGATACCAAAACTGCAATTAAGCCTAATAAATTTTAAAATATCATAAAGAGAAATGGTGGATTTTTTTATTATAAAATATTTAGGTGAGGCAATGGTGTCTAGTTCATTTTTTTTTACTAAAATAACATTCATTCATTTAGACATAGATACATAAGATATAAACACAAATTCAATAGCGCTAAAAACAAAAAGGATGAATATGCGGACAAGCTCACATCATCCAAGTTAATAGCATAAAACGACATACTTAGACCTACAAATAATGTGACAAAATAAAAGTTAACGAAATACTCATGTCTTCGGATCTTCATCGTTGATGTCTTTGTCAATGATTGAATCTGTAGTTGAACTTAAGAGTATTTCGTCACCACAAGTAAGTTGCCCGGTGCAGTTGATCTCATAGCTAATATTCTCCCAAATACAACAATTATTTCTTGTCAGCGCCACGTGAATTAGCAAGGACTTAGAAACTAATTTTTGGATGTTCAAGGAAACTAAATATATTATTATATAATTACATAACTTATTTTATTTGTTCTTCACTATATATCTTCTCACCCAAGACCACACATCATCTATATATACCGATGATCTCTCTTGAAGTCTCATGCTAACGGTCTTGGTATTATTATTATAAGTAAACCATAAAACCTATTAATTAGAATTAAAAGAGTGATATTGCATGTAAATTAGTAACGGTCATGTGAATGTACAACAACATAAAACATCCTTCAAATATATGAAAATATTCAACAAATTTTCACTTTATTTTTCTTTTTAAATATGCTTAATAAATATTCTGAAAGTACTGTTTAACATGATCCAAATTTTAAATATGAGAATGTAAAGATTTTCAACAAGTTTGGGAAAAAGGAAACATATAGACTAAACTTAAAAATAAGTTTTCATTAATCCATGATGCCCGCGAGTGAAGGAGCATCGCGGCAGCACGTGATAAAGGTTATATTGGCTTAGCTGTTTGACATAAATTGAGGCTCCACTCCATGTGAAGGGATGGAGACCACAAAAAAAGAAGACCCCAAACAATCTCTATTCCTCATTTAAATCATTTACATTATTATTATATTTTACTGTAAGTGGTAGTAATAGTATATGTCACCACCGCAGACACATGAATGCATGATCGATCAAGCAACGTCACCTATCGAACCCGTGTTTATGTAGTTGGCTCAAGGTACTTGTCTGCAAGTCTCCAACACTATTGTATCACTACTCATCAATTAATGGTTTTTTATTATTATTATTATTATTATTATTATTATTCATGTTTTATGTTTTAATAAAGAATATTTCTTTTATATTTTTTTACATTTATCAACTACTTGAATTAGGGATGACAATTTATCCATACTCAATAGGTATTCACAAAAAATATCCACGATGGGAAGGGTAAAAACTCGCATTTTGAATATGAGCATGGGTATGGATAATTACCCATAAAATTGAGCGGGTATGGGTGCGGGTACCTTAGTACCCATCCCATATACCCATATAGTATATATTTATTTTTTTTAATTATATTATTATATAATAATATACATAATTATTTTTAAAAAATACAACATTATTATATTATTACACATTTTGAATAAAAAATGCTTATTTATAATATAATGTGAATATGTCAATAGAGAAATGAAATTTAGGATGATTTTATTAATAATTTTGTTTATAATTTTCATGAATCTACATTAAAATCTTTGAATTTTTTAAAATTCTATTAAAATGATATTTTATAATTGATCAATTTATTTTTAATAAAAATGCGGGTAACGGAAGCGGGTATGGGTACTTTGGTACCCATAGGGCATGGGTACGGAGACAAAAATTGTCACCTACACGGGTATGGGAATGGGTACGTGTATTTTTTCAAACTGCGGGTATAGGGATGGGGACTACAGTACCCTACCAATTGTCATCTCTAACTTGAACCGCTAATTTTATCAAACACTTCAATTAGTTTATCAGTTATAAACTATCAGTCATTAGTCATAAACTATAAGCTATCAGTTATTTTATCGATCTTCTGCTATTTTTGTCAAACAGAATTAAGATTACCTAATTTGATTCAGAAATCACTTCTAACATTAAGTGGCATCAAATGTTTTATATCTGTTAATTATTAATGTATCTATACTTTTTTTAAGCAATGTATCTATACGTATCTAAAATGAGAATTCTCAATTTGCATTCTCTATCTTTAAAATATATTGTCAATTCTTTATTTTATTTTTACAATGTAACTCTCATCTTCTCTTTCACATTTGAGAGTTAAAATTCAAATTTTAAAAAAGACAAAGGTTGACATCTATTTGAATAGTTGGTCCATCCTGGATCAATATAAAAAAAAATTAATAACTACCAGCGATATTCTTAAAAATAAAAAATTCACATTTTCATATTTACCAATTATAATTTTCTTAAGATCATTAACTTCTAAATCTAAGAATTGAAATTTATTATCGTTAATGATTTGAATATGTGTATCGACATGATTCACCATGTTAATATATTGTACTTATCTTAAAAAAAAAAATGAGAGAAAAGAAGTATGTAAAACAAGAAAAAAATTGAATTATTTTCTCTTAAAAGAGTTGTTGATTATGGTGGTAAGGGTTTTTTTTTTCATTTCTTTTCTGAGTTACTCTGATATTGATATGATGTTTTTACCGTCGTTAGCAATAATTAATTACCGTCGGGGAATCTATGGGACACACAAGATATGTTCTCTCCTCCCAACCGAATTTTTTTATATGTATGAGTCAGAAATCGAACTCCTAACCACTTATTTAAGGAGACCAAAACTCTTACCATTTGAATCAATTTATTATTTGTCCTAGGATTTTGAATCTTTTAAACAAAATTTATAAGTAAAATGACTTTTTCTTTTTTTTGTAGAATCCAACAAAATTTACTATGTATGATTGGAATGCACTAAATTAACAGAAAAAATTTAATATAGACTATCTTTATAATTAAGTGGTTCATCGTAGATGAATATTTTGTTGTATAAAAATATAAGTTAATGATCTTTGTTATTTTTATGATTGAAATAATAATTTATATTTTTTTGTTTATAACAATGAAAAATAAATAATTTATATTAAAATGTTGTCGATTATATTATTATTTTAGCCGTAAAGACAATAAATAAGGGATGAAGCTAACCGAAATTGTAAGAGAGGACCAAATATAGGGGGAGAATAAAATATATTTTTATTAATTTGTATTTACAATTTCTGTTGTTGACAAATTTTTCTATGTAGTTAATATAAAAAGCAAAAGTGTCAAAACAAAAAGAATAAATTTTTGCACATTAACATTTATACTAATTTTTTAGGGTCATGCTAACTTTAAAGCTTTAAATAATTAATAATTATATTATGAACAAAATATTTTTTAATTTTTAAATAGAAGAAATACATAATTTTCAATAAAAAATTGTTATCTATAGTACACTAACAAAATTGCTATCTTAATTATTAGACATGAAGGGCTAAATGTACTTGATGAAAGAAAGCTCAATTTGGTGGAGTGGTCTAACCATGTCTATGAGATACTCGAAATTAGGTGATGCAAGATGGTTCGAGTCAAATCTTAGAAAAGTGCTAGGAGATTGTATGAGTACAAACTTTTCGATGGACTCGTGGGTAGATGGGGATAACCTTAGGACCCAATTTAATAGACTTTTTTATATATCCGAAAATAAGGATAACACTATCGCATAAATTATAACAGAGGTAGATGAGGAAAAAAGATTTTATGGAGGTGGAGGAAAAACTTGTTTTGGTGGAGGTGGAAATAGGAGGTAGTTGAAGTTTGTAAGGGAGCAGTGTTTGGAGTAGAGAGAGTGTTGGGTGAAAGTGATAAGTGGAGGTGGGGAGATTCATATTTTTCAATTACAGAAGCGTACATTCGGTTGACTAAAGAAGAAGTTGTAGATGTCGAGTGGGTTAGAGAAGGTGGAATCCCTTAATTTCAGCCAAAATGCCGATCTTTGTTTGATGCCTTCTCCTATAAGCATTTTAAAATTATAGAGGTGTCTAAAACTAGGGGTGATAATTTTATCCATTATCCATCCAAATCCATCAATATTAAATATATCCAATCCATTCATCCATCTAACTAAATGGATGGATTTGATCCATCCAACAATTTTTAGAAAGCCAATGGTTTATTTCTTCATAAATAAAAAAAGTGTTTTTACTATTTTTTGGTTAGGGAAAAAAACTGTTTTTACTATAAAACAATATAAATTCCAATTAATAGATTTTTAAAAAATTACAAATTAATACTTAAATTCATTTTGTTGGATGGATTGAATCATTGGAAATATGATAATGGATGGATTGGATAAATTTTTTTTTTTTTTTATTTCTAATGGATGGATTGGATTCTTTGAAAGAATTTTAATGAATTGTTAATAGATTAATGAATTATTTTGAGAATTTAGTTTTGCCGCCCTACAGATTACTCACGCGCCCTATATGTTTATCATTTTACTCTTCTGCTACTTAAGTAGCGAATGTTATAAAAAATAGAAATTTTAATAAATGTTGTCTGCTACTTAAGTAGCGGACGTTATAAAAATAAAATCGAGTAAAATGCCAAATACCCCCTGCAATTTCAAAATTCGTCAAATACCCCCTTCAATTTTCAAATAGACAAATACCCCATGCAATTGTAAAACGTCAATCAAATACCCTCATCCAAATGGCGTTACCCTTACCGTTCATGTCTTCTCTTGTTTCAACCACTCCACTGGAGTCATCGTCCACGCCGATGTCTCTGATGGCTCAGTCGCTGAGTAAATCTCTCGGCTCGAGTTCGATTGATGACTTCACGTCATTACTGTGTTCTAACCACAATTCAAGGCATGTTTAAGTAGTATTTTATATGTTTTTATACAAGAAATAAAGAGAAAAAGAATCGTTACAAGATTGCTTGAAGCACAAGAAAAAAAGAAGAAAGTTGAAGAAAATCAGCACAATTTGCATCATGACATATGCCCGGTATTTTGACCATATCTAGAGTTTCGTAACTCGGAATGATGTGGGGTTTGCGGTAAATGAAAGCTAAGATCAAGAGCTACAACTTTCTTGAAGAAAAAAAGTTCATTTGGCTCGGTCTGTGGTGCACGGCGCAGCTACATTGGCGCACGGCGCAGCCTCGCAACCCTAAGTCTATAAATTGAGTTTTTCTCTCATTCAAGGGGATAGTTCGTGACGGCAAGAAAAATGCGATTTTTGAGAACAAGTCCAGAGCAAATTTTCCTTATTCTGTAATGAATTCTTTTACTCTATTTATTGTTTATGCATTAATCATGTGTAACTAAACTTCCTTGATTGGGTCCATGGGGATTCCAATTGCTATTGTTTTTGAACCATGTGGTTTCATATGATGTTTTAATGAATTACGAAGTTAGTTTCAGTGAATTATTCCTTGTTCTTAATGATTTATACAACCTAGCTAATTGTATGATGATTCCAATTGTTTGTTTGCTAAGAGATTAGAAATAAATTAATTGACCTAGGAATAATTATTCAATTAACCTTCGCTTAAGAGATTTTGGTTTGTTAATTGAGAATTCTTAGATTAACGTGCGAAAACCTCAATTGATCATAAGTCACCTAAGAGATTAGGGGTGTGTGATCAAGGGAGAGGGTTATGTACCAAGAGATTGGGCATAACTATTTTGTTAATCGAATCGTGGAACTACACTTGTAATTCGTTACTGTGCGTGTACCACCAAGACAATAGTAATTGGATGAACCGAACGACCCAATCGCCTTCTCATCTTCTCAGATAAACCCTAATTAATTGTCGTGATTTTCAAAGAACCCTTGATTTCAAACAAACCCCCCCCCCTTTTATTTAATTGCAATTTTTACTCGCGTGTGATCCCGATTACCGTGATTGATACACAACAATCTCTGAGGAACGATAATTTTATACTTACTTTGATGCTTCGTCATCGATCAACGAGATGACGGCTTTTTTACGTAATCTGCAGCTCGGAAAATTGAAATTTATACCTCCTATGCCGGTTAATAGAAACATTTAACCATGATCAACGATATGGTGGCTTCTTTACGTAATATGAGCTCGGCAAATTGAAATCTCTCAGCTCGAGTTCAATCAACGAAAATTTATTATTACAGATGGAGTATTTGATTGACATTTTACAATTGAGGGGATATTTGCCACCCTTATCTAAAAACCAGCCTCAATGTTTTAGTAAAAAAAAAAAAAAAACAGCACCAATGGCAATGTGTATATATGCTCATAATCCATAAAGCCAGCCATAAATCCAGGAGGGACAGTGAGATTTGTCTTCATCGCATCTTAATTTGCAAGACAATTTGAGTAACGAGGATAATTTATACTATTTACAAAACACCTTAAAGTAATGTGTAATTCTCTTGTTGAACACTAAAATATAAATATTAATTAAATGGCCTTTTTTTTTACTTATAATTAAACTAGTATAATTTACCCGTGCTTAAAAATATATAAATGATTTAAAATAAAATGTATAGTTTTTTGGTTTTTGATATAAATGTGATGTGTAGTAGTTATATTGTAAGCAAAAACATATACCATTATGTTATATGGGTATATGATATAAAAGTCTGTATTAGCCTGCAATTTAAATGTTCATCACCGTGTATACGGTTTATATTAAACAATGATCATTCATTTATTTATAAAATATTCATCCCCGTATATTAACAAATATTGTGAAATATTCATCCTCGTGTATTAAATGTGTTGAGACAAAATCTATTTTGATGTTTTAAAGATGACAAATAATCTTAATTAAATTTTAATTAGATTTTGATCATCTTGTGATCTAACAAGTGCTTTTGAGTGATTTAATATAAGACAGATATAAGGAATGAAAATTACTATCTCTTATTCACAAGTTAAAAAAGAATCTCAATTTCTGTCCTGGAGAATGATCTCAGAACGGTCTCCTGGACATACGCAGCATTGAATAAGCACTTAATTAAGTCAACGTGATACAAGACAACAAAGAACTTTTCATATGAGTTATTTATAGTATCACAACAGTTTGGAATAAGTCATTTAAGGCAAGGAATCATTTTTGAGTTATGAATCTTCTTCATGGAGCAAAGTTAAGAACATCAATGTCTCAAATAATTGTAAAGGTTTTATGTTCTCTCAAGATATCATTAGAAGAATTAATCTAGACCAATGCGAGTTAGACAACAAGTTGTACCGGTTTGAGAAGAAGATTTGAATATAAACATAGTACAAACACTTGTCAAAATATGAAGGAATAAGTACCACCACTTTACTATTCACATGTCCTTGCAAGGACACATGAATAGTTGCTACTCTACAAGGTTCTTTGCTGTTTTACAACTGTCATACAGCTTGCAGCAACTTATCAAACAAGTGGGCGCTACTCTCTCATGAAGTATCTATGGTCTCCAACATCCAGGAAAATGGTCTCCCAGATTTTGTTCATATAAGCTTCATTCTTATCCAAAACAGTACCTATCTATTTCCACATGTGGGCTATTACTTAACAACAGATATATGATCAAATACAACCCATTACAGTTGTCAAGAACGGATAAATCTGACATCCTCTCAACTGTACCTTATAGAGACCATCAGAAGAATGTTCTCCAGAACTACTTGAAAGTACAAAATCTGACTGGACCTTTTTGCCTCACTCACAACGGTTACATTGGCACTCTCAACTGTCATATTTGAAGTTCAAATATCCAAAGGACTTCTTCATCTATAAAAAGCATGTGAAGGCAACATTGAAGAGCAAGAGTTTTACAAGCAATCAAAAGTCTTATCACTTGCAATCACAAAGCAATCTAAGCTCTTCTTTTCACTCATACTCCAAAGCTCAAATAGAATATAGGATCTAAATATCTTTTGAGTATCTTGAGTGTATTTTATTTATAAGCTATACAAACTAGTTTAGGTTAGTATAAGCTTGAAAGATCCATTTCATATACACATCTTTTGTAAGTTGTAAACTCAAGTCAATTGGGAAGAATTGATTGAGTGGTGGAGATTAAAATCAGTAGGTGATTACTGATTGGTTTCTTAACCTTGGATTGGGTTAAGGGTTTGAAGTTGATTGTAATCTTGGTCTATATTATTATTGGATAATCTCACGCAAGTGGGGACTAGACTAGCCCTTGTCATTTGAGGGTGAACCAGGATAAAATCCTTGGTGTTTGATTCTCTCTTTCATTTGTCTTTATTTTAATCAAACACAAATCACACACCTCACTTATAACTTAACACACCAGTCAGAGAACGTTCTCTAAGTGGTCTCCTAACTGTGTGATTTTATTAATCATTTTATCTAACAACTTTTAGTGTTGCAGCAAAATTCTAAAAGGTCACAATTCAACCCCCCCCCCCCCCCCCCCCCCCCTCCTTCTTGTGACAAATCTTGTTACTTCAATTGGCATCAGAGCTCTGCCTCTCAAGGTTGAGCATCTAACAAGTGCTAGAGGAAAAGATTCAGGAAGGAAGTAATGGCAAAAGCTGCAAAATTCATTTCTGAAGGAGGATCCTAAAATAGTTCACCTCTATTTGAAGGAGATGACTATTATTACTGGAAAGACAAGATGGAATTATTTCTAAGATCTCAAGACAACCACATGTGGTCTGTCATAGAAGATGGAGAATATGTGCCATGCATCAAAGACACAAACACTCCAAAGCCTCAAGCTGAATGGCTCACTGCAGAAGCTGATAGGGTACTTCTAAATACTAAAGCTAAATTATTTATTAAATGTGCTTTGTGCAGGGAAGAATATGACAGGATTATGGAATGCAAAACTGCTCAAGAGATGTGGAACACTCTCCAAACTCATCATGAAGGAACCAGTCGTATAAAAGAAACAAGAATAGATATTGGTATAAGAAAATTTGAACTGTTTGAAATGCAGGAAGATGAGACTGTGGATCAAATGTATGGAAGGTTCACAATCATTATAAATGAGCTAAACTCTCTTGGAAAGAAATACAATTCACATGAGAGAATTAGAAAAATACTGAGATGTCTCCCAAAACATTGGAGACATATAGTTACTCCTATCACAGAATCCAAAAATCTTGTTGAAATGAAATTAGAAGATTTCATTGGATCTCATAAGGCTCATGAAGCCATATTGCAGGAAGAAAGACCTCAAAAGAAGAAAATGATGGCTCTTGAATCTCAAGTTAAAGAGCAATCAAAGAAAGAAGAAATTCAAGATGATGATATGCTTCAAGATGATAATGAAGAAGAACTAGCCTTTCTAACAAGAAGAATACAACAACTGATGATGAGAAGAAATCAATTCAAAAGATCATTCCCAACAAGAAGAAATTTCTCAAAATTTGTAGTTAATATGAGTCAGATAAGATGTTATGGTTGCAATCAACTTGGACTCTTCAAAAGTGACTATCCAAAGCTAAAGCAAAACAAACCACCTTTCAAAAAGTCAATGATGGCAACATGGGATGATCTAGAAGACTCACCAGAAACACAAGAAGAAGAAGTAAATGTTTGTCTGATGACAAAATCAGATAAGGAAGAGGTAACACTAGAACCTTGTTCTTCTTGCATGAAAACTGAACATCGTTTTGATGATCTCTTATATGACTGTCAAGTTACCACTGAAGAAAACAGTAAGCTTAAAAATGAGATCACTAAAATAACTCAAGAAAGAGATCTTTATAAAAAGGAAATTGAAACCTTAAAACAAAAACTTTTACAGTCTGAAAGATCTGGAAAAATCTTAGATAATAGTTTACAAAAGGAAAATACAAGTCTAAAACAAAATATGACTGAAATTCTGGTGGCAAGTGTCAGATGTGCAGCACAATGTGTACACCTTAGGAATCGTACGATGTGTAGCCTAATGTGTCAACATCGTGGACATACTGAACTTGATGAACAAGTAAACAATATAAAGTGCAGGAAACAATAAACACACAGAGTTTGTTAACCCAGTTCGTCACTTATAACAAGCCATATTCTGGAGGATACCAATCCAGGGATGAATCCACTATGGTAGTATCAATTCAAAGCTAAACTCCCCCGTTTACAACTTATCACTTAATCACTACCCGTGCTAATCCTACCTAGGAACTCCTAGATATGAGAACCTCTGCTCACTCCCCCTCAACCTTACCCAGTAAGGATTTAATAACAAACTCAGTTGGAGACACACTCCTAGAAAACTATGCACTCCTACCTAAAGGCTTAGAGTGTTGCACAATCTATCTCCTTGCTTCAAAGCTTTGGAGAAAGACAACTAGATATTACAACTCTATCAAACTCAGTCCTTACTCGTATCAAAACTATGATCAAAGTGAAGGCTCACAAATAACAAAGAACAGACTAAAAACCTAAGACTCAATATCTTCAATACTTGGTTTCGTAAATAATAATGTCTTCAGTCTTCCTTTATATAGAACAAGCTTCATGGGCTTTGACGAGTTGGCCTTCAATAAATTTGCCTTGAGATTTATTTTATCATAATCTTTTAATTGTTTGTTTCAAATCTTTTGATCAAAGTCGGCCAATAAAATAAAACAGAACCATGAAAGATTATCTTGTTCCTTGGCGCGCAAGCTGGCACGATTTTATTTGAAAAACAAATCTTTTCAAAAGATCACGCGTAAAAGAATAAAAGGCGCGTCCAGCTAGGGCGTCCAGATGTGAATCCTGATGTGCCACACATCATGCTCCACATCATGGAATTAGGCTTATTTTACCAAATGAAGCCAACACCCTAAAATCCTCAACAATGACCATATTAGAAAAAGATCTAAACAAATTTGTAACCTCTACTAAAACATTTGAAAACATTATGGGCTCACAAATGGGATTTTTTGACAAAGCTGGTATAGGTTTCAAAACTCATCAAAAACAAAAGTTATATGAAAATTTGTTTCTGCCTATTAAAGAAAAACAAACAAAAAAATTATTTTGCTCCTTCTGTCATAAGCATGGTCATGTTAAATATTTTTGTTTCAAAAGAAAAAAACTTCATCACAGAAGAGACCATTCTCTGAACGGTCTCCCAAGGAATATAAACAGACAAATGTCTAGAAACACTAACTCTCAAGGACCCAAGTCAGTATGGGTACCAAAAAACTTACTAACCTCAAATGCAGGAATGTCTTCTAACAATCAAGAGAAAGCCTTGGTACTTGGACAATGGTTGCTCAAGGCATATGACTGGAGACAGACATAGCTTTTTTTCTTTTGAAAAGAAAGAAGGAGGTTCAGTCACTTTTGGAAACAGTGAAAAAGCTAGCATCAAAGGTAAATGAATTATTGGTAAGATTAATTCAGCTAAAATTGAAAATGTTCATTATGTTGAGGGTCTTGAACATAACTTGATCAGTATTAGTCAACTATGTGACAATGGTCTTGAAGTTATTTTTAAAACTCAAACCTGTGAAATAAAACAAACATCTTCTGGTAAAATACTCTTTTATGGATCAAGAAAGTAAAATGTGTATGTTCTATACTTAGATGAACTGCCTGCTGAATCATGTTTTGTGTCTCTTGAAAGAGGCAAATGGATTTGGCACAAAAGAGCAGGACATATAAGCATGAGAACAATGGCAAAACTTTCTCAGCTTGATCTAGTTAGAGGATTACCAAAGATAAGTTTTGATAAAGATAAACTATGTGAAAGTTGTACCAAGAGTAAACAGACCAAAAGTAGTTTTAAACCTAAAGATTTTATTTCAACAAAGAAACCTCTTGAACTACTTCACATTGACCTATTTGGACCTGTCAAAACTACCAGTCTAGGAGGGAAGAATTATGGTTTTGTCATTGTAGATGATTACTCAAGATTCACATGGGTTCTTTTTATAAAACATAAAGATGAATCTTTTGAATCATTTAAAACTTTCTGTAAAAGGATTCAAAATGAAAAAGAAACAAATATCATCTCTGTAAGAAGTGATCATGGTAGGGAATTTGAAAATTATCAATTTGAATCCTTCTTTAATGAAAGTGGCATTTCTCATAATTTCTCTTGTCCAAGAACTCCTCAACAAAATGGAGTTGTTGAAAGGAAAAATAGAACTCTACAGGAAATGGCCAGAACAATGATTGATGAATAAAATGTTGAGAAATACTTCTGGGCTGAGGCAATAAATACTGCATGCTACATTTTAAACAGATGCACTATAAGAAAATTTTTAAATAAAACTCCTTATGAATTACTAAATGATAAAAAACCAAACATATCTTATTTTCATATTTTTGGATGTTACTGCTACATTTTGAACACCAAAGAAAACTTAGGAAAATTTGATGCTAGATCAGATAAGAGTATATTCTTAGGATATTCTCTAACCTCTAAAGCATATAGAGTTTATAATTTAACATCAAAAACCTTAGAGAAAAGTATGCATGTTAAATTTGATGAGTTTGAGGATCTACCTAGTCAAACTATAAATGATGAAGAAGAGGAACAACCTCCTGTAAAAGATCAAACTGAAGATATCTCAACTCCTTCTCAAGAACCTCCTAAAACATGGAGGACAGTAGGATATCATCCTCAAGAACAGATTATAGGAGATACCACAGATGGTGTAAGAACAAGAAGGTCTTTTCAAGCTACAGAAAATAATCTAGCAATGATCTCTCAAATTGAACCAAAGACAGTTGATGAAGCAATCATAGATGAATCATGGATTGATGCCATGAAAGAAGAATTGTTACAATTTGAGAAAAATGAAGTATGGAAACTGGTGCCATATCCACAAGATCATTCCATTATTGGTACCAGATGGGTCTTTAGAAATAAACTTGATGAAGATGGTAAGGTAATAAGAAACAAGGCAAGACTTGTTGCACAAGGCTACAATCAACAAGAAGGTTTAGACTATGATGAAACTTTTGCACCTGTAGCAAGGTTAGAAGCAATTAGAATTTTACTTGCATATGCATCTCATAAAAACTTTAAACTTTTTCAAATGGATGTCAAGAGTGCATTTTTAAATGGCTTCCTAAATGAGGAAGTTTATGTACATCAACCTCCTGGTTTCAAGGATGAACATAAACCAAATCATGTTTTTAAACTAACCAAAGCTCTTTATGGACTTAAGCAAGCTCCTAGAGCTTGGTATGAAAGATTAAGTACATTTTTACTTGAAAATGGTTTTTCTAGAGGAAAAATTGATAACACTCTTTTTAGAAAAACTATTAATGAAGACCTATTAATAGTTCAAGTATATGTTGATGACATCATATTTGGTGCTACAAATGAAAAAATGTGTGAGGATTTTTCAAGCCTTATGCAAAGTGAATTTGAAATGAGTATGATGGGAGAACTCAGATTCTTTCTTGGCTTGCAAATCAAGCAACAAGAAAATGGAATCTTCATTAGTCAAGAAAAATATATTAAAGATCTCCTTAAAAAATATAAGATGAATGAAGCAAAAATCATGACTACTCCCATGCATCCTTCAATAAGTCTGGACAAAGATGAAAATGACAAGCAGGTATCTGAAAAGGAATATAGAGGGATGATTGGATCACTTCTATATTTAACTGCCAGTAGACCAGACATTGTTTTCTCAGTTGGTCTATGTGCTAGATTTCAAACTTCTCCAAGAGAATCACACCTTACTGCAGTTAAAAGAATATTCAGATACTTGGTGGGAACCTCTGATGTTGGTCTTTGGTACAAAAATGGATCAAATTTTGATTTGAAAGCATACTGTGATGCTGACTATGCTGGAGATAAATTAGAAAGAAAAAGTACAAGTGGAGCATGTCAATTTCTTGGTGAAGCGCTCGTTAGTTGGTGCTGTAGAAAGCAAAACACCATAGCACTATCAACAACTGAAGCAGAATATGTATCAGCTGCAAACTGTTGCTCTCAAGTGATATGGATCAAAAACCAACTTGAAGATTTTTCAGTAAGATACACAAATATTAAAATTCTCTGTGATAATACTAGTGCTATTGTCGCGGTGATTTTTGGATATCAAGCTATTGAGGAGCATTGAATCTCAAAATTTTAATTACACCACCGAGCTTTGATTTTTCCGAAGAAGGGAGAAAGTCCGTTAAATACCCTAAGTAAAGATATCGGGGTAAGGGGGTTGGTTACACGAATGGAAGGTATTAGCACCATAGGTGTCTATAGTATCCTATAAGAACCTCTTGTATTTTTATCTAAGCGCTTGATTTTATTTGTTTGCAAAAATGTACAAGATTTAGGGAAAATTGAGTGATGATTAGGAAAGTGGTTTTTAATGACAAAATGCTCTTGGTTTGAGATCCAAGGTTTTGACCTAAGAAAAATTGATTTTGATTTGAAAATACGACTTGATTTGAAAAACCAAGTGTTTTCACCTAAGGAAAATAATTGTTTGATTGATTGAATGACTTGGTTTAAAATCCAAGTGTTTTGAAAAATATTTTTGATAAGTGACATGTTTTGGATATTTTTGAGAAGAGGTGTTGACCTCTATTTTTTGGCTAAAAAGAGGCAATGGTTCTAGCGAGGATTCTATCGTTTAAACTAACAACCTAAAGTATTAGATCGCGCAAAGACATTTCGCAACGACATATAAGTCGAGGCGACTCCCTTTCTTCAGATTAATATACTAATCATACAAACGAATAACGATAAGTGTAAGAAAAACTTTAAACCATACAATGCATCCGGGGGGGAAACATGCAAAGGGGATTGAATGATAATAACAATAATAATGAACGAAAATAAATTGCGCCAATTACGCGCATTAAAATATACAACCAGGGGGGAAACATGCAAAGGGGATTGAATGATAATAATAATAATAACATAATTATAAATAATGAGAGGTAAATATAAGGCATACACAATATAATATAAATGCAAAACATAAATATAAAGCATAACAAACATAAAACATGAAATGAATATAAAACATATGATGAATAATAAATGTAAAGCATGTAATAAAATATAAGCGTCATGGATAATAATGTAAAGCGCGAAAACAAACGACATTTAATGACAAGATTAGCATACAAGACATACATAAGGTAGGGGTGACCAAGAACAAACAAAATAATAATTTATCATGTCATGAGAGATAACCTAAACAATATCAAGCATTTTCAATCCACACACATGCATATATTTATCTTATTTAAATAAAAACATAAGTTATACATTAAACAAGGTATTTAGGACTAAAATGTCATGCCATAGGTAGTAACATAAAAATATCAAGCATTTTTCAAAACCATATACATATATACTTATGAATTTAATTAAATGGAATATACTTTGCAATTAAATCAAAATACTTAGGACTAAACACATTTCAAACCAAAAACCTAGAACTAAATCATGGGAACAAGATTCAAGCATATCAATAAGCATAGAACAAATTTAGTAGCAATTAACAAGTAAAGACATCAAATAAAATCATTTAAAACCTTAACATATAAATCCTATGATTAATTAACACTATTAAAATAAAATAAGCAAAGAAAATCATGAAATCATGGTAAAATGAACTAAAGGCAGAGGGCACTTTTAATAAAAAATATTTAAGAGTTCATAACAAAATAATAACAAAGAGAAATGAATTTAATATCATTTAAAAACTAATTATTAACATTTAAAATTTATCAATTAGTGACAAAAATTAAAATATCACATAATTACATATTTATCAAGACAAAATTCTCCAAACATACATATATCATGCATATCACATCATGGATCAATAAACAAAATTACATTATCAAAGATTAATTAATTAAAACCTAATTTATGCACTAATAATAAAGAAAATATGAGAAAAATAGCAAATAAATGAATTAAAAATTTATTTTGTGATATATCAGTTTATAATAGCCAAAAATATAATTAAAATAAAAATTTGCATCTCAGAAAAATAAAAATAAAATTTAATGCAGGGGAGGTGCAAATAACAAATAAAAAATAGAAGGGGGTGCAGCGCAGCAAAAAGGCCCAGAAGCCCAAAGCCCACGCAAAAAATAAAAAAAAAAATCTGAAACCATTTGGGCCTGGATTGTGTGTGACGCGCAACAGCGTGATCACGCTTTACCACCGTCTGATCTTTCTCAAGAAAGATCAAACGGCTACGCTCATGCTCACGCACACGCCATTGGATCAAACCAAGGGCCGTGATTAAATCTGGGTAAAGGCGAGAAACACGCGTGCAGATCAACAGAGTTGGATCCAGTGTGGACGCGTATTGTGGGCCTATCGTCTTATCACCGTCAAATCTTCATTTAATGAGATCTGACGGTTGCGATCAAAGGCGCACACGCGTCACACGATTGATCCAACGGACGCGATTTAAACTTGGTGAGAACGGAGACTCACGATGGATCATCGTCTCCGTTCGTCCCTCACCGTCGCCGTTTCCGGCACCGGAGTTACAAAAACAACCCAGAAATCAATGAATCATATATGGTTTTGCTCGTTTTTTCACAAGGATCTCAAATATGCAATTAGTTTTTCAAAATAACTACTGTAACTTCAAAAACGAACGAAAAAAGAAAAATCAATCAAAACTCAAACTCACAAATAAGCAAGAATCAAGTTCAAACAACAACCCAGATAGTTTTATCATGTCAAAATAAAATGGAAGAAGTTAAAAAGGAAGAGGAAAGCTACCAGAAACGAGCTGGAGAAGCTTGAGTTTTTCACGAGCTTTCACCTTCTACACGAGCTTCAAATCACCACTGGAGCTTCAAATTGGAGCTTGGGTTTTGGTTCTGAAGGCTTATAGAAGGTTATTGAGGTGTTAATTGCAAGAAACAATGATGAATTCGTGTTTGGGAATTTTTGAAAAGTGAGAGAAATGTGAACTTGTTCTAGCTGCCTCCTTCTCCCATTCTTCCAACCTCTTGCTCAGAAAAAATGACTTGTTATTTATAGGAGAGGTTTAGGTTAAGATAAGAGTGATTTTGTGTGAATGAGAGGGGTATTCTTGAGTTTTTGCAAAATGGATATTTGTGATTTTTTATCAATCAAGTGTACACTTGTTTTGATCTGATGCATTGAGTTTTTGAGAGTATATTCTGAGATCAAATGGTTAGAAATGGATCAAGGGATTTTTGGGAATTAATTTGTGGTGAAAAATAATTTTAAAACAATTTAAAACCATTATTAAAAATAAATAAATATGTGAAAATAAAAATATTTATGAACAAGGGCAAAAGTGTCCATTTTTAGTGTTTATAAGATGCATGAATTAAATTGAAAATGGTTGAAAAAAAGTTTGAATGAAAAAGGTTACTTGTAGATGAAGAAATCAATTTTTGAATTTTGAATGTAATAATAATATGAATAAAATAATATAAAATAAAATAAAAATGTGATTAAAATAATTTTGGCATATTCATAAAATATAAAGATAATAGGAATAAAATTATAAGTCAAAATTATGAAGAAAAGACAAAAATGAGATTACTTGCAAAAAGAAGTAACCTATTTCTTTGTAATTTTTGAAAAGGGCAAAATGGGAACAAAAAATGGTTTATGTGCAAATTTTGATACATGAGTATATTTGGAAATATATGGTGAAAGAAAGAATTCAAAAAGTCACATGATTAATTATCTAAAAATAAAACAGTTAAGCAGCGTAAACAGGATAAAATACTATTTTTTGACATTTTAAATAAAATAATAATAAATGATAAAAACACGACACTTTAGAAATGAGCAAAAATATATAAGGGGTAAGAAGGTCAAAAAATGGGGTATGACAGCTATAAATTTGTCAAAGAACCCCATTCAACATTCTAGATCAAAACACATTGAAATTAAGCATCATTTCATACGTGATCATGTTTGCAAAAAAGATGTTGAATTAGTGTTTGTAGATACTGAGTATCAATTAGCTGATATTTTTACAAAACCTCTAGTTGAAGATAGATTTAATTTCATTAAAGACAATTTAAAAATTATTAAAAATCGCAACTGACCATTGTTGATCAAAATCTAGAAACCTGGAGACCGTTGAAAGAACGTTCTCTCAAACAAATAAACATAACGTTTCTTTGTTATAAAATATGTTGTTTTATTACTTAAAAGTTTTAAATTAAATCTGAAAACTCTTCCTCTCCTCGCTGACAACTCTCGTTCTCTCTCACCTCATTATTACAATTATTCCTAAATACTCTTCCCAAAGTACAACTTAATAGTGTTATGAGTACTAACCTACACATAACCTATCCCAAGCCTTTCCTATTCTCCATACACTCTCTCAAATCCTCTTTCTTTATTTACTCAAGACAAAACATAAATTTCTCTTCACTTCACCCAATATATATATATATATATATCTCTCTCTCTCTCCGTAAAAAACTTCCAACTTCTTCACTATTCACAAAACACATTTCCTCCCTCACTATTCACCTTCAAACCCTCATTCTCTTCCTCTTCTCTCACGAAAATGGCAAGAACAAAAATGCCTGGAAACAAATACAGAAGGGAAACCTCATCATCATCATCATCATCAACTCGTTCTCTTTCACCACCCTATGCTACTTCACCTCCAACTTCCTCAGGTAAACAAACCTCTTCCAACTCTTCCTACAAATCACTTTTGGATCATTATAATGATTTTGAAACCCAACCTCGTGCTCTAAATGTTCAATTTCCTGAACATGCAAATCAAACTCCAGTCAAAACCCTTGAGATTAGCCAAATCTACATTGGAACCATTCCAATCCCTGTTAGCACTGTTCCTATTACGACTGTAACCGTTTCTCACAATGTTGAACCCACTTAATGTTCTCAAATCAACATTAACACCACAATCACTCCAGAAAATGTAACTGTCACACCACCACCTTCCCAAGCCAAAACAGTTACCAAAACTGCCTCTGTCTCCCATAAAGCAAAAAAGGTCAAAACTTTTGATTCTTCAAAAATTCGTAGGTCAAATAGGATTGCTTCTGGTGGAGGAAGAAAATCTGCCATTGACACAAATGTTTATGAAATCTCTGACAATGATCATGAAGGAGAGTCCTCAGACTCACCAAAATCTGCTCTAATTTCTACCTACTCTAGAAAAAGCTCATCCTCTAAACCTAAGCCAACATCCTCCAAGAAACCTAAATCGTCTGAGAGTGATGATATTCCTATCAAACAACTCAAAAAATCCACCCCTCTGATTCTTGAAACTCATTTGGAAAGTTTTGAAAAATTTGCTAAAATCAAACCTGTACTTCCTGGTAGAGTTTATAATTTTGATGAACTCATAAACACTAGTCATGACCTAACCAAATACACAAATCCTCATGGTTGGACTCATCTTTTCACCATGAGAGAAACTCATTATCCCTCTTTAATCAAAGCCTTCTACTTCAATGCTTCAATATCCTCAGAAAGAAACCAAATTGTCTCTGAAATTAAGGGCAAAAAGATTAGAATCACAGAAGAGCTGCTTGGAGAACTCTTAAATCTTCCCATTGAAGGAAACAAGATCTATGGATCTTCATGGTTTGGTCTAATAGACATAGAAAAGAAAAACCTCATGAGTGATCTGTTTGAACCCAACACTGACTTTTCAAAACCACCATACTCCTCTAACCTCAAACATGAATTCAAAATGCTTCACAATATGTGTCTTCACTCCATATTTCCCAGAAAAGGTAGCAAGGACAAAGTGACCGAAAATGACATGATGATGATCTATCATATGTCAAAAGGGATCAAGCTAAACCTACCTTATGTCCTAATCCAACACATGATCTACACCATTGAAAATGGAACTAGGAAAGTCACTCTGCCCTATGGGATGTTCCTAACTAAAGTGTTCAAACACTTTAAAGTTGACTTTGCTGGAGAACAAGGGTTGAACTCTTCAACCAATTTTTCCTTGAAAAACATTGGAAGAATGAAGCATCCAGTTGACTTTGAAGATCACACAGTTAATGAATAAGGAACAAAGAGGAAAAGAGAAGCTTTTGAGGATCAAGAAGTTTTTGTGGACAACCTAGAGCTTCTATCTGAAGTTGTAACCACAACTAGAGACCATTCTCCCTGCCTCTGCAACAACTGCTAAAGGCAAAGAAATTCTTGAAGAAGGTATTCAAGTTCTTCCTCAAAACCCTTCTGTTTCCTTAGAATTTGATCAAGCTTTAGGAATCAAACCTAGATAACTCCTTGAACGAATTCACAAATGTTCTGTTTGATGGTCTGTCAACCTCTGTCAATACCACTTTGTTTCCCCAGCTAACTACCTCACCACAGTCTGCCTTTGAATCATTCCAAAGCTCTGAGTTTTTAAGGTCTTTGATCAAATCCCCTATTCCCAGTTTTCCTAAAATGCCACAACCAATTTTCACTGATGCAGAAACTTCACTACCCTCTTTCCCTCAGAATTTTGCATCTTTTAGCTCTTTTTGTACCAATCCTCCATCCATTGACCCTATTGCATCTCACTGTTATGATAACATCTCACTGCAAAATATAAGGCCTCCCAAAAGGTCTAAAGTTGAGAAGGATGTCTCTAGGACTAGGAAGGATATGGCCAAGCTTTTTGAAACCATGTGTATTCAAAATACCATGATGACTTACATGCTGAAGGAACATGAGATTTTCAAAACTTGGCTTGTTGAAGAATTTTGCCCTGCTATGCGTGTTAATCCACCACCATTCAATCCTGCTCCACCAGCCCAGGAGTTGCCCAAGTTTGACTCCTCCACAAGCTCAGATGACTCATCTCCTACTGTTCCACAGTAGTTGAGTGAGATACCTCCCCAAGTGCCTTTTTGCTAATGACAAAAGGGGGAGAGATTCTGAAGATTTTAGGGGGAGGAGGAGAAGAAATTTTTTTTAGATTTTAATGTTTAATGAACTCTGTTTGTTGTCTGTTGTTTTAATCATGTGTTCAGAACTTTTGAGATAGGATTAGAAGTTACATAAAACTTCTTCTACTATGTTGTGTTTTAATTCTGAACTATTTGAATGAATGAAGAATGTTTTTAAGTATTTTTAACTTGTTATGTATGATCAAATTAAATGCATGCTTAGGAATTACACTTCTTCTCTTGATAAAATGAATTAAAAAATTAACCAAAAAACCTTGAATCAATCACACTCTGATACCACTATTTTGATTCAAAAAACTATGCTTTTAATTCTTACTCAATTTGCATATGCACAAATTCATAATTTGATATAGAATGCAAAGATTGAAGGGGAGTTCTTTGATTAAATCATGAAGTATTATTACTCATTTTTATTTAATCAGAATCACAATCTAAAATCTAATTAAGTTTTTGTCATCATCAAAAAGGGGGAGATTGTTGAGACAAAATCTATTTTGATGTTTTAAAGATGACAAATAATCTTAATTAAATTTTAATTAGATTCTGATCATCTTGTGATCTAACAAGTGCTTTTGAGTGATTTAATATAAGACAAATATAAGGAATGAAAATCACTATCTCTTATTCACAAGTTAAAAAAGAATCTCAATTTATGTCCTGGAGAATGATCTCGGAACGGTCTCCTGGACATACGCAGCATTGAATAAGCACTTAATTAAGTCAACGTGATACAAGACAACAAAGAACTTTTCATATGAGTTATTTATAGTATCACAACAGTTTGGAATAAGTCATTTAAGGCAAGGAATCATTTTTGAGTTATGAACCTTCTTCATGGAGCAAAGTTAAGAACATCAATGTCTCAAATAATTGTAAAGGCTTTATGTTCTCTCAAGATATCATTAGAAGAATTAATCTAGACCAATGAGAGTTAGACAACAAGTTGTACCGGTTTGAGAAGAAGATTTGAATATAAACATAGTACAAACACTTGTCAAAATGTGAAGGAATAAGTACCACCACTTTACTATTCACACGTCCTTGCAAGGACACATGAATAGTTGCTACTCTACAAGGTTCTTTGCTGTTTTACAACTGTCATACATCTTGCAGCAACTTATCAAACAAGTGGGCGCTACTCTCTCATGAAGTATCTATGGTCTCTAACATCCAGGAGAATGGTCTCCCATATTTTGTTCATATAAACTTCATTCTTATCCAAAACAGTACCTATTTATTTCCACATGTGGGCTATTACTTAACAACAGATATATGATTAAATACAACCCATTACAGTTGTCAAGAATGGATAAATCTGATATCCTCTCAATTGTACCTTATAGAGACCATCAGAAGAATGTTCTCCAGAACTACTTGAAAGTACAAAATCTGACTGGATCTCTTTGCCTCACTCACAACGGTTACTTTGGCACTCTCAACTGTCATATTTGAAGTTCAAATATCCAAAGGACTTCTTCATCTATAAAAAGCATGTGAAGGCAACATTGAAGAGCAAGAGTTTTACAAGCAATCAAAAGTCTTATCGCTTGCAATCACAAAGCAATCTAAGCTCTTCTTTTCACTCATACTTCAAAGCTCAAATAGAATATAGGATCTAAATATCTTTTGAGTATCTTGAGTGTATTTTATTTATAAGCTATACAAACTAGTTTAGGTTAGTATAAGCTTGAAAGATCCATTTCATATACACATCTTTTGTAAGTTGTAAACTCAAGTCAATTGGGAAGAATTGATTGAGTGGTGGAGATTAAAATCAGTAGGTGATTACTGATTGGTTTCTTAACCTTGGATTGGGTTAAGGGTTTGAAGTTGATTGTAATCTTGGTCTAGATTATTATTGGATAATCTCACGCAAGTGGGGACTGGACCAGCCCTTGTCATTTGAGGGTGAACCAGGATAAAATCCTTGGTGTTTGATTCTCTCTTTCATTTGTCTTTATTTTAATCAAACACAAATCACACACCTCACTTATAACTTAACACACCAGTCAGAGAACGTTCTCTAAGTGGTCTCCTAACTGTGTGATTTTATTAATCATTTTATCTAACAACTTTTAGTGTTGCAGCAAAATTTTAAAAGGTCACAATTCAAACCCCCCCTTTCTTGTGACAAATCTTGTTACTTCAAAATGTTAATCCCCGTGTATTATTTATATTGAACATTCATTTATTTATAAAATGTCCATCTCCGTATATTAACAAATATTGTGAAATATTCATCCTCGTGAATTAAATGTTCATCCCCGTGTATTATTTAGATTAAACATTCATTTATTTATTTATTTATAAAATGTCTATCCCCGTATATTGACAAATATTGTGAAATATTCATCCTCGTGTATTAAATGTTCATCCACGTGTATTATTTATATTAAACATTTATTTATTTATAAAATATTCATCCTCGTATATTAACAAATATTGGGAAATATTCATCCTCGTGTATTAAATGTTCATCCCCGTGTATTATTTATATTAAACATTCATTTGCTTGTAATATGTTCACCTGATGTATAAATTTTTTTGTTTCTTTTATTTTTTGAAAAAGGTATAATATTTTATATTAATATGTTACTTCTACTAAAATATCTATATCTATATATATATATATATATATATATTTACGAATCCCTATTGAAAATAGTATTAATGGCAAATATTAATGACTATCATTAATGATTATCAATATTATTATTTCTTTTATTTCTTTAAATCAAAAAAATTCCTATTGAATAAATCGAAAATAATTTTCATGAAAACCGTATTGATTATATTGTATTTTTGAAAAAACATGTATATCTATATCTATATATATTTATATTTACGAATCCCTATTGAAATTTTTAAGGAGAAATGAAAATTAAATCTCTACAAATAATTTATGGTCCTATTAATTGTTTATTTACGAATCCCTTTTTATATTTATGAATCCCTATTGAAATTTTTAAGGAGAAACGAAAATTAAATCTCTACAAATAATTTATGGTACCCAAAATAATATTTATCATTAATACTATTGATAAAATTTCCTTAAAAAGTTTCAATAGGGATCCGTAAATATAAATATATATAGATATAGATATACATTTTTTTAATATTATTTTATAGTGTTAGTAATCTATGTTATTTTAAAAAAAATATTCAATAAGAATTTTGTTGATTTAAAGAAATAATAATTTTGATAGTAATAAATACCAATCATTAATGCTATTTGTAAAAGTTTCCTTATAAAATTTCAATAGGGATTCGTAAATATATATTAATATAGATATAGATATAGATATAGATGGCCTCTTAAAATGCAACATTAATACGATATTTCATTTGAATAAAGTTTAAATGTAGTTTTGCTCTTTTTATTTTACAAAATGTACAATTTTAATTTTCTATTTTAAAAAATTAAGAGATTTTATCCCCAAAACTGCATTTTACTTTTTTTACTTTTCATGGAACAATAAACTATTCACTAAAATATATAACATGTAGGTCTAACTTATGTATAAATAAATGATCTTTAAAGAGATATTTTGTTGTAGAAACTAATCTGATTAACGTTCTAAATTTAAAATACCAATTTGTTATCTTATAAATTTGAGTGACTAATTTCTTGACCTTTACAATTTCGTGACCCAATTGATTGAATTCAGGTCACATGAATTCTTTTTTTTGGTACACATGCATTCAATTATATTTCATCATTATTTCATTTTGTTGTATTAATTCCTAAAATATCTAAAAAAAGAAAAGTATTTCCTATTTGGTGTGATATGACTTATATATATGTAAAAAATATTTGGACACTAATCATTACATACAAATCAAAATCAATACGTATAAATGGAGACATACAAAATTTGAACGTGACCTGAATTGATAAACATTTCCCTAAGTAATAATTATTTGTTTAATTAGACAAATAGTAGTTGAGTGATAAACACCAATAGTAATGAGAGGCCGTTAACTTGTTTTTGAAGCTGATAGAACATCTAATCCTTCAACCTTCATGCTCCACTCTACCTTACTTATTAATGACAATGTTTACTGCTAATTCACTCATAGCAACACTTAATCCCCACTCTAATGTTAAACCAAAACTTACAATGAAAAACACACATCAAATCACTCTTTCATTTTCTCTAAGCAAAAAGTGGGTCTTAGTTTAATCTTTGATTCTTGCCTTTAAAGATTTAATTTTTCTTGCTTTTTAAGATAGTCCATTGATCTGAGGAAAAGAGTAGTTGCTCCCTGCCTCTACAGCACTACACATTATTAATTTATTTATAATTTATAATTACTACTAATAGTAATAAAATACTATACTTCTTATAATAACAACAAAAAACACATAACTTGCATATGCTAACTTTGACAAATAGGTGTCATGATTTTAGTGGCATTAGGTGATTATTAGTTGATTGTTTTTGTTTAGATTTACCCCTATAGTAATTTGGATTTGGTTGTGCGTCACAATTTAGTCACATAGTCAGCTACTCTATTTCAATATGTCATTAATTTTTCATTTATAATTATTTAAATACTAATGTATTTAATCTATAATATGAACCATACATTAATAATTAAATCAATATAAACAAATATGAAAATTTACTTTTATATAAGATTGAAAGAATTACATCAATAACAGATGAATGAAAATAATTAAATAGTTAAAATTCCAATTTAAATCTTTACTATTTTTAAAATACTATAAAATATCTTGCTAAAAAAATAATAATATCCTTCTTCAAAAAATAAATAAGTAATAATATTAAACATAAAATTTAAACCTCTATTTTAATACAACTATCATTTATGTGTCTAAGAGTATACTTGATCCGCTAAAGGGTTGACCAGAATAACTTCAGTTATATTGTAATTGATTTTAATATTGTTTTTGGATTAGACAAACTAGGACAAAAATTGATTTTTTTTTGTCTCTCACTAAATCATAAGACAACTTTTAATTCTACGTACAAATTCTCTAAAATACTAAAATAATATCTTATACACTAAACTTCTTATAAGATAAAATTTATTCAATAAATAAAACATGAGTCATGCTAAACAGTATCCCGGGACACTTATTAAACATGCTAAAAAAATAAATAAAAAATAAAAGTAATGGTGATAAAATAAGTTTTTATACTTTTAACTTTTAAGACAATGAATACACACATTCCAAGATAAAATTTCTAAATTAAGATGCTTAACTAGTGTCCGGGCACTGTTTATCATTTTCCATAAACATTACAATTTATTAAACGGCCTAAGGTTTTGTTTAGTAAAATCAAATTTTGAGCTTACAGCTTATATGACCAACAACAGAATTGTTTGATAAACGTTTTTCAAAAAGAGCTTATAACTTATTTTACTAGCTTATGAGCTTATAACTTATAATTTTTTTTTTAAAATTTTACCCTTGACATTTTACTTGAAAAAAATTAAATATTAATTAAACATATCTTTTTATGTGTTTTCATACTAATAAACTAGTTCAACTGCTAATTTTACCAAGTACTACAAGTTTGATTGACTAGCTTATATTTGCTATAAGCTAAAAGCTAGCTTATAAACTACTATTTGTTATAAGCTCATTCAATATAAATTAGCTTTTCAACTATACGAGAATTTTATCAAACAAAACCTAAATGTATACTCTCCCCGTCCTATATTATAAGCAAAAAAAAAAAGTTTTCACACTTATTAAGAAAAAAAAAATGAATTATGATTTTTTGTGTTTTTCTTAAAAAATATTTTGTGGAAAGATGTAAAAAGAATTTGTATTGATTATCGATTATGTAAAAAAAAAGAAAAAAAGTAAATTAAATACAATTTACATTATATTTTATGAGAATAAGTAAAAGTAAATTTTAAAAATGATAAAAATAAATAGTTTTTGTTTGTAATTTGAAAAAAAAGTGGTTTTTTCTTTACTTATAATTATAGGGAAGGGAGTAACTCCATGACTAGCTAGTCGGCACATAGTCCAAGTCTTGGTAATTTCTTCTTGGTTATGGTAGTACTAGTATTATTATGTTGGATTAAGTTTAAATGTTTAACAATTACTAGTATTATTAATCAACAACATTATGAAATTATTATCTTCTATAATGAGGAAAATACAAAAGTATAAATACAAAAATAGCACTTTTTTGAAGTACATAATTTTTTCTAGCTTTGTGTAAACACATTTTTGTTTGTTTAGGATTCTCTTTTACTCTCCACTTTTGTCAGTCCTTGGGTTCTGAGTATTTTCTTTTGGTGTGTGTGTGGTTCAATTCAACTTATTGCCATTCTCAAAAATCACCATCTTTCTTCAACCCATTTTCCCATTATCTTCAATCTCTTCAAATTCCAATTCTTTCTTCTCGATCCATGCTTTCTTCCAACTAAAAATTTGTCTCTCTTCAAGGTATCTTATAAAAATACTTTTTTTCTTCATTTTCCCTCTTTTTTCTGTTCTGAAAATGGATTAGTTTTTTGATTTAGTGCTCCATTTGTGAAATTATTCAGTTCAACTCTCATTATCATAAAAGGAAAAATCTTTCTTAGGAAATTTAACTTAGAGATCTAGCATTTCATTTCATTATCATTTAAGATATCTTAAGAAGCTTCTTTATTAAGTTCTTAAATATTACTTTTTTTTTTCAATTCTAGATCAGTAGGGTCTTAAGTTAGTTTGAGTGTTTTTTAATAGCTGATTTGCTTTTAAGATTTGCTTAATTAAGCATTAAGTTATGTTAGTAGAATAGCTTAAGTTTATGTTTAAACAAGGATTAGTGTGAATTGTAAGTGTTGATTTTTTTGTCTCTTTTGTTTTCAGGTGACTACATTTACTGTAAACAATAATTAACTGGTTGTTGGAGCTGGGAATGAAACCGAACCCTTTCGAGTTTTGACGATTAATGCACGTTAGGTGTGATTGATTTTCTGGAACAATGTCTAGAGTTACTAAGTGGAAGATTGAGAAAACGAAAGTAAAAGTGGTTTTTCGCCTCCAATTCCATGCTACACATGTAAGTTTTCCTTCATTTTTTTCATACTATATGTAATACGATTTTTCCTTTGTTTTTGGTTTGGTAATTTAAGTTTTCAACTAGATAATGAGTTTAAAATTTTTCGTTGTTTGAAGAGGGAAAAATCTAATCCTTGTAACTTGATTTGAACTCGAGAACTTCAATTTTTACTCAAACATGACCGGTGTGCGCGACTCAATTGATCAAAGTTGACATTTAAATTTACAGTTCTCAGAATTTATTCGAAGTTCGGTGTGCCTGTTAGTATGTCAATGTCGTGGTGGATTCTTTAATTTGTCTTCCTAATCTGTCTGCTAATATTCACGTGTTTGAGTGAATGTTTAGTTGTTTATTTTGTCGTATGGTTCTTTCAAATTAGTTAAGCCTAACTCAAACATAGTATGTATGATGTTTTGATTTATCTTATGTTCCAACTGGTTCATAAACTACTTTCCCTTTGGTAGATTATCTGATTATTAATTTCTATATAAAATTTTCAGTTTTTATATTACATTATTCATTACTGATTAGACATAAGAGGGCCAAACAACCTATGACCCATTTAAAATATTTGCATGAAAAGCAACATGTTTAAATGTAAAATGACAAACTTTTCAATGGCTGTGGCCCCAAACAATAAACCAAAGGGCCAAGTATCTGTTAAAATCAATTTGAAATCAAATATTATGATTCTATTTCTATTATAAATACTAAAAAGGTGTGCTCTGTCTAGACACACAAACCATTACACAATATCAATTTCTTTATAGTATCAAATTTTAACTGAAATCTGTGGCTCTTATTAAGAGAAATACTACTCCGGTTCTATATATAAGCAAAATTGACTTTCTAGGTTCATTGAAAAAGTAAAGTATCTAGTCTATATTATTGACTAGATACATCAGTTTTTCAATGAATCTAAAAAGTCAAATTTTGTTTATATATAAAACTGGTTGTATAAACCTAGTCTATACCATCATGTGATGGCTCGAGCTTCCATGTTTGACACTGGTTCTAAACATCTATGTTAAGACCAAAATGATTTTCTGTAACACTTCTTGACCAAATTTAGCACCCTGAAGCAGTTATTAGGTTCAACTTTCTCCTGACTTATTGAAAAGTTAATTAAGTTATTGAATATAGATTGCATCTGAGGTCCCTTAGTCCAAATATCGAGCTCTCGATCTACTAAGCTTGTTTGAAACTCATTGTATTAGTTATTTAATTTTTTTTAAACCTATGTCATGATTATGTACAAACTTACTTCAAGTTCAATATTTGGTACCATGGCCCATAATATGGTCTGCACTCAACATTAGACTTATTATCCCTTTTTTTCGATGATATCTTGTAGATAATCTTTATTTGAGCAGTCACCATGATTAGTTAGTTTCTTTTAAGAAGCCAATGTGATGGATTGCAGAAATATAACTTTGTTGGAGTGTTCATGACATTAGGTCTATGTTTATTCAACTTTACTTTTTGGCGGATGTATTATTATTACCGTCATTTACTTAGCTGTTGATCTATTTGTTTATCCTATTACTGACGGTAAATTTTGTTTTGAATGGTTTAGGTTCCACCATCTGGATGGGATAAACTATTTATTTCTTTCATCCCTGCTGACTCTGGGAAGGTTACATCAAAAACAACCAAAGCGAATGTGAGAAATGGAACTTGCAAGTGGTCAGATCCAATCTATGAAACTACAAGATTGCTCCAAGACATTAAAACAAGACAATTTGATGAGAAAGTTTACAAACTTGTTGTGGGGATGGTAACATTCTTTTACGACTTTTAAATGTGTATATTCTATTCTGCCATAGCATTTATAGAAGTTTCGCATATGAAAGCAGAATGCCATCTCAAAAAAACTAATCACATTGTTTACAACTTTATGCAAAATCCTCCATTATATTGCTCATATTTGGGTTGTTTACATTATCTATTTTCCGAAATCTTGATTATAATCATATTCTCTAGAAGTGAGACACTAATCAGTGATACTTTTTTATGTGTAAAGTTTGTTGTTCAAAATAATTAGATTTTGACTGTTAAGACAATCTAGTTAATAATGTAATGAACAACAACTTATAATATTTGTAAAATTTAAGTTTAATATTGCCACCATTACAAACGCCTAAAAATTGTATGCGTTTTCAAATAGCAGAGGTTCTTGTGGCTATTAGTCTTGAGAGAGTTTAAAACTTTTCTAACTTTATTTTCCCCTAACCACTTCAGGGCTCTTCACGATCTAGCATCCTCGGTGAGGCCAACATAGACCTGGCTGATTTTGTTGATGCTTTGAAGCCTACAGCTGTTGCTTTGCCTCTTAACGGAAGTGAGCCTGGAGTCACACTACATGTGAGTATCTTTGAACTTCATATTCCCTGAAGTGATTTTCTTGTGTTTATCCATTATTCTGCATATACTTATATGAATTTGTTTCTGTAACTTTACTTGATGCATTTCTGTTTCGTTGGCATTAATATATCACGCGTGCATATTTGTTAAAAGTTGTTTAGCTGCTTAAGATATCATTGGTATCACATTTAATTTTCTTTTTCTTCTCATTGTCCGAAGCCAGGTCGCAGTGCAGCTTCTCACTTCTAAAACTGGTTTCAGGTACCATATTGTGAATTATGACATTTAAGGACATGCCTTAGCTGGACACTATACTTATTTAAGTTATTATTTGCTTTTAGAGAATTTGAACAGCAGAGGGAACTCAGAGAGAAGGGTCTACAGACAACCTCTGACCAAGGTAGTCATGATGAATCTGCTGATAGCAAAGAGTCATCTCCTGACCAGAATGTCAATAATCACATTAATAAGGTTTCTTGCCTTCTCTCCTTACAAGTGTACTCTCTATATATGATACGTCCTTTTCCAAATTGTTATCTGCTTAAATCATACATATATGTTTAACCTTTATTTATTTTATTTTCATCTCTGATTCACCTTTATTTATTTCATGAGATTAGGTTAATTCAAGAGTGAAATTGAAAAGGGAATCAAAATATCTCCCTCGCACTTCTTCACTCGAAGGAGAATCAAGGTTAAATGAAGAGTATGCTGACTCAGCTGGTGGATTTGATGGCTCTTCTACTACTTCTGAAAGTGTATATACTGAAAAGCATGATATCTGCAGTATAGACTATTCAGCTGCAAATAATTTGGCTGCTGCTTCCGAAGACTGTAGCAGTAGCAGTCTTATGGGAAATTTAGAAGCAGTTGAGTCATCTATTCTTGATTTAAAATTGAAGGTGAACTTTTTGCAAAATCATTCTGATGAAATAGGTGTTGAAACAAAACATTTTTCTGAGCAAATTGCTGCCGAGATATCATCAGGAGAAGCACTAGCACAAGAGGTCGCTGTACTAAAATCAGAATGTTCAAAGTTTAAAAATGAATTTGAGCAGCTTAAAAGTTCTAAATTAAGCTTAGCATTTGCTCGCAATGAGCCTACTGAGGCAGATAGGGATAAATTATTCCATAACTTACAGCTTAAATGGCATAAAGGGCTTTTGCTCATGGAAGATAAGTTAAGAGATATTCAGAAGGTATCGATGGGATTTCCTGAAAGGGATTTTAGGTTCTTTAACTTGGAGTTGGAAAGAGTGGTTGAGATATTGCAGGATCTCAAACAAGAATCTGGAGATCCAATTCCAGGGACTAAAGTTGCCAATGGAAGAGAGACCAGGAAAATGGATTTACAAATGGGTGATCAGCATTTAACAGATATTGGGTCTGATGTAGCTTTATTCCAACCTGAAAGCATGACTGGCTATCTTACTGTACCTGGCCTTGTGTCTCATGAGTTTGATTCTGTAGATCCCACCCTTGCTATGAAGGAGAAAATTTTCGAACTTCTAAGGGAGCTAGATGAGTCCAAAACTGAAAGGGAAGGCTTTGTGCGAAAAATGGACCAGATGGAGTGCTACTATGAAGCTCTTATTCAGGAACTTGAGCAGAATCAGAGGCAGATGATGGCTGAGTTGCAGAACCTCAGGAATGAGCATTCTACTTGCCTATATGCAATTTCTGCTGGTAAGACTGAGATGGAGAAAATGCACCAAAGTATGAATGAGCAGATAATGAAATTTTCTGAAGATAAGCGCATTTTGGAATCTCTCAACAGTGAGTTCGAAAGAAGGGCTATTTCTGCAGAAGCAGCCCTTAAAAGAGCTAGATTGAACTATTCTATTGCTGTTGGTCAATTGCAAAAAGATCTCGAACTTCTTTCTTGCCAGGTTCTTTCTATGCATGAGACAAATGAGAATCTCATAAACCAGACCCTTTCTGATTCTTCACTTTCAAACACTGATGGTGTCCCAGAACCAGTGAATTATGCTAAAAAATCAGACGGCCATGCTTCTAATCAATTGCTACGTCAAAATCACAGTTCTTCCTTTCAAAGACAACATTTAGGTGAAGACGTTTTACTAAGCGAATTGAAGAGATCACTTCAATTGCAAGAGGGGTTATACAGACAAGTTGAAGAAGAAATCGGCCAAATGCATTTTGTAAATATATACTCAGATGTGTTTTCTAAGGCTCTGCAAGAGACATTACTTGAAGCCAGCCTTAACATTCAGGACATGAAAAATGAAAATTTTCAACTCTCTAGGCAGCTGGAGCTTACAAACCAATCCAACGAGTTACTGGTGCTGAGATTGCAAAATGCTACAAATGATATCCTCTCATTAAAGGAGTACCAGGAGATTTGCATAACAAAGAGCAATGATCTTACTCAACAGAACCAAAGGTTAGAGGAAAATTTAAAAGATCTTGGTCATGAGAACAATCTTCTTACTCATAAAATTAATGAGTTTGAAGTCCTTCTGACAGATTATAGAAGCTATAAAAGCAAATTTGTTGCGTGCAGTGCAGAAAACTCAGAGTTGAATGGCTTATTGAAAAAAAAGAGCCTAGAAAATGACAATCTTCATGATGAGATATCTATTTTGAAGGAAGAGTTAAAATCTTTCAGAACTAACTTTGATGAACTGGATTCCATGAAGAATGATCTGCAAAATAAAGTTGTCTTTTTGTCCAGTAAGTTGCAGAAATTGGTGGCATCGTATGATGATAGATGCACTGAACTTTCCCTTTGTAGTAGTTCTGCTTGTTTGGATTCAGAATGTGAAGACTTAGAAGGTCTGTTATTGCGACTAGAAGAGCAGCAACGCAATGCTTTTGATAGGATCCTGGTACTCATTGAAGAGAAGAAAAATTTAGTGAGGGAAAAACATATGGTTCAAGTATCTTTAAACACAGCAGAATCAGACGCTCTAGTCATGAAACAGAAGTTTGAGTGTGATTTACAGAAGATGGTAAGTGACATAAGTGTGTCTGGTATCCAGTTGCAGAAACTTGAGTCAAATCTTGAGGTGTTTGTTGACAGGATCAATGCTGGTCTTAAATCTGAAGAAATATACTCTCAGCAGCACAGTGAATTGTTTTCCAGTTTTGATCATTTGGAAGCTGAACTTCGGCAACTTAATTCCAGAAATCACGATCTTACTCAAGAAATTATAAAGCTAGGTAGTCTATCTAGTGATCTTGAAATGTGTAAGTTGACCTTAGCAACAATTACAGAGGAGAAGAAAGCTTTGGAGTTATCTTTACAGGAAAAAACAGAAGAATCTGCCAATATTTCATCAGAGATTAACCTTTTGAAAAACAATTTGTGTTCTCTGCACAACGAGAAGAAAGCTTTGGAGTTGTCTTTACAGGACAAAACAGAAGAATATGCCAAGACTTCATCGGAGATTAGTTTTTTGAAAAACAACTTGTCTTCACTGCATAATGAGAAGAAAGGTTTGGAGTTGTCTTTACAAGACAAAACAGAAGAATCTGCTAAGGCTTCAGCGGAGATTAATTTTTTGAAAAACAACTTGTCTTCACTGCACACTGGGAAGAAAGCTTTGGAGTTGTCTTTACAGGAAAAAACAGAAGAATCAGCCAAGATTTTATCCGAGATTAATTTTTTGAAAAACAGCTTGTGCTCTCTGAACAATGAGTTGCATGATGAAAAAGTCTTCAGAGAAAAATTGGAGAAAACAGTTACTGATCTTACCACAGAATTGAATGAAAGGCAACACCAGCTGCAGGATTCTGATATGAACAGACAAGAACTGGTCCATCTCAAGCAAGTGGTCACTGACTTGGAATTTGAGAAATCAAAATTATCAGATCTTCTACAGATATCTGAGAAACGTATTGAAGACGCTTTAAAGGAATCTTCTTCTATTAGTTGTCTGGAAACTCACTTATCCGAAATGCATGAATTTTCAACAGCTACGGATGTTGTTACGACCTTTACCAGAGCTCAATTTGAAGGTCATGTGGAGGAGCTTACCGAAAAACTTCATTCTGCTTGCAGACAAGTGGATGTGCTTTGTGAGAAGAATCTTGATTTGGAATCTGAATTGAATGTCTGTCTTTGTAGAGAATTGAATTGCATGGAAGAAAATATAGCATTGTCGACGAGTCTTGACTACCTAAAGTCCGAGTTAGCAGTCTATACTGCTCAGTGTAGAGCACTAATCGAACAAAATAGGGTAACACTATCAGAGCTTAAGGAACACAAGAGCAAGACAGAAAATGTCAGCATTTCTTCTTATTCACGTGACAGCGAGTGTCTGCTTGATGTTGTAAGGCTGGAGAAAATGCTGGAAAGTGTCGGTAGAGATGGGGAAGAACTGCTTTTATCAAATGTAGAAGGTGAAGTCAAATGTATAGTTCTCCAAGGAAAATTGAATGAACTGGAAACTGCAATTACTTCATTGAAACAATCAGATAATGAGCTGATAAGGCTGCAGAACCAATGTAACGAGCTTACCAGGAGGCTTTCTGAGCAGGTTCTTAAGACTGAGGAGTTCAAGAATTTGTCTATTCATTTGAAGGAACTGAAAGACAAAGCTGAAACTGAGTGCCTTAATGCCCGTGACAAAAGAGGACATGAAGGACCCCCGGCCGCTCTGCAAGAGTCATTGAGAATTGCGTTTATCAAGGAACAATATGAAACTAAGTTGCAAGAGCTGAAACAGCAACTGTCTTTGTCAAAAAAGCATAGTGAGGAAATGCTGTGGAAACTACAAAGTGCGAGTGAAGAAACTGAGAATAGAAAAAAGTCTGAAGCTGCTCAAATAAAAATAAATGAAGAGCTGGGAATGAAGATCTTGGAATTGGAGGCTGAGTTACAGGCTGTAATTTCTGACAAACGCAATTTGTTAAATGCTTATGACCTGTTAAAGGCTGAAAAGGAGTGCTCCGTGATATCCCTTGAATGCTGTAAGCAAGAAAAACAAGAGCTTGAAGCTTCTCTTCTGAAATGCAGCGAGGAGAAGTCCAAAATTGAAGCAGAGCTTACCCTGGTGAAGGAATCAATTGAGACTTTGAAATCTAATGTGAATGTTCCGAATGAGGGCAATGGCACACCGTCTTCATTAAATCCTCAAGAAAAATCAATCCCTGCTGCACCAGAGAGTGCAAATTCAATCCCCAATATACAACCAGAGGTAACTGACTGATTTTTTTAATTATCAATTATGATCGAAATCAGCTGTTTTCTAGGTTGATTATATTTTATCACTTCTTACAACATGCACTAGGGAATATGCCGAGAAAAAAGGCGAATCTGTGATAAGTTGTTTTTTGTTCGACAAATGTTAATAAACTAGTTTTTGTTAAGAAGTCAATTCTAATAGAACTTTAGAACTCCTAAGTCCTAATTAGAGCTTCTTCATCAGCTCATCATTTTGAGACATGTGGTCAAGTTTCAGAACTGGTTATTATTTTTTATTTTCTTTTTTGTTTGTCTTTATTTCCCATTTGTTCTCAATCCTAGCCTTACTTTGAGGAAACTTTTATGTACATTCTCACAGTGCAATATCAAAAGTATGTCTTCGTTCATCAATCTTGATTGGTAATTGGTAAGCCTTAACAATTTATTTGCATAATTGTTTGATAGGATTCTCTTGCATTTAGAGTTACAAATGGAAGCCAAACTCTAGCAACTGAAGAGGATTTGCAACAGAATGAAGAAAAAAAGCATCTGGCTTTAGCTGAAAGTTTGAAATCTAGCATTGATCACCTGAATAAGGAGGTAAATTTTTAAGATGTATAAACAAGTTATGTTTCAATATTTGTCCATTTTCATCTATTCTAGGAATATCAATAGAATTTGCATTTTCCTGATCCTCTAATTGCTACTATTATAATTGTGTGATGGAAACGTGATCTTTAAGTTTTGTCCTCTATTTGCAGTTGGAAAGGATGAAAAATGATAACATGCTTCCAACAGAAGATGGTCAAAATCATGAGGCACGTTTTCCTGGTCTGCAAAGAGAATTGACACAGTTGCATGAGGTAAATGTTTTTTTGCTCTGTTGATTACTATGTATGAATCATATCTTCTTCTAGGTTCGTATTAATTATGTTTTTTTCTCAGGCCAATCAAGAGTTAGCAAACATGTTCCCTGTGTTCAATAAAATCTCTGTCAGTGGTAATGCCTTAGAAAGAGTGCTTGCTTTGGAGATTGAGCTTGCCGAAACATTGCAAGCCAAGAAGAAGTCAAGCATCCAATTTCAGAGGTACATTCTTCTTTACAAAAGTAATGAGATCTGATAATTTGATAAACACTGTTGCATCTTGGAAGCACTTCACCTTAAGATTAGTTTCATAATTTTTAGTTGGTTATAAATCTATTATTTAGTTTTCGGAAATATTTGAGTGTGGAATTGTTTCTGATATCATATTGGATTTGAATCAAAAGGAATTTTGCATTAACTGAATGAGGGCGATTACAAAGTATTTATAGAAACAAAGGAAAGTTGGTATAACTAGCCAACTGATTAAAACATAATAACAGATTTATGACTAATTAACTTTTTTTTTTTTTGACAAGATGACTAATTAACTAACAATTATGAAACTAACTAACTAGTATCAATTAAATGTGACAGCTAAAATTTTCAAATACTTTGATCATAAATGGCTACTCATTGTTTTGAAGTGTTTCTTCCCTATACTACTATCAAATATTTACTTGAAGGCAAATTAACTATACATAAGTTTAGCACTTATTTGCTTTGTGGATAAATGTAATATTCAAAATTTCTGCTGTAGTTGATTTTATTGTATGCTGGAGTGCATGCATGTCACGAAAATTTGCACCGAAACTATTCAGTTTTAATGTTTGATACATTTTCCTCATTTGTTCCAGCTCTTTCTCGAAGCAACACAACGATGAAGAAGCGATATTCAGAAGTTTCAGGGATATCAATGAGCTAATTAAAGATATGTTAGAACTAAAGACAAGACATTCTTCCATGGAGGCGGAACTAAAAGAGATGCATGACCGTTACTCTCAACTAAGTCTTCAGTTTGCTGAAGTTGAAGGTGAGAGACAAAAACTAATAATGACACTTAAGAATACTCGAGCATCCAAGAAGGCTCCAAATTCTTCGACCTACTTCAGAGACCATTCCTTATCGCCGCACTAGGGTGCCATTTTTTAGTTTAGTTTACTCCCTTGCGCAGGCAAATAATCGATGCTTGGTTAAGAATTAAAATATTTGTGGCCCCATTATATCTTTCATTTTGTTTCTTATATAGATATAGATATACAGATTATGTTATTTAAGGGGCCTCATCAGCTATGTCAAGAGTTATTATATTTTTGCAAGGGTTGGTATGTTATTATTTCATAATTTTCACAAGATGCAGATAATAATTTGTGTAAATAAAGTAGTGTTTGTCATCGACTCTTGAGTGTTGTAATTGTTTTTCTGTACAGCGACAATATCTTACAATAATATTTGTATTTTAAAGGTCCAGATCCGTTGTTTCACACTATTTGTTTTTCTGGAGTGATAATATAGTCGGGTTTCGATTCACATCCACTTGTTTAAAGGTTCAGATTCTTTCCATAAAGAAAAATCCAGCATTTGAGTAAGTAGTAACAGTTTCAAACCCTTTGGCTTCTTTTGTATCACTATTCTTCACAAAAAAATACAAGTAACAGATGAGTAACCCTACACAAACAGAGAAACCATCAGAAACCAAGTATTGAATTGGCAAAGGAGCTTTCTTTTCATGGAGAACAATGTCCAATGTAAAGCAATAACATGAAACAAAGAGTTCAAAAACAAACCAAGTACTGAAGAACAATAAAGAGATGAGTTTCCTTTCAAGACAAACACAAACAACACCCCAAGCAATGGTTTTGAGAGCCAAATCTAAAAGGGACACAAGTTTTTCTTGAGAAAAACCATTTCTATACCAACTGAAGCAATCAAAGAAACAAAGCAGAAGATTGATAGCAGAAAAAGAACAAAAAAGAGTCCTTGTGAAGAGGGTGGTTTTTATTCTCTTTCTGGATTCTATAATAGAGTTTCTTCCACAACCATGACACTAATAAGGCCACTAACAGAAATAGATGGAGGAAACCAGATAAGCCATGCCGGAAAACTAGTTTCACATTGATGAAAAAGCTAGAAAATTGATGGCTTTTTGTGCAAGTAAATGGAATGAGAAGACAAACGACATACTGTACTTGAATTATTGAATGAGCAATGATTAACAAGTTTTAGAACTTGTGTAACCTTATTCTATGAAATGGGGTGGTGAATAAAATCAAGTTGTTTTTGTTATATACAGGTTATTCTCTCCGTAACACTTTATAAGTAAAATTGTATTTTGTAGATTTATTGTATATTTATGAAAAAGGTTACACAATAAATCTAAAAGGACAAGCCTTGAAACAACAGTACAGTTTCTGCCTTGTGACTTTGACTTTGTCATTAATAGTTGAGATATTTCACTTTTCTCTTTAAAGTGAATTTTGTTTGAATATATACATTAGAATTAGAATTAATTACTATGCATTGACAGCATGAAAAATATTTAGGCAGACATTCCTAATTCTCATCAGGGGAAGCTAATGTTACAAATTGGTAGTAACGAGTATACTGTGTAAAAGTTCTTCAATTTCAATGTATAACTATAATCTTCTACTGTAACTACACAATCTTAGTCTATACGAGAGAATAACGCATATCTGATCGTCATTTTCACATGTCTTATAATGATAACTTCACCTTTAATTCAAGTTGAGCAGAATCTGGAAGTATAACTGGTCTAAATGAAAACAGCATGCATGGAACATTTGGATGGACCTGCAATTTCCATTCATCGTTAGACAGAAAACATTAACGAAAACAGTGATTTATTCGGGACGATTTCACACTGATAATGTGCAGATATCATGACATTAAGGCCACTTATTTAAATGGAGGTAGATAAATTGAGATGGAGAGCTATGTTTGGGTGAAGTTATCTAGAACTCAATCAGCATTTGCAAAGTAGTAGAGAAAGATTCCTGATTAGTGATTACAAATTAGACAACAATAACATCACTAGTTTAAGCCTCCTATGAACATAATAAAGAATTTCATCCAATTATCTTTAAATTCCACATGTAGTGCAATGCAGTAAGAGTCGGATAGTCCCTGCAGAAATCCTCGATTGCGGATGCAAATTTACATCCCTATATAGATAACAGAGTGGCATATATATATATATATATATATATATATATATATATATATATATATATATATATATATATTTCAAGCATAATATATCGAAACTCAAAAAAAGATATATAAATGTAAAATAGGAGCACATTCATTAAAGAAAACACAATCAATTTGCAAATCGCAAAGGCCTGAACCTTTAAAATTAAATTTGATAAAACGAGATGATATCACCATAGGCTATATACCTACGGGTGAAAACAACAAGAAGAAAAACTAGTTACTTGATCCTCCAATCGAAAGAAGGCTTTCCTTGTAAAGACCGCCAATAAAAGTACTTGTTTGTCCATCGGTAAAAATACCAACCTCGTCAATTATTTGGGTGCTCAAATCAACGCAGGCAACTTCATAATCTTTTTTTGTAATGAACATATATCCCATCTTCCCAAATCCAATTGGGGGCCATTGTAAGGAAGGTAAGGGGCCATAAATATATAGTTTGATCCATGACTCACTCACACCGAGTTCACCTAGAACAGATATGTGAAAAATAATACCATCATGATAATTTGATATTAAAGCAATTGATCCATTTAACACCATCAAGTGTCGACCAGGAAAGTGTAGATCACGAGGTTCTTCCCCGATGGGTGTTGTAAGGAACACCTCATGACTGAAGTCAAATGACAACAGAGTCATGACATAAGTAGCATCTTTAAGAATGTGACCAACCAACCAATGACACGCTCCATCCACATAAACTTCGAGACCTTTAAATGGCCAAGAATCAGTATAATAAAAATGATGCACAGGACACAGATCTTTGCCCATGTGGATCATTCTCCAAGAATTACTTTTTAAACTATATATCTCGAAAAAACATGTTGGATTGTCAAATGGAGATTCAAATGATACATATTGAATCACCTTAAAGTCATCTCCAAGTTGGTCATAACCAAACCCGTGAAAATTATTAACCCTATACAAGTCGTCGAGAGGGCAAATTGGTACAAGTTCAGAGGGGCTAGGAGGAACTTTCCAGAATTCCTCGGTAAGGGGATTCCACAATACATATAGGGAATTCGGTAGCGACGCCCACGGGCGTTGCCCAATACAAAAAATGCCGTTAACACTTGTGGAGCCCAAAATAGAAGTATACTCATAATAAGTCGGTTGAAGTGGAGACAGCAAATTTAATTTGAATCTGTTCTCCAGCAAATGGAATTCACAGCGGTAAAAATCGCCGCGACAATAGTAACTAGCATCATCATCATCATCATCATCATCATCATCAATAAGATGATTTGCGAAAATAAATGTATGATAATCATCATGAGAACCATGACGAGATATGAAATGTTTGCTGTACATAGTCATGAAATCAGTGTTTTCAAATAAAATGGACCATGATTTGCATACGCATTCAAAGCGCTTCAATGACTTTATAGACAGTTTTGAAAGAATAGAGAAAGCAACTTTATCGGGAATAATAATAGAGTTTCTTCCGCTGACCTATGATTGAGAGGACTGGGAACAACCAAAGCTACCAAAGATGATCTTTGGCGATAATTCAGAGGACTGGGAACCAAAGCAACGAAAGATGACCTTTGAGGATTGAGAAGAGTTGGTGGGAGGCATGGATAGTGGAGTATTATAGTTTATACGGACACCAGGGATGGAGACGGTAGGATCCATACAGAAGTAGAACCATAATGGACAGTACTTTGCTATATTTGGCAAAAAATCTTGATTTAGCAAAAATATATCCATCTTTGATTCAGAAGGTTTGTAGACGGCGGCGGTGTTGTAGAACGATAGTGGAATAGAGTTGTTTTTGCTGTACATCTTGATATCCTTAAGATGAGGAAGAGGACTTGTTTCCATGTAGAACGATAGTGGAGTATGGTTTCTGTTTCTCTCGCCGGAATCCATCATCGATCGTCTTCTGCCGATTTCGCTTCACGACGGCTTCTGCTGCTTTATTTTCTCTAGGTTAGAATCAGAGTTGGGGGACAGATTGTTTGTTTTTTCATGTATCTGTTCTGGGTAGGAAAGATTTGAACAGATATTCAAAAAGAAAAAATTTGAACAAACAACTAACAATTTGCTATTAAAAAAACAAATTCTGTTTTAGGAAAGATTTGAGTGCAGAATTGTTGCTGATACCATATTGGATTTGAATCAGAAAGAGTGATTTGCATTAACTGAATGGAGGATTACAAAGTATTTATAGAAACAAAAGAGAGTTTGTATAACTAACCAACTGAATAAGATATAATAACCGAAGGAGTTTACTGATATGAGTTTAAGGGGGTGTATTAGATTGAGATTTTGAAAGACTATTTTTATAAAAAATGTCGTGAATATTTTAAAAGATTATGTGAGATTGTATTGATTTTATGAGATTTTAAAAGATTTTTTTTTTTTTACAATCAAGATTTTTAGCACAAAATTTTAACAGATTTTAAAGTTTAATTTGCATGTGTTTTGTAGGGACTAAATGGTTATCATAGAATGTGTCCATCGTATTATTGTATGGTTAAGCCAAAGTTGCAGTTAATAGAATTAATTCATTTAGTCTAATTGTTTCTTTGCTCTTTTAGTTTCAGTTTTTGGTAAAAGTTCTTAACAATAATAGATATAAGGGTCCGTTTGGCCTAGCGCTTATGCAAACAGCTTATGCAATTTGTATGTATTATTATAAGTTTTTTTAAGGTAGTTTATGATAAAATAGCTTTTAAAAATTCAATTTTCACTAGTTTAAACTTATAAAATAACATAAAATCTAATTTATATTGCATAAACCGTTTGCATAAATTTTAAAATAAGCTAGGCCAAACGAATCCTAATACTAATTAACTAACACTTATGAAACTAACTAACTAGTGTCATTTATTTCAAACAAATAAAATGTGGCAACTAGTAAGATACATCTTTTGATAATGAAAAGCTTACTCCACTTCGGTTTCACGGTGAAAATTTTCAAATACTAAAATTTTAGTGCAACATGTTGGCCGAATTGTTTTGAAGTTTTTCTTCCGAGTACTTCTTTTCGCACCCTTTGGGGGTGTTTGTTTCATGGATACTAAAAATGTTCCTGGGAAACCATTGTTGGAAATAAAACCTCCCACGTTTGGTATTAGGGAATAAGAAATTGTTCCCAGGCAATATTTATTCCTGGTAAAATATTTTACCCACTTAGCCCGGCTTTCTAATCCCCTCTCACAGGGGTGGAAAATTTTTATTCCTGTCAGTTACCAATCAATTTTGTGGAGAACATGCTACCCCCCTATTGTATAACTGTTCCCTCTTTCTCTATTACTTAGAATTTAAACTAAAATAATTCAAAAAATCAAATTAAAATAAAAAGATTCCAAGGGACTTAAAATACTAACCAAACACATTTTGGAAAAAATTATTCTTTGGAAACTTATGCCTGGGAAAATTATTCCTGGGATTTATTTTTGATACCGTGAAACAAACGTCCCCTTTAGATTTACTCAAGCATTCCCTGAAATTACCAAAGTACCTCATCACCCTCCAGGATGCGAGCACAACTCGCTGTCTAGTAGGCGAATGTGTTAATTTTGTCACGTTTCTTCCACAAGCAAGAAACGTCCACCCCCATGAAAATCAACACTGTTCGCTATCCAGGATGCAAACTAAAATGTATGTTCGCTCGCTAAAATGCGAACATATCTCCTATATAAAACGGCTTCACTAACTACGTTCTGGCAAGTAGATCAGTTTGTCGTTGAGCAATAATTCACACTCTAGGTGTCTAGAATGGGTTCGTATCCACAAGGATCGTGTCAAACCTTCACTAGTGCTATTCTAGTTCGTGTGTTTTTGCATTCGCTTTGGTTTTTAGGAAAAATGTTTTAATTTATAAAAAGAGCGATATGCATTGCAATAAAATAAATGTTTTGATTCAGAAACATAGAGGATATGTATGGTGGTTGAACTTACTCCCTCCTTCATACTTGGCATAATCAGTGTATAACATAGTCATTCGTATTATTATCAGACGTCGATTCTATCATTGTTTTAGTAGCACCTTACTGCTACCCTATGTAAGCAAAGTCCCTTTACTTTTGCAACTAAGGCACCTACGATAGCATAACCTTGCTTTGTCACATACCCTAATTACTAGATAGAGTTATTTAACATACATGCATTATGACCATCGATCATCCAATACCCCTAGATCTTAGTTACGGTTATTCAGTTCCAATTGTTATTACAACTAGTTCCTGATTCTTCCTCTAATTATTAAGTCATAACTAGTTCAAGATTGTTGTTCCTTTTCTTTAATCTAGTGTTATTTATTACTAATTCCGGACAAATAATAGTGAGAACCCTAATATGCTACTATTAAAGTAAACCCTAATTATTTATTCTAAGATGTCGCCGTTTATCCGACCAAGATTCCGACTAACGATATTAAAGCAAGAAAACAAATAACAAATAATAATTTATAAAGACGATTTATTATAACTTTGAATCAATTCCATGACCCAAGTATTCATCGGGGAGTTCATCTTCTCCACCACAACCTAAGGAATTATTACAAAAGACTACATAATTAAATTACAAGAATCTAACTATAAAAAGCCTAAAGAATCATACCTTGCTGAGTTAGTTTTCCCGTAAGGGGAGAAAACTATGCCCTTAGAGCTCCTCCGAACTTCTCTCCAAAGGGAATAGAAAGTTCTTCTATTTCTGAATGAATAATAATGAATTTTGGAGGCTCTATTTATACTTTTCGTAATGGGCCTCAGCAAGCCATCGTGACACGCTAGGTCCATCGTGTCACGATGGACAGATTTAGTTCAAAATTATAACGAATCCTGAGCGTTTGATCAGCGTGGTCACCACGCAGAGCCATCGTACTGCGTTGAGCTTCATCGTGATATGATGCTAAGATTCTCTTCAAAAATATAATTGATTCTGTCTTGGCGAGCAAGGAGCTTCCATCGTGTCACGTTGAGTGCCATCGTGACACGATGGGCTGCTTTTCTTCATTTTTGGGCTTTTTCTTGTCTTTTGCGTTTCTTCACCTTGTCCTGAAGCTTTTTCTCGATTCTTCAGGTTTTTGTTGATATTTGGGTCTGTCTTGGTCATTTTAATACTAATAATACTATCTAAAATACTACAGAAATTCCTGTCATCATTCACCTTCTTCCTCTTCCCCTTATTTTAACACTTCCCAAAACAATGTAAAAAACCGTCCAAAACCCCAAATCTCAAAAACCTCACCAAAATCGAAGGAATGATGCTCATTGGTGGTCGAAATCCTTTAATAAGCGAAGAGGAAAACATCAAACAAGAGGTAAGTCCAGATTTCGACCATTTCATCTTTGCATGTCGCGTTTTTTTTCTTCTTTCTTTATGACTAGTTGGATTCGCTGCCTTGAAAGTGAATGGTGTATATGGTGTTCGCCTTCTAGAAGGCGAACGTTGCCAATACTGCTGTTTGGTTGGTTTTTGTCTGATTCATTTCATTGTATATAAGCATGCAATTGTATTGAGTTGTTGTTATTGTGCAGACATGGATCATTTATCTAATTTTGTTAGATGTGTTAGAGGGAGTAGCTCCTCTGCTAGGAGAGACTGAGATGCGGAGCGTCCTCGTGGGCCACGGCGTCAGCGCCAACCTGAGCCCTAGTTTGAAGATGATGAACCATTGGATTTTGAGCCATTGCAGTTCGAGATTCCAGATAAAGAGATGCACGAGGCTCAACCTGAGGTGGAGGCAGATGAGGACGATGAGGTTGAGGATGGGGATAAGTTACCGGAGTTCCAGTAACCATTTGACAGTCAGCCAGATCCTGAAGTCTTTCTAAGAGGCCCACCGGATAAAATTGTATTGAGTGACTACGGCGGCCGCATTGCTAGGTGCATATACGAGAATGTGGTAAGTTAATTAATTGTGTAAATATAATTGAATTGTTTCATTTATTGTACATGGTTTAATTGTCTGATGAGTACGTTATGTTTATGGTTTTGTAGAATCGCTCTAGATGATGTGTACATTCTTATGCATCTCCCCATTGAGGGTACTCTGCTTGACCATCAGGGGATTATAAGCAAACATGATGGTATCGAGTTGATGGTCACCTACCTTAGTGCAAGTCCAGCTGACGCCAATAGGAAAGTCACTGTGATTAAGGGTGCTCATGCTTGGTTCACATACTTGATGGGCCTCCTGCGTAGCCACCTGAGGCCCTGCATTCTTCGACCTACTTCAGAGACCATTCCTTATTGCCACACTAGGGCGCCATTTTTTAGTTTAGTTTACCCCCTTGCGCGGGCTAGTAATCGATGCTTGGTTAAGAATTAAGATATTTGGGGCCCATTATATATATTTCATTTTGTTTATTATATAGATATAGATATACATATTATGTTATATAAGGGGCCTCATCAGCTATGTCAAGAGCTATTATATTTTTGCAAGGGTTGTATGTTATTATTTCATAATTTTCATAAAATGTAGATAATAAATTTGTGTAAATAAAGTAGTGTTTGTCATTGACTCTTGAGTGTTGTAATTGTTTTTCTGTACAACGACAATATCTTACAATAATATTTGTATTTAACCATATCTGTTGTTACACTATTTGTTTTTCTGGAGTGATAAAATAGTCGGGGTTTCGATTCACACAGACTAATTCATTGTTGGTAAAATTAGATATCATTTTATATGTTTCAACAAAAATGAGATGAGAGGAACACTTATATGGGCACAACACTAAATATAAATATTCAGGTACACTTACATCAATAAAAAAAATTCAAAGATAAATGATAAAATTGTGTTAAATGTTATTACTAATTTATTTTTCTTTTAAATTTTTTGTGTTTGTAAATATGTGCCTAAATATTAATCATTTAAGGTTGTGACCATATATGTATTTCTCATGAGATAAAATTGCATCACAATTAAAATGGTTTTCCTATGTAGTTATGGTAATATTATTGTGGTTCAATGCGAAATAAAAAAGTCCTTTAATTAAATGAATTCTCGTGAATTTAGTTTTGTTTATTGGACATCATATTTATAGGTAAGAGTTGCAGTTCAAACTTCAAACATTACTTATTTATTTTAAGAATAAAATTATAGTCACTATATTATTTAATAAAATAACAAATGTTGATTAGTCTACTGACAAAAGTTTATAGTTAAATTTCAAAGGTTATGTTATTAAATAGTTAAGCTACTGTTGAGAATCAAAATCAAGCCAAACTTAGCTTAGCTGGTTGAATCAAATACTAACTTTGACTTCAAAGGTTTGAAACTGGCTGGTGACAAGTAAATATGATGAATAAAAAACACGAGAACGTAGAAGATATCATAAAATGATACTTCCTCTATTTAAAATATAAGTAAAAATGAGTCAATGAAAATTAATATATTTAAACTAAAATTTGCACCAATATATTAGTTTTTGTTAATCATTTTTTACTTATATTTTGAGATGGATGAAGTACTTTTGTAAAGAAAAAAATAAAGAGAACAATCAATTAATACTTTTTGGTTTGAGTCTTGTGACGGTGGTCTGCCTAATGACCGAACTTAGGTCTCTGAGTCATTTTTTATTCTACATTTTTATATATACTAGAAAATGTAAATACAAAACTACTTATACAAGACTACTTTTTTTTTTGTCAAGTAGCCACTAGGTTAGAAAATCCACCTTAAAGGTGAATAAGTGGAGTATCCGAGTTCGAACCGGCCGGTTCCTGCATATATAGTGCTATATTCCTACCAATTGAGCTAAGCTCATGGGGACTATACAAGACTACTTTATAATGCTTGTTAAAATATAATGTTTGTTAAAATATAAATAAATATCAATAACTAGATAGCATATTCATAAATATCTAAAATATTTGTAGTTAATAGAGATGACAATTGATCCATTCCTAGTGGGTATCTGCAAAAAAATACCCATAACGGATAGAGAAAAAATTTGCATTTGGATATGAACATGTGTATGAGTAATTATCTGCAAAATTGAGCTGGTATGAGTGCGGGTATGGGTACCTTAGTATCCACCCCGTCCCATACCCACATAGTATATATTATATATTTTAATTAAATAATAATATATTTAAATCAATTTTAAAAAATACAACATTGTTGTATTATTACACATTTTAAATAAAAATATTTATTTATAACATAATGCAAATATGTTAATAGAGAAATGAACTTGCACATAATGTTACTAATAATTTTGTGTATAAATTTCATGAGTCAACATTAAAAATTTGGATTTTTTATTTAATTTTATTAAAATAATATGATATTTTATAATCTATCAATTTATTTTTAATAAAAATACAGATAATTAGTACTTAAATACCCATATAATATGAGGACGAGAACAAATATTTTTACAAACCGCAAATATGAAAATGAAGATACTCTACCTATATTTTACCCATTATCATCCCTAGTCTTTAAACAAAAATATATTATCATTAATTTTTGTAAAGGTCTATTCCAATCTATTGAATAATATTAAGTTTAAATTTGACTATGAAAATAGTAGTAATAGTCTTAAATAATTTGATATGAAAAAGGCACACGATATTTTTGTTGTGTCTATATTTCTCTATTATATTGTTTTGTCTCATCTTCTCTATCTTTTCACTTTTATCTTTATCTCTCTAATAAAGATACACTATAGTCGTTGTGACTTCTCTTCGACCAAAGTCAAGTCACTGAATCTGGATCTCAAATATCACCACAATGTGGACAAAATAATTTGGAGGTTCTTGGTTTATTTAGAGATATGGTTTATGATTGAACATTGCGAGATAATATAATCATGAGGCTAATAGTTATGAATACAACTTTAAAATCTAATACACATTTTGTTCATAAATTTCTTGCTATTAATTAAATTAACCACTTTTTTAAAAACCTGCAAATTTGGTAAAAGAATATTATATCAAGGGACCAAGGGAGTATATAGTAGAATAATGTTTGATGCTGTTCTTTCTGTTGTGGTTTTACTTTATAACTGGATGCAAAAGTGAAAGGAGGCTACAATGTACGAGTGGTTGGTTTCAAGATCAATATAATATTCAGCTTGTTAGCTGTATTATTTAAGGCTGCATCTACTGTGCGCGATGTCAATTGGTCTCCTACCGTGCGAGATGACAAAAATCCAATTTTATACGTAACTGTACTGTGTTTCACCGTAGGAGTCTGACACATTTATTTACTTTTAATTAATAATTGAATTAACATTGGTTGGCATTGGTATTTAATTAATAATTTTGACACATGTATTTAAAAATTTAATTAATAATTTTGATAGTTCGATTTAGAGCCGAAAATGAGTCGAGTCGAATCTGTCTGAGCTTGATTTGATAAGAATTGGTTCGGCTCGAAATTCGACTCGAGTTTGACACAAATTCTTTTTTCAGCTCGAGTTCAGCTCGTTTAGAGTTCACGAGCAATTTAGTTCGGCTCATTAGGTTCAGTTCGTTTCCAACTCGAAACTCAACTCAAGAGTTCGACATATTTTTTTTTTTTCATTTACACTATTTTTTATATACACTCCGATGTGAAAACTATTTATTTTTCAAATCCGTAAAAACACACCATTATACATGTCGCTGTGAATTAATTTTAATGTTACTCATTTTTATCCAATTATTGTTAGTTGTTTGTCTTAGTTTCTTTAAAGTATTATATATATTAACAATTATCTAATTGTATAAAATCAATTATATATCTATAAAAAAAATCAAATAAATAAATATAAATGTATAAAATCATATATATATATATATATAAATTTAAAATTACTTTTGAAGTGTTATTTAAAAATATATTTTGAAGTGTTATATATATAATCGAGTCAGCTCGTGAACCAACCGAGCCGAACTACATATAGTTCAAGTTCAACTCATTTAATTAACAAACTTAATATATAGCTCAAGTTCGGCTCATTAGGTTCAGAAGCCAAGATCAACAAATCAATTGTAGAATCGAGTCTCAAACTTTGTTCGAGTTGGTTTGGTTCATTGTAACCCCTAAGTTCGACTATTCCTAGGTCGACATTGGTATTTCTCATTAATTAAAATAGTTGTATTATTATTTTTAGTTTAAAATATATGCTGCCTAATCGGATTAACAAGTAGTCGGCCGTGGAACAATGCTTAAAATTATCATAAATTTAACGACTGTCAAAAATATTTTTTAAAAATAAAAATTACAACTGTTTATATTTTTAAGGCTAAAAAAATTAATGACTTTATTAACGTCAATTTCGTACGAGTTACATATTTATTATTATATGTTATTTTACTTAATTGGAGTTAATTAAATCATTATTTTAATCATAAAAATGAAAATAATCATTAAATTACAGTTTCAAACATATACATATATTATCGATCATATTTTAAATATTTTTTAGATACCGGATTATCGTGGACCATTTTTTAGAATTTGTCATGATTTTAACACATATATTTGGACCGACAAACGGATGGAAAAAAGAATTTTGATGATCGGACTACGAATGGATAGACATGTTGTAATAACTATGATTGGAGATTTCAACTTTAATCAATCCAACCGTTCAATATCACCTAATTGGACTGACAAACGAATGAGAAAAAGAATTTTGTTGATCGGGCTCCGAATGGATATACATATTGTAATAATACTATCATCGAAAACCTAGTTTTAATGAATATGTCGTGAAGTTTACCTAAAACTACCGATTTTAACTGAAGATTTTGAATTTAATCAATTCAACCGTTCAATATCACATAATTAGATTGACAAACAAACTAGAAAAAGAATTTTGATGATCGGATTCCGAATGGATAGACATATTGTATTAATAGTATCATCGAAAACCTAGTTTTAATTAAATGGTCATGAAGTTTACCTAAAACTACCGTGATTTTAATTGGAGATTTTGAATTTTATTGACCATTTGATCTTTTGGTCCTAATCTAATTAAAGTCTTTTTATTACTACTATGGTGGAAGTCAACGTTAAAGACTATTGTGCAACAAGGTAACGATAAAGGTAACAATACAATAAACTTTTGTAACAGAGAATAATTGGAAGGGTAACGGTTCAACAAATTAGAAACTTAAAAGACTTATCAATATAAATAACCTAATTGCTTAAATATGCTTTTGATCCCTGCAATTATGTCTTATTTTGAAAAGAACTCATGTAAAAAAAAGTTGATTTTAGTCCTTGTAATATCTCAAAACTTTTAAAATAGCCCCTGACTTGGACTATTTTAAAAGTTTTGAAATATTGCAGGGACTAAAATCAATTTTTATATTTTTTACAAAGGCTCTTTTCAAAACAATGCATAATTGCAGGAAACAAAAACATATTTAAAAATTGTCCATGTCAGCTTTAAATCCAGGTCAGGGGCTATTTTCAAAGTTTTGAGATATTGCAATGATTAAAATCAATTTTTTTTTACCGGGACTCTTTTCAAAAGAATGCATAATTGCAGGAACCAAAAGTATACTTAAGTCTAACCTAATTGTTACCTAAATAATTTAAAAACCTAGTTGATACAAATGGAAAACTTAAATAAATTTTAGATGCATAAACAGATACAATATTTTCAAAAGTGATTATTTTTATAAAAAAAAAAAATGTTTTTTCTTTAAAAAAAGTTATAACAAACGGTCTCTAAATCTGATTTTGGATCACAAGGAGAAACAATTGGTAAAAATTTAGAGACATGCTTGGAAGAATGGGGGATTGACAAAATTTGTTGTGTAATTATTGATAATGCAAATGTTAATAATGTCTCACTCACATATCTAATTACAAGAATAATAAATATCAGAAAAAAAATAATAATATGATGAAATACAATGAGAAAAAATCAATTAAAATATCCGAACAAAACCAATCCAATCCAGTCTAATTACATCCTAAGTATGTGGTTATTAAATTATATACATCATAAATTAATAATACTCTGTATTAACCATAGGCGTATAAAAATATAAGGGTTGGCAAAAAACCGCAACTCGACTCATCCGAGGAAATTGAGAAAGAAAAAAAAAAGGGGACATGGGCGGTTTGGACCGGGTCACGGGTTAGCGGGTTTGAAATTCAGTTTGAATAGAGTTGACATGGGCGGGCCAGGATGGAGAAAATCAGACCGATAGGATCTGAAATCCGTCCACATTAGTAAATCAAAAATTCGCGTTTAACACTTTTCTTTTGCAACATACACACTCTAAGCTCTTTTTCAGTCTCTTCTTCACACTTTCTCATTTCAACTCAAATCCATAAAGACTGAAACAATCATGGAACATTTTGAAACATAAAACTTATCTTTCTTCATCTTTTTTATCTAACTTCGATGAAATCAAATGTTATATTTTTAATTTTATTTGAGATATTTGTTTTTTCTTACTTTTTATGTTTATTTAGGGTTTGTAACACTTTTATTTTGTGTTTGTTTAATGATTCTCTCATCTCTTGTTGCATATTCTTAAAATTTAAATTGCAAAGATTGAGTTTGTTATTGATTTTATGATATTTTTTTTTATTTCTAACCGAATCGAACCGAATTAAACCGCCTAATAACCCGATTAAACCGCAACCCAAACCCGTGAAAATCGATCTATATTTTATGAGCGAATTTAATCTTATTTTTTGACTCGGTGGTTTGACTTGAATGACAACTTTGGACCCGAACCCGCCCAAACCTACCCACTATCCACCCCTAACAAAATATATGTGGCCACCCATAAATTTTACTAACTGTCGTTACAGTAGAATAACACATATTTAAAAATACCCTTTATACAATCTTAATTCAAATTGCAATTATTATATTCTATAAAAACTTAATATTATATTTATTAAAACCCACCGGTTACTTGTTATTAGAATCCCATTCCATGATTAAACAATAATATATCAACGGTTGAAATTTCATATGTTTTCCTCTTGTACCGTAAGAGACCCATTGACCTCGCACATGGTAGACGGAGCCATTATTGTATGTACATATACTATACTATACAATGAGACAAATAATGGATTTTTATGGATTTCTTTCTCTGATATTATTCTATCATGTCAGTGTACAAACTGACAGTTTCTATAAGGACTTATTTACCTCATAAAAATGTAAATAGTACAACCAAACTATAATATAATAGCACTTTTTAATTTACCAACAACTTGCACAAAATCTAAATATACTCAGTCCAGGGGGTAACCAACTCAATGTAGTAACTTCAAACAAACCAACTCTTCAAAGATTGTCTGTCTGGCTGTCACATTTATTGCTTGTTGTGTTTGCAGCTACATGTCAATTACTTGGCAACTAACTAGTTCAGCCTGTCCCAAACACCTACTTGCAACTATCTTCCAAACAACTGCATCTGTTTCGGCCGGCGGGTCCACAAATTCAGGCAAGGGATTTTGTGACAGAGTTGACGAGGAATCCAAATTATTGCGTAACTCCGCCCGCAGAACAGCAATATTATGATTGGCATCTTTTGTGATGACGTGAAGTTTTCCATGGAAACCGGCAAGTAGATAAGGAGATTCTGAATCATCAGAACCATATATAGGGACTTTTCCAATAACAACTTTCCAAGCATCTTCGCCTTGATCATATACCTTGATCCTTCCACTATCCATTGTATTAGAAGGATCGAAAGCATATAATTCGTTATCCACTACAACGCTCAATTTTGTACCTGCTTGCCGTGCAGGCCAACCCTCACCCATTCCGATTGGCATTTCTATCCATGAGTTTGTTTTAGGATCATAGATTTCTCCTCCAACGTCGACAAAAAAGGGCCATGAATACAAACTCTGTGGAACACATAACCTTCCCATGTATGATGTCAACCCTGTCGCAATTGGTTTTAACATGTCGGCTAAGAAAGTGCTGGGAAGGACCTGAGCTCTCGAGAACGGCATACTAGGCATTTCTGACCATGTATCTGTCGAGGGATCAAAAACTTCAGCAGATTGAAGAGGTAGCAATCCAGCTGGACCTTGACTAACCCCTCCAACAACATAAAGCTTGTTGTTTAAGATTCCTGTCTTACAATATGCCCGACCCGTAGACATAGAAGTGACCTTGCTCCACGTATTTTGTATCGGATCGAATCGCCAGACGCATCTCATAGTTGAAGCTTTAGAGAATCCACCTAGAACATAGAGACACCCACCAACAGCTCCAATAGCACAGCCACAAAAGGGCATTTCATCAAATGCATCCCTCTTTCCAAGAAAGCTTCTAATAGCTTCAGCAATTCTAATACCTTCCACCATGTTCCACATCCAAAGCCTCGAAGAACCCTTCTTAGATTCTTCTTCATCAACAACATTAGGCATAGTAGGCAATCTCTGCCATATTCGAGAACGAGGATCTAGAGCATGCCACAAAAGCTTATTTTCTCCTACCTTAACCAACATATATAACCACTCTTCCGTTGTTCCTAGTTCTTTTCTTACTTCATATAGTTCCGTACTCATGATCGTTGACTTCCACTTCCTCGAAACAAGCCTAAAATTAAAGTAACAAATTCTAGGAAGTCTAGCAATAATCTGAATTGATACCTCATCAGGAAGATTAGGGAATAGTCTCGGATTCTCTTCATCAACGGTAGGCGACATTCTTTGCCTCTTACATGTCTCATTTGAAGAGACTCCTTCCCGGTCACTTTGATCAGAATTGGTATTATTCGCCACACTGAAAATCGAACCCATATCCGGAAGAAAAAAAAACTCAATTTCTGCAACAAAACCAAATCATCAATAGATTAAAAATTTCTTTCTTCTCAATCACAAAACTTAAGACATCTAATCTAAACCTCAATCAAATTACCAAAGCAACAATCTATCAAATTATACAAAAAAGAAAATCCAAAACAATTTTTCAGAGGAATTTCATGAATCTATTCACTTTCATGAAATCATCATATCTAGATCCAATAACATTTTAGAACTGAAAACAAAAAAACAAAAATTCAGAACTTTACCTACCCTGGTGTAGTTGAGAGAGTACAACAAGAATTATCTTCAATTCTCAAACAATTTATATAAAAGATACATCACAATTTCATAATTTCAATCAGAACTTATATGAATATTGTTCCCCTTTTCCCATAATTGATTAACCAAACAAACACATAGTGCAATTGAATTGAACAACAAAATCAGAGTGCAAAATTGAAGAATGAAAATGATATGAAAAGTAGAAAGCGTATAAGAGACACTTACAGTTACAGTGAGAGATGTAATAATAATAATAATAATTATAAGATAAGTTCGATACAATTTAAGAAAGAAATAATAAGGAGAAAAACGTGACACGTACGTACCTAACTATAAGCGCGGTGAAAAAACGGATTGGTGAAGAAGAATAGAATCGATTTTGGGATTATGAAAACGTAAAAATGAGGAAAAGTGACAACATGTGGAAATATCAATGTAACTGCATCATGTCATGTGCAGTTATGTGTTTCAAATTCCAAGTTGAATTTTGAAGCATGAACTTGAAAACTCACATATCAATGACACTCCTTAAATACGTAAATTTTATTGAACTATGTCGTAGAAACTTGTTTTGTTTTTTTATAAAATAAAATGGTTGAATTGAAATTTCAGCGTATTTACTATTTTTTAAATTATTATGATGAATTGAGTATTATTTTGTCACATTATTCTTTTCAAAAATAATAAATTATTTGAGGTTTGTTCTCTAATTAGATAGAGATAGCTTTAGGTATGGTAGATCACCGTGAAAAAGAAACGGGCAAAACACTTTAGCACTCTAACGTTTAAGTTAGTATGCAATCGGAAATGAGTGAAAATGAAAAGTACGGGACTGAATTGTTTATGTTGGCATCAAAACTTTTCTTTATATAAGGGAAGACAATTATAACTATATGTGACAACTGACAATAGTTGGCGTGGAGTAATTAGGAAGTTGTCGAGATGGATGTGTCCCAGGAGTGTTGCAAGGAGAGTATTAGCACTAGCGGCAGGTGTACAAGAACTATGGTGTCTGTTACCCTTAGCTTGTACACAAGCTGCAGGAGTGAAGTGGATTTGGGCTGGAGTTTAAGAAGGATTTGTATTCAGTCTAGAGTTTGGCGGACCAAAGATCCGTCTAAAACATTAGTGTTTAAGTTCCTGTGGTAGTGGGGATTGAAAGGACGCTTGAGCGTTGATGACTTATGCATGCGCCTAGCTCCACGTAAGTGCAATTGCGACATTTTTAAGATGATTTATGGACCGTTGGATGACTCATTTGAGTTTCTACGTGGTTTTATGCATCAATTCCTTATAACAAAGTGGTATAAAGCAGGAAATTCAATTAAAGAAACTCTTTGCACTTCTAAACTCTTGAAGCTTTTGAGTATTCTAAGTTTCTACTACGTTCTTTGCAACAATGTCTTTCAGCCACCAGAATTTCTTTGATTTTCGTTTTTGTTGAGTTAAGCGTTGATTTTTTTCCCCATTTTGAACGGGTTGAAAATGGGACGGACTAGCCCGCCTTGCTTTCCTACTTTGGTGACGCGCACTGTCTGATTGAATGAATTTCTCTTTGTTTGTAGAATAGAATGTTTGTCGCCGATGTCTGTTGATGTATTTATAAAGATAAAAAAAGTTGTAAATAAATGAAATAGTGTGGTAATTTATCAAAATTATGATTATTACTATTGTCATTGTGAATGAAAATTGTAGCATAATAAATTTTAGAGTGATGCATAGAATTGAATAAAATCTATAATGACATTGAAAATAGAAAGTGACATATTTTGAAATATTATTTGTTTGTTAATGTGAAAAAATCAACCATTGTATAGGGATGTGATTATTCAATTCTGCTTGATGACACATCAAGCTTCAATTGAGAGAAAGAAAATGCAAATTCCAATAAAAATTCTACTGATGGATTGGAAGTGATCGACAAAATCAAGTTAGCAGTGAAGTGCGGAGGTATGCCTAGGGGCAGTCTCTTGCGCAGATATCGTTACCATCGCTGTATTTAAGTAGAAATGAATGATCTGAAGAGAAAATGAAAATGAAATTATTTTAATAATATGAATAACGTGTGATATTGACTATGAATGTTTGGGGGCGAGTTACCTCATGAGAATTCACGGGACTGGAAGAGACAATATTGTTTTGGCATTCCACGCCGAAGGGAGCAGATGCGACTTACCTGATGGCCATTTCTCGTATTGAAGATGCATAAGAAATTAAACGTGTTTGCAACATCAAAAGTTCTGCCTCTCAAATATAATGCAATCAGCCTCTCCCAGTCCTGCATCCAGTTAAGTGCTGACAGAAGGCTTGCAGCCTTGCCATGCACTTCCATCATACTCGTGGACCAAGCTGTCTGAGACATGGGAAAAACTGCCTTGAGGTCTCTGACAATGGCTCAAAATCCAATCTTATTATTCTTCTAGAATTGTGTGAATTCCACATTACACTTCAAATGATCTGGTTTCTGATTGGTCCAAGAAAGACATAATGTGAGCTGAGACCGAGTTGTCTTGCTGATTCTGGACACAGTTTGTTGGCTCCCAACTACATTTGTGCATGACGGTGGCAGCTCGCTCAAAAAATTTAACTAGCATCATTATTTTTGTTTATTCCAATGATGCTCATTTCTTGCTTTCCAAGTATTCCAAATGCACACGGAGACTTGTTTCTGTTCTACTGCAGTAAGCTGTTTCAGAAGGTTGAATAAAAAGTATGGTTTTATAATAAAACTATACTGAAATCCGCCAGATTGGACAGACGTGGTCACGTGGCATGTTTGCATGAGATGGAAGCAATTTTCTTATTTTGAAATGCATCAAACACATGTTGAGGGACATTGCACACCTCTGTCCTGAAGCCTAATTTTTGTGGGTAGGACATTTCTGCAGTCTACATAGAAATGATTTGATTTCCATTCTACTAGGACAATAGTATTAGCCTCTTGTGTGAAAGAGTCTACAATATATATAGAGGTGATAAGCAGATTTTACATAGTTTGTACCTTGCATAGTTCCCTTTTATATAAAGTTTAACAAAATATCAAAACAAATCTATATTTGAGAAGGAACGAGAGCATGACAACCTTTGTAGCACCGACACACTTAATATTGAAGGTATGACATTTTCTCAAATTAGTAACCATTAGTACACTACATAGTGTTTTAGAAATAATCATAAATGAAAATCATGCACCTGACAGCTGCTAGATGATACTACACATTAAGAGCAAACAATAATTGAATCATTTCTTGTATTTACATCATGCTACAAACAATAAGATAAAAGATATAACTTTGTAAATGGCCTCATCCCTCAAATCCTTGATCAAACAAATCATGCTATGTTGTTTTAACTTTTAACTATTTTAGCCTCACACTTAGTTTTTGGTGTCAACGACTTCGTGGGAGAATCACAATTACCTAATGCATCTCCCTATGCCAGTCAATTAACTAATCAAAGTAGGCTTCAAAAACGGTGCCTCTACACTCTAGTACACCTAACAAGCAACATTTAAAGGAGAAATTCTTTGAGCAGTACCATTACCATAGCATCAATAAAGACTTAAGCTACATTGCAAAAAGATTTGTTAATCAATTTTACCAAACACTTGACAAAAATTGAAAACTGGTAGGATAATAAAAATATATAGAAAAGTCTAGTGAGATTTCTTCCCATTTTCAACTATCAAATGATCAAAATATCCAAATTTGTTTTCTATTTTCAGTGGATATCTAAGGACAAGGCAAGCAAAATCAGCTCCTCATCCCTTAACTAGTATTCCTGGAAAGAAAGTGAACAAATAACTCATAATAAGTGATACTCTAGATTCTCTTCATATTTTTAAGTCAGCAGATGAAGTGATACTATAGTTTATTCTCTTCGTATAACAAAATCAATATCTTCAATGACTTCAATATTTCCATGATTCGCTTAACAGCCTCAAGTTCAGTCCCTTACATTTACTAATTATTACCAATGAAAGCTATTATGTAGCCCCGATTGTACAAGAAAAAAGCCACTATTAGAGAACAACAGAAAATCAAGAGAACTTTGGTTTATTATGCCACCACATTTGTACTCGTTCACCAAAGGCTTACAATCCTCAACTGATATGAAAGAAGCATCAATATTTTCATCAGCTTTCACACAATCATCATAAAACTTCCAAAAATGAAAGTGTCAACAAGATGGGGAGGCTACAATGCCTCAACCCCCGCGAAGATTATAATCATGCAGTATGTCCTTATGAAGCTACAATTTCCTAACATTAAAGCATAAGAAGCTAAGGATATAATTATAAACATATTGCATGGCACCTGTACACAACGCCTTCGAAGACCACCACCACCAAGTTATTCATTTGCAAAATCTACTTCAACAGCTTCACTTGAGTGATCTTCTATCAGTCCTGAACTGTGAACCTATTAAAATGTAAAAGTATCACCTATTACAAACCAAGTGGATCATTAAAATAGTTTAGTTGAAAATAAATCTCCTTCAAATACCTCAAATCTGCATAGAGGTATAACAGAAGTGCATTGCAACTCTATGTGGACGATATTGCTCTATAGACTCAAATCCAACAAGCTCAGAAACTCTCAAGCATGCATGTAACAAATGACAACATTTCTTTATCCAAATCTTTCTCAAACGATACCCAAATTTCATCATTTGGATAACACATTCCATATTTATTAGAATATCTAACATTCAAACGCCAAAGAAAATCATCGATAGCTGAGTCTATAGTGCCAACTTAACATTCACAATTTTCAAGGCCAGAATCTTATTCCACCTAAACAATAAATGGTCTCCAACATGATATTTTGACAAAGCAACAATTGTTTTCTTAAATAAACTTAAATCCTTATATAAGCTAGCCTAAACAGCAGGTGCTAAAGCAATAGAATTTCCTCTAGCAAGATGAACAACAATAGAAAAAAAAAAAAAAAAAACTTTTCACCAAAGTTCTACGTGGAAATACAAAAATTAACAACCAAGTAGCAAAGAATGCTTCATGTTCAATTTCACTATCTCTACTATCAATGAAAATATCCATCCACAATGTAACCCCGAAAACCAAACAGGATCACCAAGAACAAGGTAACCCCCAAAACCATAACATCCTCCAAAGGGAAATACAAAGGAATTTGGCTCACAACACCATTTCTCAACAAGACAACAACCTCAAATAGCAAGTTTTCATTACTCAAAATGCGACAGTTGATACTTATTATAGCTTCAAAGATTCCAACTTTTTTCCACAGTGATTCATATCTGAGCTTAAGTTTATCAACCTAACTAACCCATTTCTCTTTTTGGCGGCGCCACCCATTGAAATGGATTTTCAACGGCAACTCTTTTGGTTCAAACTTAGAAGGTGAAACTGGGTTAAACTTAGAAGGTTCATCGATGGTTTTTTAAGAGGGTTTCTCTCCCCACCCGGTCGTTCTTTTTCATCCCAGAAATCCAATTTTATCTTTCATTTTATCCCCAAAAACTTCGGTAAACGTGTATCGAAGTTTTTCGATATTGAAAAATAGGTATTTTACATCGTTAAAAGTTTATTTTCAAGGTTAAAAATGAAAATTCAGGGGGTGAAAAAGAACGACGGGGTGGGGAGAGAAACCTTCGTTTTTTAATGGGTTTAAGAAAATGGGCCATTCTGGGAAATATTAATGGAGAAATAGAGAAAAAAAAATTCCTACTCCAACAATTGTTTCCATACCCCAACATTTGAAATTGAAATGACTAAAATGCCCTCATATATAAATTAAAAGAGTGAATAATTTATCACTTTTATCATTTGCAAACAAAGTGTACCGAGAGCATACCGAGAGAGTAGAGAAAGTAAGTTTACCGGCACACATGTGTAAAACTATACCAGTATGTAAATTTGCATACCGGTACAGTTGGTTTGAGCGTACCGGTATGAATATTCATACCGGTCCACTTTTGTGCGACTGTACCGGTATGAATATTCATACCGGTACACTTTTGTGCGACTGTACCGGTATGCATATTCATAGCGGTACACTTTGTAATATTCATACCGGTACACTTTTCTATGACTATACCGGTATGTATGTTCATACCAGTCCAGTTACATGCTTATTTTTTAAAAAAATGTTTTTTTTTTTTCAAAAAATTAATTTTTTTTTTCAATGGTGCGCACCAGAGGACGAAACGGTAGAATTTTTCTCAGTAGAGGGGTGGATATTTTTCTCAGCAGTGGCTATATGAGTGTTATCAGATGAATTGCCACCACAGGAGATTTTTTTTGCTGGTAGGGCGTGGATGATGTTGTTGGTTGGATGTACTATTTTTACGGATAAAAGCTACACACGCGTGGACGCAAAATGGCTGCCTATGTTTAGAGATTTATTTGCATGCCATACATATTCTTGGGCCAGTGCTGCGTTAGTTTATTTATATGATAACTTGAATGATGCCTCCATGTTCTCCACAAAGGCTTTTGCAGGGTATGCAACACTTCTACAGGTAACATTTCTTTTTCGGTACTGTAGATGTTATTTAATTATGGACATTTTTGTATGCATATTGCATGTTTAGAATGTAATTTAGTATGCGATCATTTTTTTTTATAATATTTAATACTCCCTCCGTTCCTTTTTACTTGTCTTTTAGGGCTAGATTTATCGTTTCTATTTAATTGTCCTTTTGGTATTTTACCGGTATGATTTGTCAATTAAACGCTTTGTCAATTGCTCTTATCTTTTTCAATAAAACAAATTAATGATATATATTTGGAAAACTAAATCTTTTTTATTTTTTTCGGAACATACATATTAAATTTTGTTTTTTTTTAACATAATATATTAAATTTATTGGAAAGAGAAAGTGTGTGAAAAAAAAAAGGAATTTAATGGTGGATTAAAACGAGGATATAATAGGAAAATAAAGTGCAAATATACACTTCCTTAATTTGGTGTTACTATTCTAAAAAGACAAGTAAAAAGGAACGGAGGGAGTATTTTTTTTCGTTGCGTAGACATATTTTTTGTTTTTTGTTGTAACAGTGTTGGATTCACGAGTATTTCACTGGCCTTGGTCGGCGGGCGGAGGCAGATACCGGGCTTAATTGTGATGCACCCGGTTTCCCTCGAGCTATGCGATGGGTATATAGGCAGGGGAAACTGAAGGTTCATGAGTATCGACCGATCATGGATGCACTGACCCCGTCTAATGTGATTTGGTGTCCGATTGAAGATCACAGGGGTATTATGCCTTTTGATCCGATTTGTATGTATAATGGTTATCTGCGTGGTTGTGCGGTAGTTCCTCATTTGCCTGAGAGGTGTGTTAGGCAGTATGGATTCTTACAGTATATACCACCACCACCTTCAGCTCCCGCCACTGCTGTTATTGATAGAGATTGGGCCGGTTATGATATTTCTGTTGATCAGATCCTTCAGGCGACATGTGCAGCGACATATGCTGCTGAGGCTACAGATGATTATCTGCAATGGTACTATATGGTGTCACATCCTAGATTATGTCGACCTGTTGATGGACCACGTGGAGTACAGCCAGTTCCCCAGTATGTGCCAGTACAACAGCCAGCACAGCAAGATGATCCGATACCAGAGGATGCACCAGCAAGAGATGCACCACGAGGTGAGCATTATTGGAGACAGGAAGCTGCTTCTGCGCTGGAGAGATATATCACTTAGATAGACGCTCATAGAGAAGAAGACGCCTTTACATATCTTTTTATGGCACTGGATATTTGCCAAGGTGTAGAGGTTGATCCTTTTCATTATGTGCCTTGATGCATTTGTTTGTGTACTTATTTATGTACTTTTGTGAACTTTTTGTTGCAGATATTTGTTGCACTTGCTTATTTATGTAAATTATTTTCATGTCATAAAATAATCACACGACTCAAACAAAAAAAGCAAATAATCACATGACGCTACGTGTAATAATCTTTAATATAAGTTTACTAAAATGATTGATGATGTGTATATAAAATATGCCATCTGTCATAAAATTAAACAACTAAAAGTATCAAATTTAGATTCAAAATTAAACAACTAAGATTCAAAATCAAACAACATCCACAACACCACGAGGATGATTAACCGGAGGATTTAAAAGTTGCCAAAATTGTAGACGTCCGATTAATTTTACGATCCAATATTCTGCTTCAGCTGAACAATATTTTTTCCAATCAGGGTTTACATCGGGCAACGGAAATCCTGGATTCATATTTACCTGTAATAAAAATAAAATAAGTTCAGGTTCGTAGAAAATATTTTGAAAATTGATATGTTTAAGTTTAAATTCATATTTACCTGAACCCAATGATTTCCATCAACATAACCGATACAGAAAAACCTTGCTGAAGGGGAATATGATCTCATCATAGGAAAGAAAGTCGTGCTAGGTTTACCCAAAGTGACCAAAATGACATTATACCTATTTGCAACCAAGTAACCCATGGCAGGTATGGTGAACTATCTATCTTTTGACTGAGCGCCTAATCCTGATATCTGCAACGATTCTTTCACGAGTTGTATACGTTCGCCGAATAACTTTTCGTACAAACTGATATTACTTTTCAATTCATTGTCTAACTCTCGACGGACCATGGGCCAACCATCCTCTGTGTAACCAAGTAAAGATGCAATAGCTCTAAAACCACAATTTCCATCTGCAACGACTTCAATAATGTCAGCAACATGTGGATGTATATGCTTTGGAAATTGTGACAAATACTTCTGAAATATATATTTTTTAGATGTCTGAGATAGTTGCTTCTGAGATGGTTGCTTCTGAGATGACTGAGATAGTTGCTTCTGAGATGACTGAGATGGTTGCTTCTCATATGACTGAGATAGTTGCTTCTGAGATGATTGAGATGGTTGCTTCTGAGATGACTATGATGGTTGTATACACACCCTCTTCGATGCACCTTGTGATTCACGCTCTTCTCTTTCAACATGCTCAAAGAATGACGGATCACGATATACATCATAACCCGCTGGTGCTTTGCCTTTATCTTTGTTCTTCACTCCACCTTTAGTTTTAATTTTTTTCAGGCGGTGGACACAAGGAACTTGTATTTGGATAAGCAAGTTCAAACACTTTACTCTTTAACGCTCTTTTACCAACAGTATCAAGTGATCGAAATCGACTCCATATTGCATCTATTGCATGACTCATGTCCAACTCATATCCATCATCTGTGTCATAAAACGAACTACTATGTAGGGGATCCGTATAATAAAAACTTTTTTGAAATGACGCCTTCACTTTGCCAACTTGAAGAATTATATTGTCATCCATGGATGCCAAACACTTGAATAAGTCACCTTTGCTATTTCCCAACATCTGCTTCAATTTCCAATGTGATGACTCGACTCTAAATATTAAATTCCACACAAAAGTCAATTATAAATGGAAAAAAAAAATCAATTTTGAAATTGACATAATCATACCTATTAGTCGTTGTGTTTCCTAAATGCATCACTTTATTGGTCCATGCTGCAACAAATTTTTCCTTGTGAGGGGTTAACCAGGTCTTACTAACATAGTCAAAAAACTTACTTGAATTAACACATGCTTGCTCAAGCGCATTCAACCGTTGATGATACTACGCCTCATCTGTACTACGTACAATATTTTGCCATAAATTATTCACCAACTCTCGCATATCCTTACTTACATGTACGCCGCATCTTCCATTCACATTTTTGTTTATGTGCCACGTACAAAGTAAATTTACAGTATGTGGAAATACAATTTCAATTGCATTCATCAAAGCAAGCTCCCTGTCGGTCAAAATTACTTGTGGAACATTATTTTGCTTAATAAACAACTCTTTTAATTTCTCTAATGCCCAACAATAATTGTTCGTCTTCTCAGCTTCCAAGTAAGCAAATCCAACATTGAATGTCAATTTCGTTGAAGTTATACCAATAATTTCAAGCAATGATTGTCTGTATTTATTTGATTTGTATGTGCAATCCATTTCCAAAACAATTGGAAACAAATTTAACAACTTGATTGAATCTGGATGTGCCCAAAAAATATCACTCAAAATATCAGACCCATCATCTCTTCTTCTATTCCACGTGACATATTTTTTATCATCTAAACATTGCAACACGTGTTGCATCTCTGTTATAGGACCTCTTTCTTGTTTTTGTAGCATGCTTCTTTTTCTATATATTTGATTGGCATCAACAACATAATATGGATTTTTTTTTTCAGGTCTAAAACGATGTGCCTTGGTGCTACATTACACTTTGTCAGATCTTCAACACGTTTGTTTTCTTCTACGGTTAAACGCGCCTTACGAGGATGACCTGCATATTTTTTTTATTTTTTTTTAATGGCAAAGATAAATATAATATATTACGAAAAAAATAGCAGTACAAATAAGAGAAACAAGGATGACCTGCATATTGATCAGGTAGTCCTTGGTTGTGAACTCCACATTTAACCTGAACTTTCCATCCTGAACCATCTGTTGAAGGTGTGACTCTAACTTTGAATGGACAATTACATTTTTTTGATGCTGTTGATGTAGAACTTTTCGAAGAGTCATATTTTCCACCTCTATCACAGCCCAAAATCAATTTGTCATTTCTTCCTCTTGTTCCGTTCTTTGTATCTGACCTAGTAATTATTATACTCACTTTATTAGCAATTCCAACATCTTGATCCCATGTTATAACATCATCTCGTGTATTAAATGTTTCATTGGTCGTAAAAACAACAGTGGTATCTACTGATATTTGATCTGCATCGCCAGTTTGAGCCATATCTGTTGTACAAAATAAAATAATAAAGTTTTCTAATAAAAAATAATAATAATAATAAAGTTTTAAAATAAAATATAAAAAAAAACACGGTAAAGTGTACCGGTACAGTCTTCGAAACAACATACCGGTACAGTTTTAAAAGTGTACCGGTATGTTATGCAGAATTGACTACATCGGTGCTCTTTTTTGAAGTGTACCGGTGTATTCTTTTTATAAGGAACAATTTGGAAAATAAATTTATTCCTTTTTATAAGAAACAATCATTAAATTTATGCTTTATTAATTAAGCAATCTCATTTTTACCCTTTATCTATTTCAATGTTATCCATTAATTACAGTAACATATTTTCTATGCATTAAATACACCAAGGTTATTTTTGGAATAGATTATAAAATTTTAGAATTTTTAATAAAAAAATAAGAATATTCCTTGGTATGTGTGTTTTTTTCGAAATTGTTCCTTATAAAAAGAAACGGAGGGAGTATTAAATAAGAATCCATTAATAAATATAGGAAAATGCTAAACAGTGCACCCGGCGTGATAATTATATACGAATGAAAGACAAATGGATAATAAGTTGTACCGCTAACTCTATTTAAATGATAAAATTAATTATCATAAAAACAACATTCACAGCTTCCAAAGACACAATATTGTTATTCATAATCTTTAAAAAATAAGTTAAATTTGAAATGTGAAATTGAATAGAAGCAAGAAGGAAAATTGAAAGAGAATAAATAATAAATAAATAATAAAAAAGTAAGAGAGAATAAGTGAAAAGAGAAAAAGTAGTAAAAAATTGAAAGTAAGAACTATGATATCTATGTTTCAAAAAAAAAAATGATAACTATCATATTATTTTCTTTCCGGTCAAATTTCATATTAAATATTCAATAAAAAAAATGAGTAGAATTTCATATTTTAAGGTAACTTTCATATTATAAATACATTTTTAAAATAACTAATCAAATAATTTTAAATAAAAATTATGAGAAAGTAAACATGTTAAATATTCAATAAAAATGATCAAATAAATAACTCAATTATATAAGTTAGATAAACTAAATAAACATATGATATATCTTATATGTAAATAATAGGGTTAAAGTTGTTTTTAGTCCATAAAAAATGGTGACTTTTGAAGTTTAGTCCCTATTTAATTTTTCTTATATTTTTAGTCCTCATAAAATTTTTATCCTAGATAGTTTTAGTCCCTACTAAAATTAAATTTGTTTGATTATCATTAAACTCTTAAATTTTTGAATGATTTTTTTTGCAGACATGTTTAAAATATCATATGAAGCTTATTTACAAAAATTTAGATTTTCTTAACATGAGATGAATTAAATATAATTTTTTTAAATTGTAAAAATTCAAGATAAAAATAACGAAAATCATAACCAAAATATCAAATTTTGAGCTCATTTTTTCTGGAAGAATTTTCTATAATGTTTTAAACATACACACGAGAAAATCATTCAAAAATACACATTGAATTAGTAATAGAGACCAAAACTGAGTGCATGATAGTTTTTCAGTGGCTAAAAATATAATAAAAATTTAGGCTTAATTGCACTTTTGGTCCTCCTATTTTGCAAATTAAGCGATTTTGGTCCCCCTATTTTAAAATCAAACATTCTAGTCCCCCTATTTTGATTTTTGTTGCACTTTTGGTCCCCATCCCATTTTTTGACAAAGTGGCAACTAAAACGCTTACGTGGCAATACATGTGGCAAATAAAAATGCCACATCAACAAATATTTTAATTATAATATTAATTTTTTAATATTCAATATAAAAGATAGTAATTTTTTTAAAAAAAATTGATTTTTTTTTTTAAAAAAAATCTGGAAAACTAAAAAATATAATTTTTTTAAAACTCAGAAATATTAATTTATTTTCAGAAAAAAACCAAAATTATTACTTTTAAAAAAGTTGAAAAAACAAAAAATAATAATTTTTAAAAAAACCGAAATATTAATTTTTTTTAAAAAAAAATCTGAAAATTTATTTAATATTTTATAGTTTTTTTAAAAAAAATTATAGATTTATTTTAAAACATTAATATTTCAGATTTTTTTTTAATTAAATTTAAATTTTTTCGATTTTCAGATTTTTGTTAATATAATATTTCACATATTATTTTTTTAAAAAAATATTAATTTTTATAAAAATCAGAAATATTAGTTTTTTAAAAAACTGAAATTGTTTTCTTTTTAAAATCTGAATATAAAATTTTATTTGAAAAAACTGATATATTAAATAAATTTTCAGATATTTTTTTAAAAATTAATATTTCAGATTTTTTTAATAAAATTAATATTTTTTGTTTTTTCATTATTTTTTTGGTTTTTTCATTTTTTTTAAATAAATTTAGATTTCAGATTTATTTTAAACAAAAATTTCAATTTTTTTTAAAAAATTAATATTTTTCATATTGGAAATTAAAAACTTAAAATTTTTTTTGAACTGCAAAATATATTATTAAAGCACCTAGACGTATAAGGCATACATCTAGGCCAAACAGCACAAAAGAGATATGCAAAGGTCACCAAGGACCTACACAACCAATACAGCCCTGCCAATTACAAGAAAGGGAAAAAAGAAAACGCAGAGCCAAGGAAAAGAAAACAAAATCAAACTCTGCATCCATGTAGCAGAATCAAAAACACGCACAAACACCTCCTAAGGCCCTCGGCAGCAGCTCCCACATCACTTATAATTAAAATTAAAATATTTGTTAACATGACATTTTTATTTGCCACATGTATTGTCACGTAAGTTTTTTTGTTGCCACTTGTTTAAAAAATAGGGTGGGGGACCAAAAGTGCAACAAAAATCAAAATAGGGGGACTGAAATGTTTGATTTTAAAATAGGGGACCAAAATCGCAGATTTGACAAAATAGGGGGACCAAAAGTGCAATTAAGCCAAAATTTATTAGGGACTAAACTTAGAAAGTGTCCATTTTGTAGGGATCAAAAACATATTTAACCCTAAATAATAAAACTACCATTGCAAGAAAATTATATATTTAAAATGTTATAAAATTTATAATAATATACCTATTTTGCAATTTATGATAATTTTTTAGTTTTAAATATTATAATTGTGGTAGAATTTTGATTTTTTAGATTATGCAAATTACAAAATTATCCTTGTGAAAAAATTGTGTGTATATAAAATTATTTAAAATTTTATTACTTATATTTTATACATTTCATTTTTTTATGTTAAAATATATTATATAGAATAACACAGCTCAAATTCAGACTAAGATTTTTAACTAAAAAGACAATATATGATAAGTTTCAGTGTTAACTTATCATGTCTTGTTGTCTAACAAAACATTAGATTGAGATATCATGTCTCTTATCATGCGCATCAAACAAATGTTATGCAAATAAATAAGAGATATACCCTTTGGTACGAGACAAACTAAACAGATAGGAAATGCAGCTTAAGGTCTTAAATAATACTCTCTCTTTTCCTTTTTACTTGTCTTTTAGTGTCGAATTTGGCGTTCATATTTAATTGTTCTTTTAGTATATTACGGGTATGATTTGTCAATTTTTTATTTTTTTTTAATTTTTAATATTTTTTGTTTTTTTTATTTTTAAATTTTTTTTTTGTTTTTTTATTTATTTTTAGTATGATTTGTCAATTACTCTTACTCTTTTTCAATAAAACTAATTAATACTATATATTTGGAAAACTAAATCTTTTTTTTTTTTGGTACTTAGCATTAAATTATTATTTTTTTTGGTACATAATATACATATTAAATTTATTGAAAAAAAATGTGTGCAAAAAAATAAAAATTTATTGGTGGATTAAAACGAAAATATAATAGGAATATAAAATGTAAAAATACACGTCTTTAATTTGATATTACTATTCTAAAAAGACAAATTAAAAATACACATCCTTAATTATGTTTTTTTTTTTTTTTTTTTTATGATAGTAGAAGCTAATGTAAAAATAAATTAATCCAAACATTTGTTAAACAAAAAGTACAGCTAGCATAAATTCATCCAAACATTCTTAAGGGAACCCATGATTTTTACTTGGTGGATTTTTGCCCCTCTTGCATTAGGATAGAGTTTTTTAGGGATAAGTTTTGCTATTAATTTAATTAACTCTCTTTAATCTATGTTTCTTTCGAGGTAAAGGTCTATGAGTTATAGGTAGAGGATGAAAGTGATTAGGGGTGCCAACATTGTAGAATGTATGATCTCCCCTTCATGTTTTTTTTTGGGTGGTAATTCTCCGATTCTTAAGGGAAGAGATTTTAGTGGTCCGGAATTCGATCGCGAGATAAATAAAATCTGACCAAAAATTTCTTAACTTATCAAAAAAGAAAAATACATTTGAACCCTTATTGTCAAGATGTTCCTAGTTTATCTAAAAAAAGAAAAAGAGGGGCATTAAAATTATTTTTCAATGTTCTAATCAATCGAATAACGGAAGAAAAAGAGAAAATATGAAATGACAACACAACTATGTGCTCGTTTGTTTGTTTTATAATTATAAAATGAAGATGATGGTTCATCTCAATTATGACAAAAATTAAATTTGAAGTTTTGACTAAATTCTTTCATTTAATATGTTATTTTTATTCTAATTATTATAATATTATTAATTCAAAATCGAATTTAAATTAATTTAGATTAAAATTGATTTAAATTTGAGATTAAAATTAAACTAGATTAGCTAAAGAAAAATAAACTTATAAATAAAATTTTAAGTAAAAAAGTGAAGCTGAAATAAGAAAGTTGCAAAAAATTGGCATACATGTATAGATTATGTTTAAAATAATAATAATATATAAAAAGTAAATAATTTGGAATACATATATAAAATTGCCATAATATATCCAAATAACAATTCATATTTATTTAATGTCTATAAAAATAAACACTGACCAAATTCCATCAAAATTTAAATAAACAATGAGCAAATGCAACAACTCTATGTCGGAGACAAAATATTGAAATAGAAAAAACATAAAGTAAACAAGATATTTTTCACTTGCAAGCCACTCCACTTACTAGACACGGTGATTCTTTGTATCTTTTTTGTTGAACTTGCATTGCACTGTAGTTAAATGAGTTTATAGGTGGGCTCAACGAGCTCACATGACAGAAGTAATGGGCCGAAGCGGGGCAGAGCCAGATAGGCCCAAATAGAAGGATCCTTCTAATTGGCCTCGAATAAATCCACTATTTCCATAAGAAGCACATTGACGTAAATCGGCCCAACAACTTCCACTCTCATTTTTGGACACCTCACTGCTACCTTCCTTCGCCAATTCTTTTTCAAACTCACTTTCTAAATCACTCTCCTCCTCGTCCTCCTGTTGCTCAACATCGATGGGCCATCCATCGTGGTGGATGATTTTCATGATAAGCCTACCATTTTCTCGATTCACTTCCATATAGCAATGACGTTTCACATTCACTGCCTTTAAAACCAACCTTCCATCTTCACCACATTCCTTTTTAAAACACGAAGACATTCCTCCTCCTCTTCCGGCTTCTCTCAACAATGTTATTGCCGGCGGAAACACCTTTTTCTCTATCTTCTTCTCTTTGAATAAAAATCCTCTTCCTTGACTTTCACTTTGACTTTGACCTCGATGCTCATCAACTAAATCATAGCTCATGCAATCTCCACTCTCCGTTCCAATCAAATCTCCCATTACTGTCGATAGTATTGTTGGATAATCTGGCGATGACGACCACAATGACTTCGATAGTCTCTCCCACAACGAAGAATGAAGTTTTGAATCTTTTGACGTTGCAGTAGTTTCGGTTTTGTACATGTTGTAGGAATGTATAATTCTCTTGTGTAGGTTTTCTTCTTCTAAATGAACAAGGGTTTTGAGACCATGATAACAATGACAACAATGTCCACCATTACGACTTCGTTTTGCCCTTAATGAGTAGTTATATAGAGATGAAGCTATTTGTTCCACTTTGCTTGATAAATACTCATTCAATTTATCCATTTCTTGGTTTTGTCTCCAAATAGGAAACAAAAATATGGTATTTTCTTAGTTTCCTATTATACCCTTGCAATTGGTTTCAGCATAAATGAAATTGGTTAATGATGATTATCCTGAAATGAATCAAAAAGAGAAAATTAAGATTGCATTGGAAAGATATAGCTGGCAATGAATTGATTGAATTTTGCTATTAATTGATAATGTTATAAACGATCATATTTGGAAGAAAATGTGGATATGATCCATTGAATGTTAACGGGAGTTATGATTCTATTCATTTCTCAAAATAGACGAAGAGTTATATTTGAAGAGATATAGATAGAAATAAATTTGAATTATTTTAAAAAAAGTTTAATGATGGTGGAACCCACTATCTACTTTTTGTGTTCATCTTAATCATAACTCGATTACAGATAAGACCTAAGATGTTTACAGCTGTAAGTGTAATTGCACTTTTGATCTTCTATTTTTATCATATTCGCAAAATAGTCCTTTCATTTTACAAAAGAATTTTTTTTTATCTATCACATCACAATCGAATTTTTCGATCCCGACATTTGTTACAATTTTTGTCCGCGCACAATAGATCGTTGACCCATAAAATGGTGATTTATCGCTCCAATTATAATCGTACAGTCAGTGTAAAAAAAACCCGAGTTTTAAGCTAAAAATCACAATTTTCTAATAAAATTATTTGATTGCTTCTAATAAAATTATAGGTTGAAATTAAAGTTTCAACAAATGCATGATTGAGGGACAAATCAATTTTGAAATAAAAGGACTATTTTGATGTGATAAAATAGGAGATTAAAAGTGCAATTGAATAAAAATTGAGTTGGATACAATCACATATGTTGATATATATCATGTTAAATCTGAAGTATATGTTCTAGACAAAGTGCAATGCAATCATATAAACATGTCAAAGATCAAGATCATCATGAAATTAATAACACCAAGTATGTACATATATCATATCTCGTCACAAAAGACATATATAAAATCAATATATTTGTAAAATAAAATCTAATTCAGTGGATGAAATTTGACGGATCAACATAAATGTGACATTAACAATTGAAAATCAAATTGATTTAAAAACAATGAAACATGTATACTGAAGAAATTAAAATAATGAAATAAGAGAAGATCTTACATTGTTGCTGGTTTAATATGGTTGCACATATTTGCATCACTAAATTTCTCTATCACCGAGAAAGATAAAAAAGGGACAAAACACAAAGAAGAAAAAACACAGCACAATCTCTTTTTTGTGTTGATTGAAGTAATCTTAAAAATAGAGTGAGTTGTGGATTTATAGACATAGTTCAATGTTACCTTAAAAATACATACCCTTATGTGGCCCCACACCAAGGACATGAAGGTCTTTTTGCTTATTTTGTAACGCCTGATTCATGCAATACTTTGATTCAGTGTGAGTTGTGTGTAATGAAGAAGCATTTTGTGTTTTTTTCTATCAACTGATTTTGTTGTGTTTTGCATCTCTGCTGGCTCCCATTACACTCCCACCTCTGTTACTCTCTTTCTCACTCACATTGAACCTAATCATCATGACACATACATTATTTATACTCTATTTTTATTTTTATAATATTAATTTTTTATATATATAAAGTATAAAATTAATGAAATAACTTTTAATTTTTTTTGACTAATTCGAATTAATTTAATATAAATAAATATTTATTATATTAATAAAATATATACGTTAAATGATCAATTTCTAAAATAATAAACATTAGTTTATTTTGTTACCAAATAAAAACATTCATTTATTTTAAATTTATCTCTATTTTTTTTCTATATACTTAAATTTATCTCTTTCCTATAATAACTTGAATTTATCTCTGCTAAAAAAATGAATTTATCTCTATTGTAATTTATAATTAATTTTTTAAAGTTTTAATTTATTTATTTTTTTGGTTAGGAAAGTTTTAATATTTATCTCTATTGTCATGTTACATTCATCATTTATTTCAACCGTTAATTTGGTCAAAGTCTTTATATTGCACGGACCTTGAAATGAATTCCTCCCAAGGTCTTTATATTTTCCTTTGTTAAATTAGTCGATCATTAGATCGAATTTTACATCTTTAGTCTTGTTCTTGGTTGCTCGATCTACAACGAACACAGGTTGATCATAATTCTTCACATAAAATAGATCTTCCATCTTCCGATTACAAAGGGCATAATTTGATTATTCCAAAGTAACCATACAAGTTGTGTTGATTTCCATTATTCACCACAAATTAATTTCTACAAAAATAACCGAAGCTCTGATGTCACTTCATGAGACCATGGTGCACAACAAATTATTCATCAACATTCATATTATCTCTTTCTTATAAAACTTGAATAATAAAATTATCCATCACAACCAACACCAACTATAACAATAAAGGAGTAAAATCTTGAAATAAAGACACCTCAATTTTAACGTGAAAACTATAACAAGAGAGCAAATTTCACAAATTAGTGAGTATTCCAAATTGATATAGATGAGAAAACCAAAATGTTCTATAGAATTTGGGAGAGATGTTTCTAGAGAGAGAGAGAGTGTGGAGATCACGTAACTCTTGTTTCATCCCTAACCCTTGAACCCTAATTCCTTTGCCGTCGCCTGTTTCATTGCTCTATCCACCATGACCACCTTCAACATCCCTTGGAAATTTCTTGACCTTTCTGTTGATACCAAAAACTCAACCGTTGACCCTAATCACGTCATTCCTGTTCAAACAAAACCACAAAAAACCTTTGCCCAAGCCCTAACCAATATTTGTGACATCCCTTTATCTCAGATTCAACAACCAGTTGTGAAAGGAGATCGCCTTGCTATTGAAATACCTGAGGTATACTACGAAGCAGGTTTGGAAGCATGTAAGCATAACCTTCATGGTAGAATCATTTGGTCAAAAGGGACTACACCCTTGTCAGTAGTTGCCTTGAAAGCTAAGTTAGCCCTAATCTCGAAAGATCTGTCTACATGGGGGGTGATATCCTTGGGAAAAGGATTCTTTGAATTCACATTCTCTTCTCTAGAGGATGTTAGAAGAGTTCGTTCAGTACCATCATGGAATTTGAACCCTGGTCTGTTGAAGTTGTTTGCGTGGACCAAAGATTTTAATCCTAAAAATCAACATCATACTTCGGTGCAAGTTTGGGTTAGGATCTTTGGTTTGTCTCAAGAATATTGGCACAAAAACATTTTATTCACCATTGTTGGTAGTATTGGTACCCCGATTTGCATTGATTCTATAACGGCCAAACCCATGCACGAACGTACTTTCGGTCAATTTGCTAGGGTTTTGGTTGATATAGACCTCTTACAGCCTTTAAGATATAAGTTACTAGTGGAGAGAAAGGGATTTGCATTCTTTGTGGATTTGGAATATGAACATATCCCTGAGTTTTGTACTGAGTGCAAAATCATTGGACATAGTTTTGAAAATTGCAAGAGATGGAGCAGACAAGAAGATATTAGGAAGCCCAATGAGAATAATACGAAGAGGAAGATGATACCTGGGATAAAGCAGGCCTATGTTGCTATCTTGTGTGGGGACTCTCAGAAATCTAACCCTAAAGCAGGTGACAATGTGGAGAATGAAATAATCAATGTGGAAGATCACAACAGCCAACCTAATCACGTGGTTGAGGTTATTGAGACAAATGAAGCAGTTACTCAAGGCCAGGCATCTCTAACTATTCAGATGAATGAGGAGAATTTGGGTGCAATTCTGACTCCTTTGAGTCCTAGATCTATACTTAGGGAGCAAGATAAGTTGTTGGAACGTGACTTGAATGCTAATGCTATTGATGATGATGATGATTCTAGCTCCCAGGGTTCGTTTGTGAATGCAACTCAAGTTATTGACAACATTAATCCTGAGTTGACAACAGGTGACTGCCAGGCAATGGTGATTCACAAGGTTGTTTCCCTCCCTGCTGGGGATACTAGGGTTACTATACCACCAGATCGAGTTATCAAGGACATGGAATTTCTTAGGGAATCATGGGCCAACCTAGCTGAAGCAGAGGAAAATGAGGAGAATCTTGTGGATAAAGATAGTCTTTTGAATGATAAGACAGATGATGGTTTCCAAGTGCATCTTTCGAAAGGCCAGAAGAAAGCTCAAAAGAAAACAATGCAGGCTAGTAGGGACTCATATGCTACCAGGTCAAAGGTTTCTCCTAAACCTTTTCGATGAAGTGTATTTATTGGAATCTAAGGGGTTTGGCTAACTCCCCAACAAGATTAGCTTTGAAGAAAATTATTCTCCAACATCAACCTGACATTCTCCTTTTGGCTGAACCTATGATGAATTTTGATGACCTCCCTAGACAATGGCTCTCTAATCTTAATCTCAAACCTTTTGCCTTTAACTCTAGACCTAACCAACAGCCAAACCTTTGGTGTCTCTGCAAACTTTCTCTTACTCCTACTATCCTAGCTTCTGATGATCAACATATCTCCTTTTCCATCACTGTTAACAATAATACACTAGCTTTATCTGCAATTTATGCCTCCATTAACTACATCACAAGAAGAAACCTTTGGTCAGCAATGCAATCTTTGCAGGCTCAATATGACTTTCCTTGGTGTTTCTTAGGCGATTTCAATGTCATCTTGGGAGCACATGAGCATAGGGGTAGGTTTTCTCCTGCACGTATCCCTATTGAGGAATTCCAAACTTGGTCTGATTCATCTCATATGGTCCATTTACCTACCAGGGGTGCTGCTTTCACCTGGAGCAATGGTAGAAGGGGAAGTAATCACACTGAAAAACGACTTGATAGAGTTATATGTAACCAAGCCTGACTAGATCTTTGTTGCACCTCTTCAGTATTCTCTTTAACCAAGCTTAGATCAGATCATTTTCCCCTTCTTTTTGACTTCCAAATCACTTCTAATTCTCATGCTTCTCAATTCAAATTTCTGAGAATGTGGTCTCTTCACCCAAATTATCATTCTATTATTTCTAACAGTTGGAATGTACTGGTTCTAGGTTGTCCCATGTTTATTCCCAGCCAGAAACTTAAAACCCTTAAACTGAGACTCAAATCTTGGAACAAAGATCATTTTGGGAATGTTCATGAGCTGGTCAAAAATGCTGAGCTACATCTTCATGATATCCAGAGCCAAATCTAAACCAATGGTCCTAGTGATTTTCTTTTGAAGGAGGAAAAAATTGCTAGTGCCAAATATGAAGAAGAACTGAATAAGCAAGAGATGTTTTGGCAAGAAAAAGCTAGACTCAATTGGCATTTAGAGGGTGACAGAAATACAAATTATTTCCATATAATAGCCAAAATCAAAACCTCTACCAAACCCTTAACCTCCCTCCTTGTGGATGAAACAATTGTTACTGATCAAAACACTATCTCTACACATATTGTTGAGTATTATAAAAACATGTTTTGGTCTAATACTATTTTGCAGGAAACTTTGCTTGTTGAAGAGGTTATTCCTCCTCTAGTATCTGAGGACATCAATAGCTTGCTGACCAATCTACCTTCCCATTCAGAAATTAAGGCTGCTGTTTTTGCTTTGAATAAAGATAGTGCACCAGGGCCTGATGGATTTGGTGCTTTCTTCTACCAACACTATTGGGATATTGTCAAGATGGATGTTATTCATGCTGTGCTTGAATTCTTCACCACCAGTTGGATTCTCCCAGGTTTCAACTCAAACATTATAGCTCTCCTGCCTAAGATTCCTAAAGCAGTCTCCATTGACCAATATAGGCCAATTGCCATGGCCAATTTCAAGTTCAAGATTATATCAAAGATTATTGCTGACAGGCTTGCATCTATTTTGCCAAATCTCATCTTTGAGGAGCAGAAATGATTCATCCATGGTAAGGATATTAAAGATTGCTTGTGTATAGCTTCAGAGGCTGCTAATCTCCTTCACAACAAGGACTATGGGGGTAATCTTATCTTAAAGATTGATGTTGCAAAAGCTTTTGATACCTTGGAGTGGTCTTTTCTTCTTAGAGTGCTGAAAGCTTATGGTTTTAATGAGAAGTTTTGTAATTGGATCCATGTCATTTTGCAGTCAGCTTTTCTTTCCATTTCCATCAATGGCAAATCTCAGGGTTACTTTAATTGCTCTAGAGGAGTCAGGCAATGGGATCCTCTCTCACCCCTCCTGTTTTGTCTGGCAGAAGAAGTTTTAAGCAGAGGTATCACTAGACTTGTTTCTCAAGGTATCCTTAAGTCAATCAAGGGCACCAGAAATACTTGTGTCCCTTCCCACTCTTTCTATGCAGATGATCTTATGATCTTTTGTAAAGGATACTTGTCTGGTTTGAAGGCTCTCAAGGAGTTATTTGAAAGATATGCCCTAGCCTCTGGTCAAGTAATCAACAACTTGAAATCCACTATCTATGCAGGGACTGTTTCTCCTAGAAGATTAGAGGTCATTGTTCAACTTTTGCAATTCAATACAGGTTCTCTGCCTTTCAATTACCTTGGTGTCCCCATCTTTAAGGGCAAACCTAAGGTTATCCACTTGCAGCCTATAACTGATAGAATCAAACTGAAGTTGTCTGCATGGAAGGCCTCTTTGTTATCAATTGCTGGCAGGGTTCAATTAGTTAGAGCTGTAATACAAAGTATGCTAACTTATAGCATTTCTTTATACACTTGGCCTGCTTCTCTGCTCAAAGATCTTGAGAGATGTATCCGAAATTTTATATGGAGTGGAGACATAAACAAGAGGAAGCTTGTTACAATAGCCTGGCACAAGGTCTGCAGGCCTTTTTCTCAGGGAGGATTGAATCTTAAGTCTCTATTCCAATTGAATTTGGCATGTAATCTTAAGCTCTGCTGGAACTTTTTCAACTCCCAAGCCTCTTGGGCTGCTCTTCTCAGGGCTAGGGTTTGGAGGAATAGAAGAGCTATTCAACATCATGTCTCCTCCTCTATTTGGAGTAGCATCAAGGATGAGGTGGGTACAATCTCTGATAACTCTTTATGGCTTCTTGGCAATGGAGAAACTATTAATTTTTGGACAGACAACTGGACTGGTATCCCTTTGGTTGATCAACTTCATATTCCCCAGCAGGTCAGGGCTCACTTGTCTGCCTCAGTGAAGGATTTTCTTGTAATTCCTCTTTTGCAGATGTATCCTACTCTCAGTTCTATCCTAGCCAAGATCATTATTCCTAGAGATCCTATCCCTGACAAGCTCTTATGGCATCACACTGACTCAGGTGACCTTGAGCTGAAGCAGGCCTATGATTTTAGAAGCCAACAGTATCAGGAATTGCATTGGGCTAAGTTGATTTGGATTCCTGATATCCCACCTTCAAATGCTCTTTTGGTGTGGAGGTTAATGCTAGGCAAGATCCCAACTAATGAGAATCTTATGGTTAGAGGATGTGCTTTACCTTCTATGTGCAACTTGTGTCAAAATCATGTGGAATCCTCTTTTCATATCTTCTTTGAATGTCAATATGCTCTCAAGATTTGGTCATGGTTAGCAAGCTGTTTGAATATGACTCTTCAGTTTTCATCTATAGAAGATATATGGAAGTTATGTGACCTGAGTTGGTCCCCCCAAAGTAAAGTAACCATAACTGCTGCCTTAATTCACCTATTGAATACTATATGGCATGTTCGCAACCAGGCTAGATTTCACCATATTCTTATTCCTTGGAAAGCTGCAATTTCTTTGATCATTTCTCACACTTCTTTGTCTGGTAATAACACACGTAAGCCTTCTACAAACTCCATTCGAGACTTTGTATTTTTAAAGAACTTCAGGGTTGGCATTCATCCTTCTAAAGTTTCAGTGATTAAAGAGGTTCTTTGGCGCCCTCCTCTCTTGCACTGGGTAAAGTGTAATATCGATGGTGCAGCTAATGGAAATCCAGGTAACTCGGCTTGTGGTGGTTTGTTTCGAGATCATGATGCTGCATTTATGTATGGTTTTGCTGAACCTTTGGGAATATCCTCTTCTATGGTGGCTGAGTTACATGGGGCAATGAGGGCAATTGAGTTGGCTTCTCACTTCTCAGCATAACTGGCGTCGTCTTTGGCTTGAAACGGATTCAAGTGTAGTAGTGGACGCGTTTACTAACCCTAACAAGCATGTGGCTTGGTTCTTACGCAATAGGTGGCATAATATGAAGATTCTTATGTTGGAAATGGAATGTGTAATCACTCACATCTATAGGGAAGGTAACAAACCGGCTGATTTATTAGCCAACCATGGGTTAAATATTCAATCTTTGATTACTTGGGAGGAAGCTCCATTGTTTTTGCATTCTAGTTTAGAGCACAATAAGCTAGGGATGCCTTGCTTTCGTCATTGTTTCACATAGTTGGAGTTTTGGCCTAGTCCCCTCCTTCTTGTAACTCTCTTCCTATTTCAATAAATTTTGTGATGGTGGGCACTTTGCCTTCCATCTCTTTGATTTTAAAAAAAAAAAATAAAAAAATTGATATAAGTAAGATTCCAAACCTTACTAAACTACTCATGGAAATAATTTAAGTTAAATAACTTAGTGACAAAAATAAGATACTCAAATTTCAAGCGAAACAAAAAACATTTGCCAAATAAACTTCGTGAGTCATAACAATTCTTCTTCTCTTCTATGCTTCGATCTCTATTTTTATACGAGGTTAAATATGTATTTAGTTCCCTACATCATAACATAAGGGGAAAAAAATATTTTAAAAGAACAGCCAAAATAACCTCCATAATGAATTATAGATCTAAATTCGATGCAATTATGAACTCACGCAGTTTGATATAGTAATGAATTTTGATCGTCAATCTGCAACTCAATATACTTTAAGGCAAATGCGCTAATGGGCACTCTTTAAAGCCTTAAATAGTAAAAATTTTATAGAATTTTTATGGGAATGCATAAAGTCAACGCATTGGAAATTGTAATGTTCATTTTTTGAATAAAAAGTTTCTTTGAATAGAATGCTTAAAGAATGTCCCGGGGACACTCGTTAGCAAGACCCTACTTTTAAATAGGTGCAATGCAGATCAAATTGAAAAGAAAATTACAAAATAAATAATTTGGAATTATTGGATGAAATCAATCATAATGATAAAATCATATTTCCTTTCAATAATATAAGCTAAAAACTTATTCAGAAAATCCATTTTTTTTATAGTAAAACGATTAAAGGGCCGGTTTCAAGCTGTGTGTGTCTGTCTAAGCCCAGTCCGTTAAGTCCAAAACCAAAATAAAAAACCAAGCTGTGTGTGTCTGTCTAACCTCCATAATTAATTATAGATCTAAATTCGATGCAATTATGAACTCACGCAGTTTGATATAGTAATGAATTTTGATCGTCAATCTGCAACTCAATATACTTTAAGGCAAATGCTAACGGGCACTCTTTAAGGCCTTAAATAGTAAAATTTTTATAGAATTTTTATGGGAATGCATAAAGTCAACGCATTGAAAATTGTAATGTTCATTTTTTGAATAAAAAGTTTCTTTGAATGGAATGCTTAAAGAATGTCCCGGGGACACTCGTTAGCAAGACCCTACTTTTAAATAGGTGCAATGCAGATCAAATTGAAAAAAAAATTACAAAATAAATAATTTGGAATTATTGGATGAAATCAATCATAATGATAAAATCATATTTCCTTTCAATAATATAAGCTAAAAACTTATTCAGAAAATCCATTTTTTTATAGTAAAACGATTAAAGGGCCGGTTTCAAGCTGTGTGTGTCTGTCTAAGCCCAGTCCGTTAAGTCCAAAACCAAAATAAAAAACCAAGCATAGTGTGTCTGTCAAACCTCCATAATGAATTATAGATCTAAATTCGATGCAATTATGAACTCACGCAGTTTGATATAGTAATGAATTTTGATCGTCAATCTGCAACTCAATATACTTTAAGGCAAATGCTAACGGGCACTCTTTAAGGCCTTAAATAGTAAAAAATTTATAGAATTTTTATGAGAATGCATAAAGTCAACGTATTGAAAATTGTAATGTTCATTTTTTGAATAAAAAGTTTCTTTGAATGGAATGCTTAAAAAATGTCCCGGGGACACTCGTTAACAAGACCCTACTTTTAAATAGGTGCAATGCAGATCAAATTGAAAAAAAAATTACAAAATAAATAATTTGGAATTATTGGATGAAATCAATCATAATGATAAAATCATATTTCCTTTCAATAATATAAGCTAAAAACTTATTCAGAAAATCCATTTTTTTATAGTAAAACGATTAAAGGGCCGGTTTCAAGCTGTGTGTGTCTGTCTAAGCCCAGTCCGTTAAGTCCAAAACCAAAATAAAAAACCGTAAAACATGAACCTGACGTGAATCGAACACGCAACCTTCTGATCTGGAGTCAGACGCGCTACCATTGCGCCACAGATCCATTTGATGTTAATTGAAGCTTCTTAATTGTACTAAATACTAATCATCATCTTCATCTTCATCATCATCATAGAAAACATTATATAAAGAACATTTTCCCGCCAAACTCAACGAACCGAATTTTCCATTCTATCTCTCTCTCTCTCTATCTCGGAGATAGAATCTTGAATTTTCGCGGGAAAATGTCAATGGAAGAAGGTTCCGAATACATCGACATCAACCTTTCTCCGGTGAAGCCCCCACTCATACTTCCTCAAGATCCGCCGCCGCTCAAATCTAACCGCCATCTCCGTCGACGAGGTGACACTTGGGTGATATCTGTGTTGCTAATAATCCAAATAGGATTTTTCATAGCGACGATGCTCGTCAATAATTGCTTCACCAATTCTCATGGTGATTGCACTTTTCCATCTCTCGGAAGGTTATCGTTTCAGCCTCTATCTGAAAATCCGTTGTTAGGTCCTTCCATGTCAAAGTGAGTAGTTAACACGCTATACTCTGTTATTTGAATTTGAATCTCTAATTTAGGTTTTAAAGCGATTAATTGAAGTGAAATTGAACCATGTTTAATGTCTAATTTAGGTTTTGAATCGATTAATATAAGTGAAATTGAACTATATTGAAGTGAATCGAACCATGTTTAATGTCTAATTTAGATTTTACATCTATTAATTGAAGTGAAATTGAAGTGAAATTGAACCATGTGTAATGTCTAATTTAGGTTTTGAATCGATTAATATAAGTGAAATTGAACTATATTGAAGTGAATCGAACCATGTTTAATGTCTAATTTAGATTTTACATCTATTAATTGAAGTGAAATTGAACTGTATTTAATGTCTAATTTAGGTTTTAGAGCGATTAATTGAAGTGAAATTGAACTATGTTTGATGTCTAATTTAGATTTTAAATCGATTAATATAAGTGAAATTGAACTGCATTTAATGTTTAATTTAGGTTTGAAAGCAATTTCTATAATGTAACGATTGATGGAAAATGGTGTTGTTAGTGTAGGTTGGGTGAAATGGGAGCTCTTAGAAAGAACTTTTTGACGGAGCATCATCAAACATGGCGTCTTTTCACATTTCCATTTTTGAACGCTGGACTCTTCCATCTTGTTATCAATCTGTGCAGTGTCATCTATGTTGGAATTCACTTAGAGCAGCAGTTTGGTCCATGTAATTTTTTATCTTTTATTTGAGTTTTTTACTTCATGTATTCCTATTTGTGAATCACCGGCACAAATACTAGACACTATGTAGACACTAGTAATATTTTTAGAAAGTTGAGTGGTTAAATATAACCACATGTGTCGCTAATGTCAGTGTTAGATATCGCTTAGAACACAAAGAGAACTTAAAAGCTTAGAGAGAACTTCTATAATGTACGAGCAATATTTAGCGTATCAAACCTCCTTATAAAATATAAGAAAAACAAGGAAAAATGTGTGGTAGCATGAAAATGGTCAGTGATCATAAATAATGATTCAGTAGTAATAGATCTTGCTCCATATAGTTGACAGTTCATGAAGAAAATACTAAAATAGAAAGTAGAGAAATTGATGATTGAAAGCAACAGAGCTTTTTTGCTATTAGTAGCCTCCCCTACCCCCTCAAAATTTTCCCAATAATAATTATCATGCATTGAAATCATTATCCAGATAAAGTAACTATGAACACAGCAAGAAATTTCCCTCTAATGGTTTTATGAAAGAGACAATGCAGAGTTCAAGGATTTAATGCTTTAAAAGAGGGGAAAAAAAACTATTACCTATTATGTGTAATATCCTATTACACATTTAAAATAATAGCATTCAAATTATTTACAAACCTGTTAACCAGATTACCTAGCTTAGGATCAACCATCTAGCTGCTTGGTTCCTCGAATCAAGTATTCGTGAAATTAATAAATCAAATTTCTGTCGTGAAGCCAACCATTAAGCAGTATATGTCAGAGTTCAAATCTGATTTAGCTTGTTGAACCATATTGAATCCAAAATCATGTGAAATAGATCATATATCGTTGGTTTTGGGTTCCAAAGGAAATGCTTCTGTACCATCTTCACATTATTTTGACCTTTTGTTAATCATCGACACAAATACTAGACACCTACTCTGACATATGGACACTATTAATATTTTTAGAAAGTTGAGTGGTTAAATATAACCACATGTGTCGGTATCGTGTCAGTGTTAGATATGGCTTTAATTAGAAGTGTCGGTGCTACGCAGGTTCAGTTGATTGAATTATATTGAAATGCTTTCATGCTGTTTCAAAATTGTGAGTTTTTGTTTTTAATTTGCAGTAAGAATTGGTATAATCTATATACTATCTGCTCTTGTGGGGTCCTTAGTGGCTTCTCTTTTTCTTCAAAACATCCCTGCTGTTGGTTCTTCTGGTGCTTTATATGGATTACTAGGAACATTGCTTGCAGAACTTGTTTGGCACTGGAAATTTCATAACAATAAGGTTCTTAATTCTACTTAGTTATTCACCTCATTTCCTGTTTCTCATTTTTCTGTATGATTGATTTTTGATCAATTTTTTCTCTGGTTGAATACAGATTTCAAAAATAGCTTCATTAGTCTTGGTCTTTGTCTGCAACTTCTTCCTTGGTTTTCTGCCATATGTAGACAATTTTTCAAACATTGGAGGTTTTATATCAGGATTCCTTCTTGGAACTGTTCTATTATTTGACCCTCAGTTCGAAAAAGTAGTTCCAAGTAAAGGAGATCCAATTGATTACAGTCTCAAAAGTTACATAAAACTGAAGTTCAAGAAAAAGCTATCCAAACCAGTTGCTAGGACTGTTTCTCTTATCCTCTTCACCCTGCTGTATGTTGTTTTAATTTTACATTCTCTTGTTTTATTCTATTTAATTGAAGGGGTTAGCTGTGTTCTATCGCTTGTGCTTTCCGGCATGCGTTAAATCATTTGATGAGAAGCTTCTTTCCGTATATGCAGATTGGCTGGTTGTCTTGCTGCGGTTCTTTACGGAATCAACATCGACAGTTATTGCACATGGTGTCCTTATGTTGACTGCATCCCTTTCAGTAGCTGGTGGCAGTGCAAAGACAGAGAAACCTTTTGTGAGGTAACAGCTTACTTTTGTCATTTCTCAAGTTTTAAAGACCTAACAAAATTTATTATCACTTGGGTGAGTTCTTTTTTACAACTTCAAATTCACAATAATATATGGAACTCCAAGATAAAAATGGATTTGTTCTGTTAACTTTTTACTCTGAAGAGAATTAGTCAATAGTTAATTTGTTACAAGTTTGTTAATACTAATTAACTGCAAGGTGATCAATTAGATTGAAAAAGAAATTTAAATTAAACCAAATGGGACTTTAATTGTTATATTACCTGCTTAATTTATTACAAGCATGTGCTCACTGGAACTTCTTCTTAATTGTTAGATTACCTGCTTTGGTTACAAGCTAATTTTCAATATCCTTTCCACAATGTTTCATTTTTGCAATTAACTAGCTAATTTACTGCTATTATTTGTAAACACTCTGATATTAATGGTTAGTTTGGATACTTGTTGGGAAGCTCACATATTCTAAACATAAATTTCCTAAAATGTTGTCATATTCTGACTTTTTATTCAAAATTGGTTGTCTAAATACTCTGTCAAATTAGTAGTAAAAATTACTGTTTACATTTGGTTGAATAGTCTGTTAATTAAGTTTTAGATCAAATTTGCTTTTATAGTAAAAACATTCCAACAAAAGTCAATTAAACTCAAACTCATTTAAATCAAATCAATTTTACAAAATCATGTAAAAAGTGTTTGACAAACACATGCTTATGTTGGTTATGTGCTACATCTGCAGACAATGGTGAGTAATGCTCACTTGACAATGACATGTTTGGGGACTGGCAACTTTAAGGTCTTTCATTACACCAACATATCTCGAGCGAGGATTAATGATTTGTGCAATTTAATATGTTGATGAGACAGATTGTTTGGATAATTCCTTTTGTCCAAATTACCAGGTAATACTGGATAGGTATATAAGGTATCTTACCAAATTGTCATTCTTATTTTGAATATAAAGAAATAGAAACTTAATCAGAAACTTAGAGGAACTGATCAGGCACAATTTGATACAAGAGAGTTTGAGGAGTTGGTCTTTGGATGTAAATAGTAAATACCATTTGTGTGTAACATTTACTCAAATCTAAGTGAGGTATAGACTCAGCTATATGAGCAATAGAGAGAGGCAGCACAAAGTCAGCATGTACACTCATTGCTCTTTGCCTAAAAACTTAAAATCTGATGTACAAATGTGCTTGTACTTACAGTAGTATACTTAAGTTGTTTTCAACATCCTATTTCAAGTCTAAAAAATAGAAAAACATCCTGTTTAAATTTGTGATATATATGTATAGATAACTATAATCTATGATATATACAACTCATTGGCTCATCACATGCTGCTGCCTGCTAGTCAATAGCTATATGATTTTTTCAGCTAGCGTGCATTAGAAGCTAGTTACGCAGCTCTATATTTTTTAAATTAAATTATTTACTCTTCATTTATAATTGCAAATACTAATTTTTGAAGTAATTCAGATCAGATTCCGGATTAAATAATGTTTAAAAAATCTAAATATCTACGGTATGTATTGCATGTTGTTAGTATGTATCTCTAATTCTAGATTCAAAGTCTCTCCTTTATTTTTATTTTTAAAAAAAGACCAAGTTTTATTATCTTTATCCCGTAATTAAATTAAGGCTTAAATATGTTTTTGGTCCCTGCAATATACACTTGTTTTGAAAAGAGTCCCTGTAAAAAAAAAAATTGATTTTAGTCTCTGCAATTTCTAAACACTTTGAAAAGAGCCCCTGAAATGAAATTTTGGATGCCATGTCACTTAAATTTGCACGTGACACACGCTGACAGGGACAATTAACTGACGTGGTACTATTTTTGACACAATGTTCAAATTTCTAAAACACAATTCAATGAAAACAAAAAACTAAAAAACAAGTTTTATAATTGGAAAAAAGGTAAAAAAAATAATTTTAAAATGATATGTAATATCAACGTGTCAAAAATAGTGCCACATCAGTTAATTGTCCTTGTCAGCGTGTGCCACGTGCAAATTTAAGTGACATGGCATCCAGAATTCCTGTTCAGGGGCTCTTTTCAAAGTGTTTAGAAATTGCAGGGACTAAAATCAAATTTTTTTTTTACAGGGGTTCTTTTCAAAACAAATGTATATTGCAGGGATCAAAAGCATATTTAAGCCTTAAATTAACGATTTTAAGGATAAATTACCACTAAATACTATTCTAATTTTTGGTAGTAATACAGTATGACTTCTATCCTTGTTGCCTATTTTAACAAGGCAAATTTAGCCACCAACTTTACAATGACACAAGCAACTCAAGCACAAATCCAAAATTTGTAGGACAAGTATTACAGTACAATGTTATTTTTTATTTAAATGTTGGTGGTCCATACTTCAGATAAAAATTTATTGTGCATAAAATACAACTAATATGCATAACTAATTTTTCGTTTGTAATTGAAGAAACTCTGATATGTAATAATTTTTTGCTCTTTAACTGGTTAATTACAATTCAGCTGGTAGTTGCAGAAACGCTAATATGTGATGATTCAGGTTTAAATACCGATTTCACACTTTTTTATATTTTAAAATGTAAGTTTAATTGTTTAAAATAAAATGTAAGTTTAATTATTAAACTATTAAATCACTTTTTTTTTTTTTTTTTTACTTTCCTGTATGATTTGGTTAATTCATAACTGGACACATAGTCTCGATTATAGAAGTTGGGTGGCCCTTAAATTTGGATTTTCTTTTATGGGTCTTGCTAACAAGTGCACTTGGTGCACTCTTTAAGCATACCATTTAAAGAAATTTTTTAATCAAAAAATTAAACAGCACAATTTTCAATGCGTTGACTTTATATTTTTATTAAAATCCTATACAAACTTACTATTTAAGAGACTTAAAGATTGCACCCATTTGCCTTCTTTTATATTTTATATTTCTCTTATGCAATACAACACTAAAAAGTGACACAATCCTAATTAAATAATTGAGACATATTTGACTACCTAAACAGATATAGATTTGCGTTTTTCTTAGATACAATATTGTCTTATTGTTCAATATTAAATTTTTCTTATTGCACTAGATTATGACGAAATTTTACATCGCACAACAGTTGTTGAAATAAGAGATATTTAAAAAGTTTAAAGTTAAAATATCCGAATTTTTTGTACCAAAAAAAAAATCCAATTTTTGTAGTATGTTTAATAAGTGACTTAAAAACACCACGTAAGGCCTAACTAATATAATGGCTAACTTGATTAAATAACTTTTTTTTTTATAATTAAGATTTTATTGATAAGATCTAACTTAGAAAACAAGACTGTGAGCTGAGAAGATACAAATGACCAATCGAACAAAATGATTATGAATTTTTTTAAGAAAATACTCCCTCCCTCCGGCCTTATTTATAACCAAAAGTCAACAAAAAAATTTGGCCTTAAATATAAGTAAAAGTCATTAAATTCAACTCTAATTAATATTTTTTTCCAACAATACCCCTACACATGCATTTATTCATTTCTACAAGTAATCTATGTTGGAGTAGTACTAATGATGATTACATCTAAATAGGAGTAGACTTCATAAAAGATAAAAGGGCATTTTAGGAATTGCACTTAAATTACACATAAAACTAGGATAAAAAGCAAGCTCCTTAATAAGTGTACAAAATGGAATTTTTGCTTATAAAAAAGTCCGGAGGAAGTAGCAATGAATAGAGAATCGGAGAAAAAGAACAGGGGACAACATCAATTTCATGGATACACAGCACATCCTCTAGTCAAAATTTATTTAATTAATGCCCAAATATGTGGAGCTTTTTTTATTCATAAACAGCCACCTGTCGTAACACCCTATCCCCAAACTCACTAACCACATAATTTTTATTTTTTTTTACTCATAAACACATGTATTCATTCATTCATTCAAATTCATCAATCAAAATTATTACATGTTTAATTTCGCTAAATATTAATAAGCATGAATATGCGAACATGCTCACAACATTCGAGTTGATAACATAAAACGGCTTAATGTCTATAACTAAGTCTACAATTGATTTGACAAAATTCAAATATCTGGAATAGCCATGCATTCATATCTGTAACGTTGACGGTGCTAAAGTCATTGAATCTGTACTGAATTTGGATCGAAACAAACCTACAAATATGAACAAAAACAAACACCGTACTAAGACGGAAAATCAAAACAAACACCGTACTAAGACGAGACAAAACCAAAACTCCGCACTAAGACGAGATTAAAACAATATCAAATTAAAAAAGCCACGAAGACAAAGACTCAAACAAAACTTTAAAATATGTGGACATTACTTATTTGAATAAAAAAACTAAAACGATCAAGAGGAGTGATTTGGATCAAAATTAATCCTAAATCACCCCTTTCTAATTGATAAACCACAAAAAAATCAAATAGGAAGTGGTGTGGCGGCACAGTAAGAGAAGAGAAAGAACCACATAAAATATTTTATTCCTTCTAGTTCTTACTATAAAAAAGAGTTCTTACTATAAATATATTAAAAAATTGATATATTTAGTCTAAGATATAGTCCAAATATATTAACTTTTTAATATATCTAAAAACTACATTTTTTTCTTATATTAGTGACCATAGGAGTAATTGTGTGCGCCTTTATTTTTGGTTGTGTAATGTTTTTTAGAAAACTTCGATACTCCAAAATTATTCAAGTATCACGTTAGATAGTACTCGACATAGATACTTCTTGATACGTATTGGAGACATATTCGGTAATTAAATTTTATTTTTTTAAATAAAAAGATACCAAACACATTTGCAATCAAAGAAAAATGCGAAAACCAACGAATAAATTTGGATTAAAATATTCAAATTTATTGTTTGATTTTTATGTTTTTTTTCTTTCTCTTACTTTCCTTCGAATCAAAGACACCCTGAAACAGAACGGATGGATTTGGGATTGAGATTGGTTGAATGATGAAAGTTTTATATGTAATGAGAGAGTGGGAGTCGTCCATCAATCAAATCTATGAAGCACGGACACAGACATCAGACATAACACGTATATTGACACGTCAACACCGATAGTAATTTAAAAAATAACATAATTTAATGTAATTATAACTGTCAGTGTCATGTTGGTGTCAAACCAACACGTTTCTGACACAAACGCTTAATCCAAGAAATGTCGATGCCTCATATATCAAAAACGATATATATATATATATATATATATATATATATATATATATATATATATAATACAAAAGTTATGTAGTTTATCTTCATAGCATGTTAAATTGTTATTTAAAGTCTTGAATCAATTAATCAACCGTGTAATTTCATAAGTGGACAATTTGCTACCGGACAGATTATGAACTTGATGAATCTCTGCTGTAATCATGATGCCACATGGCTAGCTAATCTACCATCGATATGTGTCTCCATCAACAAGTATCAACCACACCTTTCTTCAATTTGTCAAATGTTGATGCCATTCAATCCAAATATATAGATTATCAATTATTCATGCATATACTGTTACGAATGTTACCAAAACATTAGGTGAATTGTTTTCATAGCTTTTGACTTGAGATTCTTTCCCCAAACATTGATCATAAGATCTCCCGCTTTACTTACATGAAGCATTAATTCTAATGCATACAATTAAATCCTTAATTATGGAGGCAAATCCGTGTTTAATTTGTTTGACTAATGACACATATGAATGATAAAACACATTCTTGGACTTACCAACTCTCCACTAGCTTTTAAACCACATAAGAAGAATTGAAAAAGGTTTATGTTAATTAATGAAATTACTTGATAGGATTATATGAATTAACATCTAAAAATATAATTAGGATTTTATTATATAATGAAATGATTTGGAACAGAATTAGATTTGTGATTGGAACAGCAAATGTATCGAGGCAAGTAGTGTACTTACAAACATTTCGACGATCAAGTCAATTTATAAATTGTGATTGAGGATCAAAGGTTTTTATAATTGTGTGCCTTCCTCTTGCATAAAGTGTCATTTTATAGAACATATTCTACGGTTTCACGACAAAATCCAATATGTTGTATTGTATCCAACGTGATTCACAAATCGAACTTATAAGACTTTCAGAGATCACAGAACTTATTAAGGTGTTTCATTGATGCAACTACATTAGTGGATTAAACTAGTTCCAGTCGGGAATTATTATTATCTCTATTTTTTAAATTATAGAAATTTACTTTTGTCATCCTATCTATTTTCTCGCCTATCCTACGAATTTATTAAAATATCTCTATCCGCTATTTAAGTAGAAGATACACTCCAAAAGCACCTTACTAAAATTGTTTTTATAACCTATTATTTAAGTTGCAGACGACATTTTTAAAAATAAATTATCACTTTTATAAAATCCGCTATCAAAAAGACATAAGACGCGCGAGAAACTAATGGATTAATAGCTGTAAACCTCTAAATTTTATGTGTTGTTTTTTGGTTTATATTAAGGTGGCAATTAGATTTGAATACAAACCTTTAGAATATTCTAGCGGACTTAGACTGCCCAACTGATCTATCTATATCTATATATTAATTAATGATTGAATGATACATAATCACCTTCATGTATAATATATATGTTCAGTATTTGTCCACCTGTCACTTATAAAAAAAAAAAAAAAAGTATTTGTCCACCTGTAGCATGCTAAGGACATGTAAAAATACTAAAGGTTTAAATGCAATTTTAATCTCCCTATTTTTAATTTTCTGAAGTTTTAATCCCCTTATTTTAAAAATCAACTTTTTAATCCCTCTATTTTAATTATTTTTTAATTTTGGTCCCCCATCCTATTTTAAAGTCAGTTTTAATGATGTGGCAAGTCACTTATGAGATGGCAAATGTCATGTGGACACACCAATTATATGTGGCATTATTATTTATTTTAATTTCAACCAATCATATTAAAAATGATTTTTATTAATAAAATAATAAAATCAATTAAAAGGGTTCATGCCAAAATTCTTAATATTCTCATAATCTTTCATCTAATCATCATCTCATCTCAAATCCAAATTTCTTTATCATGATTTATGTCATCTTCAAATTTGGGATTATTTCAACATCATCACCACTACCACGACCAAAATCACTCTTAGTTTCTCTTTATCCACCCCTCACAGCGAGTCAATCTCGCTCTCCACCGTATATCATTACAACTCCCACAAAACAACAACAAAACCTATCTTTCCCTTTTCACGTAACGGACCGTATCTTTGTGTTTTACTCAATCGCCTCTTTTCATGGACAACGTTTTAGACACTGCCGATGTCTCGCCGTCGGTACAATTAGTCGAGATATCGCCGACACAAAATCTGAGACCGACATAGTTGGTTGACCAACAATCAAGATCAATGTAAATTAAAATTCATGCTTCAATTAATTGGTAACGTGTTGGTTAATTGGTGCAATTCCTTTGACTAAGGTTTATGTAAGTAGTGATACTTTTAGGAGGAAACCATGAATGATTTCCTGGTTGAGAAACATGGAAAGATTTCTTGTTTACATCACAAAATATAGTGAGATTTTTGGTTTTGAAAGAAACAAAGAGAGAGTGGTTGTGGTTGGGGTGGTGGTGATGATGAATCAATTTTGATTTGGAGATGAGAGAATGAACGCGATTTTTTTCTCACAATATTCCTTTTGGGTCCCAATATTCCCACAATATCCCCCTCTTGAAAAAAATACCCACAATATCCTCCTTGGGGGACAATTTCTGGCGCGTGCAGAGGAGAGGGAGATGGCGTCACTGGGAGTTCCACCATCTGCAAAGGAATGGCGACACTTCCAGTTCCACCATGGGGCCACCAAATTTTTTTAATCATTTCCGCATGCATTACGTGAAAACGTGGGGGGGGGGGGGGGGGGGGAGGGGGTGGGTGGGTGGTTAATTAATTTAATTTTTTTGGGGTTTGAAATTTATTTATTTATTTATTAAATGTTAATTAATATCATTATTAATTATTTATTAAAAGAGAAGTAATATTAAAAGGGATATTGTGGGAAAAAAAATCAATGAACGCAACCTATTGGTGAAGAAATCTGGAAAAATTAGGGATTGACAACCTTAAAACTCATTTAATTTATTTATTAATTTATTATTAACTTTTTTTAATAACATGATTTATTGAAATTTAAATAAACAATAATGCCATGTGTAATTGTAGTGTCTACATGTCATCTTCCATGTCATCAAAATTGACTCCAAAATGATGTGGGGACCAAATATTTTAAAAAATTAAAATAGGGGACCAAAAAGTTGGTTTTTAAAATAGAGAGACCAAAATTTTAGAAAATTAAAAATAGGGGGACCAAAACTGCATTTAAGCCAATACTAAATAGACTTTTATATATATATACGTACCATGGTATATAAAGTCAAAGAAATCATAAACATTGTCAATTAATTAACTCTCTTGTCCTTTCTATATTTTCATACACTTCAATCAGTCAATTTTTTATTCAAATTAAGCCATAAATTTTGTTCTTACTAGAATAAGATAGAGTGGTCGGTTTTGTTGTGTCACTCTTCTCTCTTTGTGTCTCTCTCTATATATATATTTTAACAAAGGCCAAAGCTAAGTAAATTTATTTCTTGCATCATAGTTAGTTAGGTGAAGCAAGGAGAAACAGAAAATGGGAGTACAGGGAACTTTGGAATACTTGTCTGATTTACTGAGTAGCACTAAAAAGAAGAAAAAGAAGCAAACTCAAACTGTTGCTCTTAAAATAAGAATGGACTGTGAAGGATGTGCTCGCAAGGTTAAACATGTCCTTTCTGATGTTAAAGGTATTTTCTTCTCTTCTTTACTCCTTCAATACTGCATCATGATTCTAAATTGTGGTTGCAGTTGCAGTTGCAAACTAATTGGAGATCATGAATATAACATTTTAGATTCTATATAATGAGAATGTTATATAATTAGATTGTTATATTTAGATCAGAGAGTTAAATCACTTAAGTACGTCCGTCGTACTGAGTAAATTAGTAACTAACTAATTAACCATTGACTCTGGAGTAGACAGTTCAGCTGGTTTAAGCTAAAGATTAAAGGTGTTTGACCGTCTAAAATTATGACGAATTATAATATTTTAAGAAAACTTGTATATTGCGGAATATAAGATCATGCATAATTTTTTTTTTTTTTTTATGGAAATTGTTGAATTGAAATTTGAACAGGAGCTAAGAAAGTTGATGTGGACATGAAGCAGCAGAAAGTAACAGTGAGTGGATATGTTGATCCAAAGAAAGTGTTGAAGGCTGCTCAATCAACAAAGAAGAAGGTTGAGCTATGGCCATATGTTCCATACAATATGGTGGCTCATCCGTATGTTTCTCAAGCTTATGATAAGAAGGCACCTCCTAATATGGTTAGAAAAGTGGCTGACACTTCCAACATAAAAGAGACCACATTTGATGATACCTATGTTGAAATGTTTAGCGATGAAAATCCAAATGCATGTTCTATTATGTAATTATTATTCATTAGTAATATTATTAGTATTAAATATATGTGTTTAATAATGTTAATATTAAAATATGTGTGTATGATAATTTCACACCCTTCATGGTTTTGAGGAAAAATGAAAAATGAAAAGTGAGAATGAAGATATATGTAATCGGTATGTAATTTAAAAAAAGTGATGTAGTAAAGTGTGCCAAAATTAATTAATTAGTTGTTAATTTGTATTTACTAAGAGATAATAATATATTTTTGCATGGTTTGCATTGCATATAAAGTTAGGACTATTAGATGATGATTGATTGTTATGTTTCGTGCTCTGATTAATGGAACACACTTGGCAGGGAAATAGTGTTCTTAATTATTGCATATTTTCTAGTATTGAGTATTGACCTTTTAACTTTTGTGGGAAGATGGCTATTTCATGTTCCGTGTTTGGCAGTCTTAGAAATTGAGTATTGGGCCTAACTCATCCTCACAAAACCGGCTTGTAAGGTGAGGATTGCCTCTTACTTATAAACTCTTATTCAGGCCATCTCATATCCGATGTGGGACTTCTTAACACACCCCCTCACGCCCAGCACTATTGGGCTTGGTGCGTGGATATAAATGATGGGTGGCCCGATAGCGGGTGGTCCAATGGATCTTAGAGAGACTCTGATACCATCTTAGAAATTGAGTATTGGGCCTAACTCATCCTCACAAAACCGGCTTGTAAGGTGAGGATTGCCTCTTACTTATAAACTCTTATTCAGGCCATCTCATATCCGATGTGGGACTTCTTAACAGGCAGGACATTGTTCTGTCTCTGTTACATCTGAAATGATTTTGTCAAGGTTTGGTTTTGATGTTAAAAATTCATGAGGTTTGAAAGAGAGATCTATGAACATTGAACTCAATGAATTGGAAAAAACAACATATAAAGAACACAATCATGTACAACTGATACAAGAATATGACAAATTCTATGGTCTCGACTCATGAGTGAGGATAGCATCATTGACAAGCATATCACTTTGAAACTACACTATAAAAAGAGGGTCTTCGACCAAATATGATCACATTCACAATTTACTCAATTTTACTTGCTAGGATGATGCGGCATAACTGACTTTGGCATCAAAGATGGCCCTATTCATATGTAGTAAAAATCAGTTTTGTCGCATCATCTCACATCCCAAGGTTAGTTGATAATAGGATATTTGTTTACATCTAAACATTTTTACATGTTAGTCAAAATCGACAAGACAACCAATTAAGGGTCAACTTAATTCCCCTCGATCGATACCTTATGAAACAAACATGAGGGAGCCAAATCATTCTCAAGCCTACCAAGATCTATCAAATTCCCCAAGACTTTAGATTGAATCAAAAAGTAGTAAGACTTCACAATTAAGCGCCGTGGTCATGTTCTACGTAAATAAAGCTACTAACCACAAAGAGAGATGATTTGGACACCACATTAGAATGAAGTTATGCACAACATATAAGTTTTACTAATCATGCCATAAAATGGAAGTCGGAGGTTCGACCGTGGGGCGCCACAATCACCCGCGAATGAGAAGTTTATGCAGTACTATCTATATACTTCAATTTTTATATGCATTTTTTAGGCAGTAGTGAAACATTCACACATCATACTTAATAATATTTTAAATAGTTAAGGAACTCACAATTAAGGGACAAAGTTCCTCCCTCAACATAATTGTTCGTACTATGTTGTTACAATACATGCATAGTCTTCTCTCATATATGGCATAATATTATTAGGTGGTTAGAATTAGAGTTAGTAGCTTCATACTAAACTGCAAAGAAAGAATCACATATAGAGTATCAAAAATTGATTGACATAGCTATGATATTGGGAACTCTACAATGTGTTGACATCTTGAATTATCTTCCTCCATAACAAACTAATGCAGTATTATACATATTGACATGTCGATACTAACAATAATTTAAAAATATGATATAATTCAGTATAACATAAGTGTCACCATCATATCAGTGAGATCGTTGACTTGAGCTCACGTAAAATTCGATTCGTGAGATTGTGCAAAATATATGGGGAAGAAATATACCAAATAAATACTAAAAGTTTCAACTTTAAAATGCTTTGCAAATTTTGATTATACATTCTTGTCTAAAAAAGATAAAAGAACTAAACCAACTTCAGTTGAGTACTACTACACAACTATGGGAAAACCTTTAACAAACATTAATGAAAAAATCCCACTTTCTAAAACTTATCTACCTTGAAAACTGTCTCTAAAAAGTTCAAACTCTATCTACTCTCCCAGCTTCCTTTCTTATACTGCAAAATATGGATAGCATTGTTTGTCTTTTGCACCTGTTTGTCTAAGATTGGTAACAATTAAGCTGCAGAAAATCAGAATCAGAATAGATTAAAGTAATTAGAAATAAATGTTGTGATTAATTGACTCATAATGGACCAGAACAAAAATTAGTAAACATTTCATTGAAGTACAGAAAAAGAAAGTATTTATATAAAAATTGAATCATAATTAACACAAAAATAGAAAAACTCCAATCAAATAAAGTTTGTTTAATGCACAAAGAAAGAATTTATTTTTTCTATAGAAAGCACAAAGAAACAATTTTGACATGTGGGTTTTCATATATCAAGGTCCTTTTTTAATACAAATCCTTAAAAATTGAAGCTTTCAACATTAAAAGTGTTGAAAATTAACTATGAAAAAAACAGAACCAGACAAATTTCAAATCCAAAATAACCAAAACAATAACAATAAAGGGCAAAATTGTAAAAATCAATCAAACAAATAGAACAGTAATCATACCCTGATCAAGATTCTCTTTTTCTTCCTTCAACATCTTCTTTGAGTAAAACTGGTTATGGGTTTGTATTTGTGGCTGTAGTGATGATGAAATCATCAACTGATTCTGAAAAGGGTACATTTGAAAGCTAGAAAATGAGTTATTAATATTATCACCACCATGTTTCTGTTGAGCAGAAGAAGTGAAGGAAAAATAAGAACTTCGGGTCGCAGCCGTCGGAAGAACCGACGGCTGTGGTGGAGAAACAATAGAATGAGAATCAGTTAAAGAAGCAAGTTCTTTCTTCGCCATAAAAAGTTCATTTTGCAAGCTTGTGAGCTTATTTTGAAGCTGTGAAATAAGACCAACACAACCATAAACAGGGTCTCTCAAACGCGCTTCTGCTTCATAAGCTAATGACTTAACAGCATCTTCACGCTGTGTAACATTCACTTCATTGAGTAGCTTTGAAACATTACTAGCACCAAAGACTTTGTGTACATAAGCAAATTTTTGAGGATTATCAGGCGGAAAATATGGTGCAAAAATGCAATCTTTTGTGCATTTTCTTCGCTGAACCTTGCAAGCAGCACACGGAGAATTAGTAGTATTCCACGACTGTTGGTGTACAAGGTGATGAATCAATGGAATAGTAAGGAGAGAATAAAGACAGCAGCCACAAAAATATGAAAGGGAGAATTAATTGTATTGAATAAAAGAGTAGCTATTTATACAAAGAGTAAAGTTTGCCACATAGGCCCTAAAAATGAAAAGACTTAACATAGTAAATACTAAAATACCCTTAAATATAAATTACTTCTAACACCATCCCTTAATTTATATTTAGACAAAACTGACAACACCAATTCCATCCCTCAAACGAAGAAATTGATCAGTTTTGATAGCCTTTGTCAACACATCTGCCAGCTGCTTCTGAGTGCTACAGTGCACAACTTCAAGCACTCCATTCTGAACCTGATTCCTCAGAAAGTGATACTTGGTCTCAATATGCTTGCTTCTTCCATGCAGCACTGGATTCTTGGCAAGATTGATTGCAGACTTGTTATCAATCATCAGCTTCAGAGGCTTGTTTACCTTGATCTTCAGATCCTGCAGCAAGTTCAGAAGCCACACAGCTTGGCATGCAGTCACAGCGCCTGCAATATATTCAGCTTCACAGGTTGATAGAGCAACAACAGGTTGCTTCTTGGAACACCACGAAATAGGACCTCCCAGAAATTTAAATAAATATCCAGAAGTGCTTCTTCTATCAACTCTGTCTCCACACCAATCAGAATCTGAGTAACTCAGAAGTTCTGATTCAATCCTTCCTTCAGAGGGAAATAGCACTCCATGCTTCAGAGTTCCCTTGATATACCTCAGAATCCTGACAGCAGCTTGGTAATGGGACCATTTTGGTTTACTCATAAATCTGCTAACCATTCCAACTGCAAAACAAATATCAGGTCTGGTATTACACAAATACCTCAGAGAACCAACCAACTGTTTGAAGGTTGTAGCATCCACATCCTCTCCATCAGAATCGGAATCCAACTTTTGATTCGTATCAGAGGGTGTGATAGCAACTTTGCAATTCTCCAGCTTAAATCTCTTCAGAAGCTCAAGTTCATACTTCAACTGATGCAAAATGATTCCTTTCTCAGAATATAGAAATTCCATCCCTAGAAAGTAACTCATTTTTCCAAGGTCTGTCATCTCAAACTCATTCATCAGAACCTTCTTGAACTTAGCTATCTCTTGTTCAGAACTTCCTGTCAGCAATATATCATCAACATACAAACATACCAGAATCATATTGCCTTCTGAAGTGTGCTGAACATAAACACCATACTCCAACTCACATTTCTGAAACCCTTGTTTCTTGAAAAATGAATCAATCCTCATATTCCAGGCTCTGGGCGCTTGCTTCAATCCATAGAGGGCTTTATGCAATCTATACACCATCCCTTCCTGATTCTTTTTCTCAAAACCAGGAGGTTGTGACACATATACCTCTTCTTGTAATGGACCGTTCAGAAATGCAGATTTCACATCTAAATGCATCAGAGGCCAATTCCTGTTAGCAGCTATTGCAATTACCAGTCTAATTGTTTCGTGCCTTGCTACAGGTGCAAACACTTCAGAATAATCTAGTCCAGGTTTCTGCAGAAAACCTCTTGCTACTAACCTCGCTTTGTGCTTGCCAATTGATCCATCTGGCTTTAGTTTCTGCTTGAAAACCCATCTGACGCTGATGGCTTTCTTGCCTTTTGGAAGTTCTGAAAGCTTCCAAGTCTTGTTCCTCTTTATAGCATCAAGTTCTTCTTTCATGGCCTGCAACCAGACTTGTTGCTTAAGAGCATCTTCTGTGCTCACAGGTTCAGAATCTACTAACATTGCACACTGAATAATTTCTCCCTCAGAGTCTACTTCAGTGTCTTGCAACATTTCAAATCCTGCAAATCTTCTTGGGATGCTTCTGATTCTCCTTAGCCTCTGAACTTGTTCAGAAGCACCTTCAGAAATTCTTTCTTCAGAATTTTGGCCTTCAGAATTCTCATCAGAATTTTGGCCTTCAGAATTCTCTTCAGAATTCTGGCCTTCAGAATTCTCTTCAGAATTCTGACCTTCAGAATTAGCTTCAGAATTCTGATCTTCAGAATTAGCTTCAGAATTCTGACCTTCAGAACTGGCTTCAGAATTCTGACCTTCAGAACTGGCTTCAGAATTCTGACCTTCAGAACTGGCTTCAGAATTCTGACCTTCAGAATTGCCTTCAGAGTTCTGACCTTCAGAATTGCCTTCAGAGTTCTGACCTTCAGAATTGCCTTCAGAATCAGAGTCAGATTCAGAATCACCATCAGACTCAGAGTCACCATCAGAGTCATCTCCATCTTCTGAATCATCTTCAGAGCCTTCAGATTCTGACTCACCTTCAGAACCATCCTCTGAGATTCTCACATCAGAATTTGATTGAGACTTGTTCCAATCCCAAATTTCAGATTCCTTCACAATGACGTCTCTACTGAATTCAATTTTATTAGTCTCTGGACAATAAAGCTTGTACGCACCTGTACTGTGGTACCCCACCAGTAACATTACTTTGCTTCTATCATCCAGCTTCTGTCTTCTGGCTTCTGGAACATGTTTATAGCATACAGATCCAAACACCTTCAGATGACTAACACTTTGCTTATCTCCAGTCCACTTCTGAATAGGAACTATTTCCTTCAGCTTCTTTGTTGGACATCTGTTGAGCACATATGTTGCAGTGGCAACAGCTTCTCCCCATAAATGATGAGGAAGCTTCTTCTCTTTCAGCATGCTTCTCACCATATCAAGCAAAGTACGATTTCTTCTCTCAGCAAGACCATTGTGTTGAGGAGTATAAGGAGCTGTAACCTCATGCTCAATTCCATTCTCCTCACAGAAAGTTTTAAACTCGTTAGAATTAAACTCACCACCACCATCAGTTCTGAGAATCTTCAGCTTCTGACCACTCTGTTTCTCAGCCTTCACCTTGAACTTCTGAAACGCAGCAAACACTTCATGCTTGAACTTGATGAGTGTTACCCATGTCATCCTTGTGAATTCATCAACAAAAGATACAAAATACTTGTTTCCTCCAAGTGAAGGTACTGGAAATGGTCCACACACATCAGAATGTACTACTCCCAAGGCATGTTTTGCTCTTGGAGCTACTTCTGATGCAAACGGCAGTCTTGGTTGCTTCCCTTTCATGCACACCTTGCATGATTTTTCAGGCTTCTTGATTATAGGAATTCCATGTACCAGATTCTTTGACTTCAGATGCCCCAAGCTTCTGAAATTCAGATGACCAAATCTTCTGTGCCACAGCTCACTATCCTTCTCAACACTTGTTGCACTAAGACATTCAGAGTCTGCAGTTTTAACATTCACCTTGAATGTTCTGTTCCTTCCCTGTTCTGACTCCATAATCAGCTTCTGATTACCGTCATACAGCTTCAGAAGATTGTCTTCAATAGTAACTGAAAAACCTTTCTCAATCAATTGACCAACACTCATCAGATTGCTTTTCATGCCTGGTACATACCACACGTTCTGAATCAATGCTGCTTTCCCATTGTTCAGAAAAACTTTGACATTTCCCATACCTTCAGCGTTGAGGTATTTATCATCAGCACATCTGATCTTTGTACTCTTTCTAGAGTCAAAATCAACCAACCACTTCTTGTTTCCAGTAAGATGGTTTGAACACCCTGTATCCATATACCACCACTCTGAATTCATATCATCAGATTCAGAAGCCATTAGTAAAACAAATTCACTATCAGAGTCGTCAGAACTTCTAGCTATATTTGCTTCTTCTGACTTTCTTTCTTTGTTTGACTTGCACTCAGATGCAAAATGGCCAAACTTCTGACAAGAGTAACACCGTACCTTTGTCTTGTCTTTTCCTTTCTGAGCATACTTCTGCTTTCCAGAAGTTGAGGTTTTTGAATTCTGAGCTCCTTCAGATCTAATCTTGGCTTCTGACCAAGACTTCTTCTGAAGCTTCTTCTCAGAAGCTGCTTTCAGAGCCTGCTGCTCTACTTCTCTTTCAGAGTTTCTCTCAGTTAGACGCAACTCTTGTGCTTCTAGACTGCTCTGTAACTCTTCTATTCTCATGGTTTCCAAATCTTTGGAATGTTCAATAGATACAACAATGTAATCAAACTGAGGGGTAAGGGATCTCAATACCTTCTCAATGATTACTTGTTCTGAAAGAGTTTCTCCACAAGCTTTCATCTCATTAGTAATCAGAATTAGTCTGGAGATGTACTCACAAACCTTCTCATTGTTCTTCATGTTGAGATTCTCATACTGTTTTCTGAGGGTTTGAAGCTTTACCTTCTTTACTGACGCATCACCACCGTAACACCTTGTCAGAAGATCCCAAGCCTCCTTCGCCGTCACTGAATCAGCAATCTTCTCAAACACACTCTCATTCACACACTGATGAATGTAGAACAACGCCTTCTGATCCTTCTTTCTTGTAGCTTTCTGCGCCTCTTTCTGCTCCTCTGTTGCATCTGCTGCAGCAGGAACGTATCCTTCAGTGACAAGCTCAAGCACACCTTGAGCACCGAACAATACAAGCATTTGTTTCATCCAACGATTCCAGTTTTTGCCATCAAACACTGGAAGCTTGGTACTCATGCCACCGTTTCTGTTCATCTTAAACCTTGTACAGTACACTCAAATCTCACTAACACTCGTGTTTCCCAATCCCACAAAATCAGAAAAAGTGATTCTGGATTTTTGTTCAAGATTCAACACAAATCAAGAACCAAAAATCAAACACACACAACTCACGTTTCACTCGTGTTTCCCGTGGATTCGAACCAGGCTCTGATACCAATTTGTTGGTGTACAAGGTGATGAATCAATGGAATAGTAAGGAGAGAATAAAGACAGCAGCCACAAAAATATGAAAGGGAGAATTAATTGTATTGAATAAAAGAGTAGCTATTTATACAAAGAGTAAAGTTTGCCACATAGGCCCTAAAAATGAAAAGACTTAACATAGTAAATACTAAAATACCCTTAAATATAAATTACTTCTAAAATACCCATAAAATGGAAGTCGGAGGTTCGACCGTGGGGCGCCACAATCACCCGCGAATGAGAAGTTTATGCAGTACTATCTATATACTTCAATTTTTATATGCATTTTTTAGGCAGTAGTGAAACATTCACACATCATACTTAATAATATTTTAAATAGTTAAGGAACTCACAATTAAGGGACAAAGTTCCTCCCTCAACATAATTGTTCGTACTATGTTGTTACAATACATGCATAGTCTTCTCTCATATATGGCATAATATTATTAGGTGGTTAGAATTAGAGTTAGTAGCTTCATACTAAACTGCAAAGAAAGAATCACATATAGAGTATCAAAAATTGATTGACATAGCTATGATATTGGGAACTCTACAATGTGTTGACATCTTGAATTATCTTCCTCCATAACAAACTAATGCAGTATTATACATATTGACATGTCGATACTAACAATAATTTAAAAATATGATATAATTCAGTATAACATAAGTGTCACCATCATATCAGTGAGATCGTTGACTTGAGCTCACGTAAAATTCGATTCGTGAGATTGTGCAAAATATATGGGGAAGAAATATACCAAATAAATACTAAAAGTTTCAACTTTAAAATGCTTTGCAAATTTTGATTATACATTCTTGTCTAAAAAAGATAAAAGAACTAAACCAACTTCAGTTGAGTACTACTACACAACTATGGGAAAACCTTTAACAAACATTAATGAAAAAATCCCACTTTCTAAAACTTATCTACCTTGAAAACTGTCTCTAAAAAGTTCAAACTCTATCTACTCTCCCAGCTTCCTTTCTTATACTGCAAAATATGGATAGCATTGTTTGTCTTTTGCACCTGTTTGTCTAAGATTGGTAACAATTAAGCTGCAGAAAATCAGAATCAGAATAGATTAAAGTAATTAGAAATAAATGTTGTGATTAATTGACTCATAATGGACCAGAACAAAAATTAGTAAACATTTCATTGAAGTACAGAAAAAGAAAGTATTTATATAAAAATTGAATCATAATTAACACAAAAATAGAAAAACTCCAATCAAATAAAGTTTGTTTAATGCACAAAGAAAGAATTTATTTTTTCTATAGAAAGCACAAAGAAACAATTTTGACATGTGGGTTTTCATATATCAAGGTCCTTTTTTAATACAAATCCTTAAAAATTGAAGCTTTCAACATTAAAAGTGTTGAAAATTAACTATGAAAAAAACAGAACCAGACAAATTTCAAATCCAAAATAACCAAAACAATAACAATAAAGGGCAAAATTGTAAAAATCAATCAAACAAATAGAACAGTAATCATACCCTGATCAAGATTCTCTTTTTCTTCCTTCAACATCTTCTTTGAGTAAAACTGGTTATGGGTTTGTATTTGTGGCTGTAGTGATGATGAAATCATCAACTGATTCTGAAAAGGGTACATTTGAAAGCTAGAAAATGAGTTATTAATATTATCACCACCATGTTTCTGTTGAGCAGAAGAAGTGAAGGAAAAATAAGAACTTCCGGTCGCAGCCGTCGGAAGAACCGACGGCTGTGGTGGAGAAACAATAGAATGAGAATCAGTTAAAGAAGCAAGTTCTTTCTTCGCCATAAAAAGTTCATTTTGCAAGCTTGTGAGCTTATTTTGAAGCTGTGAAATAAGACCAACACAACCATAAACAGGGTCTCTCAAACGCGCTTCTGCTTCATAAGCTAATGACTTAACAGCATCTTCACGCTGTGTAACATTCACTTCATTGAGTAGCTTTGAAACATTACTAGCACCAAAGACTTTGTGTACATAAGCAAATTTTTGAGGATTATCAGGCGGAAAATATGGTGCAAAAATGCAATCTTTTGTGCATTTTCTTCGCTGAACCTTGCAAGCAGCACACGGAGAATTAGTAGTATTCCACGACGACATTATTGTTCCTGAAAATACGTTGTTGATGATGTTGTTGTTGTTGGAGAGAGAATGATGGTAGTGGATTTGTTGCAACACGTAGTGTGATGATATAGTAGTAGTACACACCCAGTCACTCACCCATGATGCGATTTTTTCGGTAACAAATTTTGATTGGCATCATCAAAATCATACTATTTTCGAATTTTATTTTCCTTTTTTAAATTTTGTATTATTTATTTTAATTGATTATTTTTGGAAATTTTTCGTTTGTTTTAGGCATGGATTGATTTTTTTAGATGATTAGCGCAAAAAATTTCATAAACATGGTTATGACTCATGAGATTATGAGTTGGAATTCAAATAAAAGCCTCCAAATCGACAATATCGGAGATCACATTGATTTTTCTTTTTTACTATACTCCACGATACTCACACGATATTGATACCGATACCGATACCGACAATAATTTATTTTTTGAATTCAACTCATTTTTTACTAAATTCAATTTTATTAAAATTAATTATATTAATATAATCAATTCTTTTATTGGGTACATGTTATAATCAATTCTAATCACTAGCATATGGTAGAAACATCGTATTATATATGCGGGGATCAAAACTCAAACTTAGTCATCCTATATATCCATCTTACCACTAAACCACTTAGAAAAAAACTAAAGTTTTTTTTTTTTTTTTAAATTTTTTGGACGCAACTACTCGACTAGTTATGATGCAAATAAATAAAAGGGTTAATACTGTTTTTCCTCCCATAAAGTTAGTGGAATTTGTTTTTGCCCCTCTGTAAAATAATTTTTTTTGAAATACCCCTGTAACATCTAGATTCCTTGGTTTTGGACCCTGTGGACAAAACAAGACCGTTGACTGTGTAAGTATGCTTACGTGGCACTGACATGTACACATTAGAAAAAATTAATTCCATCAAAATAAAAAACTCCAATTGTTTTTTTGTTGGAATTTTTTGTTGTTGATTGGTACAGCAAAGGTAATTCCAACAATTATAAAAACTTACACCTTGATTGGAACAAGAGAAAAAGCTACGAGAGAGAAAGCAGCAAGAGAAGTTGAAAAGAAATGCTTCATTTCTCCTGATTGGAAGAGAGAAGAAAATGAGGCGACGAATTAAAAGATGCTGGGTCTCACACCTTTTTGTTTCTCCTCACATTAGCGAAGAAACATGAAATCGGGAAATATTTTTACCACTTTTCCTATTTTATCCTTTCCTTGTCGGTATAATGTTGGTGGCCAGGACGCTATTTCTGTGTCGCATCTTCAGTTTGCCGATGATACGTTACTCTTAGGAACAAAAAGTTGGGCGAATGTTCGCGCACTGAGGGCAGTTCTGGTGTTGTTCGAATGGATGTCAGGGTTGAAGGTTAATCTCCATAAAAGCATGTTGGTTGGGGTTAACATATCTGATTCGTGGCTCCACGAGGCGGCGTCTGCTCTGCATTGTAAGGTGGGGAAAATTTCTTTCCTATATTTGGGCCTGCCTATTGGGGGTGATCCGACGTGGCTGGGCTTCTGGGAACCGGTGGTTACTCGCATAAGAAATCATCTGTATGGGTGGGAGAATTGTTTCTTGTCTTTTGGTGGTCGTCTAGTCTTACTCGAATCTGTCTTGACCTCATTGCCTGTCTACGCTCTTTCTTTCTTCAAAGCTCCCACATGTACTATTTCCTCTATAGAATGTTGGTGGATCGGGCAGGTTTGTGGTTCAGAGTGTTGGCGGCTCGTTATGGGGTGGAGCGGGGTTAGTTGAGGGAAGGAGGCAGGGGTTGTAACACCCCGATTTTTCGAAGCCCAAAAGTAGGCACTTTTTTTTTTTTTTTTTTTAAAACAACAAGGACTTTGAAACAAACTTCACGACCGTCCTTAAATTAAATCAGAGTAAACCATTTTCAAAATAACGATCGGAATGAAATGCCTCTTTTATAAATTGTTTTCACGAATAAAAGTTTAGGAATATAAACCAAACACTATGTCTAGACATACATAGCGGCACCACTTATTCCAAATAAATGTATCATACAGCAATTTGCATTACAAAATACGGAAGCGATAAAGAAGAGTAAACACGACTCTTAGACTATTATCCCTAAGCTGATCTTTAACTCTAACTGAAAATGACTGGGTGACAAAGACCCACAGACAGCTTCAAGCCTCGCCGCTTCTCCACGCGGTACAAATAAATCCCTAAAAATGCTCGTAGAGGGTCACGATCTAAAAATAACATATAACCAAAAATACGCAGCACAAGATATACAATACATGGCAGCATATACTCATTTATCATATGAATCACACATCATAGAATTTAAGTGCACGGGTAGTCTATCAATCACACACAACAGTATTCAAATGCACAATCAACCTATCAATGCAGACTCTATATGATTGTGATCACCCTACCCGGGACTGTTTCACATGCATGAATTCCGGAATTTAACCTCTCCGCAGAGAGTCGTAGGTCCATCCCCTACTAAACCCCGTAGGGCATCAATAAAATCCTGTGGCCCATCACGGTCACCACGTAGGATTAGAGTGGATCCAATCACTGTCAATCACACCCCGTGGCCCATCACGGTCACCACGTATTGGACTCAATAAAAATCCCGCAGGATTAAGGTGGACCCAATCACTGTCAGTCGCACCCCGTGGCCCATCACGGTCACCACGTACTATGAATGCATGAGCATACGATTCCCCATATATGCTAATGCAACAAATACATACCTTTCAAGCATATGTAATTCTCAACCACATGCCAATACATATATTTCGCAAAATCATATGTAAGACAAATAACATCATGTACAACAAGATAATCAATTAAGTACATGCATCAACATTTCATATTATTCAATCATATGAAATTCACAACAACCACTCAAACATGTGTAGAATATAGCATGTTCTCAAACAAGTTCTCGTCACTAGAATACATCACAAAACAACCATGCTCATAATTCATATTGCATCACATCAAGCAAATACACATATTCAAGCAACAATTACACATGCATAAAAAGCGCTCGATATTTCGAGGTATATGAAATCGTTAGAAAGTGCCCTTACCTCGGCTAGCTTCCAACACATTCAACTTACGCTACGCGAGCAATATCCGTCTCTCTCGACGAAGTCCCAAATCCGGCTAATCCTCTTAACCTTTCACAACATATAACTTCTCTAAGTTAATACCACATTCTAATTGGTTACTCAAATAAGTCGTAGTTCGGCTACTAATGGATTCAAGACCTATGATTGTTCCCTCATAACTAACTAGGCTCAAGTCATATTGAAAACAAGTCTTGAAAACATTAACACTTTTAAAAGATAGTTTCTCATCACAGAAACGTCATTTAAATAAATCTCAACTATTTTAAAACACTTAAAAAGCCAAATCCTTTTTCAAAACAACTCTTGAAATTACAACCGCTTAAAGAATAGTTTTTATCTCGAAAGTTTCATTAAATAAAAACCATCTATTTTAAAACATCTCTAGAATAAAATCTCTTTCAAACAACTTATGCCTTAAATCATAAGTTCCAAAATCTTTTAAAACTAAACAAGTCCGAACTAAAACTTTTCTCGTTAGACTTATAACAAAATACTTTTTGCGCGTACATAACTAAAACCTTTTTCGAAATAGTTCACGTATGTCAAACTCTTAAAATTTAAATTCACGACAAAAGAATTTCCTTTTCAATTACAAATCGATTTCCAAATATTTTTCTCTTTTCATAGAAAATTTTTTCTACCACTATTTTAAATTCAAAAACGACGGTAAAACAGTTACAAATTAAAACGCTCATAACTCATTCAATCTTTATCGGATTGAGACGAGCCATACGCCAAATTCATCGTCTCGAAAAGAAGGATTAAATGGTCAACTTTTTAGGATACAAAAACGATTTTAAAATGACCTAAACGCCCTTTCAAATTTCGGCCAGTACCAAAATAAATCATGTTTTTCAAAAATCAAACATAGTTAAAACACCCCAATCATCACTAGTTTTCTCAAATTGATCAAGTACACACACCAATTCATTTGAATCAAATAATACCGTTTTTTTTCTACAAGACTTTGCAAATTTCTCACTTGTTCAATCAAGCTACAAGCTGCTAGTTTTCTTTCCAAACGAAACCTCTAAAACATCCTTTCACAACCCATGATCATGCCTAGCAATTAGGGCTTAAAATTTTGAAAGCCCCATGGTCACACACATACTTATGCCACGGCCCAAACAACAAAACAAGCTTGCTCTCCCCAATTTCCATTTTAAAAACCCTAGAGTAATCACCTATCTCCCAAAATCATTGAATTGAACACCAATACATTTTCAAAACACAATCCATAAAAATTTTCTCAAAATTTCTCATGAACACACAAAAATGAATTTCTTGTTTTTCAATACAAAACCATTTTCATATATCCATTTTCCTAACTAGTCTTAAAACAACATCATTAATGCAAGCATCAAACAAAATTTCATGTTCTTGATCAATTTATAATTTTTCATCAAAACACTAACTCAAAAATCTCATGAGAATCTCATCAATCCATGGAAATCAAAACAACTAAGCCTAAATACCCTAGATATTCACTCATGAACAACTTCTATGGAACAAAAATCATTTATGAACAAGTTCTAACAATTTCCTCTCATGAATCATAAACTATAAATCTATCAAACTCCAAGGGTTTGTCCAACTAAGAGAAAGGAAGAGGTTAGTTACCTTAGGAGATGATTTCTTGCAATTTTGCTTTGATCCAACAAGCTTGAAATCAAAGAAAATGGTGAAGAATTAAATTTTTTGGTCCAAGGTTGGAAGAGAAAGAAAGCCACGGCAAAGAGAAGAGAAGGAGTGAATGAATTGTGATTTTTCTAAGTCCATAAAGTCTCCTTAAGTCACCCTAAAAGTCATGGTCATGTTTCATGAGAGCCATTGGATCAACTAGTGAAAAGTTCTAGACTAAATCCTAATCATCCAAAGCTTTACTCACAAACTTAAATTAATAATATCCTAGAAAATATCTAGATATTTTCATGATCCTTGCCAACTCATCTCGCTCAGTCCCTGTGTTCGCTCTTAAACGAGTCACAAATCGCTCACGGACAACTTTCACGGAAATAGAAAAATTCTACCGTAAACCGTTTAATTAAAACAATTCACAAACTTTCGAATGAATTTTATTCCGAATAAATTTTCGCTCCTAAGCTCAGAAAAATATAATGAGATCAAATTCGCATCACAGTCGATATATAAAGTCTCGGTTTAAATTTTGACGGAAATCGAAAACCGTAAAATTTTCAAACAGCGGGTATATCTTTCCCGTTTTCTCAAAAATCAAAAGAAAAGTATTTTCAACATTTCGACAAGACAAAATGTTTCTAAATTCATTTCAAGTTTATAAAATCATTGTGCCCATTTTTCAAACGTTAAACTACGCGCAAGCACAATCTCAGCAAAAATTCTGTCAAAATAGACAATCAAGTAGAAAACCGATAAAACAAATAGCATAAGCTAATTAATATATCAAAAATATAATTCCTGCTATAGTAATTCTACGGGTCTTACAGGGGTCAGCTTGGTGGAGGGAGATTGTGAGGATCAGGGATGGTGTCGGAGGGTAGGATGGTTCGGAGAGTGCGTGTCGCGGAGGGTGGGGGACGGGACACACACTCTATTCTGGACTGACCCTTGGCTGGGCGGAATTCCTTTGAGTGAGAGGTTTGTGCGCCTGTTCGAGTTGGCGGCGAATAGGACGAGGACGGTGGCAGAGATGTTTTTATCCGGGTGGGGGGCTGGTGGAGAGGCATGGGTCTGGCGGCGACGGTTGTGGGTGTGGGAGGAGGAGTTGTTGGGAGAGTGTCAGACTTTACTTTTACTCCTGACTATGCAGGATGATTCTCCAGACAGATGGTAGTGACGACCTGACCCAGTCTCAGGTTATGTAGTTCGAGATGCGTATCAGATCTTGACTTCCCAGGATACAGTTACTACAGGGGCAGCTGACGACCTTCTTTGGCACAAGTAGGTTTCTTTGAAGGTGTCTATTTTTGCATGATGCCTCTTGCACAATCGGCTTCCCACGAAGGCCAACTTGGTTATCCGTGGGATTATCACTCCAGATCTTCAGTTATGTGCGACGGGTTGTGGAGAGGTGGAGTCGGCTCAACACCTCTTCCTTACTTGCAGCACATTCGGTTCTCTTTGGGCTCTGGTTCGGTCTTGGATTGGTTTCTCAGCGGCGGACGCTTCCAGTCTCTCAAATCACTTCCTGCAGTTTACTTATTCAGCGGGTGCTTCCCGAGCACGTCGCTCCTTTCTGCAGCTCATTTGGCTCGCGTGTATGTGGGTTGTGTGGACGGAGAGAAATCACAGGATTTTCTGAGGCTCGGCCAGCTCTACTTCTTAGCTGTTGAACAAGATCAAACTTCTCTCTTTCAAGTGGTTGAAGCCGACTTACGTTATCTTAGCTTCTAACTGCCATAGCTGGTGATATAGTCCTATGCTCTGCTTGAGCCTTGTTTGATCTTTTTGATTATTGCTTTGTACCTATATGTAACTCTTTGTAACTGGTGGTAGTCTTTCTTGACACTACTTGTGCTAAGGAAGATTGGTTATCTTATATATATATATATATATATATATATATATATATATATATATATATATATATATCTCATTTTGGCTTGTTCAATAAAAAAAATATAACACCAATGCCTTGAAACTAAAACATAATAACCAGTAAAGTTTTGGTATTTTTTATTTTCTTTTGGTATAACAAAAAAACAAACTAGTTGTGGTTTAATTAAACAGTTTTTATTTTTTGAGGTAATTAAAACAAATATGCCAAACTTTTTTTTTACGGAAAATGTCAAGTTGGAAATGATAATGAGTTATTTTGCGCTAAAAAAATATTGCGACTGATATGTTTTAATTAATTACTAAAATAATAATTAAATTAATTTTGGAACTTATTAACTAAAATAATAATTAAATTACACTAAAATTTAAAATAAATGGAAGGATATTTTTGTCTTTTTAAAACTTCAACACACTTCTCTCTCTTCTATTTCTCTTATACCAAACAATACATCAAATATACTCTATTTCTCTCTTCTCAAATTCTTTCTTACCTATTTCTCTCTTCTCATTTTCTTCTCGCAATCAAACACACTCCATTGCAAATAAATGTTTGATGGAAAAGGGTAAAAATGGAAAACATAATGACAAGTGCCTTCTCTATTGTGTTTCTTCTCTATGCATCAACAATGGGAAGAGCTTAGATGAGTGGCTTCAATTGTTTTTTGTGGGTCCAAATTGCCACAAGTGATTTAAGCAATTCATAAGCAATTGTCATAAATTTTACTAGGAGTGTAAGCGGATCAAAAAAATCTAATTAAACCGATGATCCAAACCAATTCAAACCGAAAAAAATGATTTTTAATGTTCGGATAAAAAACTGAACCAATTGAAAACCGATGTGGTTTGGTTCGGTTCTCGGATCCAGTTTTCAAATTCAATGGACAAACCAAAGCAAACCAATATATAGTATTTATGTTAATATTTTTTTAGTCAGATCACATCTATCAAAAACTACAACTACTTCTAAAAAAAATTGCCTCACTTAAGAGTTAGAAACCCTAAATTAGAAACACCCACCGCCGCAAATAAACTTTTTTTTTATTGTTTACTTTATTGATGACATTATCAAACTAATTATGTGTGATTGTTTATTTGTATGTTTAAATTTTTAGAACTTGTCGGAATACGTCTTACTAGTAGTGAAGTTAACATTGACGGATGACAACATTATGAGCATGAAACATTGGCGATTCATGTGTATTTTGTATTTGATGAACTTAAGAGAAAAAAATATATCGGGAAAAAAATAGCATGGAAAACATCGGAAAAAATGTGATATAAAACCGATTAAAGTATCCAAACCAAACCGATGAGCTTGGTTCAGATTCATTTTTGAAAAACAATAAAAATCTAACCAAACGGAACCAATCGAGAGTTCATTGGTTTGGACCTTGGATTCACTCAAAATCGATCCAATTACACCCCTAAATTTTACTCCGATGCTTAAGCAACACAACACATCATTGAATTTTATTGATTCTAATATTTTTTTAATTGTTTCTCATTTCTTTTTGTTGAGATTGAGTGTTAAAATATTATTAAATTATTAAGTTCTGAGGAGAGAAAGAGTTACTCCGAAAAGCTCCAGAATTTATTTTTAAGCAATCTCACCTACCTAGTCATCATGCTCCAATAGTAAAAATAAATAAAACACACAACTTACCATATAAGGGACATATAAGATCCCTGCTTTGGAGATGCCCAGATGTAGAGAAACAAAAAGCCCATTTCTTTGCACTACCAATCAGTGTGGAGTAGCCCATTTCTTCTTTAACTCTCTCATCTCATTCTCTCTCTCCTTAATCACCTCAATCAAACAAGCCATTAGTTCTGCTAAATTTTTCTTTCTTTCTATTTATTTTATCTTTCTAAACTCACTTATATTCACACAAAACTTAATTAAGAGAAATATTGCATATCTAAGTGCATTTGTGTAAGAAATATAAGAAATGCAAGAAATTATGAATTTAAGGAAATCAAATTGTTGCAACAAAATGCTTGTGGCCGCGATAAAATGTTAATAGATAGAGATTTTTATTTTTTTCAATTGAAATAAATAAAAATCACATTTTTAATATAAATATTAACATAAATTACAAAGTGTCAACGTTTCTTCCTTTTAACTCTTTTCTAGTTCAAAATTTCATATTTATCTCTAATTTAAGTAGTTATATATGTATGATAGTATAAATAATTTTAATAATATTTATGTGATATTGTGATTAATTCACACCGCAGTGCCCTTCATGACTACTTCATTCATAAGTAGCATCAACGGTCGAAATCGCAAAATTTTTAACACAACTGCGAACATTATTTAAAATCTTGATTTAAACAATCTTTTTTCTTCTTTCTTTGAGGGTCACACAAGTAGATTTGATGGTTGTAATTAATTATAGAAGCTTGCTGGCTTTGGATGTTCTAACAAAAAAAACTACCATATTTGCAAATTTTAGCATTTTTCTCATGTTTTTGAAGCTTTATATATTTGTTCTCGTGTCCTTTGTATGTTATTTTGTTGTAAATTTGTATTTAGATTTCCTAAACTCTTGTTGAAAGTTTTACATATAAGGTGTCATATTTCGTTTTGTAGTTTCGCTTTTTCCGATTTCTGTTCATTTTGTATAAAGACCGGTTATATTATTAATAATATTTTTTCCGTTTAAAAGAAAAAAAATTGACCGGTACTTTTTTTACAAATCAAACGGACCATAAAAGAAATCAATACTATTGTTATTCGCCGTAATCAAGTTTTTTTTCTTTTTCAAAAATCATTTATTCAAAATCATTTTCTTGCTTTCATTGTAATAGTGACAATAGTCTCAATTAGAGGTAAAAATATGTTTGTTTTTTTACTAGAGGTAAAAATATGTTAGATTGAGGGTCCATTTGGATTAGTTTACTTTTGAGCTTATGCAAACAGCTTATGTAATTTTTATGTATTATTATAAGTTTGTCAAGGTAATTTATGATAAAATAGCTTATAAAAATACAATTTTTACGGGTTTAAACTTATAAAATAGCATAAAACCTAATTTATATTGCATAAACTGTTTGCATAAACTTAAAAATAAGTTATTTCAAACGGACCCTGAATTAGACCGTAAGATATAAGTCTTACTCTATTTCTTTTATTTATAGTTTCTTTTTAATTTGTGTAAGATAAAATCAATTATAGTAATTGTTTATAGGAAAATACTCATTTTTTATTTTTAGAAATGCCAATAACCAATAAAAAATAACGAAACAACAAAAGTCTAATGACACTAAGAATGAAATTTTGGTTGTATACTAGTATTTGCATGTTGATGAAGCATCATCAGTCCGTTTCCGAGTTTTTAGAGGCTATGTGCGAAAATTTAATGTGGCCCTTTAATAAATAATGTAAAAGAAAAAAAAATAGAACCTGAAAATAGAAGGTATTGAGGAAAAAAAATAGAACCTGCACTACTAGAAAAAGTTGAAATACCGACGGAATTTAGAGACAGAATATATTTCGTCTCTAATAGAGATGGAATTAGAGACAGAAAAAGCAGTTAGAGACAGATATTTTTATTTTAGAGACAGATATTTTCATTTTAGAGACAAATTTTGTCCGTCTCTAACAGTTTAGAGACGAGGAAATTACCGACGGGATCAAATCCGTCTCTAACCTGCTTAGTGACGGAATATTTGCATTTTAGAGACATATTTTGTCCGCCGGCATTTAAGATTTTTCTAGTAGTGCTGAAATTTGTCATTGTTATTGATCGATTTCACAGCGTTGGAGTTGAACCACATAGATAACATTGAAGTTGAACGAGATAGACAACATTGTATTTAACCAGTAAAAAAAATTAAAAGACAATTAGCAACATAAAAAATTAACATAAAATTTCAAGTGTATTTTCAAACAAACTGGGCTTGCTGACATGCAAGTTGAATCAAATTGAGCCTAGCAGTGTTGGACTTTCACAGTTTAAATAAATCTTTTAAGTTTTCACCCCTTTATTTACTAATAGTACCTACTATATATTTTTTTTTGAGACCTTCACTTTTTTGAGGCCCAATGCCATGGCTCATGTGGCACATGGGATTGGGCCGGGCCTGAGCATCATGAACCATCATATAATACTTTTACTTTTTTTTCTATTTAATAAATGAACAAAAAATATTCTGAATGTTTATCGATCTTCAAATTTGATAAAATCAAATAATAATAAATATATTGTATAAAAAATTATATAAATGAATTCTAATAAAAAAATTCATCAATTACCGTTACACCACAATTCTTCTGTATCATGCCACAATTTTTGAATTATTAGTCTATCTAGCATGCGTGATTTGCATTACACATAGTGCCACGATTATTACAAAATGTTTCCCTTTCTTGACACTATGATTTATCTCATTTCCAAAATTTTCACCTATTGTGTGACTTTTTTCAAAGCTCTGTAATGACGTATATGGACATCATACGAGACATTTATGAAGACATTAATCTTAAATAAAAATGTTAACCTAGACATATACATATATCGTAAAAATGGTAATCTAAACATATACATAGGATTGAGAAAGAGGCAAGCTAGGATTGGGGTGGTTGAGAAGATTTCTTATGGCATTAAATAATTGGCGCATCACTTTTCTTAATTTATAGCATTGTTACTACTACTAGTGAAAAATATTGGAACTTATATCTAAACTATTTGTCTCTTTATTAGTGTGAACTGTGAAATGCTTTCAAAAAATATTTAAAGCAAGGAGTAAAACTGTAGAAGGCGAAGAAAAAATCCCAAATTCACAATACAAATTCACAATATCAAAGAAAATGTTGAAATGTGTGTTTGGATGCTGGCAAAGTAATTTAAGTTTGAATAAGTCAAAGCAAAATATCTATTATTTTGCTGTTAGTGATCTTTTAATTTCCTACTTTTTTGGCTATAAGTTAGTTTCCTATTTGTTTTCACCTAGTCAGTACTGGTTGCTACAATTATGGAGCACTATTTGCATTCAGTTATTAATAGTATATCAATTGGTATCAAATAAACAACTTTGCAGCATTATTCTCTCTTTTACGTTTCTTCTCTGCATTTTTTTCATTTTTATTCAACACAAAAACCTACAATTGGTATCAGAGCTCTCTTCTTGAGGGACCTGTGAAATGGATGCTGACTCAAGTTTCTCAAAAGTTGCCCCTCCTGTTTTCGATGGGGAGAACTATGACCTTTGGGCAGTAAGAATGGAGTCTTACCTAGAAGCTTTGCACATTTGGGAAGCTGTGGAAGAGGATTATGAAGTTCCTCCGCTGCCGAATAATCCTACCATGGCTCAAATAAAAATCCACAAGGAGAAAAAAAACCAGTAAGGCAAAGGCAAAATCATGTCTCTTTGCTGGTGTTTCAGAAACAGTTTTCACCAGAATCATGACTCTCAAAACACCGAAGGAAATTTGGGACTACTTGAAGGAAGAATATGCAGGGGACGAGAGAATTCAAAGCATGCAAGTGCTGAATTTGATGAGGGAATTTGAGTTGCAGAAAATGAAAGAGTCCGAGACAATCAAAGAATACTCAGACAAATTGCTTTCCATTGCAAACAAGGTTAGATTACTTGGCACTCAATTTGCTGATTCCAGAATTGTAGAAATTTTTTGGTCACAGTGCCCGAAAGATATGAGGCATCCCTAGCCTCTTTAGAGAATACAAAGGATCTTTCTAAGATTACCTTGGCAGAAGTCATACATGCCTTGCAGGCCCATGAGCAACGAAGGCTTATGAGGCAAGATCATATGGTTGAAGGTGCTTTACCAGCCAAGAGCCAACAATCAAATTCTATGAAGAACCATCCAGCAAGTAGTGAAAATGGTGCAACTAATTATAATAAAGGAAAGGGCAAAAAAGAAAAATTTCCCACCTTGTCAGCACTGCGGAATTATCGGTCACGCACCATTTCGGTGTTGGAGAAGGCCAGATGCAAAGTGTAGCAAGTGCAATCAGATGGGTCATGAAGTTGTGATTTGTAAAGCTAAAATCCAACAAGTTGCGGAAGAAGCAGAAAATGCCCAGCAAGAGGAGGAGGAAGATCATCTCTTTGTTGCAACATGTTTTTCCACTAATACTTCATATGAATCTTGGTTGATTGATAGTGGTTGCACTAACCACATGACCTACGACAAAGCTTTGTTCAAGCATTTGAAAGGCACCGAAGTAAAATGGGTCAAAATTGGAAATGGTGAGCGTATTGCGGTTAAAGGCAAGGGAACAGTAGCTATCACAAGCTACACAGGTACAAAAAATCTCACTGATGTTCTATATGTACCTGAAATTAACCAGAACTTGCTCAGTGTTGGACAACTACTTGAAAAAGGGTTCAAAGTCATTTTTGAAGATAAGAATTGCATAATCAGAGACCCAACAGGCCAAGAAATGTTCAAAGTCAAAATGAAGAGCAAGAGCTTTTCATTTGATCCAATGAAGAAGGAGCAATCTGCTTTTCCAGTCACAACAAGCACAACTGATCTTTGGCACAAAAGGTTAGGCCATTTCCATCATCCGGGAATGGACTACATGCTGAAAAATCAACTAGTTCGTGGAGTTCCTTCCTTAACAGAAAAGCCAACTGAATGTGAAGCTTGTCAGTTTGGGAAACAAACAAGGAAGCCATTTTCTACAAGTAGTTGGAGGGCAAACCAGAAGCTCCAACTTATTCACACTGATCTTGCTGGACCACAAAGAACTCCATCGCTAAATGGAAGTCTTTATTATATTGTTTTTATCGATGACTTAACCAGAATGTGCTGGATTTATTTTCTTAGATACAAATCAGAAGTAGCTACTGTGTTCTGGAAATTCAAAACTCATGTCGAAAATCAAAGCAATTGTCGTATTCAAATTCTGAGATCAGATAATGGGAAAGAGTATGTCTCCAATCAGTTTCAACAATTTTGTGATGAAGCAGGGATCGAACATCAATTGACCGCTCCTTACACTCCCCAACAAAATGGAGTGAGTGAAAGGAAAAATAGATCAATCATGGACATGGTTAGGTGTATGCTTCATCAAAAGGAATTACCAAAGAAGCTATGGGCTGAAGCTGCAAATACGGTTGTTTTCATACAAAATAGACTCCCGACACGAGCTTTGCAAAATCAAACTCCTTTTGAGGCCTGGTTTGGTTTTAAACCTTCTCTGGATTTTTTTAAAGTATTTGGTTGCTTGTGCTACTCTCATGTACCTCAGGTTAAGCGTGACAAGCTTGACAAAAGGGCTGAACCTGGAGTATTTATTGGCTATAGCACAATCTCTTAAGCTTACAAAATTTTTCAACCTTAAACTGGAAATTTTTTGGTAAGTAGAGATGTGCACTTCATGGAGAATGAGAAATGGTCTTGGAGTGATCAAAATAATAAGAAAAGTAGAGATGTGCACTTCATCGAGAATGAAAACTGGTCTTGGAGTGATCCAAATAATGAGAATGCTGCATTGGAGCTTCAAGACAGAATAGATGATCCACCGGTTCGAGGTACAAGGTTAGTCTCTGATATCTATGAAAGAAGTAGTATAGCAGTGTGCAACATAGCTGTATTTGAACCTGCCAGCTTTGAAGAAGCCGCTACAAAGGAGAAATGGTTAGCTGCGATGCAGGAGGAGCTGTCAATGATTGAGAAAAATCAAACCTGGGAGTTGGTTCCAAGACCTCGTGATAGAAAGGTCATTGGAGTGAAATGGGTGTTTAGAACAAAATTCATTTCGTTGACAAACTGACGAAACTACCGAACCACAGTTTAATGTCTCGAAACTACATTTTCATAGTTTCGTTGTCTATCTGACGAAATTTTGTGCCAACATTATGTTTTGTTGTCTACCTAACAAAATTTTGTACCAGCATTATGTTTTGTTGTCTATCTGACGAAATCTTGTGCCAATATTTTTATCCCTATAGTTTGTTGTCTATCTAACGAAATTTTTGACCACTACCTCAGGGGTATTTTGGGATTTTAGGGGGGCCTGGGAGCAAGTAAGGGGGCCTAGATAGCAATTTTCTTAACAAAAACATAACATATTAACAACCATACTTTGCAAATAGGACATGTAATTCTCATTTTTACTTTTGATATTATTATTAGGACATTTCATTACATGAAATTCCCTGGTATAATGAGAGGTTACAATCGGATACATGGGAGAAGTTATGATGCATAAGCTTTTTTGTTATGCACAATGCATAAACAATGAAATTGCTTCGTGTATCCCTCAAATTTCTCTCGCACCCCTCTAAATTTCTCGCGCACCCCTCAAATTTCTCATATGGGGGGTGCGCGAGAAATTGGAGGGAGCACGAGAAATTTGAAGGGTGCGTGAGAAATTGGGGGGTCCACGAGTAATATGAAGAGTGCGTTAAGTAATTTTCATTATTTATGCACATGGTGCATAAGCAAGGTTTATACACGATTCCTGAATACATATAGTGACATTTCATACAACCAAATATATAACACACAAATCTATGGACCTATTTGCAATTTTAATTATGCCGTATAAATTACATTATTATAGATAAGGCCCATAAAATTATGGGTTAGCAAATTTATAAGATAAGCATGTATCCACAGCTTCAGCAACTGTAAAGAAAATCCATTCTTTCCCAATTTTATCTACAAAGTGTGCCACTTTAAGCTTGTGAATTACTAGCCACCTTGGGTTCACCATAGCAAACTGCAAAATAAAAATGAAATTAACAAACCCTTTTAATAATTAGATTATTTATTTGTACGAATTGACAGTGATTTTAACAGAATCATAATATCTCACTTTAATGCCGCGAGAGATTAACCTCTTGTGCAATTCCTCCAGTGCTATAATTCCAGAAGTATCAACATTCATCAAATCTATAAAAATGAATTGTATAGGATCATTCACTAATAAATTCAAAATTATAATGGAATAATTTATATATAATTAGCATTATAATCATAAGTTTTGAGACTCACTAGTCATGTCCAATATTATTGCTTGGACATTTCCTATAGTAGTTTCTTTAAGTCCATCTTCTTCAGTGACCCACTTGAGTATTCTGGAACAATTAAGTAAATTTAATTTCGAAGCTTAGACATTAATAAATAATAATCTCAATAAAATAATGTTGTTAGGATAGCTTAATTACCTTTCTCTAACAACATTAGCATTTGCAAAGCAGAGTGAGCCAGAGCTTATACGAATGACCAAAATGCCTGGAGTGCTTGAAGCCATGGGATATTGAGTAACATCACAGAAGGTTTGTGTTGTTGGAATTCTACCTAGAACTTCTATTCCAGGTCGAATGGATTGTATTACTATTTTAAAAAACGAAATTGATACCTTCAAAAACAAACATTCAATTATACTTCTTTTTAATTGTATAACACTATTTAGAGCATAAGAAATTAGATTAGTGTATATTATATATGCAATGTTTATTAACTATATAAACTTGTTTTTATCAATATTTAGTAAAATAAAATGTATTATAATTAGAAGTATATTGATAAAGAAATAATCAAGTCCATAAACATTTGAAAATGATCATATAAAAAAGACAAAAAATTTGACTCGTACTTAAAACTCGAAGTAGTATTTCAAGGACTTGGATTTACTGCAGTGAGGAAACAACACATTTTCACAATGTTTTATGTTTTTTTTTTTTTTTTGTAAATCAAATGTATCCTCCGCGCGCAACTGAACAGACTAATTACCTCGAGATAACTAAGATCTATTTAAGGAGTGGACTTCTCCCAACAAATACTTCTACAAACATACCGGTCGGGAATCGAACACAATGTTTTATGTTATGGCCTTTGAATCTTTTATTTAATGGCATAAATCATTAGTGTTAAATTATCATCTTATATAACATATTGATCTAATAGATAATATTAAGTTCTTAATTGATAATCTGGAATCTAATTTCAATAATACAACTAACAAACAACGAAGTATACAAGGCCATATTTGTGGGCCATATAATGTACGCTACGAAATTTCTCTTGGTGACAACTTAGCTACCCATTTCATAAGATTGGGTCACACCACCCATCCTAGATGTCTTAAATATAGTGGTCCATTTAAATGTCATTTATAATATTATTAAAATGTATTTAATTTTCAATTGTGACAACACAACTTTTAACAATTGTAAATATACCCATGTTTTAATTCATGCTTTCTTTCATCCTCTTCAATTTTTTGTTCATATGAATCATTCATCCATATCTCTATTTCTCTTCCATCTTCTTCTTCCTTTTGATATACATCTTTAGTCTGCTCAAAAATCTTTTCTTTTTCTGGAATTGCTTCTCTTTCTACTTCTTCTTCTTCTCTAAATGCATGTTTTTTTCTTACCCAAATTCTTCTCATGCATAATATGGGTAACATGGTTTAGATATTAAATCTGGGCATTTTCTTCAACAAGTCTTAATAATTCTTTAGTAAATCTGGATATTTGTTCTTCATATTTTGAGTTTAGTATTTGATTTCACAAATTTTTGATTGAAATTAAAATAAAAAATATATTAGAAATGATTTGAATGATGTTTTTAAGTTATTAATTGTGGTTTTCTGTGCTAAAATTGGCCTGAACATGTGAGATATGCATCAGCGGCGGATCTCAATTCGAGTCAAAACGACCCGCTAGAGGTTGAAGATGAACTTTCTGTCTTCTGTTATTGTAGGTACCGTATATGTATATAACGAAACGTTAAACAACACGAACAGTCACTGTGGCCCAGTGGTTACATATTGGCTTAGTCCAACCCTGGGCCACAGTGTCTGTTGGTGTTGTATAATGTTTCGTTATATACATATACGGTACCTACAATAACATAAGACAGAAAGTTCATCTTCAACCTCTAGCGGGTCGTTTTGACCCGAATTGAGATCCGCCGCTGATGCATATCTCACACGTTCAGGCCAATTTTAGCACAGAAAACCACAATTAATAACTTAAAAACATCATACAAATCATTTCTAATATATTTTTTATTTTAATTTCAATCAAAAATTTGTGAAATCAAATACTAAAGTCAAAATATGAAGAACAAATATCCAGATTTACTAAAGAATTATTAAGACTTGTTGAAGAAAATGCCCAGATTTAATATCTAAACCATGTTACCCATATTATGCATGAGAAGAATTTGGGTAAGAAAAAAACATGCATTTAGAGAAGAAGAAGTAGAAAGAGAAGCAATTCCAGAAAAAGAAAAGATTTTTGAGCAGACTAAAGGTGTATATCAAAAGGAAGAAGAAGATGGAAGAGAAATAGAGATATGGATGAATGATTCATATGAACAAAAAATTGAAGAGGATGAAAGAAAGCATGAATTAAAACATGGGTATATTTTCAATTGTTAAAAGTTGTGTTGTCACAATTGAAAATTAAATACATTTTAATAATATTATAAATGACATTTAAATGGACCACTATATTTAAGACACTTAGGATGGGTGGTGTGACCCAATCTTATAGAATGGGTAGTTAAGAATTTGCCATTTCTCTTTCACTTCAAAAAATTTTGGGAAATGTTTTTTGAATTTTTTTTAATATAAATTTTACTGAAATTTATACTAAAAAATATTTCGAAATATATTTTTTAAAATTGTTTATATGCTAAACTGTCAAATTATTATCCAAGTCCACACTAGTATTAGTATAATCCAAGTCAAATTATGATATGGATGGAATCTATCTATTAGGTGTTGAATTCCGAACATTTCATTTATTTATTTTGTAAAAATTTTAGTCATTAAACTACTTAACAAAGATATAAAATAAATAGAATAGATTGTGTCGCGGACTTTAAAAAAGGGCGGGAGAACTTACTGCCACAAGAAGACCAGTTTCCACAGATACAAACAAGACACCAAAGAAAGCACCAATACAAGCAAGGAAGTCAAACTTGTCAACCTTCCATATATAACAAGCTTCTCTAATGTCAATTAATCCTGGAAGAGCAGAGAGGATTATAGAAGCAAGTATAGCCATAGGTGTGTAATATAACAGTCTTGTAAACAATTCCAAGCACAAAATCACTGTCACTGCCATCACAATATTTGATATTGATGATTGACATCTTGCACTGAAATTTACTGCAGTCCTTGAAAATGAACCTGCAAGTGTTTAAGAATTTAACCAACTATCAAACACATTTTCGATAACATGTTATTGGTACGAAGTATTCACGGATGTCTTGAAAATGACCTCTTTCAAGGGAATGGATTTAATGCAGTTACTGTATTATCGTAGTAACTGCTAATGACCGTTCGATAAAAAGTAAATGGTTGTGATTAAAACTATAAAAACATGGTTAAATAAAATTAGATTAATCAGAATTGTTTGATTAGATTTAAACGAGTGAGATTTTCTACAGTGTGAAATTGCGTAAAACAGAACTGTAGACAATTCGGGTCCCTCTTTCAATGAGGCCTCCACTCTCGATAACATTTTTTCATTCAGAATATTTGAATATAAAACAATACTTAAAAAATCTGAGTTCAATTTCAGCAGAACTAATATAAAATTAGAATAATTATAATCTAATCCATTAAAATGATTAAAAATTGAATTTCACTTTTCATTTCTTTAACTTTTGTTAGTACTTTTATGTTCAAAAGAGAAACTTTTGTTTGTACTTTTAATTTATTTATAATTATAATTTTCCTTAGTGTTTCAATGTTTCTAGTACTGAACTCAGGCTTTGTTCATTGAAACACAAACTCTCTAAAATCAGCTTTTATTTATTTTAAGAAAAGTATTTTCCTAATTAACACAAGTCAAAATTTTACACACTTCTACTATTTAATTAATTGGAAAGATAAAAAGTAACCACTCACCAGTTGCAACATAGCATGAAGTGAAAGATCCTGCAATGTTCCCACAACCCATTGCTAACATTTCTTTGTTTCCATCAAGATGGTATCCTTTAATTGAAGCAAAAGATCTACCAACAGCCATTGCTTCCTATAAACCAAAATTAATAAAGGATTAATTAAGATAAGCAACTTATTTGCAGCTTATAGAACCATACTTACGTTTATTATGATAAGTATTTATGTATAAGTTTACGTAAGCTATTTTTATAACAAAAGGAGGAGATTTATCCCCACTGCATCTCGGAAGTAGAAAAAATAGAACTCATTCTAGAGAGCTTGGTGGTCTTAAAACACACCAGCTATTTATATAAATTCCCCCTAAATGATCATAGGTCGGTTAGTTCAAAAGTTATTTATAAGTTTATATAAGTTATTTTTTATAACAAAAGATAAATTAAAAATATATTATTTTTATATGTGCTTAGAGCTTTTTCCATAAACTACTAATATTGAAAAACTTATGAAAATAAGCTAGAAAAAATTTATGAAAATTATCCTAAGTTATTTTCTTAATTAAGGTCTTGCAAAACGTCTCACAAAATTTATGTCGGTAAATAAGATTAAATAAGTCAATATAAAAAGGTCTTAAATCATCTATCCATTAGTAAAAAAACTTTTAAAAACTTGAAAAATTTAAGGAAATTAAATTAACATACAGTGAGAGCAATAACAGCAGAAATGAATCCAATTTTAGCTGCTTGTCCAACATGTTCACCATTGAGTTGTAATTGGTGAATTGAGTTTGGATTAAGGCCTCTCTTGACATGTTTTACTATATTAACCCCATTTTTGTCAGCTTTTGATATATACACAATAAATGTTGATAATATAACTGATACAAGAGGAGCAATAGCTGGCAACCAGAATAGCTTTTTGTTTCTTTTCCCCTGAAACAATATTTTTTTTAAAAAAAATATATCATTAGCAACTAAAATAAAATCAGAAGCATTTTTTACTAGTGGAAATTTAGATGCCAAAAATATTGCATTACTTACCATAAATCTTGCAATCAAAAGGAAAATCAGGAATGAACTTCCAATGACAAAATTCAGAGGGTACCACTGTCATTATAATAATAAACAAAAAATAAAATAGTTGTCCAAAATTTATAATTTATATAAGTCATCATCGAATGTAGCAAAATTATAATAATATCCATGATTGCATTTTAGTTGATTAATTTCTTCGAACATATATTTCATTAGTTAGTCTGATACTCAAATGTATATAAGTTCCGTTAGTCAATTTAAACTTTAAATTTACATACAAAAGACAAATTTAAGAATGTTTTTATAATTACAAAATATTCAGAGACTATAGCGATTTAGCGATAAAAATGACTATTTCGTCCTAGAAGATGAAAAAAGTGCTTACTTCTCCGGATGGAATTTGGTGACGAAGTGATTTGTAAACAGATTCCAAAACAGAAACAACATCAGATTTATTAGTAAAGTTACTAATCCCAAGCAACCCTTTAAGCTGTTGAAGACCAATCATGATAGCTGCTCCTGCCATGAATCCTACAAGTGCAGCATGTGACAGAAAATCCACTAGAAATCCCAATCTGCAGCAGATTATGGACAATAATTAAATTACTTAAGAAAATTAATCAATCTACTCCTATAAATTAATTAAGATTCTTTTTTCAGGTTGATTAATGAATAACTGATGTAGTATATAATTTTTAATGAATAACTGATGTATCTGAACCTGAAAACTCCAAACGCAACTTGGAAGATTCCTGCAAATAATGTTACAGTAAAGACAAAATTTCTGTAATCATCATGATTTAACTCTGGATCAACCACTTTGTGACAAAGGGTTGATAACAACAGTGACACTACAGCTACAGGTCCAATTGCAATTTCTCTTGAGCTTCCCATCACAGCATAGATAAGAGGAGGAACGACACTTGTGTCTAAAAAAGACCAATAAAAAATTATATAATATTACAAAATATTCATACCATAAAAGTTTATTGCATCTTATAGTATAGTTATATAGTAGTATACAAAATTATAAATAAATATAAACAACTAAAGTAAGATACCTACATAAGCCATATTGAGGATCAAGTTTTGCTAAATTAGCATATCCTATACTCTGCAACATTAGATATAAATTAGACAAATGTAATAAAATAAGTTATTTATGAATCTCATTCATTGGTTTAATTTAAAATAAATAAAGTAATGTTTGTGAATATGTATATATATATATATATATATATATATATATATATACCTGAGGTATGCTTAAGCTAGCAAGAGTTAAACCAGCTAAAAAATCATCTTTAAACTTGAAAGCATCATAGTTTTTGAACAAACCAAGGATTGGAAATAAGCTACTAAAGAAAGAAAAAGCACTTTCATGGCAAGTTCTTTTTTTCTTGGATGAAGAAAAAAACTTTTTATTCTTGAGTGGAGTAATAAGCTTTTTCCATAGAGGTGGTGGAGTTGGAGAGTTTAGTATCCACTGTGACTTCTCTGTATCTTCAAGATGAAGATTTCCATCTTCAGTGACTCTCATACTGAAAGAATCAGAAGGAAAAGAAGTCATTTTTTTTGTTGTTGAAGTGTTTGGGTGAACTCAGTATTAGTACTTAATAGTAATAATGTACATTCATTTCAATTGTCAATTCAGTTGATAATTGCTTGAAAGGGGAAGCACAGAGATTATTCTTTGAAGGTTGTGACTAAGAAGATACTTGTGTCTTGTGGAAATGTTTAGATTGGTAAATCTATAAAGTTGGGAATGTCTTGATAGATATGAAGATGAGTATGATTCTCCTCTCTATTTATGCTTATCAATTATTGCTTTTTCTGTTTTCAAATATTAGTTATATCTGAAAGGTTACCATTGTAATTTAGAACTAAAATAGTGAATAATATTAGTATAATAAAAGTACATCATATTCAATTAGTTAATGAATTCTCGATAAATTGTTTGGGAGAGCTCGAGTACAATTTCTGATTGGAACAATGTTTTACAGATTTTATTTATCTTGTTGTCGAACTCTAAATTATTGGACCCCCTTTTATTGGAAACTAAAGGTTTAAATAAAGAAGTGTGATCATAACAACATTAATGAATTCATATTTCATGAAAACTATGTAGTTAAGTGTGTTGAGTTAGAGTAGTTTCGCCAAAATATATATTACTCCTTGCGTTCCAAAATCAGTGTCATTTTAGAAATAAAATTTTGTGTCAAAATGAATGTCATTTTCACTTTCCAATACAATATTTTCCAATTCTACACCATAATTATTATTCCATGCATTGTTCTCAAGGAAACAAACCATAATTATTATTTTAGTAATTTTATTTTTTTGACAACATAATTACATTTCTTAATATGTTTGTAAAAATCTTAAACGACAATTATTTTCAGACGGGAGTAGTAAAAAAACAAACTATTAATATTATGCATTTATTTCGGTTATCCTAAGTTTACCAAAACAATGATCTGACTGTTAATTTAGATGTTTATAACATGATAAATTTGAGGCTCAATCTTATGTCAACCGTGAGGCACAACTGAAAGGGGTAACGGTGCAGCAAGATAAAAATTTAAAGGATCGATTTGTTAGCTAATCAACTTAAAGAACATATTTATTACCTAAAAAAATTATAAATGGCCTAATTATTACAAATGTGAAATTTAAAAGATTCATTGGTGCATTTGGCCGAAATAAAATATTGGTAACATGGGTCTAGAGACTCACATTAGACCTTAAAATTCAAAAGTCTACTGTAAATATTACAGATGTTGGATTTTAAGTGTGAGTGGCTAAGTCTCACATCTACTATGAATAGAAAGAATGTTCGATTTATAAGAGGCGTGACTTATTAATCTAATGACTTAAGGTTTGGATGGAGATGTGACGTCTCTCTCTCTTATAATGGTAGAACATATGATCTGATATTTCTTTCCGTGCTCCCCCAAACTCCCCCTAACATAAAATATTATCCACTAACAAATAATTGATGTATTTGATCCATGTTCTATACCAAATACATTATTCGTTTCATAAATTTAAAAAATAATTATTTTCTTATACCGAGAATTAGAGGAAGTATCGACTAATGAGAATGGATCATTTCAATTTATTTTTCCTCAATTTTCACATCTCAACTATCAATCAACTTCTCTCAATTTCTTTTAGATTTCAATATTATTTTATATTTATGATTCAATGATCTATATTCCATATTTGAAAGAAGTTATATTTTTAGTCTTAGTATTTTTACATTTCACAATTTTGAAGAGTTTTACGGTTGAACTTGAAGGTTAGAATTTGTCATTTGTAGAGGAACAAATTTTTGTGCGAATACGCTGGATAATATGACGTGTGATGATGGACTTACTGTGCTTGTTTGTGAGAGTAGTGTCATACTCAAATTAATTCTCGTCTTGTTAATTTTTAGTTTCTCTTCCGATCTTATAGGGCTTTTGGTAATTAAAAAAAAAAACAACAGAAATCATATTTAATAGGAGTAGAATTTTTTTCAATTATGTCAGGGATTAAATTAACTTTATTCATGTGAACTTAACTCAGTTAGTAAAACTTTCTAAAAAAAAAAACTCAGTTAGTAAAACATCATATTGTATATTCAAAATTGGAATTTGAACTCCAAACATTTCACTTATTTATTATAAAAAAGTTAATTATCGAATTTCTTTTTTGATATAAAAAGGGGCTAAACCCTTAAGAAAAGAGACTAAGTGATCTTTAATGCAGGCTCATGAATCGTGATTACACCATGTATTGGTAGAAACGAGTCGAGCTAAGTCGAAGTCGTCTGAACTCGACTCGATAGGAATTGGTTTAGCTTGAAGCTCGGGTCAAGTTTGATACGAACTCTTTTCTCAGCTCACGAATTCGGCTCGTTTAAAGTTCACGAAGAGTTCGGTTTGGCTCGGCTCGTTAAGTTTAAGTCGTTAAGTCAAATCACATTGTTTTAAATTAAAAATTTTGTCAAAATTTCATAATTTGATCTTTAACCTTTTAAATTATTTTTAAAAAAATAAAAATCAAACATATTAAATTAAAATAAAAATCACCCAAGTGTATAATGTATAAACACGTACAAAATTCAAACTGACATAAAGCAATACATGTAACAAAGTTACAAAACAAAAACCAACAAAATTCCACAATTATTCTCAAAATATTTTTCATTGATGTGTAAAATCGAGTTATTTCATGAGCTAACCAAGTTTAACTATATATAGTTTATGTTCAGCTCATTTATTTAACGAACTTAATATTTAACTCAAATTCGGCTCATTTGGATCATGAATCAAGTTCACGAGTCAATTATCGAATCGAGTTTCGAACTATTCATGAGTTGACCCGGGTCATTGATAGCCCTCCCCATATAGGGAATAGATCAAATTACACTGGTGTAATTTTAGAAAAGATGCAATATATTTAAGAGTATATATGTTGGTAAATAAATCATTAATCTCTCCAGTATTTTTTTTTAAAAAAAATCTAATAAAAAAAATAAAAATAAACTTGTGAAATTCTTATATATTTAAGGTCGGAGTAATATGTATACTATTGTTTTAGGGAGTCCTCTCAAATAACTCTAAATTATTTTTTTTCTTGACTTAAATGCAGTTTTATCCTCTTTCTCTCTCCTATTTTGAAAGAATCAAAATTTTACCCATTCTATTTTAAAATTCGAAATTTTACCCTCTCTATTTTAAAACCCGGAATTTTACTCCTCCTATTTTATAGTTCTTTAGATTTTGTCCCCATATACACTACAAGAAAATCTAAGATTAGCTATAATGAATTTTGTAGCTAATTGATAGCAATTTTCTAGTAAAACAAAGTTAACAACAAGCACAAATGCAAGGTGTCTTGGTATGAATTGCGTATAAATTGAAAAAAAACGTCAATCCTATCGCTTACTTCTCTTTCTCATTCTCATCTCCAAATTCTCAACTCACAGTAATAACAACAATTACTTTAACCGTTTTAACGACCAACAACTCCACAAAGCAATTTCAACATTAAACATAACAGAATCACAAACAACCACACATATGCAAGCTTTTCATTTATACAATGACTATATTCTCTAATTAACATGTTATATAGTCATGTTTATCCAAGCATTGTGTTGGTTATGAATTGATTGATATGTTTGTTAAAGGTGGTGGTGGTGATTTGGTGTCTGCACGTAATGTGTTTGATAGAATGCGTGATCAGAAGAATGTTGTTACTTGGGCTTTGATGATTACTAGGTTGGTTAACTCTGTTTTATTATAAAATAGCTACCAATTAGTTGCAAACATTCTCAAATTTTATTTTAAATTTTTTTGTAGTATATAGGGGGGCAAAATCCAAAGAGTTTTAAACTAAAGAGGGTAAAATTCCGAATTTTAAAATAGGAGGAGTAAAATTCCGATTCATTCGAAATAAAGGAAGTAAAACTGCAATTTAACCCTTTTTTTTGTGATGTTTCCGACGCTTACATGTATCAAAATTTTCGCATAGTGGTTTAGTTTATTTTTAAAGGTATGCCCTCTTTTTTAAAAACAAAAAAATATACTATTGCACAATATATTATTATAAACACTTTAAAAAAAATTAATGATTGACGTTTACGCAGGAATTCATGTAATAATGCAAGCCATTGACCATTTCAAAATGAAAAAGATCATTATGCAATAATGCAAGCCATGATAACAAGGACCAATATTTTTTTTGAATAAGACAAATTATATTAATGAGAAACAAGGTACAAGTAGTACCAATACAACAGAAAGAAAGCACTACATGCTAATCCAAAGAGGACAGCAACAGGTGCCAAAACAACAACAAAACACGATCCTACAGAACAACAGGGAAAGAACAAAAGCAAACAGAAAAACGAAAACAAAGGCAGCAGCAGGCCACTAAGAACACAACAGCAAAAACACGAAAAACGGGCTAGCGGCGCAAACAAATACCAGGCTCCAAGCACCATTCGTAGAACAAACAGAACGGCGTCTTCCAACGACTCAATCCCCATCTCCAAGAGAGTAGTTTGATATCATCTACAACCTTAGACACCTCCTTCACCCCATTAGCAAACAAGATATCATTCCTAGCTCTCCACATGCTCCACACGGTAGCGTGCCAGACTAGCGCAAAACCTTTCGCCATCGACTTGGTAACAGCCAGGCCAACCAAATAATCAAACAGATTGAAGAGATCCGGAGGCAAAACCAAAACCACACCAAGCCACTTAAAAACTACAGACCACACCCGTGATGCAAAGTCACAAAACAAAAACAAGTGAACAACATCTTCCTCTCTACCAACACAGTTTACACAGTCCAAGGAACCCCCGTCCACATAGATACCACGAAGCGCCAAATTGCACTTGGTCGGAATCCTATTCCATAACAATTTCCAAGAAAAGGCTATAACCTTAGACGGCGCCGGACACCTCCAAATGTTATTCAAAACAGAAAGCTCATGCGAACCAAAGCCTGATACAGATGGAAACAGTCGACCAAGGAGTAAATAGGCCGATTTGACGGAGAACATACCGCCCTCTTCTGGTTCCCAATACCACATATCATCGACATTCGGAAAAGCCAAAAGTGGGAGAGCCTCCAACAACTCCAAGAGCAACTCCTGTTCCCAAGTAAACAACTCTCTCCTCCAAAACCACACCCAACGGTTCAGCCCCTCCCCGTCACCTCTCATGTCACAAATTAGAGCCTCTTTTTGAGAAGAAATGGAGTAAAGACGAGGGTAACGAACACTAAGGGTGCAGTACCCTACCCACCGATCCAACCAAAACCGAGTCGAATCCCCCCTCCCCACCTTTCTCGACATGTTTTGCGCAAACCAACTTCCCTCTTACCACATATCAATCCGACAAAGGTCTTTCCACCAAACCGACACTCGATTCGGGAAAGAATAGTCAACCCAATGAACATTAGTACGGGCATTCACTCCATACTTAGCCACCAACACATCCTTCCATACCGCCTCTTCTTTTTGAAGTAACTTCCATCTCCACTTAATCAATAGGCTTAGATTAACCTTACCAATATCACGCACCCCCAAACCCCCTTGACTTCCCGGTTTACACACATCCTTCCATTTGACCCAACTAATCTTCCTACCTCCTTTCACTCCTACCCACAAAAACTCCATTTGGATACGGATAATCTTCTTCATAACCGCTACCGGTAACTTCAAAAAAGAGAGATAGAAGATCGGGATGGAGTTGAGAACCGAGTTGATCAACACAATTCTACCACAGAGGCTCACATATCTATTACTCCACGATCTAAGCCTACTTCGGAGGCTCTCAACCATCGGCTCCCAAGTAGAGGCACGTCTAGGATTCACACCCACCGGGAGGCCTAAATACCAAAATGGAAGCTCACCTCTTCGACAATTAAGGAAATTGCAAGCATTCACCATAAAATTATTCGGGACGTTGACACCAATCAAGCAACTCTTCGTAAAGTTCACCTTAAGACCCGAAGCAAGTTCAAAACCTCTTAAGATCGCCTTTAGGGTCCAAAGGTTCTCAATAGAAGCCTCTCCGATACAAAGTGTATCGTCCGCATATTGCAAATGCGAAATAGTAAGCCCCTCCGAACCAACCGAAAAACCTTTGAAAAGATTTTTATCCATCGCACTCCTCATTAAACCCGCAAAACCATCCGCAACTAACACTACAAGAGGAAAAGGAACGGAGCCAACGGGTCGCCTTGCTTTAGCCTGTTGGTGTAAGCCCTAGAGGCCAATGGCTTTAGTACTTGTATCGAATTAATTATTAATAATATATTGTTTCTTTTATTAATAATCAAAGGCGCTTTCTTTATTATGTTTGTAACGTTCAAAATAATGAAGTCCCTAGAATAGAAAGTCCGTTTAATATTAAGTGTGACTTAATCATGAGATTACATTAAACATAAAGACGCTATTCTTAAAGTATCCATAGTCAAGCTTTAAGGTGAAAAAGGGATAACCTTAAAGCATAAAGACTATTATGAAGATAGACTGATGATCGCATCTCATGGATCATGGGATAAGGAGTTATCAAGTCTTGACATAGGTATAAGAAATATTAGGAGTAATATTTATACCGGATTGACCCGCTATGAGAGTACTACATGCAAAGTTATGCAAAGTGTCATAAGTTACTCTCATGGTGATAATGGTGTAAATCGCCCTTAGACCTGAAACAACTTTGTACCCTAGATGCAGAGTCAAGTACTTTGTTGCTGATCTAACGTTGTCCGTAACAGGATAACCATAAAGGCAGTTGATGGGTACTTCACAAAGCATGCTGAGGGACAGTAGTGACCTAGATGGAATTTGCCAATCCTGCATAACAGGATAAATGTCATGGGCCCAATATTGAACTGGACAAAGATGACACCAAGTATGCTTTGTGTTCAATATAGACATAAAGGGCAAAGGGGAAATTATACACGCATATATTATCACTAAAGGTTATGTTTTGATCACATGTTAATTTCTCATAACTTGGGTAGCAATGATGTGTTGCTAGATACCGCTCATTGTTTAATATATTAAATAAAGAATTTAATATAATTGCCAACGTTATGGAAACCTACAAGGGTCACACACATAAGGACAGTCTGATATTGAGATAATTAAAGGAACACCGTAAGGTACGGTGTATGTGCAATGTGATAAGGGTATCACGGAAATTTAAACGAGCAAGAACACCACAGGTTATGGTGGGAGGGCGCGCACATGAGTACTACCACTCATGGGGGGCGCGCGCCCTAGCTTTTGTTTCTTGTTGGGCTTTGCCCAATAAGAGATGTCTTGGTGCACAAGACAAGAGCTGTCTTGATGCACAAGACAAGAGATATCTATAAATAGAGACCTCTTGTCATTGCTCAATACACACCAAAAAGGCACAAGAATATTTTAGAATTGAAAACGCCAAAATAATCCTCTCTCTCAATATTCTTGCATAGTCTTCAAATATAAAGGGCTAGCACTCTATTGAAGGCGACTGTTCGTGTGGACTAGTTAGAGGCGTCGGTGATCTTCATCAACGCTCGTGATCATCTTGTTCGTGATTCAAAGGTTCTTTCCTACAAGAGATCGTGATTCAAAGGTTCTTCCCTTCAAGAGGTAAAAACCCTAAAACACATATCATGCTCATTCGTAAGGATCAAACTAAGGAAATTTTTTGAATTCCGCTGCTTAAAATAACGCTATTTTCCTTCATAGCCCTCTTTGAATATTAATCTCTGAGGAAGGGCTACCATTAACAAGTACTAAGAGGTTCCCCGCGAACACACAAGCTTTAATCTAATCTATCCATTTTGCACAAAAATTGAACCTTCGAAGCATGTATTCCAAAAAACCCCAATCGACGGAATCATATGCTTTTTCGAAGTCCACTTTCAAAATTAGACAAGCTTTCCCGGATTTCTTCGCAAGATCCACAACTTCATTCACCACGAGAACCCCATCCACTAAGTTTCTTCCTTTTATAAAAGCCGTTTGGGTTGTTGCCACCACCGAATCCATCACCTTAGCTAGTCGACCCGCTAACAATTTAGCGATCAACTTATACAAGCAACCCAATAGAGAAATGGGACGGAACTCCCCTAACGTTGATGGGCATTTCACCTTTGGGATAAGAGTGATAAAGTAAGACAAAAGGCTCTTCGGAAGTTTCACAATACCATGGAATTGGTCAAACATCACCCTTACTTCACTTTTTAACAAACTCCAAAACTTCTTGATGAAAGCAAAATTGTACCCATCCGAACCGGGGCTCTTATTTCCATCACTTAACTTCACCACCGCTTCAATTTCTTCCAAGGAGAACACATCCGATAACAAAATATTTTCAACATCCGAAATTGTCGAAAAAAGAACTCCATCTAACCTCGGTCGGTCCCAATGAAGAGAAGAGAAATGGTTGGAAAAATAGATCATAACTTCCTCCATAATTTCCGACGATGAATCAAGCCACCTCTCCCCTACCTTTAGGCAAGAAAGAGCGTTTCTCCTTTGACGATATTTCAAACAACCATGAAAAAAATTGGAGTTTGCATCACCTTCTTTTAACCATCTAGCACGTGACCTTTGGAACAACAACCTTTCCTTACATTTTAAGAGCTTCCACAATTCACCAAAAGAATTCTTCCTCTCCTCAGAGACAATAAACCATACTCCCCTCTTGTATCAAGCCTTCTAATATTAAGGATGAGGCCCTTAATACTCTCCTCTAACCGACCGAATTCCACTCCTTAATTGTAACCTTCAAAGCTTTCATTTTTTCTTTTAGCACAAACCCCATCCATCCCGTTACATTTTGAGATCTCCAACCATCCTCTACAACCTTCATAAAGCCATCATGAAGGAGCCAATGATTACAAAACCGAAACGGCTTAGGCCCCGAAATAATATTAGACCGCTTTAAAATCAAAGGACAATGGTCCGACACATCCCTCGGAAGAACCCTTAGAATTAGATCTCCCCAAAATGAGTGCCACTCCTCGGACACCAACATCCTATCAAGACGACTCATAGCCACCCTATTCGAATGGAACCACGTGAAATTTCCACCCACCGGATGGAGATCCTCCAAACCCATCTCTTCCACAAAGGCATCAAACTCTCTTCTTTCCAAGGCGGAGGAGGAGGGACTTGCACTACCAACACCTCTATGCTCGTCCCCACGCCTAACCGCATTGAAGTCACCTACAACGCACCACAATCCGTCCCCAAAGCCCCTTTTGGACATAGAAAGATTTGCCCAAAGGCGACGTTTGGAATTAAGATCACATTTTGAGTAGACATTAACCACAAAACATCGTTCCTTCGAGGCACCCCACTCCAAACACACTCCTACAAAACCTTCCCCGATGAAAGTGAAAATAAGGGAGGAATTTACGTTACTCCAAATGGAGAGAATACCTCCACTATTCCATTCCGCCGGTAAGAACGCCCAATCACAATCACCACCACCCCACAAATTAAAAATCAAAGCCTCATTAATTACCTCAAGCTTTGATTCCTAAATTGCCATAAAGTCAATTTTTTCTCTTGAAATAAGCTCTTTAATACACCTCCTCTTCACCCTACTCCCCAAACATCTAATGTTAAAGGAGGACAAAATCATTGATAACTCATTGATTGCTCCCTCTCAACACACACAATTCTGTCCTTATTTTCTAGGTCCACCAATCTCCTCTGAATTTCAATTTCACCTTCTTCATTCACAAAATTAAATCCCACCTCCTTTTGTATATTAATCAACCTAGAGGTTTCAGCTTCCACACTCATTCTCCCTCCCTCCAAAACAACAGCAGACTCCTCTAACAACACCCCATCATTATCAACTAAGAGATTAATACCTGAATCTGGGAAAGGTAGAACCACTTGAAGATCAAGGCCAGGTTGATTGGAATGATCCTCCTCCTCTTGACACACTGTTACCTCTGGCTGCGTCAATACCGCTCCACCCTTTCGCCTTCTTCCATTTGCCAACATAGTTATTGCGAGTTTCTTGAACGTGGGTTCCCCAATGAGAGGTGGAATCTAGCGAGAAATTTTATTTGATCTTACTTTATTGCCTTTGTGAGGAATAAGTTTACTTCCTTCATCTATAAACTCTTGGGAAGGAGTTGATAAATCAGAAAATTCAACCTCGGCCCCGCCAGCACAACCACTTGAAATAATAAAACCCCCACCCTCCAACTCACGTGCCTCCAAAGGAAGGGTCAAAGGATTGACCGGTTGCACTCCTTCTTTTGAAATAATAAAACCTGATGAGGACAAATCTGAAGGAGAAACTTGGGCCTCACCAGTCCCACCACATATCCTTTTACTCCCCCCATCTTCTAACTCACGTGACTTCATTAAAGGAAAGGCCTGATTTTGAATTGCTTCATTGGGTCCAACATCACAACCCAGGCCCACTTGCACAATTGGATCCACAAACGGATTCCAATGGTGCACCTGCTTATCACATGTCATATGGTCACCAGGAGTTTCCATCACAACCAAGACCTCTTCACTCTCCTCCCCACTTGACACATCTTTCTCCACACCTGCCACACTACTTCCTTCCAACCCCACATCAGATCCTGAACCTCGAACAACAACACCTGTAGAAAGTGTTTTATTAACACAACCCTCAACCAATTGTCTCACTCCCTCCTGACCCACATGCTCCTTAACACCAATTAGCAGGTCTTCCCCAGTCTGACAAGGAAAATAACCTATCCCCAAATCTTCTTTTGATCGAACTACCGCCGTAGATCCAGGAACATCCACTGAAAAGTTCCTTTCATTCAAATGTAAGTCAACCATCGATTGGTACGAGCCTGACTTGTCGCTTTCAGTTGTTCCATCAGAAAAGAAATCTCCCTTTTGACCCTGCCAAATCTCCGCGCCGGAGTTCATGGAGGACCGGCCATAATTTTCGAAAACAACATCCTCCTCACACCTCCGATCACCCCAACAGTTACAACGTTCCTCCACCACCCAAACATCGTACTGTTTTCCCAACACCATAAGTTGTAACACCGTATCAATCGTTCCTCTTCGAACTGTTCTGAGCTTCACTCTAGCCATGTCAAAACGGTGCTTAGCTATGGTAGCTTCGTCAAAATCCAGAAATACCCTAAATCTACCTGCCACCATCTTGAAGCTACTTTCCTCCCAGGCATGAAGTGGGAGGTCGTAAACTTGAATCCAAGTCTCCTTGCTCTCAGAGAGAAGATGCGGTTTCCATGGAATGACTCTTGAATAGCAATGATCCCACCAAGCTTTGTTGCACTTCATCACCTCTTGCAGCTCCCCGTCACATGGGCTTTGAAGTAGAACCATGTCCCCCCCCATATAGATAACTTTGACCTCGTGATGACCCTCCAGTAGAAGCCTTTCTTGAAATGTATGAAAATCTACATTACAGTTAAGGAATCCTACCAAACTCTTCTCCAGCAAACACAAGGAATCTTCATTAACCTTTAGTTCAATAGGAACTAGGTCCTTCATGCTCAGCAGCCGGTTGTTCTTCCTCTCTCCATATTCATCCACAACCTCCAAATCACTACTATTTTGATCTCGGACTAGCAGTGACTTAAAGGAAACACCCTCCATCACCCGCACATTAATGCCTTCCCGCTTCCGATGACTACCACCCTTCTTTACCTCACTCTCCGTCTTTTGCTCCTCTTTCCCAAATCTAGCTCGATTCACACGTATTTTGTACGTGCCATGCCAGACATTTTCCAAGCTCTTGCTCAGCTCCCCCACATCCCTAACCTCCTTAAATTTGACAAAGCCAAATTTCCTTCCCCATTTGTCCACCTTCTTCGGAATATAGACGTCACTAACACTACCATACTTAGTGAACAACTTCCAAATATCACCCCAACCCAACTCCTCCGGAAAGTTTGAAATATAGAAGGAGGTTGAGATTTGATCCATCCGGTGATGATAACTCGTCACCCTTTTCCGGTCTCCCACACCTTCTCCTCCCTTCCCCACTCTATCTCTCTCTAGTTTCTCTCTCATTTAGTTTGATTGTCAAAAAAATAACAAGGACCAATATTTGACTTATACTTTATTTTGCCTATCAAGAAAAAATAAGGATAAATATGTTATTGAATTAAGTTTTACATTTAGAAAAGTGGAAATTGAATAGTACTATAAAAATGAAAAGATTCATATATTTAATATCAAAATATTTTGAATAAAAGTGTTGTATATATAATTCGTAAAACATGCTTTTAAGTTCAATATAGATGATTTTCCGAACAACTCTCTCATGACCCAACATAATATTTTTTTTGGTTTACAATGAGCTGGGATTCGAATCCAGAATCTATAACTTGCTACCCAAATCCCTCACCACTAGACAAAATCTAGTGGCTTACCCAACATAATATCAAATTATACAATTTTAAAGTATACAATTTCATGATTATTTAATTTGAATCGTCTAAAATTTATACATATAGATGATTAATCAATTTACAAATATAGGTGATTAATCAATTTATACAATTTTAAAATTTTTATTTAGTATAAAATTTCATGATTATTTAATTTGAATCGTCCGATTTTAATTTAACAATAAAAAATATATTGACAATATAATTGCACCTTATTTTGAGTGCATTCAAACTCAATCCATACATTTTCCTATATATTTCGTTTAATCTAGACTCAAATGGTTAATAAACTCAAACAAAAATCATTTGAAAGAATTCAATTTCGATCCCTAATAAAAATAATATTTTATCATATTATATTTACCTTACAGCAAAACTCTCAATTATCAGGATTACCTTTCTCTATTCTTTTTTTGAAGCAGGATCACATTTCTCTAAAAACTAATAGGATTAATATAAAAAATAAAAAGCACTAAATACCGCTGAGGTGAGTTGTATGAAATGAAATGGCTTGCGGTATAAAATCAGAAATGTATCATTGCTAAACTATACTATAAAGTGTTCTTTGAGGATTTATGTTTTCTCAATTGTAGTAGTAGTTTTGTTAGGTTGGACATATGAGAAAGGCCCTTATATATATAGTAATCTATTTATTTTATTTTTTAAATAGTTTTGTGGATAGAAATTCATCTTTTAAAATAAAAAAGGAATTATATATAAAATATAATATTTCTATTAAGTAAATTTACTTATAGGAATATATATAGTATTACCTAATTAGGCTTTGTTTGGCAAGCATCAAAAACTAGCTTATAGTTTATATCTTATAGCTTATAAGTTAAAAGTCATGTTTGGTAACAGTCTTTTGAGAAAGAGCTTATACCTTATTTTATTGACTTATAGCTTATTTTTCATAAGCTATTTCAAATAGCTTATAGCTTATAGCTTATTTTCATAAGCTATTTCAAATAGCTTATAGCTATTTGAAATAGCTTATGAGCTTATAGCTTATCATTTTTTCTTCCATTTTTACCCTTGTGTCAAATATATTATATTATTATGTTTATAAGAATTTTTACATGGTTGAATTAATTTTAAGTGTCACAAGTTGTCAAGTGTACATGTACATTTTGCTGTAAAAAGTATATTACATTAAAATAAAAAAACTAAAATAAAACTTTAGCTTACACAAATTAATTTGATAATATTATTCAATGTTTTAATAATAATATATAAAAGATTATTACATTAATACATCTAAATTATCATCTTAAATACTACATTAATAAATCTAAATTATTATCTTAAATACTACATTAATAAATTTAAATTATTATCTTAAATATAATTGTATATTATTAATTATAAATGTGCTTTTATGTCATTTTACACTTATCAGCTAGTTGAACCGCTAATTTTACCAAACACTGCAATTAGCTTATCAGCTATAAGCAATCAGCTATCAGTTATAAGCTATAAGCTAGGGGTGTAAGCGGATCAAAAAAATCCAATTGAACCGATGAACCAATCCAATCCAAACCGAAAAAAAAAACCGACTTTTTTTGTTCGGATCAAAAACCGAACCGAACCAATTGAAAACCGATGTGGTTTGATTCGGTTCTCGGTTCCGTTTTCAAATCCATTGGATTGAACCGAACCAAACCGATACCTATAATAGAATCAATTTTAACCTATATGTGATTAGAATAGCAACCAACATGCCCTGATTTAGTTTTGATTTTGGGTTTTCAAGTAATTGTTATATAAACATGCCCTAAATTTAAGCTTATAACTATGTGAATTTAAGTTTTGACTTTTTAACTATGTAAATATAAGTTTTTGTAAATATAAGTTTTTGATAATTTATGAGTTTCCAATATGAACTGCGATTCCTTTATTATTGTGTATGATGATATTTGATTACGAATTGTCGAAAAAATAATAGTAGAAAAAAATAATAGCAGGAAAAATATTACAAAAAAAAAATAATATTACAAAACCGATCAAAGTACCCGAACCAAACCGATTAGTTTGGTTCAGTTTCATTTTTTAAAAACAGGACAAACCGATCCAAACCGAACCAATTGAGTACACATTGGTTCGGACTTTGGATTTATCAAAAACCGATCCAAACCGGTCCAATTACACCCCTAATATAAGCTATCAGCTAACTTATCAGCCATAAACTATTTTTACCAAATAAAGCCTTAGTCAGAGTGAATGTATGTGTTTTTTTTTTCAACAGTAAACATATGAGAGTATAGGTCCATTATTTTTTCCGTTGTTTTTAGAATTTTTAAAATGCATCTAATATTTTCAAAATAAAAATGTCAAAACATTTTTTCATTGTCTTCGAAACCTCATTCTTTCCAACTTAATTTACATTTTATCTCTACCACAAATTAACTAACATAAGTCTTATTTTGTTGTTATCAATTTAAAACAAACAAATTTAAAAGCTGAAAATGTTTTAGAAAGTAAATATGCCCTTAAATTTTAAGAGTTCTATCATTTTCCATAAAATTTTGAAGTGTTATATTCAAGCACTGTGGCATATATTCCATGGTCCCTCCTCACAGGTCTTTTGGTTCTTATGGTTTTGGTGAATAGACACATATGAGATCCACAGCCTTGTATTACTCACTTTTTAAACCGACCCACTATAAATTAGTATCATATATATTCCAAAATATCAATAGCACAACAAAGTCTTCACTCTTCACAATTTCCAAATTTATATAAACTCTCCTTCATATTCATAGCATGCGATTGAACTAATTGAAAGCTCCATCCAAACTCTTTTATGGTTTTGGACTTGAAAGGAAGTTGAAATCGACATATTGTTGGCATTTATTGATCAATTTTCTTTAACCCTCTAATCTCATCATGAGAAGGACCAAAATATATAATTTGGAGTTTGACCACGAAATAAATAAAATCTAATCAAAATAGTTCATTTCAAAAATCAAATTCAAATTTTTTCAAACAGTTCGTCGTAAGGGAATTATATTATTCATTTGAATTCAATTATTTGTAAGTTGATTTTTTTTTTTTCAATTTTTTTAGACTTTGTTTGTGAATTGGGTTTTGGAAGGGAATGGAGGGGAAGACTTATTTTTCTTTGGTAAATTAAAAACATTATAAAATACTTTTAAAAATAATTTTAAGTGTGATTGAAGTATTATGTGATAACATATCTTTCTTCTTTCAATTATTATTTTAAAATAGTAATTATAGACATACAATTTAGAAAATAAAAATAAGCCTACAAGAAAAAAACGATTTTTTGGCCGCCAAATTGTAGCCACAAAGTGGCAAAAACGGCCACAAAATGGAAAAAAGCGCCCATTTTGTGGCAGCTAGAGCGGCCGGAAAAACCGTGGCCGCAAAGTGTTAGCGGCGGCCAAAGCGGCCGCAAAATTTGAGGTGTGTCTGACACAATAATTACCGGCAGCCAAAGCGGCCGCAAAAAGTTGGCGGGAAAAATTCTGGATATTGGTTACCGGCGGCCAGGACTGCCGCAAAATCTGCGAGTTATATAACTTAGCGGCGGCCTGAACCATCGCAAATTATGCAGAATTTTTTTTTTTTTAAAAAAATTTATTTAAATAATTTTTTTTAAAAATAATAATTTTACATAAAAAAAATGTATTTTATTTAAATAAAAAATATTAAACTAAACATACAATAAAAAACATAAATTAGAAATATAAAATTCAATAACAAATAACAAAGTACGATAATTGTGATACATTACAAACCAAATACGATACATAGTCGAAATACGGGATTAATGTCATAAGTTACAAACCAAATACGAAAGTTGAAATAAGCGATAATTGTGATATAAGTTACAAACCAAACACCACGATAATTCCACAAACTTAACAAAATAAAATTCCAACATGCACAAATATCATGTACCAGATAAAATCCAAGAGGCCCAATAACACAATGACCCAATAAACGGCCCAAGCAATTCAAATAAATGACTTGGCGGGAAAGGTAAGGCGCGGGTGAGATACAAGACTAGGGGTGACGCCCCCAGGTTATGCTCACGTCGCCTAAAAGGAGTTAACCACCCACTACCACCACTTAAACACGGAGGAGAAGAAAAACCGCCCATAACCACCCCTGTAACACGGTGGATACTGCGGAAACCACCCACGACCTCCATTGAGAGGAGTGGGGCGGTTTATAGATATTTTCCGACTGTAATCCTCCTCTATAAATAGAGGGGAAAAACCCATTGTAAAAGGTTCAACTTTTTGGTAAATATAAGATTCTGGTATCATTATTACGCATTAATATACTTGGACTCACCCCCCATACATTTTTACCAGAACATTTTGGCGCCCACCGTGGGGCTGCGGTAAAACGATTCCCAGCCTACCACTAAAACCAAACAACTTAAGAAATCCTCCTCAAGAAATGGCAGGAGGAACACCCGCAAATGAAAACCAAAACCACCTAACCTTGACGGATGCAGTGGCGGAATTACGACACTTGCAGGCCAAGGTTAATGAGATAGACAAAGAAAAAGCAAACAAAGTGGATGAAACGGAGGAGAACAATATCACCAACTCCCAACCACTTGCACAAAACCTCTGGGACGCGAGGGTACCAGACAATTTCAGAACACCCCATCTCCCAGACTTCGATGGAAAAATGGATCCAACAGAACACCTGATGGCGGTGGGTACTAAGACCGCCATCATCGGTGCAGCGGATCATCTGAAGTGCAAACTCCTCCCAGGCACACTGAAAGATGCAGCCCTGAGATGGTATATGAATCTGCCCAAAAATTCCATAGAAAGTTTGACAGATTTTCAACAAAAATTCACGCAACAATTCGCCGGTTCCAAACACATAAAGGTAACGGCAACCAGTTTGTTTTCCCTACGACAAAACCACAACGAGTCGCTGAGGGAGTACTTGGCGAGATTCTGCGAATCCACAAGCAAAGTAAGCAACCCAAACCAGGAAATGTTCGTCTCCGCCTTCCATCACGGCCTTAAGGCGGGACACTTCAATGAATCTCTGGCACAGAAGCCAGCAACATCCATGCAAGAAGTAACAAGAAGAGCAGAAGGCTACATAAAGGGGGAAGAGAGTAATGCTGAGAAGCGGATGAGAGACGCCAGAGAAAGAGGCTCAGTCAATAGAGGAAACGGCCAGAGTGAGTTCTATCACCATCAGAGACGCCCAATTCCCAACCACCACGGAGTTGAGCGTCACAGGAAGCTATACCAACCCCCAAGACATTTTCAGGAAGATAGAAAGGAGTACACACCACTCAACCGCGCCCGGGTCTACATCATGAACGAAATCCTTGAAACCGGATTAGGACGATTACCTCCACAAAGAAGCAAAGACCACACCATGTGATTGAACCCCAACGCCTGGTGCGCCTATCATAGATGCAGGGGCCACGATACTGAAAAGTGCTTCAGGCTAAGGGACTTAATTGAAGAACTGATAAAGAGCGGTCACCTGAGGAGGTTCATAGAAGATGCCGCCGCAGGAAAAGTGGTTATCCCGAAGGTGCAACCCAACCATCCAAAGGATCGCTCGGAAGGAGAAGATCCAGGCAAAGGAAAGAGGATCTCCGTGAATACCATTGCAGGCGGATTTGCAGGAGGTGGAGAATCCTCAAATGCTAGAAAGCGTTATGTAAGAAGGATGGATCAAAATGAGAAGTTTATAGGACATACGGCAACAACGCCCGTCCCCGATTTATTATTCACTAAAGAAGACAAGAGAGAAGTCATGCCACACGATGACGACCCCCTTGTGATACAAGTGCAAATACTAAACTGTGACGTAAAAAGAGTGCTGATTGACTCGGGAAGTTCAGCAGATATCATGTACTGGGAAGCCTTTAAAGCGATGCAACTGTCAGATGAACACCTGTTGCCCTACAACGGCACGTTGGTAGGCTTCGCCGGCGAACAAGTAGAAGTTATGGGATATACCACCCTCTTGACTACGTTTGGAGAAGAGGAGAACGCCAAGACTATCAAGGTGAGATATTTGGTAGTCAAAACCCCATTCACATCATACAACATTATCATTGGAAGGCCGGCCTTCAACACACTGGAGGCGGCATTGTCAACCCTCTATTTGTCCATCAAATATCCCTTGGACAACGGAAATGTAGGAACGATTAGAGGAGACCAAAAGCTGGCGAGGAGATGCTACGAGTCTAGCCTGAAGATCAGGCACAAACAAAGCAAAAAGACAGAAACGATGGCGTCACCCAAAAAAGGAGGCGAAGTTAACATGATCTCGCCCCTAGACCTTGATCCAAGAGAAGATTTTACAGAAAGAAGAATGAGTCCCATTGAGGAATTATAGTAAGTCCAAATTGGCGACATGCCACACCAAGTGACCAACGTTGGAACCACTTTGAAACCAGATGAAAAAGAAAAGATCGTGGCCATGCTAAGGAAGAACATAGACCTTTTTGCATGGAAACCATCTGATATGCCAGGAATTGACGAGAGCGTGATAACACACAAACTATCCATCGCGCCCAACGTCAAGCCCGTATCGCAAAGAAAGAGGAAGATAGGAGAGGAAAGAAGGACAGCAGTCAATGAGGAAGTAGAAAAACTGAAAGCAGCAGGCTTCATCAAAGAAATAAAATATCCGTCATGGCTGGCAAACGTAGTGATGGTAAAGAAAACGAATGGCAAATGGAGGATGTGCGTGGATTTCACGGACTTGAACAAAGCTTGCCCAAAGGATCCATACCCTCTGCCTAACATAGATAGGCTTATTGACGGAGCCTCGGGATACAAGATGTTAAGCTTTATGGATGCCTACTCAGGATACAACCAGATAAAGATGAATCCTGCAGACGCGCCTCACACGGCTTTCATGACTAATACGTGCAATGTCATGAAGAACGCTGGCGCCACCTATCAAAGGCTAATGGATAGAGTATTTTCGGAGCAGATAGGCAAAAATGTGGAAGTGTACATAGATGATATGGTAGTGAAGACCACAGAAGATGGCGAACACGACAAAGATTTAGGCGACATCATCGCCTCAGTTAGAAAGTACAACATGCGATTGAACCCTGCGAAGTGCTCTTTTGGAGTTCAATCAGGAAAATTCTTAGGCTTCATGCTCATGAATAGAGGCATAGAAGCTAACCCAGACAAATGCCAAGCCATAATCGACATGAGAAGCCCAACGACAGTGAAGGAGGTCCAACAACTAGCAGGGAGGATAGCAGCCTCATCAAGATTTTTATCCTGCTCAGGAGAGAAAGCATTCCACTTTTTCTCCACTCTAAGAAAGAGTGAAAGATTCATATGGACGCCTCAATGCGAAGAAGCTTTTCAAAAGCTTAAAAGTTTCTTGGCGTCACCGCCAATATTAACTCGCCCTCAGAAAGGAAACACCCTATACCTTTACTTGGCTATTTCGGACAACGCCCTCAGTTCAGCGTTGGTGCAAGAAATCAAAGGTGAAGAGAAGCCAATATATTTTGTGAGTAGAACATTCAAAGGCGCTGAAGCCAAATACCAGAAGATAGAGAAGCTATCCTTGGTCGTTGTCATCACGGCGAGGAAACTGAGACAATACTTTCAGAGTCATAAAGTAGTGATCAAGACGGACTATCCAATAAAGAAAGTCCTAAGGAAGCCCGATCTAGCAGGGAGAATGATGGCATGGGCAGTAGAATTATCAGAGTTTGATATAACCTTCTCCCCTAGGGGCGCAATAAAATCGCAGATTCTGGCGGACTTCATACTGGAATTATCAACCCTGCCAAAAGAAAATAGTGAGGAACCTTGGACACTTTCAGTAGATGGTGCGTCTAACCTAAAAGGAAGTGGAGTAGGAGTGGTCCTAGAGGGACCTGATGGAGTACTCATAGAACAATCTCTGAGATTCGCCTTCAAAGCAAGTAACAACCAGACTGAGTATGAAGCCCTTCTCGCTGGAATGAAGTTGGCAAAGGAGATGGAAGTCACGGACCTCAGAGTAAAAAACGATTCACAGTTGGTAACCAACCAAGTGTCAGGAGAATTTCAAACAAGGGATCCCCAGTTAATTAAATATTTAGAAAAGGTAAATAAATTAGCGAAATGCTTCAATTCATTTCAGTTGATCTATGTACCTAGGGAGCAGAATGCTAGGGCGGACTTACTATCCAAGCTCGCCAGTACCAAGAAACCTGGGAGCAACAGGACCTTCATCTAGGAAACTATAGCAAACCCAAGCATCAACGAAGAGGAGACTCACATGATCATAGAAGAGGAGGATTGACGAACTCCCATCATCAAATACTTACAGAAGGACGAACTCCCCAGACCAAGAGAATAAGCATACCGAGTCAGAAGAATGGCGTCATGGTATTCCATGCTGGGAGATAAGCTATACAAGAGGGGATTCTCAGGCCCTCTGCTACTATGCGTAAGCAAAGAGGAGGCCAAAGGAATCCTAGAGGAAGTTCATGAAGGATCATGTGGAAGCCACATAGGGGCGAGGTTATTGGCAGGCAAGATCCTCAGGGCAGGATTCTTCTGGCCAGAGCTACACAGTGACGCTGCAAGATACGTAAGGGCATGCGATAAATGCCAGAGATTCTCAAACCTACACTACGCCCCAGGAGAACCCCTCAAATCAGTCCTTTCACCTTGGCCCTTCTTCATGTGGGGCGTAGACATATTGGGCCCTTTCCCCACCTCATGGAAACAAGCCAGATGGATCATAGTGGCAGTGGATTATTTCACCAAGTGGGTAGAGGCGCAGCCTTTATCGAGCATCTCGGCAGAACAGGTAAAGAAGTTCTACTGGAGAAGGATTATATGTAGATTTGGCCTTCCCAAATACATCGTGTCAGATAACGGGACGTGAGAAGGTAGTCACGTTTTGCAGAGAGAAAGGAATTCAGAATACCTTCATATCAGTTGAGCACCCTCAAGCCAACAGGCAAGCTGAATCAGCCAACAAGGTCATATTAAAAGCCCCGAAAAGAAGACTATCAAGCAAAGGAGAAGCTTGGGTGGCTCACCTCACCGCCATATTGTGGTCCTATCACACAACTCCACAATCGTCAACGGGAGAAGCACCATTCACCATGGTATATGGCGCTGACGCCATGATTCCAGCAGAAATAAATCCTCCGAGTTGGCGGCGTGAAACCACGACGGCTCAGGAGAATAATGAAGCGTTGCAGGAAAACTTTGACCTGATACAAGAGTTAAGAGACAAAGCACACTTCAGGGAATTCGCCACAAAGCAAAGAGTAGGCAAGAAGTACAACACGAGAGTAATTCCAAGAAGATTCAAAGAGGGCGACTTAGTTCTGAAAAGACCGATGGGAAAAGACAAAGGAGGAAAATTGGCAGCAAACTGGGAAGGCCCATTCAGAATCAATGAAGTCTTTGAAGGCGGAGCGTACAGGCTAGAGACCATGGAGGGCGAGGTCCTACATAGGACATGGAACATCTCCAACCTCATATTTTATTACAGCTGAGCCAACAACGCCTGGAAGGCGAGACGAAATACAAGAAGCACCATCAACCTCGCCTCGCCACCCAAGAGATATTTCCTGCTTTTATTTGTTTTCTGTTTTTATTTTTTAAAGAAAATGCATGAGGATGTAGTACTGACTTAAACAAATTTTAATAAAGTGATGAGAAACTCTTTTCTCTAGCGAAAGCAGGAGTTTTTAACGAGACTCGTCATTCAAAATGCAAAAAAGTCTTCCATTAATCAAAAAGAATTGTTGTTACAATGTTTGCAGATGACTTATTATATTATCTAAATCTTATTCTTGAAGGTGACAAAGGAAGAAAAAGCGTTGAAACACCATGACGTTATCCCTAAATCTTACAAGTTGGATACGTCTAAAATAGAAACGGCGATACCCCTAAGTCTTACGAGCTGGGTACGACGGAAAAGCGTTGGAACACCAGGGCGTTATCCCTAAATCTTACGAGTTGGATACGTCTAAAATAGAAACGGCGATACCCCTAAGTCTTACGAGCTGGGTACGACTGAAAAGCGTTGAAACACCAGGGCGTTATCCCTAAATCTTACGAGTTGGATACGTCTAAAATAGAAACGGCGATACCCCTAAGTCTTACGAGATGGGTAAGACGGAAAAGCGTTGAAACACCAGGGCGTTATCCCTAAATCTTACGAGTTGGATACGTCTAAAATAGAAACGGCGATACCCCTAAGTCTTACGAGCTGGGTACGACGGAAAAGCATTGAAACACCAGGGCGTTATCCCTAAATCTTACGAGTTGGATACGTCTAAAATAGAAACGGCGATACCCCTAAGTCTTACGAGCTGGGTAAGACGGAAAAGCGTTTAAACACCAGGGCATTATCCCTAAATCTTACGAGTTGGATACGTCTAAAATAGAAACGGCGATATCCCTAAATCTTACTAGTTGGATACGACGGAAAAGCGTTGAAACACCATGGCGTGATTTGTAAATCTTACGAGTTGGACACGTCTAAAATAGAAACGGCGTTATTCCTAAATCATACGAGTTGGATAAGACGGAAAGAAAAAGGCGCACATAGCAAGACGCAGGTGACGTCAAAAACAAACACACCGTGCATAGAGGGTTAAGCCCAGTATTCGCCAAAGAAAATCAGAGGTACAGTGCATGTCGTTCTTTAATCATTTTTAACAATAATATAACGTAACAGTGCAGAAAAGGAAGCGATGCTAGAAAAGGATTCATATTAACAAAGAACCACATTTCATTGATAAGAGAGATTACAATGAAATCATGATACAAATTCAAAGACAGAAATAAGGAAAATCACAGGGAAATCAAGATACAAATTCAAAGAAAATAAAGAAGAAATCCTAATACTAACAAAGGATCCCCAGTCGCCAAAGGATCCAGCTTCTTCAACAGGAGAAAGAAACCTGAAGACAGGCTCATCAGTTCCTCAGTTCCCCAAGATCCTAATCCCTCTATCAAGAGGAAGAAATCAGGTGGAAGGAACAACTCATCAGAGCAGAATTACTCAGGAGTTTTCCCTAAGGCCTTTTGTGTTTTCTTCCGTGGTTTTTCCTTAGTTTCCACGGTGATCTGGGATCCTTCTTCTCCACCAGAAGATTGGACATCAGGAGAAGACTCCCGGGGATCATAAGTCCTCAAGAATTAAGTGTAATCTTCATCGGCGGAACCAGAAGAATCTGACGAAATGGCAATAGTCTCCATTTTGATTTTAGAAGAAGGTTTATCTCGCCCAAGTTTAGAGACGGATGCTCCTTCCTTATGTTTCTTTTTCTGAGACTTTGATCTGGAAACTACACCCTTCTTCGTGGGTTTATTTTTGTTATCCATGGAAGGATCAGAGAAAATGAAAGTGAAGAGAAAGTGGAAATATATGAGGCTATTTATAAGAAGTTGTTGGACGATTCGCAATAAATGCATGCAAAAAAGTTACAACTACCCATGTTTGAATGCATGGAAAACGACACAGTGCTTTAATGGTTATGTTGACCACATTGGTAACTGCGAAAGAATCCTTGGGAAACGGTACAAGGGCGACACTGTCATCTGGAGGCATCACGCCCAAGTATTCATATCGCCTCGCCCATTCGAGTATACAGGCGAGAAGATTTTTAGACAAGCAAATATTATCAAAACACGACAAAAACAATAGAAGAAACGCAAGCAAGTAAATAAAAAGTACTGTGATTATGACCACAACAGGGCAAACAAACATTGTCATCCAGCCACAGCAGGGCATACAAAAAATTCGTCAAAGGCCACAAAGGGCATACAGGATTAAGATATCAAAATTACACGAAAACAGAAATCATGGAGTAGAGTATGAAGGAGGAACATAAGGAACCAGCTGGCCATCCTTGATAACCATCAGAGCATTAGCCTCGCCCAGGGTTTCAGCATCAATGTCAGGGAACAAGATCTTCACTGGCTCCAGGGCGAAGTTAAAACCCTCATCAAATTGAGCCTCAATGCTTTCTTCCAAGTTTGCCTTCTCCTCCGTCCAGCCTTCCTTTTCTTTCAGAAACCCTTCTTGCTCACGGACCAACTCCTCAAGGCGAGCGTCCTTACCAGAAGACGCCTCCTTCAACGCCTTCACCTCCAGGGCGTGCTCATCCTTCAACTTCTTCAGCGCCGCCTCGTGGTTCTTCTCCAACTCATCCAAGGTTTTCTTACTCTCTGCTTTGGCAACCTCTATGTCAGCAATGAACTTGTTTTGAGTAGACTTGACTTTCTCCTCCATGACGTCCAACTCCTTGTGAACCACCTTCATCTTCTCCTGGGCAGTCAAAACTTCATGTTTTTGGCGAGACACCAAAGCATAATTCATCAGAAATCCTTTGAGCTCGTACCCCAAGGAGAGCCTCAGCAATTCATCAGTGGGAGTGGAGCCAAACCTAGCACCCCCACCAGACATACTCACCACCTTCTCTATGAACACTTTGGGGTTGAAAAGGGGATCCCAAGGAGAGGGAATGGACTCAGTTGAAGCAGTAAGAGGAGGAGGAGAGACAACATTCTTATCAGCAGCAGCACGAGGAGACGGCGTCTTCTCTGCATCTTCTTCTTCTTGCGGAGATACAACGTCCACGCTGGACCCCGCCACAGTGCTGGAAGACCTCAACTTCTTCTTGATGGGCTGCTCGCCCTTTGAACTCGCCTCAACCTCAGTGCTCTTTCCTGGAATATGGACAGAGATCCGCCCCTCATTCTTTCTTTTATTTTTGGCCTTGGGGGCATCAACATCCGCCACGATCAGCTGGCTCAAAGGGTCAACACTGACCACGACTTCCCCAGAAGCAGTAGCGGTGGCCTCCTTCTCCTTTTTGGCCCGAGACCTCAACAAGAATTCCATCCTCTTGTCTTGAGAAACAGATTTCATTCTATCTGCAAACACAAAAGAAACAGTTAGTTGCCAGAAACAAATAAACAATATTGAAACAGGAAATCACTAAAATACTTACCCATATTATCTTCCAAAGATTCTATACGACCCTCGGCGTTAAGGAGGTCGCCCACATTCAAGATACACAACGTCTCAATATAGGCGACGCACTCCCTCTCAAACTCATCCAAACACTCATAACGGGTCCCTTTGATAACACGAGGGTTAGGAGTCCAATAGAAAGGAAACAGAGGCTCTTTGTTTTCATCAAACATCACGTCGGGGAAAGAGTCCCCGCCGCGGACACGCAAGAAGGTATCCTTGAAGTTTTTGAAGTTGGAAGTGTAAAGTTTGAAATGCTTACGGCCTGGCTGACTCGATAGATAAACCAGAGAGTCAGGGGGAGACATTTTTTATGGTAAAAAAGGAGAAAAAAACGGCTACTGAAGGCTTCTCTATCTCCAACCCTAAGCAAGCCAGTTGGAAGGCCTTCATATAGCCCCAACTATTGGGACTTAGTTGGCAGGGGGCAACGTTTAAGGTTCTGAGCATAGAAACCTCAAAAGGGGTGAAGGGAAACCATATGTTGAAGGAATTAATGATGGAAGTCTACATGTAAAAGAAGTGGGGTGATTAGGTGTTAACGTCAGTAACGATCTCATCCTCGCCCACGGTTTCGGTAATGACATCGTTCTCATCCTGAGAACCTGATAAAATGGTCTTCCGTCTAAAGGCCAAAACAGACTCCTAGGTTAGGTACTTTGAAGATACTTCCATGGTCTCAGGAGGACTCTGGGCGACGAAGATGGCTAGAGTAGTATCCCTTCGTTTTCCTGTGAAAGACGAAGGCGAGATTATCACACAGTCACTATCACTACTCTCAGAATCACTAGAGCTAAACGGAACATTCATCAAAGACTTAAAGTAACCATCATAATCAAGAGAACCATCGGCCCTTGTATGATGGTTACGTATCTGGATTTCTAAAGCAGAACCACGATGAGGGATTTTGGTAAAACCCCCCTCTTCATCATCGCTCAGACTTCGCAAGATAACCATTTTTTCCTATTGTAAACCCTATAAATCAAAATGGATCACTAAAAAGGGAAAGGATAAATATGAATACAGAAATAGAAGTTACCTTAAAAATCAGAAGTAAGGAAGTAGTGGGATCGTGCGAACGGAAGTTGACCGAGAAAATAACCGCCAAAGGGGTGTTTGAAATTTTTCAGCGAAAAGGCAAAGGGAAAAGAGTTGAAGAAAGAATACCAAAAGGATGGTGAAGTCCCTGTTTTATAGGAAAGGATACTAGTAAGTGGAGGGTAAATTGAAACGTCCTAATACCCAATGGTTAAAAGAAGGAACCCACACGCGTGTCAGCGGTGACGTGTAAACACAGACACGTATCCCCAGACAAGGCGAGAAGGCCAAACGTTTGAAATTCAACGACATCGCCAACGGGCGAGATCAAGCGTACCATAAGAGTTGGTTAAGAATACATGGCGGAAAAGAAATTAGCGAATTAAACGAAAGGTACCACTTCATTCATTCATTAAAAAAGAGTACGAAATTACATAGGGTGGCGGAGCGAACTCAACGCCATTTGAAGGAAATTCAAGAAAAAACAACATACAACAGAAATGAAACAAAACTACTTAAACGCCTTATAAGCAGCCTCGACGGCACGGGTGTGGCAGTCTTCCATTAAGCCTTTCTGTTTCTTCGCCGCGTCGGAGTCTAGGGCGATCTTTCTCATATCGTCGGTAAGGGCGTCATCCTTCTCTTGAAGACGGCATAAGTGGGAGCGAGTTCGGATCAATTTGGCGACATCGTATTGGATGTCCATCTGCAGATTCCTTTTTCTCTTCAGAAGGGGCCTAAGCTGGCTCTCCAACTCATCAATCCTGTTGTCTATGGCCTGCTCCGCTGAGAGGGAAAGGGCCATTACCTCTTCCTGAGTTTTTATGCGCTCTTTGGTCACTTCAATTCTTTTCTCCAAAGCCTCGGCAAGTTCTTTTTGGCAATGCTCCACGTTCTCGGTGGTCACGATAAAAGCGCCGTCATCCAACAACCTCTTAGCCAGTTCCTGCACCACGGCCAGAAAGTCACGTTCCTTCTCTGTCAGCCTCCAGGAATAATCTTGCAACTCTTTCACCATAGAGGAGAAGTCTTCCACCTGGTCCAGTAGGTCGTCAGTGTCATAGTACAGCATGTTCCTCAACTGAAGCAAAACGGGCATGGCAGGTGATTCCAGGCTAAAGGCAGGAGAAGTCATAGCTAAAATATGAATGACGCAAAGAACAGATGAAGGATGAGGAATGAGAAAATTTGTCTACAGCGAAGCTCCTATTTATAACTAAAGAAGAGAGAGCGTGATCAAGAGTAGTGGGCAGTTACCTCACCACGTCCGGCCACAATCACCACTTCGCCTCTTTGAGCCTCGTGCTTGGGGGGCTGTGTACCGGACAAAATTCAAGATGCCCAATAACACAATGACCCAATAAACGGCCCAAGGAATTCAAATAAATGACTTGGCGGGAAAGGTAAGGCGCGGGCGAGATAGAAGACTAGGGGTGACGCCCCCAAGTTATGCTCATGTCGCCCAAAAGGAGTTAACCACCCACTACCACCACCTAAACACGGACGAGAAGAAAAACCGCCCATAACCACCCCTGTAACACGGTGGATACGGCGGAAACCACCCACGACCTCCATTGAGAGGAGTGGGGCGGTTTATAGATATTTTCCGACTGTAATCCTCCTCTATAAATAGAGGGGAAAAGCCCATTGTAAAAGGTTCAACTTTTTGATAAATATAAGATCCTGGTATCATTATTACGCATTAATATACTTGGACTCACCCCCCCATACATTTTTACCAGAACATATCCCTTTATGCATTTCCACTTGTCCTTCCTCCACTTCTTCCTTTTGTTCTTCCGCCTCCTGTGGCACTTCCGGTTGTCCTTCCACCACTTCCACTTCTGCCTCCGCTTGCCCTTCGGCTGGGTACATTAACTTCATTTACATCGGCGCCAGTAATAGTATTTCCACAAATTGTTGTGCTGAGTAGTGCAACGGTTTTTTTTTTTTTTGGTTAATAGGCTTTTACCCCCTGCAATGTTGGTGAGTTTTGCGTTACCCCCCTATAATTTATTTTTATGATATTACTCCCCTGCAATGTGTTTTTATTTTTTTTGCAGTTCATTGCACCCCCTTGTAATGTTGTTTTGTTTTACCCCCCTAGGGGGTGAAATGAACTGCGGAAAAAAATAAAAACACATTGCAGGGGGGCAATATCAAAAAAATAAATTATAGAGGGGTAACACCAAACTCGCCAACATTACAGGGGGGTAAAAGCCTATTAACCCTTTTTTTTTTTTTTTTAATTCCAGGATTTACAGGCGGTCAAAGCCGCCGCTATCTATAACGGCTATTATTTACCGGCGGCCGCAAAGCGGCCGCTAGTTCCAACAGACGGAAAATTTGAATTTTTACAAGATTTTGCGGCAGCCTAAACGGTCGGTAACGGTAACGGTCAGATTTTTGCAAGCGCTAACTGTAACGGTCGGAAAATATTGTTACTGGCCAGAATTTAGCGGCGGCCTGGACCGTCGGTATATTCGCCACAAAATTTTGCGGCGGCCAAGGCCGCCGGTAACCCGTCCGTATTTAAAAATAAAATTTGAATTTTGTGGTGGCCAGTAAGTTACTGGCTGCCAAAGCGGCCACTAAATTATTATAGGATCCGCCAAAAAATGAGGGTTTTCTTGTAGTGAATTCCCCTTCCTTCCCCTCCAAAATTTAACTCACATACAAAGCCTTAAGAAAGTAATAGTATTGTAATATTAAGGACTTTGGTTATAAACTCAAGCCCTCATTCGACTTTGGTTTAAACTCAACCAACCAGCACACCCAAGAAATTTTATTGTTCCCTTTTGAACAACTCCAAATAAACATTCACCATAATTTGGTGAGATTCGTCACTTTAACTGACATTTTCAAAATCAAGAGATAGAATATAAGTGTATGGTTGGACCTTCAAAGGAGATTGAATAACCCAGAGTTCTCAATTGCATCGGATGGTGCTATGCTGTATGAAGGGAGATTGTGTGTACCAAATGACGATGAGTTAAAAAGGATGATTCTTGATGAGGCACACAAAAGTGGATTCTCGATTCATCCAGGATCCACCAAAATGTACCACGACTTGAAACAGAACTACTAGTGGCCGAACATGAAGGCAGAATTCGCTGATTTTGTGTCTAGATGTTTGGTTTGTCAACAAGTGAAGATTGAACACCAGAAACCTGGAGGTCCGTTGCAACCGTTAGAAATTCCAGAGTGGAAGTGGGAACACATCACTATGGATTTCGTTGGAGGTTTACCCCGAAACCAGAAGGGCCAAGATTCAATCTAGGTAGTTGTGGATAGATTGACCAAGACAGCTCATTTCATTCCTGTGAAATCTACCTATAAGGCCACACAGTATGCTGCTATTTTTATAGAACATATTGTGAGGTTGCATGGTGTACCCCTCAGCATCGTTTCAGATCGTGATCCAATCTTTACTTCTAGGTTTTGGAAAGCCTTCCAGCATGCGATGGGTACTCGGTTGAGAATGAGTACGTCGCATCATCCTCAGACAGATGGACAGTCTGAAAGAACTATTCAAACTCTTGGAGATATGCTTCGTGCATGTGTTTTGGAAGATGGTGGTAGTTGGAGCAACTACTTGCACTTAATTGAGTTTTCTTACAATAACAGTTACCATTCCAGTATCGGAATGACACCGTTTGAAGCTTTGTATGGAAGAAAGTGTAGAACTCCTTTATGTTGGACGGAAGTCGGTGATCGCGGATTGTTGGGACTAGACCTTATTCAAGAGACGACTTTAAAGGTTAAGTCAATCCGTGAGAAGATGAAAGTTGCACAGAGTCGGCAAAAGAGTTATGCTGACAGGAGAAGGAGACCGTTGGAATTTGAGGAAGGAGATCATGTGTTCTTGAAGGTTACTCTGAAGTTGGGATTACGTGGTGTGTTTAGAACCAAGAAACTCTGTCCAAGATATATTGGACCCTATCAGATCCTCCGACGCGTTGGTTCAGTAGCCTATCAGTTAGCTCTTCCTCCTTCTATGTCAGGGCTACACGACGTGTTCCATGTCTCTCAGCTTCGCAAGTATATTCCAGATCCTTATCAGCCAATTGAGATTGAACAGATTGATCTTCAGCCAGACCTAACTTATCAACCTGATCCTGTTCGAATCGTTGATCGAGATGTCAAAACTCTTCGCAATAAGAGGATTCCTATTCTCAAAGTTGAATGGGCGCAGTCTCCAGACGGCGAATACAATTAGGAATTGGAATCCGACATGATGAACAGCTATCCTCACTTATTCTAAGGTAAATTTCTGAATTTCGAGGACGAAATTTCTTTAAGGGGGGTAGTGTCATACCCCATTTTTTGACCACCCCTAATTTCTTCATGTTTATTTAGCTCATTTTTAAGCATGTTAAATTTTTATCATTATTATTATTTATTAATTCAAAATTGCTAAATATAGTATTTTATCCAGTTTACGCTGCTTAACTGTTTCATTTTTAGATAATTAATTATGTGACTTTTTGAATTTTTTCCTTCACCATATATTTTCAAATATACTCTTGTACCATAATTTGCTCATAAACTTGATTTTATTCCCATTTTACCCTTTTCAAAGTTTCAAATATTGAGGTAACTTCTTTTGCAAGTAATCTCCTTTTTCATCCATTTCATCATAATATGTATTATGAGCATGACCAAAAATATTTTGATTCTCATTTGCATTTTTTTTACATATTATATTATTATATTTACATTTCAAATTCAAAAATTCATTTCTTTATCAAAAAGTAACCTTTTTTCATGCAAACTTTTTTTCAATTACTTTCAACCTAATTCATGCATTTTATAAACTCAAAAAATGGACACTTTTGCCCTTGCTCATGCATATTTATATTTTTCACATATTTATTTATTTTCAAAAAAAATGGTTTTAAAATGGTTTAAAATTATTTTCTTCCATCAAATAAATTCCAAAAAATCCCATGATTCTCTCCCAACCATTTGATCTCAGAATATACCTCAAAATTCCATGTGCATCAGATCAATACACATGTACTCTTGATTGAGCATCAACACAAAATATCCATTTTGCAAAAACTCAAGAATACCCCTCTTACTCACACAAAATCACTCTTCTCATGACCTAAATCCCTTCTATAAATACCAACATGTTTTTCTGAGCCAGAGGTTGGAAGATTTGGAGAAGGGAGCAGCTGAAGAACACATCTTTTTTTCTCATTATTCAAAAAATCCCAAAACACAATTTCTTCACGTTTTCTTGCAATTAACACCTCAATCACCTTCTAAAAGCCTTCAGAATCAAAAACCCAGTTCCAATTGGAAGCTTCAGAGGAGGTTTGGAGCTCGTGTTGAAGCTCAAAGTTCGTGAAAAATCCAAGTTGTTCTAGCTTGTTTCTGGTAGCTTTTCTCTTCCTTTTAAATCCTTTCTATCTTATTTTAACATGATAAAGCTATCTGGGTTGTTATTTGATCTTGATTCTTGCTCGTTTATGTGTTTGAGTTTTGAATGATTTTTCGTTTTTCCTTCGTTTTTTAAATTACAGTCATTATTTTGAAAAACTAATTGTACATTTAGAATCCTTGTGAAAAAACGAACAAAACCATATAAGATTTGTCCATTTCTGGGTTGTTTTTATAACTCCGGTGCCGGAAACGGCGCCGGCGACGGCGAAGGACGAACGGAGACGATGATCCATCGTGAGTCTCCGTCCTCGCCAAGTTTAAAACGTAACCGTCGGATCAATCAGACGGCGCGTGTGTTCCTTTGATCGCGCCCGTCAGATCTCATTAAATGAAGATCTGACGGTGGTTAGACGATAGGATCACTACACACGTCCGTACCTGATTTGTGCTAGCTTATGTGCACGCGTGTTACTCATTGATTTCCAGATTTAATCTGGGCCGTTGCTTTGATCTAATGGTGAGCGTGAGAGAACGAACGTGGCCGTCGGATCCTTCCTAGGGAAGATCAGATGGTTGTAAAGCGTACTCTCCCCTGTACGCGTCGTACCAGATCCTGGCCCACATTCATCACAGATTTTTTTTTTTTTTTTGCGTGTTGGGCTTGGGCTGTTTTTTGCTAATGCACCTCCTTTTTATTTTTATTGATATTTACGCCTCCCTCTGCATGAATTTTATTTTCATTATTCTGAGATGTAAATTAAATTCTAAATTATATTTTTGGCCATTTTAGACTGATATGTTGAATTTTTTTTTTAAAAAAAATATTTATTTGATATTTTTGAACATTTTTCCTATTTATTAGTGTATAAATTAAGTTTAGCTTAGTTAATCCTTGATAATATGTTTTATTATTTGGTCTATGATATGATATGAATGGTATGTTGATATTTGGCTTTACATCTTGATTGTAAACCAGATCATGTATTATTTTGATTTCTCTTTGTTTTTATGCTATTTTAATTAGGATTAAATGCTAGAAATTAACTTTAAATAACATGAAATTTATTTCCTTTTGATTGTGTCATGCCATGAGCTTTTAAATGATGCTTGTTGAAGGTTACTCTTTGTTTTTGATTTATTTTACCTTGATTCCATTTTTTATTGTATTAATTAGTGACAATGTTTACATGTTAGGGTTTTAATTAAATTTTAATTGATGCTCTTAATTGCCATGAAAATTATTATATGATTGTTAACATGCTTGATTGTTGTCTCTATGACTTAGCTCTAGGTTTTTGGATTTATGATCACATGTTATATTTTGCTATCTTTTAATTCCATTTAATTAGGATTAATTGTTAATAATTAGCTTAATGTGTTAATAAATTATTTGTCTTATGTTCTTGTTATGCTATGAGCTCTTGATTAATTTTTGTAGATGATTGCCCAATGATTTTGCTTCATTTTTGTCTTAATCACACGATTGATTTTCATTTATTTTATGTTTTATTGCATTAATTAATTATAAGGTTTACATGTTAGTTTTTAAGTGACTTGTTTGATGTTTTAATTTCTTTAATTACCATTAGCTTTGCTCTATGTTTGATAATGTGTTGAATTCTTGTCTCCATGATTTGATTCTAGATTTTTGAGTTAATATGATTAATTTTTAGTAATATGATGCAATTGTAAATTGTTTTCTTTATTCAATTAAAAATAAATATGCATGTATGTGAGTTTGAAAATGTTTGATTTATTGTGGTGATGTTACTATGGTTTGAGGTAGTATTATATGCTTTGATGAATTTTAAATTCCTTTTTTTTTCATTTAATGAGAAAATAAATGCATGTGATTATAATTTGAAAATATGTGTGACGTTGTTTAGTTTACTTTCATTCAATTGTTTATCTTGTTATGAGGTGATGATTTTTACTTTTCTTTGACTCTTTCTTGTTTGTTTTTGCTCTCATGTCTTATGTGTTAATTTCGTTATTAATTGTTATTCACTTTCATGTTTCACACACCACTCATATTTTATTGTTCACCTCACATTCATTTATTCACTATATGCTTTATGTTCATTTTATGCTTCATGATTATTATGCTTTATATTTACGTTTCTAGCATTTACATTATATTATATGCTTTAATTTCATATCCCATTTATTTATGTTTATGTTATTGTTATTATTATTCAAATCCCCTACGCATGTTTCCCCCCCGGTTGTAATTTTAAATGCGCATTATTAGCGCGATTTATTTTTAGTCATTATTTATTGCTTTTACTTGTTTAGTTCTATCCCCCTTTGCATGCTACCCCCCGGATGTATTGTGTGATTTAAATTCCCGCTCATTATTGTTCGTTAGTATATTTAATATGTTAATCCGAAGAAAGGAAAAAACCTCGACCTATATGTGGTTGCAAAAAGTCTAGGCGCGATTCAAATATTTTAGGTTGTTTAGTTAAAGCGTTAGAACTCTCGTTAGAACCATTAACCCTTTTTATCTAAAAAATAGAGGTCAACACCTCTTCTCAAAAATATCCAAAATATATCACTTATCAAAAACTTTTTTTCAAAACAACTTGGATTTTAAACCAAGTCGTTAATCAAACTTTTTCTCAAAAACAATTTGGATTTTAAACCAAGTCCTCAATCAATCAAACTTTATTTTCTTTAGGTGAAAACACTTGATTTTTCAAATCAAGTCTTATTTTCAACTTCAAAACTCATTTTCATTAGATTAAAAAACCTTGGAACTCAAGCCAAGTGCATTTTGTCACTCAAAACTCATTTTCCCAATAAAATACTCAATTAGCCCTAAATCTTATACATATTTTCAAACACATAAAAACAAAGCGCTTAAGATAGAATACAAGAGGTTCCTATAGAGTACTATAGACGCCTAGGGTGCTAATACCTTCCCTTTGCGTAACCAACCCCCTTACCTCGATCTCTTTATTTAGGGTGTTTAACGGACTTTTCTCCCTTCTTCGGAAAAATAAAAGCTCAGTGGTGTATTTAAATATTTTGTGATTCAACGCTTCCTAATAGCTTGACATCCAAAAATCACCGCGACAGGTAGATTGTAACATCCCCAATTTCTAAATTGCCTAATTGATTTTTAATTAGATTAAATCTTTGGAAATTTAAATTAATTAGAGGTGGTTAATTTAATTAAACAAATGATTGAGTGTATTGTGTGTATTAAATTGGAATTTAACTAAACCTAAGTCATACACCTAAACACTAAATTCATGAGTTTTAATTAATTAACCCAATTCAAAATTCCCTCCCTAAATGACTCATTACTCCACCTAATCCTTCTGCACTCACATATCAACACCTCATGATCATACATGAGTCATAATTCCACTTCAATTCAAAACCACTCTTAATATCATGTAAACCAAGGTCTCTCATTCCACTCTCTTCATTTCAGAAATTCTGAGCAACAACCCCTCATTTCTCTCTTCCTTCACGCCAACAACAACAACATCACTTAGTTCCAAAATTCTCCATTTAACACTAACACTATATATTGGCATTTACTATCACATGCAACACTTCCAGCCACTGTATATCAGGAATCCCTCTCCTACAGCTGAGCCCTCAGAGATTCCATCTGCACCATCTCACCTTTCTATGAAAAATCACAAGACAACAACAATGTCATCTCCACCCATTTTTACATCCAATAGCACTACATGCAATCAAAGACCAAGCCAACTCAGTTACTGTTCCATACTTAGAATCAACACTATAAATAACACCAACCTCAGTTCAGATGTTCACCAAACACCATCAAATTCGTAGCTCAATTTAGAGGATTTCTAAAGAGTCAAAAGTTCAATTCTTGGTCTGGGGTCGTGGGGCTTGCTGGGAGCTTGCAGTAGCTGTTGTAGAGCTTAGAACAAGGGTTAAAGCTTCAATTACCAGGTGGGTTCTTAGGCTAGTTTAGCTAGTTTTTCCCAATTTATGAAAATGCATGTAAATTTAGGAATTCATAGGAATAACTGTATGTGTGAAATTAACTCCCAAATTTCATGCTATCCTGTTCTATATCAATTAATATATGTTACTGCACTGTCTTGTATGAGGATTGTAGGTGTTATTTATAAAATTTAATGATTTTCGCAAAACAGAGGCAATTCTGCATGCACTCGCCAGAGCGAGTTGCTAGCGAGCCTTCATGGCGAGCTCCGGGTTCTGGGCTGAAGAACTTCGCCATGGCGGGCATCTGCTCGCCTAGCGAGTTGTTTTGGCCAGTACCTGTAAGTTCGCCATGGCGAGCTTGGTGACTCGCCGTAGCGAGTAAACCCAGAAATGACTCATTTTCCTTATTTTCAAAGTTAAATGGAACACTCGTTTTATATCCTCGTTAGAGATTGATATTCTGCAGAAGCGTATATAATTTGATGTTAAACAGGAGGTCAAATACAGTGGAACACTTAGAGCATTAACCCAAGGAATTAGAATTTTGTATGCGCCCGGGATTGGGAATTATTGGTAGTATGTTATGAACCTAGTGATCAGTCAAATAAAAACATGTTTATGATATCAGTTGGACTTCGTTTTAGATGTTCCATTAGAAATTCATGTGATCTTTATGCCGGAACGCTTTCTGTCCGCGGATAAGGCAAACCCCTGAGACGTGCTCACCTTAGAGGGTTTGCGGTTTAAAATGAACAAGATAAACTTTGTGATACACCTTTATATTATTGCCTATGATAATTATGCTATGGCTATAGATTATGATATGACTGATTAGGAGCCCCAGCTTTATAGCCTAGGAGGGTAGTAGAATTCACTGGGACGAAGTGACTGTCTCACCCCACTCCCTATTTGAAACAGGAAAACAGGTGGATTAGGTAAGTTGTGTTGTGGAGTAGCTGCTGCTATTTGGAGGATCGCATTTTAGACTTTCTTGCTTTCTTCACTTTCTAATCGTGTTGTTTTGTTTCCGCTGTTATTTATCTGTACTCTCGTGTATTTGGCACCTGTGTGTGCAATAAACTTCTGTTGTAATAATAATGAATTCAGTACCTTTAATAATATTCCATGATTATTCTAGATTTATCTATGGGGTGTTATAATTGGTATAAGAGCAGGTCGATTCAGATCTTGCGTGAGTTCATTAGTATTACCATTCCAATCCCAGTAGTTGTCTAGTTTCCCTACATACGTTTTAGGTGTCATGTCACTTTAGGCTTAGCTAACTTGATTTGATATTGGCAGTTAGAGCGAAATGTCTGGATCGAGACGAGGACCTGGAAGGCCACCAAGAAGGCATAATAGTGATGAGGAACCCGAAGTGTTCGGTGATGCTAACGCCAACATGTGGGCAGAGATGATGCATCAGCATCAACAATTTCAGGCCCAGCAAGCACAGCAGCACCAGGAGTTTATGGCCATGTTTCAGCAGCACATGAATGCTCCCCCTCCTCAGAACTTGGGGTCGAGCGCTGCCTTCCGAGAGTTTTGTAGAATGAGCCCTCCAGAGTTCTATGGTGAATATAACCCCGCTAAAGCCAGGGAATGGTTGCAAAGGATGACTGGCATTCTGGACTCCATGACTTGCTCAGAGACAGATAAAGTAACCTTCGTCTCCCGCTTCTTCAGGGGTGACGCTTGCAATTGGTGGGAAGGTACCAAACAATTAAATGGAAGCCAGCCATATGGAGATTAACTGGCAGAACTTCAGACGTCTCTTCATTGGCCATTATATTCCTGAGAGCTACCAATTCCAGATGGAACGGGAGCTAACCGAGTTGAAGCAAGGTAGTCTGACGGTAGCTGAGTATACCATGAAGTTCAACGAGTTGGTCCGGTATGTTGCTGATGGTGACGATGCCCCTACCGAAGCATGGAAAATGAAGAAGTACGGAATTGGGCTTCGGGCAGACATAGCTCACGATGTGTCAATGCAGCAGATCACTAGCTTTGGTGATCTAGTGCAGAAGAGCTATCATGCCGAGGCTGGTATTAGCAACATTCACAAGGAAAAGAATGAGGTGAATCAGAAGAAGAAGGGTTTGTTTGGAAAGTTTGGTTTGAACTTGAAGTCTAAAGGTAACTCCAGCATGGGCAAGTAGAGTCACTCTCAACGCTCGCCCAAGAACTGTTCAGACTGTGGATATCCTCACAGCGGCGAATGCATGAAAGGCAAGAATATGTGCTATTACTGCAAGCAACCTGGTCACTTCAGGAACGAGTGCCCGAAGTTGAAAAAGCACGGGGAAGCCAGTGGATCTGCAAAGAATAAAGGTCAGGTATATTCTTTAGACTGCAATGAAATAAGATCTAATAATGCTTTAATTATGGATGTATGTTTGCTAGGACAATCTAAGGTCTTAGTGTTGTTCGATTGTGGAGCCACTAACTCTTTTATAGCCGTAGACTGTGTCATGCGGTTAGGAATTCCTTCTGTACCCCTCGTACCTCCAATGTCTGTCGCTGTCGCTACTGGCGGCAGAGTCACTTCAAAGAAAGTCTATCAGAATTGTCCCATCTTAGTTGGAAGTAAAGTCTACCACATTGATTTAATCTGTCTACCTCTAAAGGACTTTGATGTCGTTCTTGGCATGGATTGGCTCTCAGCCAATACCGTGTACATAGGTTGTGCGGAAAAGAATTTGTTCATTCCTTCGGAAACCTCCGCAGAAAGTAGAGCCTTATCTGCTTTATTGCAAAACACTCACCAGATGATCCAGTATTTAGGTGCCAGTAGCAAGTGTTTCAGTGTCTTGTTCACTATTGATCATGAGTCTAGTTTGAGTCCTAGCGATATCCCTATAGTTAGCGAGTATCTAGATGTTTTCCCTGATGATATTATGAGTCTCCCTCCCGAGCGTGAAATAGAGTTCTCTATAGATCTTGTTCCGGGTTCACAGCCCATCTCAGTTGCCCCTTATAGAATGTCTCCATTAGAACTTCATGAGCTTAAGACCCAACTTGAGGAATTACTTCAGAAGCATTGTATTCGTCCAAGTCTCTCTCCTTGGGGAGCGCCCGTGTTACTTGTTAAAAAGAAGGACGGTACCATGCGCTTGTGTATTGATTATCGTCAGCTTAACAAAGTTACAATAAAAAACAAGTATCCGCTACCTCGGATTGATGATCTTTTAGATCAGCTCAGAGGTGCCACGTGTTTTCAAAGATTGATCTTCGTTCCAGCTATCATCAAATCAGAATCAAATCCTCAAACGTGTCTAAGACGGCATTCAGGACGCGTTATGGGCATTACGAATTCCTAGTTATGCCTTTTGGATTGACTAATGCTCCTGCTGTGTTTATGGATTACATGAACAGGATTTTCCAACCCTACCTCGACAAATTTGTTGTCATCTTCATAGATGATATCTTAATCTATTCTCGCAATCAAGAAGATCATGCTGAACACCTTAGAATTGTTCTGGAAGTTCTGAGAGAGAAGAAGTTGTATGCCAAGTTCAGCAAGTGCGAATTCTGGCTCTCAGAAATTAAATTTCTGGGACATGTCATTTCCCAAGGCGGTGTGTCTGTTGATCCATCCAAAGTAGAAGCAGTTCTTAACTGGGAAAGACCCAACAATGTATCAGAAGTCAGAAGTTTCTTGGGACTAGCAGGTTATTACCGGAGGTTCATTCTTGGATTTTCGGAAATCGCCTTACCTTTGACCCGATTGACCAGGAAAGGTACTGCTTTTATTTGGGATGCTGATTGTGAAGTAAGTTTTAGAACCCTGAAAGAGAAGTTGAGCAGTGCTCCAGTATTGGTCATCCCTGATCCTAATCGGAAGTACGTGGTGTATTGCGATGCATCACATAAAGGTCTTGGGTGTGTACTAATGCAAGATGGAGCTGTGGTAGCATATGCCTCTCGGCAGTTGAAACCACACGAGCAAAATTACCCAACCCATGATTTGTAACTAGCAGCAATTATTTTCGCTCTAAAGATTTGGAGGCATCACTTGTATGGTGTCCAGTTTGATCTTTTCAGCGACCATAAGAGTCTGAAATACCTGTTTGATCAGAAAGACCTGAATATGAGGCAGCGTAGGTGGATGGAATATTTGAAGGACTTCGATTTCAATCTCAACTACCATCCTGGCAAAGCGAATGTTGTGGCAGACGCTTTGAGCAGGAAAGCCTTATATGCTTCCGAACTCTTAATGCAGCAGTGTGGATTGTATGAGAAGTTCAAAGACTTGAATCTGAATGTGGTGTACAGAAAGAGCGGCATTAGGATCAACCGTATGGAGTTGTCATGCGATCTGCGCTCGAGGATAGTGCAGGCGCAACGAAGCGATATGGACCTTCAAAGGAGATTGAATAACCCAGAGTTCTCAATTGCATCGGATGGTGCTATGCTGTATGAAGGGAGATTGTGTGTACCAAATGACGATGAGTTAAAAAGGATGATTCTTGATGAGGCACACAAAAGTGGATTCTCGATTCATCCAGGATCCACCAAAATATACCACGACTTGAAACAGAACTACTGGTGGCCGAACATGAAGGCAGAATTCGCTGATTTTGTGTCTAGATGTTTGGTTTGTCAACAAGTGAAGATTGAACACCAGAAACCTGGAGGTCCGTTGCAACCGTTAGAAATTCCAGAGTGGAAGTGGGAACACATCACTATGGATTTCGTTGGAGGTTTACCCCGAAACCAGAAGGGCAAAGATTCAATCTGGGTAGTTGTGGATAGATTGACCAAGACAGCTCATTTCATTCCTGTGAAATCTACCTATAAGGCCACACAGTATGCTGCTATTTTTATAGAACATATTGTGAGGTTGCATGGTGTACCCCTCAGCATCGTTTCAGATCGTGATCCAATCTTTACTTCTAGGTTTTGGAAAGCCTTCCAGCATGCGATGGGTACTCGGTTGAGAATGAGTACGTCGCATCATCCTCAGACAGATGGACAGTCTGAAAGAACTATTCAAACTCTTGGAGATATGCTTCGTGCATGTGTTTTGGAAGATGGTGGTAGTTGGAGCAACTACTTGCACTTAATTGAGTTTTCTTACAATAACAGTTACCATTCCAGTATCGGAATGGCACCGTTTGAAGCTCTGTTTGGAAGAAAGTGTAGAACTCCTTTATGTTGGACGGAAGTCGGTGATCGCGGATTGTTGGGACCAGACCTTATTCAAGAGACGACTTTAAAGGTTAAGTCAATCCGTGAGAAGATGAAAGTTGCACAGAGTCGGCAAAAGAGTTATGCTGACAGGAGAAGGAGACCATTGGAATTTGAGGAAGGAGATCATGTGTTCTTGAAGGTTACTTCGAAGTTGGGATTACGTGGTGTGTTTAGAACCAATAAACTCTGTCCAAGATATATTGGACCCTATCAGATCCTCCGACGCGTTGGTTCAGTAGCCTATTAGTTAGCTCTTCCTCCTTCTATGTCAGGGCTACACGACGTGTTCCATGTCTCTCAGCTTCGCAAGTATATTCCAGATCCTTATCAGCCAATTGAGATTGAACAGATTGATCTTCAGCCAGACCTAACTTATAAACCTGATCCTGTTCGAATCGTTGATCGAGATGTCAAAACTCTTCGCAATAAGAGGATTCCTATTGTCAAAGTTGAATGGGCGCAGTCTCCAGACGGCGAATACACTTGGGAATTGGAATCCGACATGATGAACAGCTATCCTCACTTATTCTAAGGTAAATTTCTGAATTTCGAGGACGAAATTTCTTTAAGGAGGGTAGATTGTAACATCCCCAATTTCTAAATTGCCTAATTGATTTTTAATTAGATTAAATCTTTAGAAATTTAAATTAATTAGAGGTGGTTAATTTAATTAAACAAATGATTGAGTGTATTGTGTGTATTAAATTGGAATTTAACTAAACCTAAGTCATACACCTAAACACTAAATTCATGAGTTTTAATTAATTAACCCAATTCAAAATTCCCTCCCTAAATGACTCATTACTCCACCTAATCCTTCTGCACTCACATATCAACACCTCATGATCATACATGAGTCATAATTCCACTTCAATTCAAAACCACTCTTAATATCATGTAAACCAAGGTCTCTCATTCCACTCTCTTCATTTCAGAAATTCTGAGCAACAACCCCTCATTTCTCTCTTCCTTCACGCCAACAACAACAACATCACTTAGTTCCAAAATTCTCCATTTAACACTAACACTATATATTGGCATTTACTATCACATGCAACACTTCCAGCCACTGTATATCAGGAATCCCTCTCCTACAGCTGAGCCCTCAGAGATTCCATCTGCACCATCTCACCTTTCTATGAAAAATCACAAGACAACAACAATGTCATCTCCACCCATTTTTACATCCAATAGCACTACATGCAATCAAAGACCAAGCCAACTCAGTTACTGTTCCATACTTAGAATCAACACTATAAATAAAACCAACCTCAGTTCAGATGTTCACCAAACACCATCAAATTCGTAGCTCAATTTAGAGGATTTCTAAAGAGTCAAAAGTTCAATTCTTGGTCTGGGGTCGTGGGGCTTGCTGGGAGCTTGCAGTAGCTGTTGTAGAGCTTAGAACAAGGGTTAAAGCTTCAATTACCATGTGGGTTCTTAGGCTAGTTTAGCTAGTTTTTCCCGATTTATGAAAATGCATGCAAATTTAGGAATTCATAGGAATAACTGTAAGTGTGAAATTAACTCCCAAATTTCATTCTATCCTGTTCTATATCAATTAATATATATTACTGCACTGTCTTGTATGAGGATTGTAGGTGTTATTTATAAAATTTAATGATTTTCGCAAAACAGAGGCAATTCTGCATGAACTCGCCATAGCGAGTTGCTAGCGAGCCTTCATGGCGAGCTCCGGGTTCTGGGCTGAAGAACTTCGCCATGGTGGGCATCTGATCGCGTAGCGAGTTGTTTAGGCCAGTACCTGTAAGTTCGCCATGGCGAGCTTGGTGACTCGCCGTAGCGAGTAAACCCAGAAATGACTCATTTTCCTTATTTTCAAAGTTAAATGGAACACTCGTTTTATATCCTCGTTAGAGATTGATATTCTGCAGAAGCGTATATAATTTGATGTTAAATAGGAGGTCAAATACAGTGGAACACTTAGAGCATTAACCCAAGGAATTAGAATTTTGTATGCGCCCGGGATTGAGAATTATTGGTAGTATGTTATGAACCTAGTGATCGGTCAAATAAAAACATGTTTATGATATCAGTTGGACTTCGTTTTAGATGTTCCATTAGAAAATTTATGTGAGTTTTATGTCGGAGTGCTTTCTGCTCGCAGATAAGGCGAACCCCTGAGACGTGCTCACCTTAGAGGGTTTGCGGTTTAAAATGAACAAGATAAACTTTGTGATACACATGTATATTATTGCCTATGATAATTATGCTATGGATATAGATTATGATATGACTGATTAGGAGCCCCGACTTTATAGCCTAGGAGGGTAGTAGAATTCACTGGGACGAAGTGACTGTCTCACCCCACTCCCTATTTGAAACAGGAAAACAGGTGGATTAGGTAAGCTGTGTTGTGGAGTAGCTGCTGCTGTTTGGAGGATCGCATTTTAGACTTTCTTGCTTTCTTCACTTTCTAATCGTGTTGTTTTGTTTCCGCTGTTATTTATCTGTACTCTGGTGTATTTGGCACCTGTGTGTGTAATAAACTTCTGTTGTAATAATAATGAATTCAGTACCTTTAATAATATTTCATGATTATTCTAGATTTATCTATGGGGTGTTATATCTAGAATCAGAAGCTACGATTTTTAGCTTCAAGTAGAATCAATTTTTGAGACAGAATCAATTCTACTTTTGAAAAACCAAACTCTGACTACTCCATAATTGAAACCAAACATACACACTAAGGATATCTCGCATTCATGTTTATCTCTTTCACAAATCTAGTGGTGTATATCTTTTTTTAGAATGGAAGTTTTTTTTTTTGAAATCATATTCTCTCATATTTTCAACACGACATTTGAAAATGTTTTAAGTCAACTTCATTTTTTGCAAAAATTGTTTGCCAACAATTGTACTTTTAGAGAACACTTAAAGACAAATCATATCTTATCTTACTTATTTTTAGTATCTCTAATGTGCAATTTTATAAAACCCTAATTAGCTAATCACTTGGGCGGGAAAGTGTTAGTTGGCTAATTAATGACTAGGGGCCTCATGATGATTTTGTTGGATTACTCAAAAAAAATTATCACCATATAATTAGCTAATATAGTTGGAGATCCCCAACAATTAGCTAATATATCTTATTTATTATTATTATTATTATTATATAGTTTAAAAAATTCAATTGATACAACTATGATAGAAAAAATATAATTACCAAGAGTAGTCTCTCATTATGATTTTAGACGTAAAAAACTTAAAATTTTAAAAACACGAGTGAATCTTTTTTAAACATGTAGATCAACATAACTTACAAATATGCTCTATTTATTTGGAGTCTATGGACTATATGATCTATGTAATACACAAGTTATGTAATACATATACTTCGACGATTAAGAGATATAATATGCATCGATATTAATTTATATTCGTACAATATAATATAATTAATTATATATTATCAATATATCAATTATTAGTATATAATAATTGATAGTGCCCGTGCGAATGCACGGGTAAAAAGTCTAGTATATTATATATGTACAAAAAAAAATTATTATCATTAATTTATTTATTTTGACAAAATTATCATTAATATTTAAAATGACATTAAATGTTATTTTACAACTATCTTCGAATAGATTTGAACTTTATCCTAAATAAAAAGTCAAACTTTTTCAAAAAATCTCATTAACGAATCAGATGAGACGGTTCAGTGGTTCAGATATATATCGGTGATGAAAAAAATATAATCTTTGTTTGACTTTTATTTTCTAATCTATAATAGTAGGATGCTCATGTGGTTTGAAAAAATGCAATCATTTTAGAATTTATGGGGATGTAATGTAAGTATGCCAATATACGTAAAATAAAATTCAAAGATGCCAAGCTTTATAAATTATTGCAATTTTAGTGGAAGTCAATTTCAATTCAAGTAATCAAGTTTCCGAGGACTTGTATATCGTTTTTGGTTTTTAGTTTTTGTGACATACTATTCAACACATAACTTGCTCTCTTTGGTCTCTTTGGAAGGCTAGGAATAGTGCCATTTTTGCTAGTGGTATTTTCTCTCCTTACTCGATAATTGATAGTATAAAAGTTTTAAGTTGGAAGTGGAGCTTGGCGAGGTTGAAGGTATCCCCGTGCTTATACTATGAGTGGATTTGGAATCCCGGAGATTGTTTTCAACATTAATGTAGGGTGATTTTCTCTTGGTGTAGGTGTTGTTTAGTGTTGTTTTAGTTTTGGTGTATTGTTGTGTTTTTCGGTTTTGAACCTTTCTTGGTGTATCTCTGCCGTGTAATGGACTTGTGTCCTCTTTTGCGCCTCTAGTATGTCTTATACTAGTGGTTGCTTAATAAATTTTGTCGATTCAAAAAAAAAACACATAACTTGCTCTCTGTGTCGTTAGATAAACTCTAAGTCGTTATTATTCCACTCAAAACATACGTGGTACAACATTTGTCGAATAGTTTGACAAAGAAATCAGTGATCACACACAAGAAAAATACTATTCGAATTAAGTTAATTTATATATATATATATATATATATATATATATATATATATATATATATATATATATATAACACTAGTTGTTAGACCAGAATTCTTAGGCTATAAATTAAGACTCGTCGAACATCCCACTTAGTTATGGTTGAGCATGCACAGGGTCGGCCCTGAGGCAGGGCAAGCAGGCCCATAGCCCAGGGTCTCACAATTTATGGGGCCTCATTTATATTTTTTTCAAACCCATCATATTAAAAATAGATTAAGTATTATTTGAGGATGGTATATGACCACTAATTCATAGTGGCGCTGTGAAAAGCGTGTTTTTCCTAATGCCATGCGGACGCGAGTTTGAGTCTCTGCAGGTGGCACTTTTTGATTTTCTCTTATTTTAAGAGATCAGAAAAACCAAAGAAGCAGTGATGAAGGGAATGAACAAATTGCAACCAACAAATGTTTTATACATTACATAAATTATTTCAAAATTAAAATTGTGTTTCTTTTTATAAAATAATGTTTTTTATTTCTATAACTTATAAATAACTTCACTACTTTATTTTTTTAAAAACTACATTTTATTATTTCTTTGAAAATGAATAATTAATTTCTAAAATTAAGTTGCAATTTTTATTAAAAACACTATCAATTTTTAATGATATTAACTTGAAGATGTATTTTGTTATTATTGATTTGAAAGTGATTATTTTTTTACATTATTGACGTTGTTTACATTTTAAATAAAAGATTACTCTTTTTTAAAAATTATTGGTTCATTTTTAATGATATATCGCTTAATTTTTTATTTATCGGTTCAATTTCAACATTGTGGAATGACATTTTCTTTATGTTAGTTACACGGATAAATAACTATTTTTGATTTTGTTGATACTATTTACAATTTAAATAAATGATTTTTTTTTTATTAGGGGTCTATTTTTATTATTTGTCCCGGGCCTCCAAAATCTCGGGACCGGCCCTGAGCATGCATATTCTAGAGAGTCAATCAAGTAACTATTTTTGAATTTATGGTTAAATTAGATAGGGAAATTTTTAAGGTATACATTTGAAAATTAATTTGAATGTATAATTATATTAAATCAATTAATAATTGTTTTATGAACAAAAAATTATTTGTTGATTATTGTATTTCAAATATTATAATTTCATAAGGTGTTTTTTTACGAATATAATTTCATAAGTTAAAAACACAATTTCAATGTTTTATAAGTATTATACTAATATTTTTTTTACATTTTTTCATAAAAATATTCAATATTGACTATTATGAGTAATAAAAATTAAAAAAATATAAAATTTTATTGTTTGACAGTTTTGGTATATAGTAGTTAGTTAATTTTTTTTGTCCCGTGAGCTTACCTCAATTGGTAGTACGTTGCATTTTATATATGCTGGGACCGGGGCTACTAGACTACTTTACCAAACAAAAAAGTAATTTCTTTTAAAAACATACTCATTCACCTATTAATTTAATCCATGATTTAATGTATCGGTACGTACATTGAAGTTTATCATATGTACCGTAAAATTTCTCTTAAAATTAGATGTGTCGTGTCCACAAATTTTAACTCAATTAGTAAAAAATTTTAAAATTATTAGATCAAATATCATGGCCACCATCGAATCTGATTCTCTCCATCGTATATGTGAGTTTTAAACATTTCATCAATCATTTTTGAGAGATATCTTCTATAAAAAAATGTGATTTTTTTATAATTAAAAAATGTGATTTTTTTATAATTAAAAAATTGATTTTTATTAAGTTAAAATCTATAACATGATTATTTAAGTTGTTGAATATCAAAGTCACTCTTTTAATTTATAAAAAGATGAATTTGAATGCTTCAAAATAAGAAGAAGATGATGAATTTGAAATAACTTTACTATTTATAATTAAGTTATATATCATAAAAACCATTTTTAAAAATACAAAGAAAAATCATTTTATTTAAACTGAAACAAATGGGCTATCTTGTTAATTGTCATTTGAAACAAAAAATGCAGTTAAAACTTGATTATAGTTTGATCAATTTATTGTTGTGGTTAATCATATGATTAGTTATATAACATGCATTTTTTTAATAGTAATGTTGTAGAAAAAATAAAGAAAATCGAAGCAAGCAAGTGATTCCTCTTACTAGTGGTTCTAAATCTCTTTCGAGAAACAAAATATTAGATGGTAATTTTACTAATTAACTCCATATGTTTTACCATTTAATATGATTTACTATTAGGCATGACAATGGGGCGGGTCGGGGACGGATTTTGTCATCCCCAAATCCAAACCCATAAAGTTCGGATATCCCCAAACCCGTCTCAATTCTTAACGGGGATGAAAACTAAAACCCCAAACTCATACCCAACGGGGTTCGGATATCCCCGTGGGTTTCGGGTATCCCCATTTCGCTTTACCTCCATATGAATTTGAGTTGCACTTTGTTGTATTTTTTATTAAAAAAATAGTTAAAAATAAAAAATGATTTTATTTCAAGAATATTTATACATAGAAAATAAATAGAGAAAATAAATTGATTATTATTCAACTTAAAAATATGAATGTAATAATCTAAAGTAAAATAAAATATGAATGTAATTTAGAGATTATATAAGGATTTCTAATTTATAAATGATAAAATGTAATTTGATATAAGCGGGGCGGGTTCGGGGACGGATTCGGGGTGGGTATCAATATCCCCATTACCTGCCCCAACCCCAACTTTTAAAATCGAGGAAAACCCAAACCCGAACCCAAACTCAGTCAACTCGGGTTTTTCTCCGTCAAAATCGGGGCGGATGGATACCTGCGGGTATGGGTTATTTTGCCATGCCTATTTACTATTGATCTTAACATTTTTTCTATTTGATGTTTTGAAAACTGGACAAAAATCTAACAGTGGAAAATTGAATAGTGAAAACCATAAAATAAAATAAAATAAAATGAGTCACTTGTAAATGATGCAATTGCAAGCAAATGATCTATAGGGGTAGTTTAATTTGAATGAATTATTGTTTTAAGGATGCATGTATCTTAACCTTATTATTTTTTTATTTGATGATCCTGTATATGCTAATAGGAACTAATTGAAATGGGATTGACTCAAAGTATTGTTGATGAATCTGTCATTTATCGGGTGTTTGAGCCTAAGCATTATGGAAGAGTGCAATGCATGAGTATGGACAGTTCCTACTAATATTTACAAGTAATGAGATCGAGTTTCACATTTAAGTAATATTTACATTTAAAGCAGCTTACATAATGATGAAAGAACGAAGGATTCCTAATCAAGTGACTCACATATTCGTTTATGAATGCAAGTTATTTTATTATTTTAGTTATGTTAAAATTATCGATGGTAATTCTATTTAAATGACTTATGTTATGTCAATCCTGATTAAATTGTAGATGGTAATCAATTTAGATATTCACTGATTTATTGATGTTATAGACTATAGTATTCAACTTGGATGATAATTAAACAATTTATGTTCACTAAATTATGTTATAGACATTCCCTTATAATTACATGATGACTAGTATCCTTGAAATATATATTTTTTATTTTGAATATGTTTATAATGTTTTAAAAATCGGACCGATGATTGAACCAATATAACTTTGATTTATGATTTAATCGGTTCAACTGTTATTAAACCATTTTAACCAGATATTTAATAATTAACTTTATTACTAAATCCATATATTTTTTGTCAACACATTAAATCCATATTTAAGTAGAAAATAAATAAGAAGTTTGAATAAAAAAATAAATTGAAAAAAAAAAAAACACACATAATGTCTACTGCATAAGGCCCAAGCCCATTAACACAAACCCTAATTATATAAAATATTGTCACTATGCAAATGCATTTTTCATATGGAAAATGCTATTTAGAAAGAAAAAATTTGAGAAAGAAATACAAGAATTATATATGGCATCATTTTTTTTTGACAAAAACAAAAACAACGATATTCATTCATTTCAATAATTCAAAGAGTACATCAGATGCAGATACAAATTCAATACCGCTAAAAACAAAAAGGATGAATTTGCGAACAAACTCGTAACATTCAAATTAATAGCATACAACGACAAAATGACTACAAATAATATGATAATATTAAAGTCACCGGAATGTCCATACTTACGGATCTGCAACGATGATGCCCAAATCATTGATTGAAGTTGATCTTTCAATATGAACTAAACGAACACCGCAACAAGACGGGAAATCAAACGTTGTATCAATGACAACGAACAACACAATGTCGCACTAAGACGACGAAACCACAACAAAAGCAAAAACTAAAAGCCTTAATCTATGTGAAAATCACTTATTTGGATTAAAAATGAGAAAAAAAAGTATACAAAGGGGGTAATTTTAGGGCAAGATGACCTAAAATCACCCCTCACCGGTGAAAGAAAAAGAAGATATATCGCATCATTTAACATTTATATATCATAATCATTCTCTCTTACATATATAGTTAATCAATTTTTAATTAGTCAAAGTCCCTATTTTCATATATGTCATCATGTCTTTGTTGTTTGTTCATTTTAGTCCTTGTACACATCATCATGTCATATGGATTATTTTGAATCCTTACATCAACAATTTTTATTGAGTTAATGTTAGGGATTAAAAATGACTAACGAATTAAAGAATGAATAATTTATTTAAATTTTTATCGGAATCAAAAACTAATATAACAACGGGTTACATATTCAGTAACCAAAATAATGATTTATCCTTGAATAAATTTTCTACATTATCATTCACTTGATAGAAAATTATACGCATATCCAAAAACCAAAATTCAAATTCAGTTACACTATTATTCACCACCTCCTTGACCACAAAAAATGGATATATTAAAAATAAGTATGAATCTAACTCATTCTTATAAAATTGGCTGAGAATTGCCACTTACTTATAAATATTTATTCATGTCATTACATATCCGATGTGAGACTTTCTAACACCCCCGTCCAATATTGAATAAGTTGGAACATGAACTCAACAATAACGGGTGGTCCAGATAACGGGTAATCCAATGAATTTTAGAGAGGCTCTGAAACCATATGTTAGAGAGGTTATGAAACCATATTAGAAATAAGTATGAGCCTAACCCATCCTTACAAAATCAGTTTGTAAAGTGAGAATTGTCACTTGCTTATAAAGACATATTCAAGTCATCACATATTCGATGTGAAACTTTTTAACACACACCCCACGTCCATAACTGAATAAGCTAGAACGTAGACTCAACAATAACATGTAGCCCAAATAGCAGGTAGTCATATGGATCTTAGAGAGGCTATGATATCATATTAAAAATAAGTATGAATCTAACTTATCCTTACAAAACCGACTTGTAAGGTGATGATTGTAACTTGTTTATAAACACATATTCAGGCAATCACATATTCAATGCGAGAAATATATAAATTTTTAGACTCAAATTAAATAATAAAAAATGAATTACTTTTTGGTATAGGAGTATTTGTTTGAGTTTGGGATTAGGGGGTGTTCACGGTGCGGTTAGGTTCGGTTTTGAGCCAAAAAGTCATCTTAACCGCGAGATAAAATTGCATGCAGTTTGGTTCGGTTGGTTTTTAAAAAGTCATCCAAACCAAACCAAACCAATGCGGTTAGGATCGGTTCGATGATTGCGGTTTACACCATAATTAAAATATATTGAAATTAAATTAAATTAAATTAAACACAAGGAGTGACTGCGGTTTTCATGCATGCTCTTATTCTTTTTTTGAAACAACAAAAAGATTCATTAAAATCGGGAACATCCAAACTCACACCTAGTCAACTCGGATTTTCCCCGTCAAAGCGGGTACGAGTTGGACGGGTACGATTTATTAACTTTTATTTATAAAATATTGTTAAAATATAAGTGACGTCGTGTACAAAAAAAAAATAATTAATAAGTGACATTATTCTGCTATTTTTTTGTAAAACTTATTAAATTAAGTAATTCTTTTTTATTAAAGCAATTGTCTCGTGTATGATTTTTGTATAATAAATTATAATTAATAATAACGAATATTTATTATTCAATTCTTTTTTAATTAAAACAGTTGTCCTGTATATTATTATAATATATATTCATCAATAATATATTCATCAACAATTGTTTCGTGTATTATTATAATATATTATTAAATTCATTTTTTTAAAGCAATTGTCCCATGTTTGATTAATTTTTTTTATTAAAACAATTGTTCCATGTGTTATTACAATTATATTTACCCCGTAATTATTATAATATATATTCATCAATAATACACTTCTCCTGTATTTTTTATATAAGAGTAAACAAAAATACAGTAGATTTTTTATAATAAATATAGAGTACAATTTAACTATTATATAGAAAAATAGTAAATTGAAAAATATAATTTATTTCTTTACGAAATAGAAGATTTGAAATATTTTTAAGAATTGATGATGACAAATTAAGATTTTTAGTAGTAATACCTTTAATATGGGTCCGTTTGAATTTGTCTTATTTTTAAGCTTATAAAAATACTTTATGATTATAATTTATAAATAAACTTTTATGTTATTTCATATAAGTTTTTTTTACGCATCTTGATTCATAAGTTTTCACTGACAAAAATTATATCTTTATAAACCGTTTTCATAAATTACATTAAAAAATTATAATAATACATAAAATCTTATATGTATGCATACGTTTTTTTTTTACTAAATGAATAAGTTATTTCTTATAAGATCATAAATAAGTCAATCTAAATGGGTTCATTGTATTTTTGTTTTTATGTTTTTTTATTTTTAAGCTCATAAATATATATATTCTTTTATTAGGTTCTTCTATTTTTATTTTTTATATGTAAGTTTTTATATGTTAGATTGAGTTACTATTTTTTTCATTAAAAAAAAGTTATTATTTTTGCCGCGTATATTTGAATTAATTTATTTTCCTATATTTGAAGTTAAAATATATTGGATTATTATTTTTTTTTAGAGGTGGTTTTCGTTATTATTTTTATGGAAAGATTTCTTTTACGCTTTTTTTTTTCTTTCCTTTTTTTGTTTGTTTAAAGATTGTGTTTTTCATGCTATTTTTATGGAAAGTTTTCTTTTATGCTTATCTATATTTATTATTTATTTTTTATTCGATTAAAGTTAAAATTACATTTAAGAGCGCAAAACTTAAACAACGTTAAAAATGATAAAGAAAAATTTGGATTTTTAGTATTTTAATATATCGTAAGTAAACTTAATGCGGTTTTAGCGGTTAATCGCGGTGTTTGTGGTTTTTGCGGTTCACATTTTGCGGTTCACAGTTCAATAAAAAATTTATTCAAATACATCCAAATCAAATACGATTTTTGCAATTTTTAATTTGGATAAGTTCGATTTGCAGATTTAATTTCAGATTGGTTGGAATACAATCACCCGTATTTGGGATGATATAGCTTGGTTGTTGTTGTGAATGTTTGAATAAAACATATCGGCAACCAAACAGGACTTATCCTCCCTCTCCGATGTTTACGATTATTAACAAACCTCTAATCCCGTCCTCATTCATCCAATACCGTTTTCATTATAGATACATACTATACACCGTGAAGATGAATAAACCCATTTATGTGCGTCACATTCAAAATTCAAATCGAATCTTCTTTCACATGAGAACCATCAATTTCATCACAGTGTGGAAAGCTTAGCTGTAATCATTTTTTTTTTTTTTTTAATTTCACTTTAATTTCTTTGTCATGTTCATCATTTTTAGTTTAAGTTTTAATATATTTGTCCTTTTTGCATAAATTCTGACAGGGGAGTTTTTAAAGTGCAATTGTTGAAATATACTTTTGGCATTATTTAATTGAAATCTTCCACTATCAATGGCTTGTACCAGAAGCTAGCTAAGGATTTGATAGGTGAGTCAATTTTTGACTTTATTCCCTAAACTTATAGTTTTTAATTACAGAAAATGTTCTGATTGTGGTTTCTAATTGAATGTTTTCATGTGCTTATACAAAATGCATTATAGTAATGCTTTTTTTTTTTTAAATAATTCATGTCGCATGTTACTGAAAATATATATTCTTATTCTTATGCACGATACATTATACACAATAGCACTTAGATGAGATTGTACGAGTTTATTAGTTTAACTAAGGTCATGATTTAGTGTCAACAAAAAAACTAAGGTCATGATTTCGATATCTCTGCCTTGAGCATGCAACAGTGTTAAAACTTTTAAGAATAGTTTGCCGTCCAATTAAATCCCACAAAACTTAAAGGATTAGTTTCTGCGGTTGTACGCGGAAGATATACATGGTTTACAACGTCAAACATATTACACCATACATTATACTAATGGAATCCTCAAAAGTAAACCACTTCATGTTTCTCAGTCAAATATATTTTATATTGTTTTTTTTATTTGTAGTGACTTTTTGGTCTGAGTTTTATTGAGGTTTAAGGATTTGATTCTTGGTACTTTTTAAAATTTTTTAATGTTTTATAAAGGTAGATGATAAATGAGAATTTTGTATCTATGCTTTGGTAATTAAGTGAAGCACGTACCTAAGGTCTTAAACCATTATTTTCACTGTTCATTGAAAAATATTTCACAATCAATTTCTCATAATATGAACATGATTATGATATTTTCTCTATTATACACTCAATAATCACATTAAACATAATTGTCTTCATCCTAGATGTTTTTTTTCTATCAAATTGTTGGTCCCTACCCTATATTTGACAAAGGAAACTTACATATAGGTTTCAAATTCTTCATATAAAATGAATGGATTTAATTTTGCTGTATCTCATTTTCAAACTTCATGACTTTGTGATTTTCAAAGTCATAGGAACACATTGCTTGTTTGATTGTCATGTATTTATTGTCTTCTAGTCTTATACTACAAAATTGGTCGATGACCACATGACTTAAGAAAATTCCATTGTTATTGTTTGGTACTGATTGAAAGTTATGCATTGAAAATGAATTTGACAAGTATATTATTCGTTTCACATATTAATTTGTTAAGTTTTCAATTTCAGCTTGAGAACATTGACTCAAAGATAAAGTCATTGAAGCTATATAATCTAATACCTTCTCACAAGAAGACATTGCAGATTGAACCAGTTAGGCAGTGACCATTCAAATTTTCTGTTCAGGTTAGTTGGATTTTTTACAATTGTTTCTCTATGTATGGAACTATTTTACGCTTTCTAACCTGGTTCGGTACTCTTTTACTCGTAAATAGTTAGAAATTTCAATAATGATGAACATTGTTTTTTAGTAGTAGAAGCTCACGGCGAAGACATATATTTGATCAGTATCGGTTGGACAAAAACAACTAAAAACAAATATGCATGCTTAAAATTCGACTGATTTTACAACATTATCTTTGTCGAACTGACACGGATAATGTATGGACCAGGAGGACCGCGAGTTTCAAGTAGTTTTTGGCTACTGGTTCACCGGCTACCGTAGAATCTGCCTCTATTTTATCTCAAATTCTATATTATAATTCTGAACAAACTAGTTGAGGTGTGAGCAACTTGATAGACTTGAATGCAATATTTATGAACCATACTATATAGTTAATTTAATGTTGCTGTTAGACTTTATTGTCATCACTGGTTATGACTTTTCTCTTATAATATAAACAGAGTGAAGGTCACTGTTGATATCTTCAATGGATTCTCCAACTGATAAAGATATGGAAAAAAATAAGATGGATGAGAGAAACTTTTCACCTTCATATGATGAACCACCATATGCATACAAAGTTGCAATTCCTCCAAAACAGAACTTATTCAAGGAATTCCAATACACTGTAAAAGAAACATTATTTGCTGATGATCCTCTAAGATCTTTCAAAGACCAAACTAAATCAAGAAAGTTACTCCTTGGTATTGAGTTCATATTCCCTATACTTAATTGGGGGAGAAGTTATAATCTTAAAAAATTTAGGGGAGATATTATAGCTGGTCTCACTATTGCAAGTCTTTGTATACCTCAGGTAAATTTAATTTATGAGGCTAATACAAAATTATAATTTACATTATTATTTGTCACATATTTGATGTTCTAATACTTGGTTTGAAAAATAGGATATTGGATATTCCAAGCTTGCACATTTGGCACCACAGTATGGACTGTGTAAGACTCTTGTCTCATATCCAAGTTTATATTTATTTATATAGCTTTTTGGATGTTGAACTGAAATTTTGGTACTTTTTGTTTACCCTTTTACAGATTCAAGTTTTGTTCCACCATTGATTTATGCTTTCATGGGAAGTTCTCGCGATATAGCCATTGGACCAGTGGCGGTGGTTTCTCTCTTGTTGGGGACGTTGCTTAGTAATGAGATTGATCCTGTTACACATGCAGCAGAATATCAAAGACTTGCTTTTACAGCCACTTTTTTTGCTGGGATTACACAAGCAACACTCGGGGTTTTCAGGTATACACTATGAAGCACTGACACAGACACCAGATATACATGTCCTATACCAGCTATTACTAATGTTACACTACTTGATATACCATGATGATCTTATAGTTGGATTGGTTCTTTTGTCAAAAAAACAGACTAGGGTTCTTGATTGATTTCCTATCCCATGCTGCTATTGTTGGTTTTATGGGGGGTGCTGCTATCACTATTGCCCTTCAACAGCTAAAAGGTTTCCTCGGCATTAAAACTAAAAATTTCACAACAAAAACAGATATTGTCAACGTGTTGCGTGCAGTATTCTCATCAGCCGAACACGGAGTATGCTCTCGCTCTCTTTCTCTCTCAATATCACACGCAAGTTATTAACTAAAAATGAAAAATGAAACATGAACTGTCAGTGCCTAATATTAAAAATTTCTAACCAGTGTCTATGTCTGTAAGTGCAAAGTTGATTGATGATCTAATATTTTAACATCTTGCAGTGGAACTGGCAAACAATATTAATCGGAGCTAGCTTTTTGAGTTTTCTTCTGGTCGCCAAATTTATTGTATGAAATTAAACTCCCTATTTCATATTATTATTACTCCTTAAATAGATAGAACTATAAAGTTTTTTCTAACTATTTCATGTTGTGTTGATTAGGGAAAGAAGAACAAGAAACTCTTCTGGGTGCCAGCGATTGCACCATTGATATCCGTTGTGTTGTCCACTTTTTTTGTATTCATAACACGCGCAGATAAGCAAGGAGTTGAAATTGTAAGTATATGTACTATTTCCATTCAAATTCTGATTAATATACTGCAGAATGTGATTGTAGTCACATATAGTCTTAATTACCGCAGAACTAAAGTTTTTGACCATTGATATGTGAAGGTAAATCACATAGAGAAAGGGATCAATCCTTCATCTGTACATAAAATTTATTTTACGGGTGACTACCTTGGGAAAGGTTTTAAAATCGGCGTCACAGCAGGCATGATTGCACTAACTGTAAGTAAAATTAATACTAGTACCTCTTTTGATGAGTAGTTCTTCCATTTACTCTAACATTTCTAATGAAACTATTTAATTTTGGTTTTCAGGAAGCCATAGCTATTGGAAGAACATTTGCATCTATGAAGGATTATCAATTGGATGGAAACAGAGAAATGGTGGCACTAGGAACGATGAATGTCGTTGGTTCGATGACTTCCTGTTATGTGGCAACTGGTAAGATCGAAGACAGGATTTATAATTCTTACTACTTTTTGTCATCTATTTTAAATTTCGTTGATTTCAGAGACTAAATTGTCATCGTCGTACATCTACAATTTTATGGACTTAATTAACGATTTATTCAACATGAAAAAAGTTGAGTGTCTTTAGATTAATATTCAAGTATCTGATCTCTAATTGTTTTCTTCAAAACAGGTTCTTTCTCTCGGTCGGCAGTAAACTACATGGCTGGCTGCCAAACTGCAGTCTCCAATATTGTGATGTCAGTGGTTGTGTTTTTAACACTACAATTCATAACTCCTCTTTTTAAGTACACTCCAAATGCCATTCTCGCCTCCATCATCATTTCTGCCGTCATCAGTCTTGTGGACTATCAGGCAGCAATTTTGATTTGGAAGATTGATAAATTCGATTTTGTTGCGTGTATGGGAGCATTCTTTGGGGTTGTTTTCGTCTCGGTTGAGATAGGACTTCTAGTTGCTGTAAGCACCAAAACTTACTTATCCTATGCTCTATATTTTCAATGACATATGGGCCTAATTAAGACTAGTACTAAGTAAGTAGGACAAGAGCAAATTGACTTGTAACACAAGCTAAGTAAAATTATTTAGATAATCATATATCGAAAGAAAACATAGTTAATGCAATTAGCCAATATAGCATATACATTAGATTTCTGCATAGCATAACCATTAACCAGTGTCTTTTTACTTCATTGTAATTTATGACATTGCTAAGTAAACAAATAATATCATAGTAATTTAAATGCAAAATAAATTGAGATAAGTGAAATCACACTTGAGTGTAACTAGAAGGTTTAATGAGACCTTATTCTCTTTACCCTTTGTGGCAGGTTTCGATATCTTTTGCAAAGATCTTATTACAAGTAACAAGGCCAAGAACAGCTATTTTGGGAAAGATTCCTAGGACAACTGTCTATAGAAACATCCAACAATACCCTGAAGCTAGTAAGGTTCCTGGTGTAATGATTGTAAGAGTTGATTCTGCAATATATTTTTCCAACTCCAACTATGTTAAAGAAAGGTAAACAATATCTTCTTCCTTTGTTTATACATTGAAACTATCCAATTTGAACTTTTTCTTGAGACTTAAGATTTAATCTATTGCAGGATATTAAGATGGTTAACGGATGAAGAAGCAGTGAAAGGAGACTACCACACAAGAATTCAGTTTTTGATAGTTGAAATGTCACGTTAGTCTCTATTTTTTGCCTTATATTCCTATAGTAAAAACATCATTTTCATGTTGTTTTTCTTGTTCTAAATTAACTTTTGCGATTATTTTGCAGCCGTTACGGACATAGATACTAGTGGCATCCAAGCCTTTGAAGAGTTACATAAAAGTCTTGAGAAAAGAAGTGTTCAGGTAAAAACAACTTAATTTATAGCTTTTGGCATAAGTGCTTATATGAAATGTGCTTATGTATAATCTATATTTATAAACAAAAGATAAAATAAATTAAAATTATAAGTTGTTTGCATAAGCTATCTTTAAAAGCTTCAAACAGTCTCACAAGTGTTTATGTCACTAGATAAGTTCAAATAAGTCAATTCAAAGGCCTGTGTCTCCAATGAATCTATGATTGATTGTATTAGATAAAATGAAACAATTAAAAGTGTATGTTAATTCTTACCAAGAGTTTGTTATTTGTTTGAGCAGCTTGTTCTGGCAAATCCTGGTTCAACAGTGACAGACAAACTTTACACATCAAATTTTGCTAACATAATTGGAGGGGACAAGATTTTCCTCACTGTTGCAGAAGCTGTTGCATATTGTTCTCCAAAGCTAGATGTGAATCCATGAAAAAATCAGTTAGTAGAGAAAATTGGAATGTGAGAATGATGAAATGGAAAATAGTAAAGTGGTTTTCGTTTCAAGCTTAGTAGTAGTAGATTGTAGCAAAAGTCAAACGGATGAAAGATACTAAAGATGAGATATGATATGATATCACTAACCAAAGTTAGTAAAAGGGGACTATATATTATATAGTGCTACATGGATCCTTTTCCTAAAGTGAGGAAAAAAAATTAAAGAAAATAAAAGAAATGAAAAAGGTGTATCAGCTGTGCAGTACAATAATCATTGATTAGTCCCTTAGTTTTGTCTTTGATATACATATATTTGTCCAAAATAGAAAGCTAACACACACAGGTGAATGTATGTATGTATGTATGAACTATGAAGAATTGTATCATTTTTGAAATTCCGGCATCCAGGAGTTGAATGTTGAATGGGATGTTCCAACACTATAAATGTTGAGTGTGATGTTGGAACATTCACAGTACGATAATCAACTTAAGCAACAGAAAATAAACAACACATGTGATTTGTTAACCCAGTTCGGTGCACAACACAACCTACTCTGGGGATACCAATTTAGGAAGGAAATCCACTATAATAGTCATAGTTCAAAGACCTCAGCAAATACCCCGTTTACGTTTAATCACCTAGACACTACCCGTGCAACTTCTACCTAGAAACTCCTAGATATGACAACCTCTGGTCATTTCTTATCACAACAGTACAACCAGCACTATTGATCAATTAAAAACCAATGATGGAGACATTCTCCTAGAAACTAAAGCACTCGTACCTAAAGGCTTAGAGTGATTACAATAAACTACCAATTTCCGTGCTTCAAAGCTTTGAAGAGATTCACAAATTACAACTCAAAAACAGTCCTAAGCTTGCATCAAAGTGATACAAGAAAGGCTCACAATTAACATAGACTCAAAACCCTAAAACTCTATTTCTCAATGACGGCTCAAGTAAGTAATTAGTTTTTCGTCCTTGCTTTTATATTCTGAAGTAGCACAAGATTAATCTTCAATTTGGGCTTCAGAAACACAGCTGATCCACGAAATCTCTAGCTCACATATCCTTGAATCAAATATATTGTTTCCATAATTTCCAAATATATCGGAACCAAATACAAAGTTTTCTAAAATATTTGAACATCTTTAGGAAACAATCACAACGTTGATTCTGGACAGGCACACGTCTTGGTGCACAAGTAAAAAGATGTGGTTTCCTTATATAAACAAATCTCGTAATTATGGTACAAAATCAAGGCATACCGCAGAATTCCAAATGTTAAAACATTATATCAAACATCCTGTTTATATATTTGTTTTAGGAAAATGATGCCAACATACAAAACAACAACAATTTTCATAAGAGGTGTTTATCCATGTCTTCATTGGTTATGCAACAAAATGTAATCTTTTTTACCCATTTCAGTTTTGGTTTTGAATGATAATAATAATAGGCACGGTTAATAGGTGTTTTCCACCGTAAAGTAGGCGGGTTTTGTTTTTCCCTTTGTAATTTGTTATTTTTAGATTGCCCCCGTAATGTTTTTTTATTTTTTTCGTATTATATTTTATCCCTGTGTTTAAAAAAAAATCAGCAGGGGTGAAATACACTTTGAAAAAAATAAAAAAACATTACGGGGAGTAATCTAAAAAAAAAAAAACTCATCTATTTTACAGGCTAAAGGTCTATTAACCCTAATAGACATATTGAACATGTGTATTTACTTTCTCTCTCCTCACTCACTAAACGATTGCACCGTAGTCCTGCTTGATCTGATTCCCACTAAGTAGAGGTTATGCCCTTTGTATCTCATAAATATTGAATTTTGATACGCATTAAACATTTGAATATTTGATACTTAGAGACGTATACAAAGCTAAATAAACATGTTATTCATCTTTGTAAGTGCTCCAAGGGTTAAGGTCTTTTTATCTTCCACTGACCAAACATTGTTTCATTTTTTTGGTATATGAAATCAACAAAATTTTGTTCTAATCCTTATATATTTTAAATAATATCTTTAACCCGCAATTTTTATTCACCTATATTATTTTTCCCGAATTTGATCATTACACATTTTATTAATTTACAGTTTTGGATTTCCATACTTTTCTAGGTATATTTTTAGTCCCTCGATTTTAAATTGTTTGGCACTTTGATGAAGAACAAAAAGTATCTTTTCTAATAACAAATTTTTATTTGTATTTTTATAAATCTAATGAAATTTTAAGAGTATCTTCCGACACTTTTAGGGCAGTTGAAATATATCAATCTTTAATTTACATGAACTGTTATAAATTTGATGAATTTTTAACTCCACCAGTGAATTTGTTAATTTCACATAATTTTATATGAAATTATAAGTGTTGGGCATAAAAAATTGACTAGATGGACTGATCAAATAATTTTTTGATCACAATCTAATAATGAATATTGGAGAATTCTTTCAAACAATTTATTTTTAGGTGGAATTAATTTATTAATCACTAAAACTAAATTGTTTGATTTTTTTTTTTATCAGATAGCCTAGTGGCTAGAATTTCACCTCTTAAAGATGAATAAGTTGGCGTACCAGAGTTCAAACTCCGGTCTCTACACTTTGCGTGCAAATGTCCTAGCAACTGAATAACTTATAAAACAAGAAAAGAAAACCCTCTTCATATAGCCATTTGAAAGAAGAAGAAAAAAAACCTTCATTTAACTTTTTGAACGCATATGGTAAGCTTATTTTAAAGTGTGTAAGCTTATTTTATGACCATGGTAAAGCTTGTAAAGTCCAATCTTGTGTTCTGAACTTGTAAAGTGTAGTTTCCGTGTGACCACATATGGTGCCATAGGTCCAATCTCAACAATATTCCAAAGATGCACACAATAACATATTGAAAAGCATCGGTTGAGCCAATTGTTTAAAGAATTTTTGCACTTTATATGTTCGAATCCAAGTTTCATGTTTAAAGCATCGGTTGTATGAAGTATGAACCTGGCCTTCTTTTGACACTTCATTCATGCAAGAGCTAACGTACTATATGTGGAGATCACCTACTTTTTGTAAGTTTTAATTTTTGACATAGAACTCTTTTCATTTTAAAAAAGTCAAATATATCTGGAGGTACTAAAACCAATAAGATTTGCACATTCAAAAATGTATTTGCAACAAAAAAAAATATCGGGACTAAAATAAAATATTCGCTAACATACATGAACGAAAATAATATTTAAACCTAAAAAAAATTTACTTTTTGTTTATAACAAAATTATTTTATAAAATACATATAATAAAAAAAATTATAAGTTATTCTTTAAAAAAACAATTATTAATTTGTTTTTAAAAACACTTTTATTTATTTTTAAATATTTATTTAATTTTAAAATACCACATAAGCAAATTTTAATAAAAAACAGTCAACGGGGGCTAACAAATACAAAAGGGGATAAGTTTGTGGGTCAAAATCAAGCAATTGAAATTTGATGGGCTAAAATCAAACAATTATAAAACTTAGGGGATTAAAATCAAACAATTGAAATTTGGGAATCAAAATCGCACAATTGTGAAATTTTGGGGGCCAAAACTATATTTAAACCTTATTTTTAATAACAAACTTATAAATACGTCTGTGATTGGTATTAGTAGTTTATGAAACAATCCAGTTTAACTAATTGATAAAAACCAATCAAACCAAGGCGGAACCAAGGGTGGCCGAAGTGACCCGCGACCATCCAAAAAATGAGAAATTACTAATATACCTTTGATATTTTTATGAAATTATAAATGTACACTGCATATATGTATTTGCACGCAATATTTCATAATTGAAATGGTGGCTCAATTGGTATTTGCATGAAATATATTGTCCGTGACCATGAACACTTTATGAACCAAACTAAAATTCCAAAACTTTATTGATCAAAAAGAAGTTCTGTTTAAAAAAAACCTCGAGAGCTATTCACAAAGGAGTTGATCAAAAAGCAATTAGCTTTTGGTTAAGAATCACTGCCAATTATAACGAGCATCGTGGACAATCTAGAGAGAAGGAACATGGTCAATTAAAATCCCGATGGCATCGAATAAATAGTCGTGATAAAAAATTTGTTGGATGTTACAAACAAGCTGTTCACAGAAAGAAATGCTGAACCTCCGAGAAAGACATCTTGATCAATGCACATGTATTTTATGCTCAACATGTGGGTGAGCCATTCAATCTTGAGTATGCATGACGATTATTAAAAGATGAACTTAAATTGATGGGAGAATCACCTGAAACTTTTTCAAAAAGAACAACGATTTCTGCTAGTGGGGCATATTCATTCTCGTCTAACCCAGAGACATCTTCAAGTTATGAGTATAACTCAACATCTCCAATAGAACGTCCAAAAGGAAGCTAAAAGAAAGGGTAAAGCAAGTGCAACCGAAACATCTTCTAAGGCCATACATGATACAATAAGTAAAAAAGTGACAACTATAGAAAAATTGGCACAACTTAAAAAGGAAGAAAACATTTTAAAAAAGGAAGAGATGGAGCTTAAGACAATGAAAATCATCATGTCAGACACGTCCAAAAGGAATGAGAGTCAACGTCAAATTCATGAAAAATATTGTAGCATTCTCCGTTTTTTTATTTTATTTTTCTATTGTAAAAAATATTATATTTTTAAATATAAGATCTCAGTCATTTAAAACATAAAATTAATAAAGTAAATAGTAGCATTTGTTTTTTTTTTTTTTTTACAGTAAAATGGGGGGTTTCAGGTAGCAAATTTATCTCTTAAAATAAAAGTTTGAAACAAAGTAAGAAGCCCATAACATTATTGATGAAGAACGAAAATGGTGGATAGAACAAAAAGAGTAACAGATAGCAGAAAGCAAAGACAACGCAATGGCCATGACTATGGCTTCTTTCCGCATTATATTTCGCCACATATTACACACCAACACCTATAACCGCTTCTTCCCTCCACCAATTCGCGCCACGTGGCGGCGTTATCTTCTTTCTTCTCGTGCATTTTCAACTAATTCAACTAATTACAATTACAGCGTTGTGGTAAAGAAAGACGAACGGATTAAGGAACGGACTGAGTATGAAAACTCTGATGTTGTAGACTCGACAACAATTGCAGCCATAGTAACATCGTTAGGTGGTCCTCCTGCTGCTGTTGGAATCGTTCGTCTTTCGGGTCCTCATGCGGTGTCTATTGCGGGTCGAGTATTTCGACCCGCTGTAAGAAACACGTGGCAGCCTACTAGTCATGTTGTTGAATACGGTGTCGTTTTGGATTCCGATGGAAATGTCATCGACGAGGTTAGTTAGTTATTGTGGCAGTGTGTGATGTAATTTGTTAAATTGATGATTCAGTTTCTGTTATTAGGTTTTAGCGGTGCCTATGCTAGCACCGAGATCTTATACTCGGGAAGATGTTGTTGAACTTCAATGTCATGGGAATGAAGTGTGTTTGCGTCGTGTGCTTAGGACTTGTTTGGAAGCTGGAGCAACACTTGCTCAACCAGGTTTGTTAGGATTTTACTTATTTGAGTTTATCTACTTGCATAAGTACACTGTTAGAAGTGTTTATGGAAACAACTTGTTTATGTAGGAGTAGTTTATTGGTTGAGTTAATGTACTAGCATAACTTAAGCACTTGTTTAGGAGAGTTTATAGACGCAACTTATGAAATGTGCTTAAGTTATTTCAAGCTTATTATCATAAGTTCTCCAGGATAGTTTGTGAAAATGGCTTATAGCTTATATAAAAACAATTTGACTTTATTTTATCTTTTGTTACAAAAATAGTTTATACATAACCACTTATATGATACCAGTTTATGCTATAAGCACTTGATTAAGTTCTTGGCCCCGTTTGGGTTTAGCTTATGAAAATAGCTTATGCAAATGAATAAATTTGTGTGTTAATTCATAAGTTTACATTTACAAAAATTGCCTTTTTATAAGTTGTTTTCCCATAAACTACCTTGAAAAATTTATAATAATCCATAAAAGCTTATTTATTTGCATAAGTTGTTTCGCATAAGCTAAAAAATAAGCCAATCCAAACAGGACCTAAAGCTTACAGAAATAGTTTATACATAAGCATTTTATTAAGTTGTTTATCCAAATGAGACATATAGCTTATATGAAAGTGTTTATGCTACAAGCATTTAAGTTGTTTATCCAAACAAGACCTTGAAAGCTTCATTAACAGATTCTGCATAAAATGACTGCAATGTGATATTCATATTTATAGGAATTATTAAGTGGAACGAAGTACATTGCAATTTCGTGATTGGTGTTTTGTTCTTTCAGGAGAGTTTACTCTTCGTGCTTTTCTAAATGGTCGTTTGGATCTGTCCCAAGCTGAAAATGTTGCAAGACTTATCTCAGCTAAATCTATGGCTGCCGCTGATGCAGCGCTGGAAGGAATTCAGGCATGTTTAGCTCAATTTTGTTTTCTTCTTTTTGTTATGATGCTATGTGCTTGTGTTAGATGTTGTGAGACTTGGCTCATAGGTTGTATATGTTGTGTGTGTTTGGTGTCATTCTTGTTACTGTTGATGGTTGAATAAGCCGCGCTGAAAAATTGTTACCTTCTTGTTCAGGGTGGTTTCTCTTCTCTCGTCAGATCATTGAGAAATCAGTGCATTGACATGCTCACTGAGATTGAAGCTCGTTTGGATTTCGAAGATGAGATGCCACCTCTAGATTTGAATGGGATTATGGATAAAATAAAACATATGTCACAAGATGTTGAGAATGCATTGGAAACGGCAAATTATGACAAGCTTCTGCAATCTGGATTACAGGTATGATACAGAAGATAGCTTTTGGCCGTTTAACAAGTGCTTATTTGTTATGAAGTGTCCTTAGGTTGTATTACGTGTAGAACTTCGCTCTTTACTAAAACAATTCTATGTTGGTCATTTTTATCATATGAATTTTAAGATGTCTTTTATTTATTTACTTACCTATTATTAATCTTGTATCAAATTCTTGCAGTTAGCAATTGTTGGCCGTCCTAACGTCGGCAAGTCAAGCCTTCTTAATGCATGGAGCAAAGTATGTCCCAATTACTTTACCGATTTACTACTATAATTTGATAATTTATTCATTTCATTTGATGAATCTTTTGTGTAGATATTATTAGCTTTGGTATTAGAAGATTAAAACACTTCACTTCATTATCTTACAGTTAATTGGCTTCTAAACTCCATAATTTATTTAAGGGTTGTAAAACTAGTAGATGTTTGTGTGTTTTTGAGTATAGGGGGGACACCATAGTTAGTAATCATGTTGGCATATATTAACTTCATGGTTATTTAACTTATTGAGCATGGTCTTTTGTAGCATGCAGAGTGAGAGAGCAATAGTTACTGAAATTGCTGGAACAACCCGAGATGTGATTGAAGCAAGTATTAACATCAACGGCATCCCCATAACCCTTCTTGATACTGCAGGCATCAGGGACACTGATGACATTGTGGAAAAAATTGGTGAGACTTTCCTTTTCCTCCTTTAAGACCAAGACACACAAGTTTTTGTTGCATCATATTTTACTTCTCGGTACTGTATGCTACAAGTTGTTTGGTGTCCTATCAAGTGTGCTTTTATCATGTCTACAATTGAAATAAAACGGCGTGATTTAGTTGTTTTATGATGTCTTCAACTTGTTTGAATGCATTGTTTAGTTAAATAAAGAAAAAGAATTATCACTAACAGCTCAATATTTTTATATAAGCTTGCAAATAATTCTCACTTTTTTGAAATGGAAACTCAAATGAGATTAGTTAGATACAGGGTTAGCAATCTTTCCTGATTTTACTTGGCAATATTTAGAGGTATCTGGTTGCGTGTATGTTCATCAGTGTTTTTCTACTCTAACCATATTATTTCGCATGTATCTATCCTCTTAATAGGTGTAGAGCGATCTGAAGCTGTTGCCAGAGGTGCTGATTTAATTATCATGACTGTGAGTGCTGTTGAAGGGTGGACTTCTGAAGACACCAAACTTCTTGAAAGGATTCAATCTGCTAAGGTTTCACCTTTGAACCATCTTTATTCCATTCATTACACTTATTCATTTGTGTGCAATGTTAGATATTGTTGCCAAGTAGGCAGCACTGAAATAGGCAAGTTACCGCCGATATCGGATGATAAGTGGGCACACAAACAGTTAGCAGCCTTATAAATATTGCCATTTTTTTTTTGGTCTAGAATATTGCCATCTTTTAGCCACTAGGAAAACAAAAGTATCTTTTTGATAGATTAGATCAACTACATGAAAGCCGCTTAGATCCTATATTACCCCGCAAGAAAAAGACATTCTATAGCACAAGGCCTAAAGGCTCTAAAACACTAGATTTTACATTACACCTGCAACCTAATAGCTTTCTTTTGATAATAAACTGGCTCCTGGTGTTATTTTCTACGATGCATATTAGTTTACAATCTTTATTTAATCTTTCTGTAAAAACAGGAATCAACTGGATCTTCCACCCCAGTAATCCTCGTGGTCAACAAGATAGATTGTGAGCCTAGTGCTGAGACTGAATGGGACAAAGGGTGTCACAATAGCAAAATTTTCAGCAAACAAGTGTTTACATGTGCTGTAACCAGTCAAGGAATACAAGACTTAGAGAGGGCAGTTTTAGAGATTGTGGGTATGGATGGCATTGCTGCCGGGGGTCGCAGATGGACTGTAAATCAGGTATGATATCATATTAGCTTTCTGTCACTCTCACAAAGTCATAGCTTCAAACAATTTTAACCTTTTGAATGGGGAAAGGATTAAGGAATCAATTGGCTGCTGGGAGAGCCTAGTTATAAAAATGGGTGGATGGAAAATAACAACATAACTGTGGTTGCAAATCCTAGTTGCTTTTCTATTTTCTATGACTATTTTCACTCAACCAAACATGTCCCAAGTCAAGAGTTGATTTGTCTGACAAATTGATGTTGCAGAGACAATGTGAACAACTTGTTCGGACCAAGGAAGCGCTTGTGAGGTTACAATCATCAATAAAGGAGGAACTACCTATGGATTTTTGGACCATTGATTTGAGGGATGCTGCATTGTCCCTTGGACAGATAAATGGAGAAGATATTTCGGAGGAAGTTTTATCAAATATATTTAGCAAGTTCTGTATTGGTAAATAATAAACATCTACCTCCTTACATGTGCTCTGATCTTAAGCATATTTTTCTTTACAAAATATTTTCAGTCATGTAAAAAAAAAACGCATGTCCTCTGAGTTATTCCAAACAAAAACAAACAAATTTGTTCCCTCAAAATAAATCTTGCAAATCAGACTTTTGGGTTTCATTCTCTCTATCTATTTCTTCTTCTCCCACATAACTCACCAATACAAAACCTTGTTGTATCTATTTTAAAAGAGATGAAAAAAGGGACAATTTTTAAACCTTTTTTGTCAATAAAAATATTTATTTGATTTCACCCACCCCAGTTTTAAACCTTGTTTGATCCGTTTTTTCTATCACGAGATTCAGCGATTTCTTCTGGATTACATTTTAAATCAAGTTCAAACTGGGTTTTGGTTTTTAAATTGGGTATGCGGAAAATAGTAACATACGCAAACTCTTTTGTGTTGTTTTGTTCTATGAAGCACGGACACAGATATGGACACTGACACGTCGACACCGATAATAATTTGAGAAAATGACATAATTCAATGTAATCGTAAGTGTCGGTGTCGTGTCAGACACTGACACGGACACGTGTCCGACACGGACACGCCTGATTCGAGAAGTGTCGGTGCTTCATAGGTTTTGTTCCCTTTACCTAATGTTTTTTATTTTAATTTTTTTTTGTTCAATGCAACTTTCTATCCAATTCTTGAACATGTATCCGATGATAATTGTTTTTCGGTTTTGTTCCCGTTTGTGTGATCTTGGTTTTTTATTTTGCTAACGTATACACTACAAGAAAAACATGTTTTCTTGACGAAATTTTAAATTTGATATAGAGGGCATGGGCCGTCTGTAATTTAGTGACGGCCTAGGCCGTCGCTACGCATGCTGAAGCCGCCAAAAAAATAAAAAATATTATAATTTGTGAGCAAATTCGTCCAACATTTACCGACGGCTGTGTCCGTCACTAAATCTCCATTTCCTGACGGCTAAAGTCGTCACAAAGTTTTGACGGACGTACCGACGGCTTAGGCCGTCGCTAAAAGTTGACGGAATAAAAAAAAAAAAAAACCTGCTCAGTCTTGGACACTGGGAAGTCAGACGTTGGTCTTCGCGCAGCCTTTAATGACGGCTTGGGCCGTTGGGAGTGGTTTGGACGAAGAAAAAGGCTTTGTTCTTGCTGCAACGGTAACAATTGAGAAGATCAATATATTTCTTCTTCCATTTCATTTTCACTACACGATTTGCTCTCTATAATTCTCCAACATCTCTCTAAAATTTCTCCAACATCTTTCTATATTTCTTCATCTTATATAGTATTTTTGTTCTTCTTCAAAGTTTTGATTTTTAATAGATTGTGAGTAATTTCTACTATTTTATTTGAATATTTGTATGATATTGCCAATTTATTATATTAATTGATATTTTTAAATTTTTGTTGTAGAAAATGTAGATAAAATTCCCTTGTTGTGATTTGAAGTTCAACATGTAAACATTGTTGTACATAAAAAGTAAGTTTTATTTAATTTAGTTAAATTTATAAAATTTTCTTAATCATATGTGTATTATTTATTAACAGTGACTTTTTTTTTTATTTACAGAAATGTTATTTGTTCGTTGATTAGTAATATATTGGGAGCTTAGTTTTGGAAACTTAAAGTCAGACACTACCCGGCACAACAAGTAATTAACATAATTTACTTTGATTTTCTTTAATTTATATTTTTGTTATTTTAAATAATTAATTTTATGTGTTAATATGTATTAAATTTATTTTTATGTTAATTTGTATTTTTCAAAATAATAAATAAATTTTATTTAAAAAAATTAAATATTTAATTTTTTAAAAAAAAACCTGTCCAGATTTAGCGACGGCTTAAGCCGTCGCAAATCAGTCAACCCCAGTCCGTCCAGATTTCGCGACGACCTGAGCCGTCGCTACATCAATTTTACCGACGGCTTAAGCCGTCGTTACCTGTACAGCTGGATGTGACCGTTAGCCTGTAGCGACGGCCTTAGGCCGTCGCAAATTCCGTCATGTCCGTTACAGACGACCTGGGCCGTCTGAAAATTTACCGGCGAGCGTTTTAGAGACGGCCACTGGTTTTTATAGGCCGTCTGTAAATGAGTGCTTAGCGACGGCTTTTAGCCGTTAGAGAGGGCTTTTGGCCGTCACAAAAACGTCTTTTTCTTGTAGTGATATAAATTATACATAGTGATTTATTATAAATTTGGTTTTTATTTAAACTAATTTATGTATTTTTAATTTCTCTCAAAATAAAAATTGTACTTTACATGCATTAATGGTCCAAACCATAGATAACTTATCATAGTTACATATATAAATGATTTTAAAAAAAAAAAGTTGGTTTTGGAAGTTTTTTTAGAAAAATATTGGTTTTTGAAAGTTAAAGGGTATTATTGGAATTCCAAAAAAAAGGCTACACCAAAATGGTGTTTTGCCTTTATTTATTAGTATAGATAATGTCAAAATTAGTGTTTGAATTTAGAAAAAATGAATATAAAAAAAACTTATAATATTTTGAAAAATGATTTTATAAAATCTATTTTCAAAAATATAAAGAAAAATCTATTTTTTTTTTTAAAACTAAAACAAACGCACCCATAATAAAAAAGAATGAGGTGGCTTATTATTATTGGAGTGTGTTGAAAGATTATGTTAGAGGGTGTGACCATAACATTACTCATACTAAGTTTTTGTCATCTTTTCGAGAAATTATGTATGGTTTTCTTAGAAAGAGCTATGTTATTAGAACATATTTCTATTGACAAAAAAATGACTTTTGTATTCTATTTCTCTATGTGCACAGTTCTCGAAATGTAAAATGACGTAAAAAATATTCTTAATTGATATTAAAATTTATATGAGAAATGCTTACCGGTAGGAAGCATGTTCCGACCAATAGTAGAGTCAGGAGCCTGGTTCGGGGGGTGCAGACTTTTGATTTTTTTTTTGTTACAAACAAACTATTGAAATTTATAACTATGATATTTGAATACTTTATTTTTTTCACATACATTTGTACCTATCTCTTTTCTTATGGTATCGTTCTTTCACTTATATTTATTTCCCTCTCAAGGAGTATACACTCGTATTGGTGATTTGGTGTACACCAAACATTTTTCTAAACTTTAATTAATAGTGTACACTCGTATTCACTTAGATTAATTACTTATAGCAATCAACTTTCAAAACTTGGGATCGTTCTTTGATCCAAAGTATTATTTCAATTCTAATTGTATTTAATTAGCTCTAATTGTATAATTACTGATATATATTAATATGAATAATAGTGAGAGGTTTGTACCCAAAAAAATTGAATAATTGTGAGAGGTGAAATTGTTATATGTAGAAGATAGAGTTTGAGTTTAAAATTTCCCAAATATTTATTTAAAGAGGTTAAATTGCAGTCACTAAATTATTTGATAATAGAAAAATAAAAACACTTTTTTTTATGTGAGCACATGAGTTTTCTATCTTTCATGATTTTTGAAAAATTAAACTATAATTTCTATCTTTCATGATTTTTTGAAAAATTAAAACTATACTAATATTTATTATCACTTAGATTTTTGCACTATACTTATTGACCAAGATGAGTGGATCGTGTGTTCCAGACTTAATGCACACAGCCTTTAAGAGAAAATTAATAAAATTGGAAATGGAAATTAGAATTGAAGATAAGAGAGAGGATAAGTAGCTGGGCAGTGAGTGAGCCGTGTTAGGAAATGTTGAACTGTGTATGCTATTGATTTGAATCAGGTGCAGAACAAAAAACTGACGGGGTGCAAATATTAATAATAGAGGATTATTGGTGTAAATTATGAAAATCCAGGGTGTGCAACTGCACCCCTCATACATATGTGGGTCCGCCCCTGGTTCCGACGAAAGCTTGCATGGTGTATGCTCTTATTTTTTATTGAAAATGAGATTAAATTAAATAAAAGATACAACACATCCTTAATCGATACTAGTATGTCATATGTTTAAATTTCCAACTGATTATCACCAATATGAAATCCTGAAATTTTCCAACAATGAAAACCAAAGGTAGAAAAGTAGGTACAAGTGTAAGCAGGTGAAGCTTTGTATTGGGGTACCAATTTTCGGTCGATGTCCGTGTCCTAAAACAAAATGTGGTTCATTAGTGTCTGACAAGAATATGCGGCGTAACTTAGAACATAATTTTTTATTTATTTGAAATTGAGTGAGATAAATAAAAAGTAGAGCGTTTCGTCGAAATTCATTGAAGAGAGTTTCGTCCTATATAGTAGTTCTGAATTATATTTAGGATAATATTTTCAATATTAATGTAATATATCATTTATATATTATTATTAAATTAATATGTATATTTTGAAATTGTGCAATTACAATAATATAAAAAGATATTATTAATTTATAATATTTTTTGAAAATAAATTTTATTATAAATTAAGAATATCTTTTTATATCAAATTAATATTTAAAATACATAAAATGATAAATTATACATAATAAAATATATTTGACACAAAAATGTATTTTTTTTTTAAAACAAACACATCCCACAAAAAGGAAAAAATAACTTAATACATCTATGGTATATGGATAACAGAGTCTTATGTACTATATATATACATCAATACATATATATGAAACATGCTACTTTTTTATAAAAAAAATATAGAAGGAGATAGTTTATATTCTAAGCCCATAATAATTTTACTTTAAATTAAAATAAATTATAAAGGGAAAAAGTGGATTTTAGTTAAAATAATAATGGTAAAAATGGAAGAAAATATGATAAGTTATAAACTATAAGCTACTTGAAATAACTTATGAAAAACAAGTTATAAGTCAGTAAAATTAGTTATAAGCTCTTTCTAAAAAAACTATTACCAAACAGATCTTTTAACTTCTAAGCTATAAGACATAAACTATACGCTAGCTTTTTGTGCTTGCCAAACAGGACCTTAGTCAACCGGGCAGCACATTCATTGTCATTTCTAAAATTAGACAAAATACATCCGCAAGTCTTTTAAGTTTTACCTTTGTAACAAATAAATCATTTATGTTTTTTAAGTAACAAATATGTTTTTAATTTTTGTAACAGATAGATAATTTAAGTCCTGACATGACTTGATACATTGATTAAACAAAATTTCATATATTCAACCCTCCAATGAGTGATTGTAAACTCGTTGGGAAGCATATGTCAACAGTCGAAAATTTTGTTATCCATAAAAAAAAATCAATGTTACAAATTATTACACATTTATTGAGATACACATAAAGAATCAATCAGCCAGCAAATAAATAGACCAAACATGGTGATGCTGGTTGCGATCCTTTAATTAACTGCATAAATTAAATATCTATCCAACATATAGGTCCTTCACAATAATAAGGACCGATCCTGATTTACTCTCTCACATATTCTCTCACTCTCACCCAAGAACTTGTAACAAACTTTTCTTATCTTTTTACTCTTTCACATTTTCTTGCTAACCATGTCGTCGACGACTCACTCCTCTAAAAAATTTGGAAACTCTGACAACACGGTTACCGATCCTGATTTCACCATCACCGAGAGTGTTGCTCCCACTCTGCGCCGAAGCCTTCGCAATGCCGCTTCTATTCCCACTTCCGGTCCTCGCAGAAGCAATCGCATCAATAACGCCGTTCTAGCCATATAGGATGGATTAAACACATCCATTAATTTTTCATATAGGTTTCTAGTTGGCTGGCCCCTTATGTATTAAACATTTCAAGTCCAATCAAATTCTATATATATATATATATATGAATATAATAATTACACTTTAATGGAAGGCAAACGGGCAACAAGTTGCGCCGCTAACCAAGTTGGTCTCCAAGTTTCGAAAATTTGAATTAGTTAGTCCCTATTCAATCATATTTATAGGACTAACTAATTCAAATTTAGAAACTTGAGGGACGAACTTAAAACTTTTAAAACATAAGATACCAACTTAAAACATAAAATAAACATAAGCGATCAAATGTACAATTAAGCTAATAGATTTACAAAAATAGGGGTAGTAGAGTGGGAGTAAGTGAATTAGTTGGGTGAAGAGGGACACTGTCTGTAAACCAAAGAAATTGGGAGGTTTAAGGGTTAGAGATGTTAGAGCATTCAATATAAGCTTATTAGCTAAATTGAGGTGGAGACTCCTCCACGATGATAATGTTTTTCGGAAGGTTGTGCTGAAAGCACAATATATGAGTATAAATATTGACTCATGTAAATTTCAAAAAAAGTCACTCATATTAATATGAGTGTAAATATAAATCTCGGAAAAAATTACAAAAAAAATAGATCTCCCGAATTAATATGAGTAAAAATAATTAAATATAGATTTTCATAAAAAAATAAAAAGATGTCCTTGTATTAATATGAGTATAAATATAAGTTATTATTGATAAAAAAAAAACTCTCTGTTGGGATTTTAAGAGGGGTTTTTCAAAAAATTAGTCCTCTTAGCGGAACAATCCCGATGAACGGATCTTGATTAAACCATTAATCACAAATCAAATAACACAAAACTATAAGTTTATGTGTTTACCTCTTGAAGTGCAGTACCTTTGAAGTAGAAACGATTTCTGATCACGGGCAAAATGATTTTTCTGATCACGAGCAAAATGATTTCTGATCACGAGCAAAGCAACGTAGTGATGCCTCTACTCAGTCCACACGAACAGTTCCTTCAATCACAGTGCTAGCTGTAACTTGAATGAAGGCTTTAGACAGAGAGTCGGGAGGCGGTTTTAGTTTAGAAAACTAGAATTCTCAATTAGGTTATTTTGTTCTCTACACAAGAGTTCTATTTATAGAGTCTCTTGTGTGATCAGCAAGTCATACTTACTCGTCATTATCCTAATTTTCATCACACTAAAACGCGCATAATTATCCGTTATAATTATTCCGTAATTATCTAACTACTAATAAATAAATCATATCTATTTACTTCATAATTATCCGATATAATTATTTCGTAGTTATCCCATTAATAATAAGTCTCACTTATTATCTTCTAAATAAATAAATCTTATTTATTTATCTCATAAATAAATATTATTTATTTATCTTGTAAATAAGTCTAACTTATCTATTTCTCTCGTATATCTGTTCTATGTGTGTGACCCCTGTAGGTTCTCGTAACATTGGTAATAACATTAAATCATGTATTTAATATTATAAACAACGGTTAGAATCTAGCAATATGCCGTTGTCACCCAAGTGACGAGAATGTCATGTGATCTGACGAAACCTTTCCGTGATAACAAACTTGTGCATAGTTACCCTTTTGCCCTTTATATCTATATTGAACACAAGGCATAGATCGTGTCACCCTTGTATGGTTCAATATCTTATTTCTTGTTCCCAAAATATACTGAGCAACGAATAAGCTCAATATCTCATATTGACTTAGTTCGGCGTGGCCAAGCATTTTATCAGTCATATTCCATCAAGAGGCCTACAGATATTACTCCTATTAAATAGGAGGGGCAAATCCCATCTAGGTCACTCATGTCCCTCAGCATGATTCGTGAAGTACCTATTAACTAACTTTATAATTATCCTTTTATAGATAACGTTTGAATAGCGATAAAGTACTTGACTCCACATCTAGGGATCACAGTTGGTTCAGGTCTAAGGGTGGTATACACCATTATCACTATGAGAATAACTTATGACACTTTTCATAAATACTATGTAGTATTCTCATGGTGGGTCAATCCAATATAAATATTACTCTTAATATTTATATCTATGTATAGACTCGATATCTACATATCTATGACCAGTGAGATATGGTCATCAGTCTACAAACATAATAGTCTTTGCGCTTTAATATTATCCCAATTCATATTAAAGCTTGACTATGGATACTTTAAGAATAATGTCCTTATGTTTAATGGGGTCTCACGATTAAGTCATACTTAATGCTCCATTAAATAGACTAACTATTCTAGGGACTTTATTATTTTGGAAAACAAACATAATAAAGAAATGCCTTATTATATATTATATATATATAAATCACAATCATGATACAAAAGAAAATTCTATCAAAATAGATTGACTTTTAGGGCTCACTCCAACAATCTCCCACTAGCACTAAAGTCAATCAGATATTAACCCAACATATATTGGACTAGCGTGATCACCAAGCATCTTTTATGCAAGGTTCTCTATTAGTGGATAAGGAACACATTCCTGCGTTGTTACCCTGCACAGACTTCAACTTACAATTTCGATCTTCTATCGAAAGGAAATAAAAGTGTCAAAATATATATTTGAATCGTTGGTGAGATCTAGTTTTCTTTTCTTGCATGATTAAACCGCTATCACTTTCAGTGAGTTCAAGGGAATCTGCAACGCAATGAAAACCAATTTTATGCCCATCTTATGAGCCAAATGATCCAAATCGTATATTTGACCTTTGTAATAGATATATCAGCCTTCTGAAGCTTGCAAGCTTACAGAGTTGACATCCGATCATAAAATTTTATTCCAGACTACAATCTGGATATACTGTTCATCAATTTGGAAAATCAATATCATTGTAACTCATTTACAATGATTATTTATAGATCCAACCAAGAAGCTGTCCTTAGTTCTTTTAAGACATCCATGGATATTCTTGATAGTGATCTAGTGACCAATACTTGAAATAATTTGATACATATTATTTATGCTAGTAGCATATGGTGCATCTGGTCCAATACATATCATGATGTAAATTATTAATCCAATTGCCAAAGCATATGGTTACCTCTCATGTATTTGTTTCTCATCTAATGAGATTGTCATTTTTTTGAGATAAAAAATACATCATGTGACATATGCTATCATTTCAATAAAATTAAGCATATGAGATGTCTAAACACATCGTCAAATATGTATCTAGGTTGAGGTATATCAACAATCTATCACTATGGATCTTGATTTTTTTTATTATTTTTTTAATTCCTAACTTTTAGGAAGTCTCACCTAAGTCTTTCATCAAAATATAGTTACGTCTCCATGTCTTACATGTATACTTTACTTTAGGGAAACTATTTCGATGATCAGTATGTCACCAACATACTATACCAGATTCATTTCAATACTCCCACTATCCTCGTTGTATGCACAAGATTTATATTTATTAATCAAAGTTTTCATAAAACTTCATAAATAAAAGCAAATAATTTAAATCTTAGGAAGCTTGCACTAATTCATAAATGAATTTTGTAATTTATATACTTTTCTAGCATTGTCTTGATCAACGAAACCCTATACATATGTCAAATACATATGTAAGATCATTCCAACCGAGAAATGTATACTCGTTATCTATTTGCCAGAACTCGTAATAATATCATACAACAATTGCAAATGGAATCAAGATGTTTTAAGCATTATGACTGAAGTAACGGTTTCATCATAATTTGCATTATGATTTGCGTGAAACCTTCCAAACTCAATCACACCTTAAAGGTATTCACAATACCATCCATGACAGTCTTTTATAAGAAGATTCACTTTCATCATATGGGTCTAATCAACTTAGATGACAAAACCAATATCAATATATTGTTTGTGTACATGGACTTTATATAAGATTCCATGGCATTTAACCACTTCCCAAAATTTAATTAGGTCACTCTTGACCTCCTAGTTAGTCACATTCTCATCTTCCATGAGTATCGTATCATCTTGTTGAGTTATGGTAAGACCATGTATCTCAGCCTTGTGATATGACATTTCTGACCTGTATAGGTCTTGTGCTACTCGAACCGATGCTTCAACAACAACCTTGTGGAATCGGTTCGTGTTCCAATTTTGAAAGAACATGTTTTGTGGTACTTGAATTAATCCAAGTTCTACACCACTCCGACTGTCTCTTTTAGATACATATTCCTTCTAAAGAAATATTTCAGTTATAGCGACAAAACAACTTTTATCTTAGAGTGTTGTAAAATTAGCATCCTTTAGGTACTTCCACAAAAAAACATTCATCTGTTTACCCCGATTTTTAGCAAACAACCGTTAGTCTGGTTATTACAAGAAGGATCGACTAGTGAATCCTGGGACATATGGCTTGTGCAGTTTTGACGAAAACATGTTTCATATTTTCTGGGTTAAATCGGATAAATTGAATAAAAACAGTAAAATCATCCGACGCAGTCGAATGGATTGTTTAAAAATAAATTGCTTCAAAGTTAAATTTGCAGAAAACTTGTAAATGAATTGCAAATAAAGTTTAAAGAAAGACTTTGAAATGTAAAAGCATGCAACAAAGTAAATTGCAGAAAAGGTTTTAAACTTGCAATGAAATAAATTGCAGAAAGATTAAAGTTTGCAATGAAATAAATTGCATTGCAGGAAAGATTAAAGTTTGCAATGAAATAAATTGCAGGAAAGATTAAAGTGCATAAACTTTAAATGGAAAGCAAGTAAAATACTTGGAGAATGTAAATTGCATTCAATAATGTAAATTGTTTACAAAAGAAAGATTGGTTGCACAGATTCGTACATGTTCCATTTTGCACTCATTTCGCTCGTTGACATGGGTACTCTGAGTTTTGTCGGAATTTGCATGAGAATTGTGAACCACCCGTTTCTCCTATGAAAAACTAATATTTATAGACAAACAGAATAACTGCCAAAACCTACTTAACGTCTAACTAAACTCCACGTGTCTTCGACAATTTGAATTCTTGGACACCTGGCAAGGCTTTCAAACGTTATCCTCTTTGAATAATTTGCTAAGTCCAGAGTATGCTTTCTCCGTACTGCAGAATACGTTATACAAGCAAACACACACACACACACACACACACACACACATATATATATATAGTATTCGACAAACACACCAATGTCGAAGCAATCAATCATATTTACTAAAATACGTTCCTGTCGAATTCGACAGAATTCTTCAAGCTCGACAGTGAACTTTAAATAGAAGGCTTTCGACGTCGAATGCCTTAATTTTCTCCTGATTTATTAAATAATCAATTTCCAAGAGAATATTAAAATACAATAATATATATTAAATGAGAATTCATCTTCTCTCTCCAATCCATTAATGCCTGTCGAAAATACAGGCTAACAAATTGCCCCCTCAAAAATGCCAATTTCGACTGCATGTCGAATACGAAAGAAGAAATGGCAGTTTTTGAAGATTCTCTTCCTTTTCAACTTCTGCACGTTTACCAAAGACGGCGCAAACGTCACATTAATGTCAAATCAATCATGACAAAGTACATAACCGTCACCTCAATCCCCACAAACCATGATTTCCTCTTTTTTAGCACAATAGTGGGCCACGTGGCAGGATCAAAACGATTGAGATGGAAAATGGTGGTGTTTCAGTTTCCAACTGCATGCAAATTCTGCAGAGTCTATAAATAGCAAGCATAACACTCACTTTCATTTTTCTGAAACCTTAAACTTTTAACTTCCCTTGCAGCAGAGAACCATTACGTTTTTCTTCAAAAAACCATTCAAACAAATCACCAATCTCGCTCTGTTCTTGCGTTTCTGTTGAATCTAAACCAACCAAAACGTTTATCTAGCATTTCCGTTCATCATCACCGTTTCTTTTACTGCATTTGAGCAAAAAACGAGTTTGTTTTGGAAGTTTTTTGAACCTCTGCTACTGTCAGCTGTCAAATCACCATAACCTTCAAGAACACCAAGAACACCAAAGAGCATCAATGGCTTCATCTTCTTCCTCCAGAAACGCTGTTCCTATCGCTGCAGATGACAAAGATCTTGTCATGGTTGACGATTCAGTGTTCGTATCGGAACCTGCCACCACCGCTGTCGAAAGCGCCATATGGGGAAAGGAACTGTTGATTCCTCATAGACTTAAAGGTAAAAATCTTGCTTTTGCAGGCCCTCTTCCTTCGACTACTGATTTTAATGAGGAAGTAAGTAGCATTTTCCCTTTCCATGTCACTTGTGAGCCAAAAATATTTGCCAACTCTGTCTTCGACATGAGTTTCTTTGAATCTGGCTACAGGGCCTTTAGATCTGCACCCATAGTGACTGAGAGCTATCTTAAATGGCTCAATAAAGTCGAAAAACAATATGCCACGTTTTGGAAAGAGAGTGGTATATTCGACTTAATCCAACTGTCGAGAGAAGGACCCAAGTACAATGCAGAAATGCTAATAGCTGCCCTTCATTTTTGGGAAAGTTCTACCAACACCTTTCATTTGAAAGCAGGCATGATGACCCCAACTTTATTCGACGTTGCTGCTATTACTGGCTTGAGACCAACAGGACCCACTTTCGACCCCAAATACACTACCCCCAACCATCAGCTCGACTTCAGAGTCTTATCCTTTTCAGGATTTCTCAAAAATCACCATGACCTCAGTAGTGAAGAGATATCACCTGAAGAACACATAGCCTTCTTGACTTATTGGCTATCACAATTCGTCCTTTGCACTTGCTCTCTGCAAGTTGTGAAAAGATTAGTTCCTCTCGCCATTATGCTTCACCAGGGTTTGGATGTAGCCTTAGGCAGATTCATCTTGGCTTCCCTTTATGATTCCTTAGGACAAGCTAGTGATCTCCTTAAGAAAACTGATAAAGGATCACAATTAACTCTATCTGGACCCATTTGGCTTCTGCAACTTTGGCTGAATGCCACCTTTGAAACCAACTTCAAACTTTTCCTCCCTACTCACATGGAAACCTCTATTGCTTCTCGACAATCAGAAGGCGCTAGGTTAGCCTTGTTGAGGCAAAGAGAAACGAACTTGACCACTCGACAGCTCTTTTTCCACTACTTCAAAACTCTGCTCGCCTTCGACGAAATCACCCCTCAAAACACCCCTTTCATTAAAAGAACTATTGGACCAGCTTGGTTTAAGAAACCATTTCCTGCAACAAATCCAGATGATGAAGAAGACACCAACAACATTTGGAGAATGTTTTTGAACCCAACAATCCTATCATCAAGGCAAGGGATTGACAAGAGACATTTGGGCTTGGTTGGATACCAACCCAATTTGGTTGCTCGCCAATTTGGCCTAAGTCAATTCAGGCCAAAGAGTTTGTTCAAGAACAAAGATGATCTTGTTTTGGGCAACTCTGGAATGTCTGTTGATTATTTTGAACGTCGTCTGAAGCTTGCTGACGAACAATCTTACAACCTCACACCTGTTGCCTTTGAGGCCTCTCAGTATTGCACCTATGAGTTTGCTGCATGGTGGAGCTTGCATTATGAAAGGCATGCCAAGGATGAGAAGCTGCTACTGTGTGCATTGAATGCAGGATTCGACGCTTTGCAGTCGAAGACTCCCAAAGGCAAAGGTAACTTGACTAAAAATAATCAAAGTTATATATATTTTTTTTAAATAATGTTTATAATTTTGACTCTTCATTTGATGTTTGGTCCCTTCAAATTCGACAACAGGTGTATCTAATCCCACCAAGACTAAAGAAACCACCATCTCCACTGACTCCAGTGCTCCTGCTGTGAGTTCCAAGAAATCACTCCCAAATACTGGGGCGAAGGTATCAAATTCAAAACTAGTCTTTTAACTTAGTTTTAATTTTCAAAAATTTTTTTTTTTTACAAAACATTTTTGAACCTTTCGACGCTTAACTTACAATGCAGAGTCGAAAAAGAATCAATGTGACCTCAGAAGAAACTGGAGAACCCACCATTCAAAAGAAGCAAAAGAAACTCACCATTCAAGAACCAACAGTAAGGCTTTCGACATACCCTTTCAAGTTCCTTTTTAACTTCAAAGAAATTTTGTGTTAATAAGTCTTAATGTTTCATTTCAGGCCACTGGCAATGTTCAAAAGAAACCCACTGCTGCTGCTCCTAGTGGAGAAGGCCAAAGAGACAAAAGAAAGGCCAACGAAGAAACTAGTGAGGCAAGCATGCCACCAACAAAATCTGATGCTGACAAACCTCCAAAAAAGAGAGGTGACAAGGAAAAGAAGAAGAAGAAGAAAAGAGTTAAGTCCAGCTCTAAGGCTTCTGCAGAAGCAGAAAAAGAAGCTGAGACTACCCCTTCCAATCCTCCTGTCGAAGATCAGACAATGCCCCAAGCTGAAAACACCACCACTGAAGTTCCTGCCCCCAGGCAAGAAAATACAAGTTCATGTTCACATGATCTTGGTGCAAAGGTAAAATCTTCTCACCTTTAAGGCTTTGTCAATAAAACAAATTTCTTTTTCTCATAACCTTTCTCATAACTTCATTTGCCTTGCCTTTTCGACGGGATACTAATGATGAAAATGTCAACATGAATGTTGACAATGCAGAAAACCTGACCCAAGGCATTGGTACCAATGATGTCGAGGTCAACCCTAATCAAAGTGACAAAGGTCCAGAGACTGAAGAAAATCCCACCATCAATCTTGATTCTGAAGAAACTATTCTTGATCGTCCTGCCGAATCTACCCATTCGTCAGAAGGTACAGATGTCGAAATGGCTTTCGACAATGAAAGGGAAGAAGTTATGCCAGAGGCTGCTGAAGGAGGTTCTGATATACTCCCAGTTTCTTCTACTTCAAAGTTATCTGCTGATGTTGGGTTGTCAGAGATGCAATTCATAGCTATGAAGGACTCTGATCCTGCTGCAGCACTAAAGATGCTCCTCTCAAGCAAAAGCAACAAAGACAAAAGTGCTTCACATCACAGCAGTTCGACAGCCTCTGACTCTGAGATTCATTCGACAGTGAGACAAGACTCCTTAATTCTCAAGCTGCACACAGACTACATCAACCAGGACGTCTTCTCATTGATTGAAGCTAATCCCAGCAGTGCTTTTGCCCACTTAGGCTTTCTGAAGAAGTTTCACAACCCAATGACTGATGGTGCTACTCTTGGTAAGGTTATCCAACTTGAAAACCTTATTGATGGTTTCACCAAAGCCATTCAAAAAAGGCAAAGTAATGCCTCAAGGTTGGAAGCTCAAACTCAAGCCCATGCTGTATTGGTCGAGAAAGCAAAAGCTGCTCAGGCAAATGTCGAGCGCCTTGAGAAGGATATTGAGTCGAATGCTGAGATTGCAGGCTATGACAAGAACATTGCTGATTGGGAAAATGAGGTGGCTGAGTTGAACTTGAAAATTCAAAGTCTCAATGCCAAGATAACCAGTGAAAAGGCTAAGTGTGAGGAAGCCAAAGCTAATATTTCCAAGGCAACCAAAGCTATGATTGACAAAGAGGCGAATGCTGGCATCAAGTACTTCAGCCATTCTGCAGCTGTCGAAGAAGAGATCAAAATCTTGGTGGATTCCAACATGATTCTCGACGCAGAAGTTGCTTCATTCAAAAGCCTGTATGAAGACTTGAAGAAAAAGTTTTAACTTTGTAATATTTTTAGTTGTTCTTGTTCTTAGTTTTTTGCTTCAACTATTTGAACAATTTGTTTATGGTTTTTTGGATTGTAATCTTGACAATGCCCATTTTGTGGCGAATCCTTTTATGATCACCATTTTTCATTATGTCCTAAGTTTTATTCTTCGTTAATTTTTATTTCTTGCAACACTGGTTTATACTTTTTCAAGTATTTGCCATTTATAATTAACGAACGTTGTTCTTCTGTTAATTCTTCTATTTCATAAGCACCATTTGAAAAAACCTGAACAACTTTAAAAGGGCCTTCCCAATTTGGAGACCATTTGCCTAAGACTCTGTCTTTTTTATCCATTGGCAAAATAACTTTCCAAACCAAATTTCCAACATTAAAGGTTTTAGACTTAACCTTTTTATTGTAAGCTTTAGCAACTCTTTCTTTCTGTCGAGTTAGCATCTCTAAAGCTTTTAATCTCTCCTCATCTAAATCAACTAATTCGTCTAACATCATATCCCAATAATGATCCCTTGGGATTTCTGTCTGCCTTTGAATTCTAATTGACTGCAGATGTATTTCGACAGGCAAGACTGCATCATGCCCATAAGTTAGTCAAAAGGGTGTGGTGTTAGTTGATTCTTTTGGAGAATTCCTACATGCCCATAAGACTTGGTCTAAAGTCTTGTTCCAATTTCTAGGCTTTTGGGCAATGTGCTTTTTAATCAAACCAATAATGATTTTATTGGCAGCTTCTACTTGACCATTTGCTTGGGCATAATATGGTGTAGAGGTCAAGAGTTTAAAACCAGTTTGTTGGGCAAATTCAACCATCTTTCGTCCAGTGAATACTGAACCTTGATCTGTAGTAATAGACTCAGGTATACCAAATCTATAAATAATGTAACTCTGTATAAAACTAATCACTGCTTCTTGGTCAACATTTGGTAATGGAATTGCTTCTATCCATTTGGTGAAATAATCTATACCAACCAAAATATAACGTTGGTTTTTTGACGAGCTTGGTTTAATTTCACCAATTAAATCTAAAGCCCACCCTCTAAAAGGCCAAGGTTTTACTATTGAATGGAGTTCACTTGCAGGTACATGTTGTATACCTGAATGTCTTTGACACTCTTGACAACCTTTGGCGAACTCTATACAGTCCTTTAGAATTGTTGGCCAATACACACCTTGTCGAAATAACAACCATTTCATTTTGTGGTCTGCCTGATGAGATCCACATGCACCACTGTGCACATCGGATATATCCAAATAAGCTTCAGTTTCACTTAAACATTTTAGCAAAACTCCCTCAGGTGTTTTCTTCATTAGTTCATTACCAATGATGACATAACTCAAGGCTCTATATTTGATTTTTCTATTGGTTGTTCCATTTGGATCTTTCAAATATTCGACAAGTTGTTTTCTCCAATCATTGTCAGATAGATTGTCAATGGCAAAAATTTCAAAAATTTCTGAATTTTCGTCATAATCATAGATGGTGTCTTGACCACTGTCTTGTGGTAAGTCTGCCCCCACAAGTTTTGGCATTGACAATTCTAATGAAGGAGGTTGATCAATAATGAGTTTATCTTTAATTTCAATCAACTCTTCTAGTTTTTCACTAGAGATTTTATAACCAGAAGCTATTTGAGCCAAATAATTGGCTTCTTGATTTTCTATACGAGGTACATGTTCAAAGATAACTTGGTCGAAACGTTTTAGCAAAGCAATTGCTATGACAAAATACTTCATCAAGTGTTCTTTTATGCATTTGTATTCTTTTGTCAATTGTTTCAATACCAATTCTGAATCACCTCTGATCAAAATATTTTTTGCCCCCAAGTCTAATAAAATTTCCAAGCCTGTTATTAAAGCCTCATATTCTGCTTCATTATTTGAGCAGAACCCATTGATTTTATATTTGAACTTGGTGGGAACTTTGGAGGGAGAAATGATTAAAATCCCAATTCCAACTCCATGTTTCTGTTTAGAACCATCAAAATATAATTTCCAAGGTTCTGAATCTACATAGTTTTGTGGAGTTTCTAATGCAGAATGATCCACTATGAAATCAGCCACAATTTGGCCTTTGACTGCCTTTAAAGGTTTATAAGTTAGTGAATATTCTGTCAAGGCTAAGGCCCATTTTCCAATTCGACTATGCAGGATTGGTTTAGATAGCATGTGCTTAATGATATCACAATGAGAATAAACAAAAACATCAACAGGCTTTATATAATGCTTGAGTTTCATACAAGAAAAATACAAACATAAGCATAGTTTTTCAATACTACTATATCTGGTTTCAGCATCATTTAAAACCCTACTTAAGTAATAAATGGCTTTTTCTTCGCCATTTTCATCTTCCTGAGCAAGCATACTACCCAGTGTCGAATCTGATGCTGATATATACAGCTTCATGAATTTGTTCCTTATTGGAGGCATTAACATTGGTGGGTTTGACAAATAACTCTTGATTTCGTCAAAAGCTTGTTGTTGGTCTTGCCCCCAAGTAAAAATACTTTCTTTCTTGAGTCGAAGTAATGGCGAAAACGGTTGAGCTTTACCACTTAAATTTGAGATGAATCTTCTGAAGAAATTGATTTTCCCAAGTAAGGACTGAAGTTGCTTTTTTGTAGTTGGAGATTTTGTCTCCATAATAGCCTTTGTTTTGTTTTGATTTATTTCAATGCCCTTTTTGTGCACAACAAACCCAAGGAAATCTCCTGCATTAACACAAAAAGCACACTTTAATGGATTCATTTTCAATCCATATTTCCTCATCTTTTCAAAAGATTTTCTCAAATGATCTAAATGATCATCATTTGACGAGGATTTGACAACTATGTCATCAATATACACTTGCATGAAAGTGTCTATGTACTCATGAAAAATTAGATTCATTGCTCTTTGATAAGTAGCCCCAGCATTTTTCAAACCAAAGGGCATTACTACCCATTCATATGTGCCTAATGCTCCTGGGCACCTAAAGGCAGTTTTGGGTACATCATTCTCAGCAATGAAAATTTGGTTATAACCAGAATAACCATCTAACATACTTAAGTATTCAAACCCAGCTGCTGAGTCTATTAACATTTCTGCCACAGGCATAGGATATTCGTCTTTTGGTGTAGCATTATTTAAATCTCTAAAGTCTATGCATACTCTAAGAGAACCATTTTTCTTAATCACAGGCACTATATTTGCTAACCATTCGACATACCTTGCAGTTCTGATGAATTTGCTCCTTAGCAGCCTTTCAATTTCTTCTTTGATCTTCGACATGATTTCTGGTGCGAATCTCCTAGGCAATTGTTTCATTGGCTTTTTATCTGGTCGAACTGGTAATTCATGTTCCACCAACTTTCTACTCAGACCTGGCATTTCGTTGTAGTCCCAAGCAAAACAATCTTTGAACTCCACCATGAGTTGCACCACTTTTGCCTTCAGATCAGGAGGAATGTTTGCACTTACGTATGTTGGTCTTTTCGTCAGACCATCTCCAAGGTCAATTTCTTGCAAAGGATCCTGAGCTTGCATCTTGTGACTTTGACTGATTGGATCTTTTTCAAATCCTAGGGGTTCGTCATCATAGATGCAATCCATCTTTTGCATTTCTGGCTTTTGTTTGCCAAATTTTATATCATTGGCTGCAACAGCCATATTTTCTGACAATGAATTGGCTTCCAAAGCCATTTTGATTATGTTTTCAGCCATATAGGCCGAAATCTTTGCCCAAGTTTGGGACTCAGACATAGTAATCTTCATTGATATCCCACCCAGTTGGGTAGTTCTGGCCTTCATATTCGCCATATTCAATGTCCCCATCTTCTCTTTCCCACAGAAAACCATGTGTGGGGTCCAACTTAATTGAATGGTGAACATTTCTCACTGAACGATACGCAAAATCCCTTTCAGTGCATGGCGAGATAGTTGCCAATTTTTTGTCGAATGAGTGCTTTGTGAGATGATGAACTTCAGTTTTGAAGTAGCTTTGGTCTGCTTCAACATTTTCAACAATACCATCATCTCGCCAGATAATCAGGCGTTGGTGCAAGGTAGATGGGACTGCCCCCACACCATGAATCCACTCTCGTCCTAGGAGCAGATTGTAATTTGCCTTAGAGGCCACAACCAAAAATAAGGTTGGCCTTATAGTACTTCCAACAACCACATCCAACTGGATTGCTCCTAATGACAAACCAGTTTCACCCTCATAATTCAACAGAACTATGTTGTGAGGATGAAGATCCACCAAAGACTTGCCAATCTTTTTCAGCAGAAATTCTGGCATTAGGTTAACAGCAGCACCACCATCAATCAGTACTTTGTTGATCCCTACATTATTCACTTTAGCCTGTATGAAGAGAGGCTTCAAGTGATTTTTCATGCCTTCATCTGGCCTCTCAAATGTGGCCATTTGGTCCTCCAAAGCACCGTTGTTCATAACGTAGTAACAGACTGGCCTGTGAAGGGCCATTTGCATTCCAGATTCTTCTTCTTCATCTGTTATTTCAGAACAGACGTCGAACTCCCTTGGCAGAATTGACACAACATTCACTATTATGTCGAGATCAGGTTCAGAATCCAGAAAATCATCAGCTTCCATGTGTTCGTCTTCGACATCATCAGCAACTGAAGACTCTATTTTTGGTTCAACTAACCTTTCGCTCATTGGCTTCTTAGCCAATTCCATAGGCTTATTTCCCTTACCATCAGCAGTAATCTGGGAACTTTGAGCAGCCAACTTTTTCTGGCGTTGATATCTACGCCATTGAGATCTTGTCATGGGGTTCTTCCCTTTGTAATTATTCCTGTAATCATACTTCCTTGATTCAGAATCTTTCTTGGGATTAGAGTTACTGGAACTTCCTTTTTCAAAATTCCTTTGGCCAGAGACCATGTTTCTCCCATGAACCCACTGATTGACAGGTGTCCTGTTTGAGGGGACGAATGATTTCTGTGGTCCCAACCTTTGATGCACAGGTGCCTATTGGCTATTCAGAATGTTGGAATAAGTTGGCCTTTGGCTTGGCCAATTGTTTCTGCCCTGACGATGAGGCAAAAATTTGGTGAGGCCTGCAGCAGCCTTTTTGTCGAACATGGCACTACATTGAGGACATAATGTAGCTTCGCCATCATTCTCTTTGCAGCGTTGAAGGAAATCTAGCAATTTATCTCCAGCCTGTGGATACACCTCTTCCACTTTGTTTTCGTATTCTTCTTCAGGAATAAAAACCAATTGCCCCCCTTCAGTGAGGTTCAATGCTTCCAACATCAGGCATTCAAATGGCTCTGTGTGAGCAGCATCAGCAATCTGCAATGGATCTTCATCCACCTGCTGTTTGGATTTTGGCTTTTCGCCAAATTTGAGTCTTCCTTCCTGCAGGGCTTTCTGGACCAGATCCCTGAAAAGAACACATTGTGAGGTTTTATGACCCAAGAAATTATGATATTTGCAAAAACCTCTTTTCTTACGTTGTTCCAAAGGTGGAACTTTTAAACCTTTTGGCACAATTATTTGGCCATCAGTAACCAATAAGTCAAAAATTTCATCACATTTAGTAATGTCGAACATATATGTCTTAGCAACAAATCTATCATTTTTTGGTTCGACATGATTATTTCCATTTGATGGTTTTAACATTTTACAAGTATAGGGAGGTCCTGGTTTTAATTCAGCAATATTAACCTCATTATTTTCTATGTAATCCTGACCATCGTCGAACTCATTTTCACTTTCATAAGTTTCTATATACGCCACTTTTTCTTTTTTATGGAATTTAGAATTTCTGACTTTTTCAGCCCTGAGGCGTTCGACCTGTCGAACACGATCTACTAACTGGGCCATATCTCTTAAATGCTGAGTATCTAACTTTTTCCTAATGGAATAGTCAAGGCCACCAGCAGCCATCTCAACCAATTCATGTTCAGGCACTTGAGTAAAGCACATTGCCTTAAGAAGGCGAAACCTATTCAAATAATCATCAATGGCCTCTGAAGTTTTACGTTTCATACTGGCTAATTCTTTGAGGCTAATCCTAGATTGTCCCATATAAAATTGTTCATGAAATAGCCTTTCTAACTGAGTCCAATTATGAATTGAATGAGGGGGAAGTGTGGTGAACCACGTGAAAGCATTTTTTGTGAGGGAATTGGGGAAAAATTTCATTCTTAAATCCTCATTATTTGCTAAATTCCCTGCTTCTGCCATATATCTGGCAATGTGTTCGACAGTAGACTCATCCGTATCACCAGCAAATTTTGTAAATTTGGGGATTTTCCACCCCCTTGGCAGTTCTGCCTGCAAAACATATTCAGACAATGCTGACACGAAATTTGGCCTATGCAATCCTATATTCAAACCATTTTGGGCCAAGATATTTTCTACTAAGTTGGCCAAGTTGTTCTGCCCTGCTATGTTATCTTGTCGAACGTTCCTAAGAACATTATCAGCATTTTGGTTTCTATTAACCAATACCACTTCTTGTTCTGGCTGTTCTCCTTCAATACGCAGTGGTTGGGCTTAAACTTCTGGTTGAATTTCTGGGTTTGCACGAGGAACCCTTTGGTTATTTGGAGCATCAGGGGCTCCAAAAAAGTCTGCCATCCTCCCCATTTGATTGGCTAATAACAGGTAACTATCATTGGTTGTCTGTAACATAGGATTAAAGATTGTGCCAATCTGTTGGGTCAACGCATTCACCATATCATGGTTGATCTCATCCATTTGTTGCCTTAATACTGCCATAGAATTGTTTGTCAAGTTAAGAGAATTTCCTCTATTTCCCATCGCAGAAGACGAGGGAGAACTTTCTATTGAAGGCCAATTATACAGGTTTGCCATCGTTGTTGTTGGCATTCCAAATTGTGGGTTTCTAGGCAACCATGGGGGTCTTGACGGTGTTCCACCAACTTGACTACCGTCTGTGTATCCATGTGTGTGTGATACGTTTGTTGGTATGGATGACATGTTCGGTTGTGTCATTGTTGCACCGTTAGGATTTGGAGGAGGGACTCCTCCTATCATACTTGAAGTAACGGCAGGCATTGTTGATCCACTGGCGTTTGCGCCAACGGTACTAGAATTCGTCGCAGGGTTCGAATTTCCGCCGTTATTATTATTATTATTATTATTATTATTTGGGATACTTTCAGAATTTGTAGAATTCAATGCAGGACCTGTTGGCCCACCAGTAGAATTGGCGTTAGAAACGCCAGACGCTGGCTGACTAGGTTGTCCTGCCACATTCTGGGGATTTGGAACCGAATTAGTATCTGTTCCATTATTATTGTTATTATTCGCAGAATTGCTTGGTGGTCTCACCATTCTAGTACGAGTACGAGTTGGTATTTTTGAAAAATCTGAGAGAGATTTACCACTCCTCAAATGCATATAAAATTACACACACAAATCAAATTCTGACAACAAACAACAATTTTACAAAAAAGTTTTTCAAAAACAAACTAAATAAAAACACACAAACCAATAGTCCCACTGGGCGTGCCAATTTGTTTACCCCGATTTTTAGCAAACAACCGCTAGTCTGGTTATTACAAGAAGGATCGACTAGTGAATCCTGGGACATATGGCTTGTGCAGTTTTGACGAAAACATGTTTCATATTTTCTGGGTTAAATCGGATAAATTGAATAAAAACAGTAAAATCATCCGACGCAGTCGAATGGACTGTTTAAAAATAAATTGCTTCAAAGTTAAATTTGCAGAAAACTTGTAAATGAATTGCAAATAAAGTTTAAAGAAAGACTTTGAAATGTAAAAGCATGCAACAAAGTAAATTGCAGAAAATGTTTTAAACTTGCAATGAAATAAATTGCAGAAAGATTAAAGTTTGCAATGAAATAAATTGCAGGAAAGATTAAAGTTTGCAATGAAATAAATTGCAGGAAAGATTAAAGTGCAGAAACTTTAAATGGAAAGCAAGTAAAATACTTGGAGAATGTAAATTGCATTCAATAATATAAATTGTTTACAAAAGAAAGATTGGTTGCACAAATTCGTACATGTTCCATTTTGCACTCATTTCGCTTGTTGACATGGGTACTCTGAGTTTTGTCGGAATTTGCATGAGAAATTGTGAACCACCCGTTTCTCCTATGAAAAACTAATATTTATAGACAAACAGAATAACTGCCAAAACCTACTTAACGTCTAACTAAACTCCACGTGTCTTCGACAATTTGAATTCTTGGACACCTGGCAAGGCTTTCAAACGTTATCCTCTTTGAATAATTTGCTAAGTCCAGAGTATGCTTTCTCCGTACTGCAGAATACGTTATACAAGCAAACACACATATATATATAGTATTCGACAAACACACCAATGTCGAAGCAATCAATCATATTTACTAAAATACGTTCCTGTCGAATTCGACAGAATTCTTCAAGCTCGACAGTGAACTTTAAATAGAAGGCTTTCGACGTCGAATGCCTTAATTTTCTCCTGATTTATTAAATAATCAATTTCCAAGAGAATATTAAAATACAATAATATATATTAAATGAGAATTCATCTTCTCTCTCCAATCCATTAATGCCTGTCGAAAATACAGGCTAACATCATCCAAGTTGGGATTAAGTTTATCTAATAAACCTTACAACCTCAAATTATCATAAAGTCAAATCAGGTACTCTTACCTCCATATCAAATATGGTGTCTTTATGATTTCTTTTATTGGAACTTGTTGTGGGTAAAGAATAATTTTCTGAAAGAGGCACCGAGATATAAACTAACTATCCTATATGTAACCATGTCAAACATAGTGTAATATAAATAGTTAGATTATATTCCTTATTAAGTATTTACCATCACGACCTATTCGTATGGTCTTAATACTTTTCAAAATTATTTCATTACTTCATTTATGAATTCTTAGAACAAATTCAAGGAGTTATAATACATGCTAAATGCACGTATCCACATCTACTAAGCTTATTAGTAATGAAGTAAGAGAAACAAGATTACATCTAGCAAACAAGTTTAGTGGTCCATATACATCTCATATGTATATAGTTCAAATAGATCAAATGTCACTTTACATTAGTTGGTAATTGACATAGTGAACTATATTCAAAAGTGGTACTCACATCCTTCAAATGATAAAATCAAATAAGTCCAAAATTCCTATTCATGGAGTTCAGAAATGTGTGCGTCACTTATTAGTACTAAACAATTGCCACTAACATGTATAAGGTTCAAATCTTATTTGATCCTTATTCATGATTGTTATAGATGAGGTTATCAAGTTTATGGAACTCAATTCCATTACTTGATTAGAACACTAGAATAGAAAAAATTGTTTGGATAATGAAACAACACTTGTCTATTATTCAAACGAGCAGTCATTCTCTTGTCAATACAAGGTTTACGCTCAATACTTCTATTATTAAATGAAACATAATAACAATTATTTGGTTCCATATCAAATTCAACTTCTACAATCAATGAAACTATTTCATTCTTAACGTAGGTTGACTTTGGCTATAGTCAATTTTTCGCTTCTTTAAAACTTCATATTTCAACAAATATGAAATTAACATCTGGTATCATATACCTAAGATGCAAAAGTAGATAATTTAACTTTCTATAACACGATGTATGAAGAAGTCTTACTTCTTTCTTCCATTTTGACTCTTTCAAAACTATTAGTAGTTTTTCTCGTACTTGAGAGAACAATTCTCAATTACATGTACCAACTCAGAAACTCCTTTCTGAACTTTTTGTCCTTCGTAAGGAAATTTACAGTAAAATATAAAATATATGCCAAATATATCTAATTACAAAACAAGAATATTTGTATCATAATTTAAACATATTTAACTAGGTCTTTAATTAAATATGCTCCCACTTTTTTTACTCAAACCAAATGACCCTTAACAATTGATTCGGAAAATCTCATTGGATGATTTTCTAGTAAGTTGAAATCCATATTTCACTATGTTTTGAGTCGGCGGGGGCTGATCCCCCAAAACATAATTATTTAGGTAGGAACTCCTTCCAATTGTATCTCATACAACTTTCAAATCAATTGGGCGAATAACTCTTTATCTAATCTATCATATAGATGTTTCCCAATCATTGCTTCTAAATTCATTTTAATCTTATTAAAATAATTTAGTTAAGTTAGACCCAAAAAATAACAATCGGATAAATTAGAAATTACCTCACCGCATCTTACTATTATAGAAAGTGCACTTCGCGGAGACGAACCCACACATTTCGATATTAGTCTTAAAGGGTGTTATTCTTCGGAAAGCATTTAACTTAATATTTACACATCTTACTAGTATGAAAATGCACCTTGCGAAGGCAAAACCTACATTTTCAATATTAGTCTTTATGCGTACTTTAGGGATTTTAATTAAATTTTATCTCACCGACATGTGTATATTATACACGTGTCTTTAGTATGTACATGACATTCATGCTCACAGTTATATTAACAGTTATATAAAGCACAAAAGACATACATGCCAGTGTACATTTAAAACATGTTAAGCATACATCTCATACATGCACTAACATAATTAAATATATAAACAGACATTGCATGCATCACATACATAAAATAAATGGATTAGGTAGTATGGTTATGACCTCCTAACGCGCAAGAATTAAATAAACTAATTTATTGCAATTCTTTTACCCACGAGCAAACTTCTCAAGCTTCTCAATCGGTACCATCGGTTGATGTTGCCTTCTCTTGAACTCGAACAATTACATTATTTAAATAAATAAATAAAATGCACGACACGCAGGCCATATTTAAAATAAACCACGACACGCAGGTCGTATTTAAAATAAAATAAATCACGACACGCAGGTCGTATTTAATTAAATAAATAAATGCGTCAAATATCTAAGGTCATAACCATAACAAACAATAATAAACTCTTTTATTATATTATTATTGTTATTATCATTATTAAATAATAATAATAATAATAAAATGAATGTCTAACATTCAACCTTTTGAAACAATTTCAAAGCGAACATACAGATTCATCGGACCTGATCTTGCTTTATTAAGAAAACAACTATTCATATATATTAACACATTAGCAAGAAACCAAGAGAAGTGTTTAACCAGTGATATTAATTTTAATAGCCAAATTCACGTAACTTCCTTTTGAAGTCAAATACTTTGCAAAAGTTAAGTGATTTCTTTTAAAACAATTTTAAAAGATACTGTCTTGAATTTGAAACAAAATACCTAAAATTTGTCATCGGGTATATTATTTTAAAACTAAAAGAATATTATCTTGTTTGCTCTTTGTTACCGAAATTAAAGCAAACAAAATCAAATTTCAAGTGACCTTGCATATCGTCAAACAATAACCAGCACAAACAATTCATGCCATATTGGAAAAAGGAGATTAATCACCTAGGCTTATTTAATTTAATAACGTGCTGAAAACCTGTGAAACTCCTTTCACAAAACAAAAATTCAATCGTATTGAATTCACACACGTACAAATTAGTTATATGAAATATCCGATACCAAATTTCCAATCGTATTGATGCATTAAATTATAAGTATATCATCATATAAATATCAACATACATCAAGTCGATTTGAATCTAATGATTTAATCGAAACTGAAGCTCTGATACCACTGTTGGGATTTTAAGAGGGGTTTTTCAAAAATTAGTCCTCTTAGCGGAACAATCCCGATGAACGGATCTTGATTAAACCATTAATCACAAATCAAATAACACAAAACTATAAGTTTATGTGTTTACCTCTTGAAGTGCAGTACCTTTGAAGTAGAAACGATTTCTGATCACGGGCAAAACGATTTTTCTGATCACAAGCAAAACGATTTCTGATCACGAGCAAAGCAACGTAGCGATGCCTCTACTCAGTCCACACGAACAGTTCCTTCAATCACAGTGCTAGCTGTAACTTGAATGAAGGCTTTAGACAGAGAGTCGGGAGGCGGTTTTAGTTTAGAAAACTAGGATTCTCAATTAGGTTATTTTGTTCTCTACACAAGAGTTCTATTTATAGAGTCTCTTGTGTGATCAGCAAGTCATACTTACTCGTCATTATCCTAATTTTCATCACACTAAAACGCGCATAATTATCCGTTATAATTATTCCGTAATTATCAAACTACTAATAAATAAATCATATCTATTTACTTCATAATTATCCGATATAATTATTTCGTAGTTATCCAATTAATAATAAGTCTCACTTATTATCTTCTAAATAAATAAATCTTATTTATTTATCTCATAAATAAATATTATTTATTTATCTTGTAAATAAGTCTAACTTATCTATTTCTCTCATATATCTGTTCTATGTGTGTGACCCCTGTAGGTTCTCGTAACATTGGTAATAACATTAAATCATGTATTTAATATTATAAACAACAGTTAGAATCTAGCAATACGCCGTTGTCACCTCTCTACGATCCTTGCTTGGAAGACGAGTTATTCGCTTTAGACTATATAACGAATGACGAAGCAAGCCCCCTGCCTTCCTTTTTTCTAGACCTAGGGGCCTATCCTTACACTTAGTATCTCCCAAAACTGCCTTCATTTGCACTTTGCGCTTTGAAGAGAAAATCACCCCTACATCCCTATGATTTTGATCATGCAAGTGCTCTAAACTCCAAGGCCCGACACGGACAAGCGGTTGGCCCAACGTGTGTCTACCCCGAAGAGGGCTCGATGGTGGTCACTCTAGTCCCTTGGGCACCACTATGTGATGTGGTCCCGGTGACGGCACGGGGGTCTCAGCAACCATGTCGACACTTTCACTAAATTCCTCTGGTGTCTTCTCCGTTGAGGCCAAGGCAGGCTCAATCACCGGACCAAAAAAGCCACAGGTCCTAACCACCTCCTGCTGGTTCCCATTCTCTAAGGGAGACATAGCAGAGACCTTATGGGGCTGGGTAACATCATTCAACTTCCCCACACCAGAGCCATCCCCTCCAGCCATCCCCTTCGAAATTTGATCGACCAACACGTCTACATGGCGGTTAGCATCTGGGTCACCCTGATCCACATCATTCTCGTCAGAGGCTGTCTCAGAAGCAGAATCTTCCTCAAAAAGGCAAGCATCATCTCCCAAGGCAAAACCCCACTCCTCTATAATCTGAATCTCCACCAAAACGCCATCCACCAACAATTTATCAACCCGTTTTACAATCTCTAAATCCCACGTAGCTATCAGAACCCGAGCATAGTCAAGTCTGACTTTGGCTGCAGTGTAGCTGTCCGAGCGTAAGTATCTACCACAATCCAAGGTACATAGCTTAAAAAAGTTCTCATTCCACGCATGGATTGGGATACCATAAAGGCGAACCCATGCTCCCCGCTGAACATTTATCTCCTTCTTATCCCATCGCACCCAAGAGGAGAAAAACAGGCTAAAAAACTCCTTTGCGCTTTCGAAAATACTCACTACATCGATCCCCGCCAGACTGCGCACAAAAACTTTATCAGCCCCCAGGTGGAAAAGGGCTAACTCTTTGAATCCTGCATCAGCAATTCTGTTACGCACCACCGGTAACGCCTCGCCATTTGAAATCCTGGCCACCACACCGTTTCGGACCCAATTCACATCTTCCGGCTTCGACAAATATTTTCGCAGATACACTCTGTTTTTCAACTCTTTCTCGGCCTCAAGGTCTACTTTTGAATTGTCCGTAGATTGCACACACCCCGACTTTTGGGCACCAGCGTTACTTATCTTCTCCTGACGTGCACCTAACGTCACTAGAATCGAACCAACCTGCACACCTTCCGAAACCAGATTTGTTTCTCCGTTATGTAGCACCATCCCGGCTAGTTTAGTATCCCCATCAGCCTTCGCCGAACCCTCTACTTTTGTCTTGGCTTCGTCCTTTTCCGGCCCCACATAAGGTGGTGTTGTTCGGTCAAATCGTGCCACACTCGCACGAACTCGAAAATGTCCAAAACAAACAGCATTCAAAGCTTTCAACATCTTAGTAACGTCTCTAACGTTTGAAAGTCTAACAAAACCATATGGCTCTCCGCGCAAATTCCGACGATTCGCCACGTAAACATCTTCTAAAATTCCACAAACCTCGAACCCCTTGCGAAGATAAAAATTGGATAATTGTGCCGGGAAATTAGTGAAGTAGAAGGATACATACCTTTTGAGATTAGTGCCCTTATTTTCATTCCCATAAACATGCTTTCCAACAACATGTGATTCTAGATTGCCATGACCAGACTTGCGTAAACAATCTTCTCCATGACTAGGCATGTTTGCTTTGTTCCCAAAAGCACGTGTTGCTAAATCACCATACCCAGACCTGCGTATCGCATCAACCTCCTCTTGACCACGACGGAATCGTCCCCTTTGAAACTTAGAGCTGCTTTATTGAGAGAATGCTACGTACAATTTGGTTCGGTGAGAAGGAATTCTCAATTGGATAAAACTTAGTGCATTTATTTAGACACTTTTCATATGGTTTTTAACATAAAATTAATATTTTGTGAATATAACGAACTTTGAGAAAATCATGAATTTGAGGAAAACATAGTTTTTATGTTAAGAACCATATGAAAAACATTTAAAGAAATGTACCTATGTTTTGTCTTTCTTAATTATATATAATATATGTACCAAAAAAAAAATATAGCATAGATATAGATAGATAAATGTTTCTTTTTTCATTTTTGATAAAGATATTTTGTATGTTTCTGTAGTTGTTAGTAGTGAATAATTTTTTTTTTTAAAAAAAAGTAATGCATAATATATCCTTTCAAAAAGAAATGCATAAAATTATTCTTTTATAAAAATGCATAAAATAAAATAACAAAAAAATTATATTTGGTTGTTCATGAGAATCGAACCGGCCCCTTTCACTATAGTTAGTTTATTTGTAGAATAAAATAGTATAAAAATTGATAATTTTTGTCTTTGATGGGAGTCAAACCGTGTCCCTTTGACTAATTCATATTTTGTAGATATAACGAACTTTGAGAAAATCATGAATTTGCGGAAAATATAGTTTTTATGTTAAGAACTATACGAAAAACATTTAAAGAAAGAGTAGTGCTAGATGTACCTAAGTTTTGTCTTTCTTAATTATATATAATATATGTACCAAAAAAAAATATAGCATAGATATAGATAGATAAATGTTTCTTTATTCTTTTTTGATAAAGATATTTGTATGTTTCTTTAGTTGTTAGTAGTGAATAATTAAAAAAAAAAAAGTAATGCATAATATATCCTTTAAAAAAGCAATGCATAAAATTATTCTTTTATAAAAAAAGTGCATAAAATAAAATAACAAAAAAATTATATTTGGTTGTTCATGAGAATGGAACCAGCCCCTTTCACTATAGTTGGTTTATTTGTAGAATAAAATAGTATAAAAATTGATAATTCTTGTCTTTGATGGGAGTCAAACCATGTCCCCATATATAACATTTATATGATTTTTCCCTTTTAATTGAATGCATATTTACATATCAAATATAATTGATCAACAATTTTTTTCATCAAATGTTATATTCATATATTTCATCATAATCATGTCTTGATTAATATGTATAGATAACTAATGGCCTATAGCTCTGTTTGGTAAAAATAATGAATATTTGATAAGATAGCATGATGGCCGATAGCTTATAGCTGATAAGATAATTAAAGTATTTGATAAAATTAGCGGTTCAACTTGATGATAAATGTAAAATGACATAAAAAATATTCTTAATTGATATTAAAATTTATATGAGAAATGCTTACCGGTAGGAAGCATGTTCCGACGTAAGCTTGCATGGTGTATGCTCTTGATTTTTCATTGAAAATGAGATTAAATTAAATAAAAGATACAACACATCCTTAATCGATACTAGTATGTCGTCATATGTTATCACCAATATGAAATCCTGAAAATTTTCAACAATGAAAACCAAAGGTAGAAAAGTAGTTACAAGTGTAAGCAGGTGAAGCTTTGTATTGGGGCACCAATTTTGGATCGATGTCCATGTCCTAAAACAAAAGGTGGTTCATTAGTGTCTGACAAAAATATGCGGTGTAACTTAGAACATAATTTTTTATTTATTTAAAATTGAGTGAGATAAATAAAAAGTAGTGTTTCGTCGAAATTCATTGAAGAGAGTTTCGTTCTATATAGCAGTTCTGAATTATATTTAGGATAATATTTTCAATATTAATGTAATATATCATTTATATATTATTATTATTATTATTAAATTAATATGTATATTTTGAAATTGTGGAAGTACAATAATATAAAAAGATATTATTAATTTATAGTATTTTTTGAAAATAAATTTTATTATAAATTAAGAATACCTTTTTATATCAAATTAATATTTAAAATACATAAAATTATACATAATAAAATATATTTGACACAAAAATGTATAGTTTTTAAAAAAACAAACACATCCCACAAAAAGGAAAAAATAACTTACATACATATGATATATGGATAACAGAGTCATACATACTATATATATACATCAATACATATATATGAAACATCACTATTTTTTTATAAAAAAAAATATAGAAGGAGATGGTTTATATTCTAAGCCCATAATAATTTTATTTTAAATTAAAATAAATTATAAAGGGAAAAGGTGGATTTTAATTAAAATAATAAGGGTAAAAATGGAAGAAAAAATGATAAGCTATAAACTATAAGCTACTTGAAATAGCTTATGAAAAACAAGTTATAAGTCAGTAAAATAAGTTATAAGCTCTTTCTGAAAAAACTATTACCAAACAGATCTTTTAACTTCTAAGCTATAAGACATAAACTATACGCTAACTTTTTGTGCTTGCTTTTTGTGCTTGCCAAACAAAGCCATAGTCAATCAGGCAGCAAATTCATTGTCATTTCTAAAATTAGGCAAAATACATCCGCAAGTCTTTTAAATTTTACCTTTAAGTAACAAATATGTTTTAAATTTTTGTAACAGATAGATAATTTAAGTTCTGACATGACTTGATACGTTGATTAAACAAAATTTTATATGCTCAACCCTCCAATGGCTGATTGTAAACTCGTTGGGAAGCATATGTCAACTGCCCAAAATTTTGTTATCCATAAAAAATAATCAATGTTACAAATTATTACACATTTATTGAGATACACATAAAGAATCAATCAGCCAGCAAATAAATAGACCAAACATGGTGATGCTGGTTGCGATCCTTTAATTGCATAAATTAAATATCTATCCAACATGGAAGTCATTAAGTCATTTACAGTTTAATCCCTCAAGTGAAAGTCCATTTTCTGAGGGATAAAACACTCAATTTCACAGATATAACGAGTACATTCTATACGGTCATGCATCAACGACTAAAATACAATACAACATGAGTGCATGGGCAGATCACAAGAGCATTTATTGTCTCCTAACCAAGTACCTTGCGAAGTTCATTGGTCAACTTATCTCGACTTGATGCTTCCAACTGCACACGAAAAATTCAAATAATCATATCTCCGCATTACAACTCATGATAAAGCAAATGATAAACCTTAAACAGTTGATGTAAATTGTAATAACTAAATTATAACTTGAGTGGTTTTTACCTTGCTTAAAAGGGCAGCGAGACCTTGAGGTAGAGCTTGTAAATCAAGAGCCGAGTCACCAATGTTTGTCAACTGAAGCAACAGTCTCTGGACGCGCAATTCCTTTAATTTATCCTCGTAATTTGAAGGATCATCCCTCCATCTGAAGAAAGCTTCATCGTCCAACCATGCGTCTTCTCTACCTTTGGCGATATCAGAATTCACATACCAGTCTTTGAGCAAGTTCATGGCAGATACATGTGACAACTGGTCACCAGCAGCATCTCTCACACTGTTGATCAGCGAGTGCTCACCGATTCTCCTGTGCAGTCTCCGATAGAAGACAGAACGTGAGTTACGCCAATCAAGAACTTCTCTAATTACACCCTTTGCAGCCATTCTTAAGGAAGTATCATGCAGTTCAGCAAACTTGGTAGCTATCTGAGTATACAAAGGCAAAAGTTGTTTTTCACGGAGTTTAATCTGTTGCTGCACAAAATCATATGTACCAAAGTCCTTGTTACTCTTGGCTTCCTGAAGTTTTTCCTTCAGAGTAATCAATTGTTGATCAAGTCTTCTCATACATTCCAACAATTCTCTTGTTCTAAATTTGATCTCAATCATTCCTTCCGGCTCAAGGACGTTACCTTTAGCTGTTCGCTCAGCATACATTTCAATGTGGTCTGAGTTGATTCGACTGTCAACAACAACCCAAGCCCCGCCTCGGAGTTCACCCATCATTGGGATGTAAACAAATATGGGCTGTTTGTATGTTCTAAGGTTCTCGACAATTGTTGAACCAGCCTGAAGAATTCCTTCAAAAAGGTCCCTTTGTCCACCTGAAAAGCCTCTCCAGTTCGCAAGAATGAAAAGCGGAAGCTCTTCTCTGTTGAAATCCAATATTGCTTGAGCTGTTTTCGTCGCAGAATCAGGAAACCACACTTGCCCGGCTTGAGGAACAACCCTCTCATGAGAATCAAGTTGGCCTGGATCAGCAGGTATTATTTGCATAACTGTTTGTGTTTCTACAGCAACAATTCCCACAGGAATTCCTCCAAGCTTTGCCCTTCCTGTAACAACTGTCCTTGCCCATCCTTCTAATGTCTCCACAAAACTGTCCTTGTCAAAAATGCCGCCTAGCCATTTTCCATTGACATCGAGAGTTCCAGAAATGGCAGCACGAGGATCACATGAATTTTCCGGTAAATACTCCACTTCTCTCTCAGGGGGGTCGAGGGGCTTTACAATGGGAAGTGCACCACCTACATGAGAAGGAACATAGCTAAGCCACTTCAAAATAGAAGAAACACCTTCAAGGTCATCCGAAACTGTAAGATGAACGACTCCATTTGTTGCCATGATTTTCGGTCCACCAAGTTGCATGTGAGAGCTGTACACCTCCCTACCAAGAAGTTTGTTTAATGCTGAAAAACCGGTAAGAATTATAGGCTGATCAAGTCTCTGTATGCATCTCATCCCAAGCCTAGCAAGATAAGCACCAATTCCAACAGTCCTACCGGTCACATATGTCAATGTAAAGGTTTCCTTGTATGCCCTTGAATAGGCACCAGCAATGGCGCCACTGCCACTCAAGTTTTCAACTCCTAGTCCATCCTCCTTGCCAATAATGGTATCTATAACCCATCTGATTTCTCCACTTTCAAGCTTTAATTCATGTGCCATCACTGACGATCCAATTCGAGCATAATCCTCAGGTGTTAAATATACATACTGAAAACCATGCTCAGGATTAGATTCCTCAGACCAACCAACTCTGAAACAAGATTTGACTTCCTCGGCTACACCTAAGCGGGCACCAGAATTCGCTGCTAAGTAAATTAAAGGTATTTTCTTTGCACAGGCAAGATCGGTTACTGCTCTAAAAAAAGCATCCTCTCTTGGGCCAAAGGAACCGGCTTTGAAGGTCACATCATTTGAAACAACCAAGATTGTTCTTCCAGATGGGAACTCAGGAGTACACATTTCCATCAACCAGGCTACCATGCCAACATCATTAAGTCCAGGAGGGCGCTCCGCCGGAACAAGAGAAGTACCCCAGTTACCTTCTTTCTCTGAAAATTTAAGCTCTGTTACTTTTAGGATATCCTTATCTTTCGCTCTTTGAATTCCTGTCTCTTGAATTGACCATGACTGTTCCAAGGATGTTTGAAATGCCTGCAAGTAGCATTTCTCATCAGATAACCTAGTTTGACTTGTCATCCACTCATTAAAAAGAGATGGTGCACATACACAAACAGACAGACAATGAGATAAAGGAAACCTATCGACTAAATTAATTAAATATCACTTACAAGGGGAAAATCATAGCAGTATGTGGTGCTGTTTTTTCTAGCTGCAAGACGTTTCCGGTCAATAACTCCCAAAGGTTGATAGTTTTCACTCACTGGTACACCATGCAATGGGCCTTTTACAGTGACTGAACTGTAGACCACTTTATGAGTGGTGGCATCCTCCATTTCTCGATATATCTGAATTTAAGAAATTATAAAAATCAAATCAATATCTATAAATAATCTCTATTAATATAGAAGATGAAAGTTGCAGCATGCAGGAATATTCCCTTGAAACTTTTAACCAAATAAAAACTTACATGTACAGTGCATGTATGACCAGTCACATTGTTTACAATGACCCTCCAAGCACCATTTGCCTGTCCACATGCTGTAACCCAAAGCTTCACTTCCCACACAAAAACCCCCAATCTATGCATTCTTACACCAACAGAGGAATGGATTTCCTGTGCCAGTTCTTCCAAGGTTGCCTCAATTGTTGTTTCTTCTTGACCAGCTTCTATGTTAATTTTCCTGGTATTAACATCCAAAATGTAAGAACCGGATGAAATCTTCTTTAATATATATATATATGTATGTATATAGAAGAGAGAGAGAGAGAGAGAGAGAGAGAGAGAGAGAGAGAGAGAGAGAGAGAGAGAGAGAGGTTTCCAGTCACAATTACCTGGGATAAGGCACAAGATCATCTACGTGTTGCTCGCGAATGACATAGAGGTACATATGAGCATGTTCAGATTTGATGGTGGTATTGTGTGAGTTAAGTTCCAACTCCTCCATTGCGCCCATCAGGGACCTAAAAATGCTCCTTGAAGTAAAGGACATGGCCAATTGGTTACGAGACGTTTCTGCATCCAGCCTTTGATAAGAAGATAATCCTTCATATGTGGTTGGCTGCCTTATAAGTGTTCGAAGAAACATTCTTTGAATTGGTTGTGGCTTGGTATCCAAAACTGTGTATAGGTGCCATTGACGATCCCGGGATGGTGTATACCGTATATTCTCATAGCCTTTAAGCTTGTCCTATAATCAGAAAAATATTAATGAGCTAAAGATTAAGCATACAAGCGGAATATAAATAAAACAGGTACTTGAACCGTGAAATAACCAACCAATTCAAGATAAATGGATAGCGGAGGTTCCAGATGACGCAACAGAGGTTCCTCTTCGTAATGTAGCTTTTCTGCTGACCAATGAAAGGAATGCCTCATTGGAGCACGCCCTTCATCCCTCTGTATGATACAGCTAATATCTCCAACACCTGCAGCATGTATAATGGACCCTATTTCCTTCTCTCTGAGTATTTTGGCCAACTTATCAATTCTTTCTTGAGCTTGATCCTCATCACCACTGCAAAAGACCAAAATGTTAACTTATACTAAATACAACCATTGATGCTTTGACAATTCAAAAATAAAAACTAAGAAAAGAATTATGTTGAAAATAATGTATTCAGTTTCGAAATTGTACCTGTCTTGAAGCAAACTCATTTGGTTGTTGATGCCAACTAATCCAATATGCATCATATTACCATGGATACTGGAGTCGCCAGAACCGCTTTTAAGTGCATCGTTAAAGTTATTGGTTGCTTCCCTTAATGCAGCACTGATAATTGCTGGCAAAAATTGAAGAGATTTAATTACAACCATTACTCCCCACTTCTTCTCACTATGTTTCTCCACCAGTGTTTTGTCTTCAGCCGCATTCTTCCTTTCTACGTGTTCTTCTAAGAACTCCCAAGTAGCAATAAGACCAGATCTATGCCACTGCATCCTGATGCTCCCTTTGACAAGATATGGCTGGTAGAGCCTTCGTATATAAGTTTCCACAACCCTCCTTTGAAGGGTATGATCACTGTGGTCAAATAAACCGACAAGAGCATCTTCAACTGCCAAAGGAGCACTCACAAGGTCCTCCATTCGGTCATTAATGGCACTCTTCCTCTTCGGAGTATCAATATTTTCACCATCCTCGGTAAACATTTCTAGTTCAGAAAGACTTCTAGCAATGCTGGATCGAAGTTCACTCAATTTAGTTTGTTCAAGCAGTTGACTTGCCTTAAGAGCCAACTGCATCAAGATGATCACAAATTGGGATTTCAATCAAAATGATCTAAATAAATTAAAAGTATCATGCACAAGATCAATTTAAAAGAGACACTGTGACTCCTTAAAATATATCACGATGCAGATCCTCTATATATAGTATGACTAACCTCAGAATAAATTGTATGGTTGAGTTGGGAGAATCGGATTAACTGATCCCTATAGGCAGCAGGGTTAGGGTAAACCAGTTTATCCATCAGTCGCAGTATCAGCTTATTTTTGCTCTTGACACCCTGAAACCCATTAAATGCTGTCAGTATAATTGCAGTATCATGCCGACAGGGGATCAAGGAGGTAAATCACTCAAGCTGAATATGTTATAAAAGTTCATACCTGATGAGAGAGCACAATATCTACAATCTTCAACAAATCTTTCTTGTATTGAAGACGGAGTCGTTCAATTACATCAGCCTAGATGTCAGAGGAAAGGGGAAATGTTATGAATATTATCGGAAACTAAATGATTAGGAATACATCTTTTATATTAAAACTAGCTTCTTAGCTTTCGAGTAGTTGAATAATAAACCAATTGGTTAGTTCAATGAACATGGGAATGAAGAAATATAAACAGTGTTGAATGGTTTTTATATGCACCCTGACTGAGACATACAATAAATAAATAATTGAAAATGATTAATCGGTGTGTTTCAAAATCTAAATAAGACAAAAACAATGAATCATGCATTTTTTTGAACATCATCTAGAAAAATAAATTTGGTTGGTAGAAGTAAAAAGGCCATAATTGATTAAATTGCACGAATGATAATAGTTCAAGTAATCATATTAACCTGTATATTATCACTGAAAAGTTCTTCCACTGAAAGATACTCTTCAAAAAGAGATTGAACAATTTTATGGGCATGGCTCTCTCTTCCACCCTCATAAGACTTTACAAGACTCATCAGAGGTTCAACCAGTCTTTCTAAGGCTCCTTTTTCTTTTTCAGGACATGAGGAAAGATGAGCCTGTATTATAAAACACATCCATTAATTTATTTATTCGTATTAAAAGGGAAAACATCAGAATGAACAATTCAGGAACATCAACTCACTTCAAGAATTCCCTTCAATAATTTGGCAGGGAAATCAATATTTTGGGTGGTTGAAATACTCTCGATTTCCTTATATTTTGCTTCCAACTGACAAACCACATAGATCAAGGGCAGGTTAGATCATGTTAGAAGTTAAATCAGAGGGGAAAAACCGGCAAGGTGTCCCTATACCTCATTTCTTAGATCTTTAGGAAGACGGGTTGCCAGAACTGCCAAGCACTCTTGCCATTGAAGGAAAGGTAGTTCAGGGCTGTCAAGGCAATTGAGCAAATTTTGCACGACCTGAGTAAGATGTCTAACTTGTTAACAAGACATGCATATACAAAACTAGGAATAATAATAGAATCCAAAAAATTTGGTAGATTACATTGTAAATAAATAAAGGAGAGCAATTTACTCACTTCATCAATATTGTGCTCGTAGCCAGCCAGAATCATCCGTGCAGCATTTAGACTTGCCGCACATTTCTGATGAACTTTACCTGAAATTGCAGTAGGAGGACCCAGGATTGGGAAGCTCCCAGTGAAGGGTTCTGCCTTTCTTACCGCAGAAGGATCATCTAGATCAAGCCTCGCTATAAGTTCACCAGCCTGCATGGCTTGACCTTCTGCCAATCTGAAATGAATGATCCCAGAAGCAGGGGAAAGAAGAGGCATGCACATCTTCATGACCTCAACTTCAGCATATGGTGTGTCCGCATCAACGTGACTGTCATCCGCAACCAAATATCTCATAAGCTTGCATGGTGTCTCAGCAATTAACTTCGATGGGTCGTGATCATTCTGCATATGAAAGGGGTTTAGTTACCTCAGCCGTAATAAAAACAAAAAAAATTGAAGGTAAAAATAAACTAGTTTCACCTGAAGCAAGCAAGTCCTCCCATCAATTAAAAGGCGAGTTCCAGCTGCTTCTTCCTCTGCGTATATTACATGACTGTTTCCATCCAACTGTAACAAGTGGAAACTAATGTTATGAAATCAAGAATAAGATATAGAACAAAGGACTCCAATAAAATACTAAAAAGAGTGATGTCCAGGATGATACTATAGTGGAAAGAACTACAGAAGCAAAAATACATAGGTAGTTCAGAAAACAATACTTGCCTGCATCAGCAAACCTCCATCACGTAAAGTATGTATCTCTGCTTCTATCACTGATTGATTCAATCTCAAACTATAACTTCCAGGTCCTCCTCGTATCATGTCAATCTAGAAAAAATTGCATTGGGAGATGAGTTATGCAAACTGAGCATTATCTATGATAGCGTAAGCCCCAAAATAGTTAAGGAAATTACAAATAATGTCCATCAAATTGAATTTATAAGATTACATACTGTGTATTTGCTTCCTTCAATGCTCAAGGACACTTGAGAATGGACAAGAGATATGTGCTGGCATAGTTATGAACTGACATTAGTATCACTAAAAAATAAGAACGGAGATAGATATACCACGAATCATATGTTCCTCCGATTTGGATATAATACCTTAGGAGGGATTTGCCCCTTTTCAAGATAGCCAACATAGTCAGACACCAAAGCTGCACTGCTAGCAGAAGCTTTCTGTTTTGATTGGAAGCACAGGTCATGAATTCCATTTTGAGAAACTAATATAAATTCGAGGAGAAAAAGATATTAAGAAAAGCAGGTTTGCTTACATAGAGTGCCCCTCCAACAACAGACAGATACCAGGGTGGTCTCTCTGCTCTAACCCGCATTGCAATTCTACTGTCAAGCCATCCTGTGTGAATTTTGTTGTCTCTGTAGTCTGAAGCCTGAGATCAAATGATGTAATAATGTCACTTCCGCATTATAAACACTTCCTATAAAACTAATTTGTCATTGTCGTAGCGATTTACATTCAGAAGATCAATTGTGTAATCAACGTTGGTACGAATTTCTCCCCGGATTTGAATTTCTTTCAACCCCAGAACCATATTTGCAATTGCTAAAGCCCTAGATTCTCCAAAAGCAAAAACATGTCCTGAGGTAAAAAAAAACAGAAAATTAGCAACTAATAGAAGATAAGACATAAATACAAGAACAAAAAACAAAGCAAGTTATGGAGAATCGACAACCCTACAGTTCAAAATTAACAAATTATGCAGTTTGTCCTGAACATTCAAAGATCAATAGTAACAGTTCCTACTTACCAAACTGAGAATCTGAGAATTCATGGATTCCTCCTCCAGACTGCAAACAAATAATTGCCAAAATTTAGCATCTCAACATTAAAGTTAAATCTACATTTAAAGAAATAGAAGACTTACCTTAACAGAGAAGTAAGCCCACACATTTGGTTTGCTTTTAAAGCTGAGCTCCTGTACAAATATTTTAACTCAGAACACGTTATGGGATGAACAAAGTAAACAAATCTGAGATTGCTGCTGGATTTAGTATGTAACCTGCACTTTCCCGCCAGTAGGTTTAAAACCATCGTCGGGGTCCTCGCTAGTCACTCGCACAGCCACACAATGACCTTTTGGCCTTGTAGATTCTGCTTTATCAAAATCGAAAGGTGTAGCTAAAACTGATGTTTTCCTCCAAGCATCATTCCCTCCACCGTGTTCCATCCCATAGAAACGCCTAATCTCTGATAAGTGAGAGTATGAGACAAATGAATGATACATACAAAAGCAATAATAGTTTTTTTTTTTTTTTTTTTTAAAAAAAAACATATATCTGAAGCCGTACCAGGAATTTGCCAGAGAGGGATACCCATCCCAACGGCAACTTGTGCTGCTGGTAGATTTATCTCAGCTATCCATTCGGTAACAGGATGCTCAACCTATATATCAATAAGTGCAAAACAATATATGGAAAAATATTAAACATAACAAAATATTAAGCTCAAAAGCCTATGTCAAATCATAATTCTAAGCATTATCATAAGGAACACTATGCTTCTTTGTTCATTTTCAAACAAAATACTAACATATTGATCATAAACAACTGGTGAACCAGAGTCAAAAGAAGAAGCAATCAAATTATAAGTGAAACACATCAATTATTCTGTGTCCAAAATCAAGGTTATAGTAAAATACCTGTAGTCGGGGGTTCAACTCTAAAAAGTAGTACTCGCCAGTTTCCATGCTATAAAGATACTCAACGGTAGCTGCCCCAACATAATTTACAGATTTAGCTAATCTTCTAGCCGCTTGTTCAAGTTCTTTCACCGTTGCTGGAGGTGCTACAGTAATGGGACCCTCCTCAATAATCTGTTACAGATGATTGATTATGTCATTAACAAGATTCATTCCACCATGACAATTTGGCGTAGTAACAGACAATTTTCTTACCTTTTGATGCCTTCTTTGAACACTGCAATCACGGCTGTGCAAAGCTGCAACATTTCCATACTGATCACAAATCAATTGCACTTCAAGATGCCGGCTCTATTTAGAAGCAAAAGAGATCGTCAGAATATGATTAAGACTCCAAGAGTCATGCTCATCAGATCAAAGTTCAGTGGTTTATCTAACCTGGGAGGCAACTTTCATTATAAATATAGGCGAGCCCGGAACTTCACCTTGAACTTGCTTGAACAATGCCCTTACCTCATCATCATTATGAACCTAAAATATCCACATACCTGTTAGTTTCTAAACTTCCAATAAAACAAAACAAAAATATGATCGGCACAAGATTATCAAGATTGATAAATGTAGCACCGACACTCCATATTGAAGTTTTGTTGGTGTTTTACACCGACACATGTGGTTAAATTCGATCACTGTCACTATCTCACATTAACTGGTTTCAACATGTCAATGTCGTGTCAAGTGTTCGTGTAAGTGCTTCATGGGCATTGATACTATATGATTTTCTACATGCCAAAGTTAACCACACAAGAAGCAAACCTTTCTTATGCCTTTCCCACCACCACCCCAAGATGCCTTGATCATTGCAGGGTATCCGACAACTTGACAACTTGCAACTGCTTCTTCGGATGTATAAACACATGCTGCCCGGTAAATTTCATCAGGAATAGAAATCAAGGAGCTATCAGGAGGAATTTTCACCTATAAAAAATTTACAACGTCATAAGTTGGGAACACCATACAAAAGAAACACACTACAATGGGATATAAAACTTACATGAGAACCACTCCATGGAAGGGTTGGCACTTCTGCTGCTTGAGCAATCAACGATGAACCAATTTTATCTCCCAATGCTGCCATAGATATAGCAGGAGGTCCAAGAAATACAATTCCTTTTGCTTTTAATGCATCTGGTAGCTCAGGATTCTCTGATGCATGACCCCAACCAGGCCACACTGCATCAACATGAGTTATCTCAGCAATCTGAGAAGTACATTACATGGCCGTCAGTTAAATTTTTAAATTACATAAGTCAAATTAATCATAACTACATAAGCAATGAAGAATAAACTGCAGTAATCTAAAGGTAACAAGAAAAATAGCAAGCAACAGAAACAAACAATGCAATACAAAACAAAACAAAACAAAACAAATAAACATGTCAAAGTGCAAGTTCTTTTTCATGCTTTGTTACTCATTACTCTCCTTAACAAAATCTGCTTAGACAATTACTTGGAAGTACAAAATCTCATGAAGTGGACATCACGAACCTCAAGAATAAGCTGCACATTGGCATAGTTATTGTTATTGGTCCCACCAGGTACTTCCACAAACTGATCGGCTATTCTGATATGTTCTGCATTGATTCTCATGTCCTCTGGAGTAGCCATGGCAACCAACAAAATGGCCTTTTCTGTGCCAAACGTCTCGTAAGCCCAACTCCTAACACTACGTATAAACTTGACTGCAGCCATTCCATTGTTTGCAATCAATATACTATGAATTGGGCTGTTTCCTCCAAGAGCATTGCAGAATTCATCTACTTCAGATATTGTAGCAGTGTGCCTATTCGGTACCACACCGTTTATGTGTCCATTTCCACTCCCAAGGGTGGCCATTATTGTTCTCCTTCTAGCTGTCTCCAATGTACTACACAGTTAAAAATTTGAAATTAGTTTTTTTTTCTTGCTTCTTTCCTAATAGAAATCTAGAAAAGTTTCATGAAACTTATTCATGAAGAGTTTCCTTGAATAGAAAAAACTCAAGATAAAACATACAAACAAAGCAATTGAAAAAAATCCATGTTAACTTATCTTGCAAGATTGACCAACTATAAAGAATAAAATAACAAAAAAAATGGTAGGTTCTGTTTGGTCAACCATATATGGACTTGGTAAGAAACTCCAATTTTTGGAACCACTCAGAACTATAGCTAATAAGGTAAACTCAGTTTGACAAATCAGACATCTACCCATTAAATCCTACTACAAATCCATCAATCTCAAACTCACAGCTTTCATTGCAACATATAAACAGCCAAACACAGCCTAATAATTCAGAATCTCTCTCTCAATCACTCTCACTTCAGATGCAGTAATGAACTTTAAAAAAAAAAAAAAAAAAAAGTATCCAATGATTGCAATCACTAAAACTTTTCAACCAATTAATTAAACTCCCCCACCTTGTGATTTGGCATACAAAGAAGGTTTAAACCAACCCACCAAACAAAAAGACAATTTTTTTGAACAATTGAAAACAAATTGGGTATAAAAACTTTTCCTTTCCTTCATGAACAATATCAAACTCACTAATCATTGAACTTTCTAAACTTCAAAACAAAAGGGTATATATAAAAAGAAGAAAATCAACAATCAATCACAGTCAATGAATAAGAAACACAAACCTTGTAAAAGGAGAAAATGAAGAATTTTGTATTTATTTAATTTTGGTAACGAAATTGTTGTGTTTGTTTGAGAAAAAAGGTATAGAAGGTGAAGAATTATAAGTGAGAAAATGTTGAGATGAATGGATGTAAATGATGATCATACAGAAACCAACCAAACAAAAGAAATGGGTAGGTTTGGTTTGGGTTAAGGTTTGATGAGTGTCTTGAATGAAATGAAACAAGCACGTGGTACCTGTTTCTGCCACAACACTTCTCTCTCTAAATAACAGACTAAATAGTAGCAGTAGTAGTTCTCAGCTACCCACTTTTTCTCTTTCTATAGAGTAAGATTAAATATATTTGTTAAGGTTAAAATAAAAGAACCCAGTAAATAAAAATTGGATTTTGATTGATGAAATGAATTGGGGTTGAGAAGAGAAGAAGAAGAAATGCACGTTGTTTTGTATAAGTATAATGATAATAATAAAGTAGTGGTAGCTGAATTGATTGTTTTGTTTTGTACTTTATGATATGATGAAGATGGAATTGGAATTGGGTGGCACTCTTGACTATGAGAGTTTGTTTGCGTTTCCCACCAACCCTTCTTCCTAAACCGGTCAAATATAGAAGCTATAGCTACAATTTCATTCATCAAATACAACAACAACAACAACATCCCATTCATTCATCACCCCTTGCACTTTTTTTTTTTTTTTTTTTTTTAATTCATTTTACATATATATATATATATATATATATATATATATATATATAAGAAAAAGTAAAAATATATTTGGTTTAAATGTATGTCAAATACATTTTGACTTTTGCTTATATTTAAAATCGAAGGAAGTATATTTTATAAGAATAATAATTAATTACATGTACCTTTTACTTTTTTATAAAAAAGAATTAATTAGATTAAGTGTATTTTGATTTCAATCTAAACGGTTATAATTAATTTTGATATATTTGATTATTCTTACTTGATTTTTTTTTTTAATTGAATGTAACTTAAAGGTTATAATTTGGAGTTTTTATTTTATATTAATTTTTATAATCATTTTATTTCTAATTGTCTTCGATTAAAATCAACATGTTCAAAATTAATTGTTGTCACCGCATATAATCAAATACATAATAAAGCTTGTACTATTTAAACGAAGATAGAAGATCTAATTATTCACTGAAACATATATTGAGAATTGAGTTTTGTGATTTTAGTCTTTCTATTGTTTATTGTGAGTCTTCTCTTGAATCATCTCTGATACAAGTGCAATGATTATTTAGTTGAGTTGTAATCTTGTGAATCATTCTTAAGCTTTGAAGTACGGAATTGGTTTATTGTCTAGAAGTGTGTCTCCAACATTCAGCATGTTATTGATTGTAAAATCATCACTGTTTGTGAGGTTGAGGAGGAATGAGCAGATGCTCTCATATTTATGAGTTCCTATGTAGAAATTAGCACATGTAGTGATTAGGTGAGAAGTCGTAAACGGGACATTTGCTAAGGGCTTTGGACTAATATTACCATATAATGGATTAATTAATAGCTTCTAGAGTAGGTGACGTTGCACCGAACTAGATTAACAAATAACTTGTGTTATTTTACTTTATGCACTTTATATTTGTATTTTCATCAAGTTAAGTGTGGCCATGATGTTATAACATTAGGCATCACATACTGCATTATAATCCTAAGGTTATAACATTGTGCTACACATCTATCACTTGCGTGTCGAAATTTTAATTGCATTTGTAGATAAAAAAAGTAATTGACTAAGAAAAATGTTAAATTGTACAATAATCTTCTATCGTCGAAATTAAAGAAATGCCCGAAGAATTGGTTGAATTTTTATTTAAAAAGAACTTATATAATATATAATATTTATTAATTTAAGAGTTAATAGGTCTTTACCCCTTGCAAAGTATGCGTGATTTGCTTTACTCCCTGTAAAAAATTTCTTTAGGTTTCCCTCCTTGCAAAATATATTTTTTTTGTTTTCCCCCTTGGATGCACTTTTTAAATTGGTTACTTTGTTCAACCGATTTAAAAAGTTATGTTTTTTAAATCAGTTATTCTGTTCAACCAATTTAAAAAGTGCAAATTTATTTCACCAAAGAGGGAAAACCAAAAAAAATTATTTTGCAAAGGAAAAAACTTAAAGAATTTTTTATAGGGGATAAAGCAAAACACGCTTACTTTGCAGAAAAGTAAAGACCTATTAACCCTAAATTTAATTCTTAAGAAGTTGATTTTCACTTGTAAAAACTATGTTGCAGATAATATGTAAATGCCTCTCTTAGCATTTTATGAGCCTTGAGGTCATATTCCGCCAAATCATCTAAATTTTTTTCACACAAAATAAAACAATATTTACTTTATTATTATTTAACATTGTAATAATTGTATAATCACGTCCTTTTAAAATTTAAAAAAAAAAAAAAAAATCTTGAAGATACGATGCAAAAGAGAAAAAATAATGAAAAGATGACTTTTAAAATATTATATGTAGACTTCTACGTTGTTATGCATGTGAACTAAATAAATGTTAATCATTGAGTTATTATACATCGATTATTAAGATTAAGTTACTATATAAAATAGTTTTTTGACAAAACTATATAAAATAAGTTGTTCATTTAAGAAACGGGGTTAAAATAAAAAAATAATTTCCTGACAAATAAATACTACCTAATTTCAATAATTTAAATATCCATGATTAATCATTATATATTTTTTTACAACAGCCATTATTGTTGAATAGTGAAATATGATGGTGAAAAATAATTCACTAAAGTCTAAAAATATCATTATATGTTTTTTTACAACAGCCATTATTGTTGAAATATAAGTTTAATGAGAAGGGAAAATATAAGAATTTTTCTTGCACTTATATAACATGCATCACTATCATTTTTATTATACGGCAATTGTATTCAACTATTTCAAACCTATGACAATTTTGTGTTGATGTATGTGATCATAGCACTTGTTGGGATGGTTGGGGAAGTGAAAGCAAGAGTTTGGTTTTTTTAATGATAAGCATAGGTAGCATTTCATTTAATTATTTCGGTGAGAGGCTTGATATTAATTAATATTGATTGATTATGGCATGGGTTTCGTTTATAGTTGGGAGTTAGGTTTATTCATGCTACCCTTACTTCCCTCACCTCCCTCATTGTTTACTGGCTAATGCCAACCTGCCATTTGTCTCTCCTTTTTTAGTTAAATATGTTCATATCCACATAGGCAAACTTTCGGTAGATATGTTCCAAAATTGGAAAATTTGTTTGGTCTGACTTTTTTTTAACCTATAAATTACTTTTAACTTAAATTTAAAAAATATAACTTTAAAGTTAAAGTAAAAGTTGTTTGGATTTTCAAAATAAATTTAACATAAAAAAGCTATTTTCAAAATAATTGTGTGGCTATGATAAAATATTTCTAGAAAAATCATTATTTTATTTAAAATTTCTTCTAAATTATTAAATAGTGAAATTTTTTTTGGTATATTAAGTGAAATATTTTTAAGAAGTAATGTTAATAAAAAAAATTTAATTTTGTATAGAAAAAAAATTATAATATTTTTTTATTATTCGTTTTATATAAAAACTTTAATAAAATTTACTTTTTTAATACTATTTAAGAAACATAAAAAGAAATGTAGATACAAAAAATAAATTATTTGTTTTTTGTGTTAATATAGAACCTGAACTATTTTAAAATACATAATTACTTTATATTTGACACGAAATGAGTGTGGAAATCTTAAGGGAGAAAGAAAATAAAATTTATAGGGCTGGGAGCAATAAAAGGGACCTAAAGAGAAAAAATCATCAAATATTATTATTAATACTCTCTCATATTGAAAATATTATTTAATACCTCTATGATGACATATTAGTATACCTTAAAACTAAAATAAATAAATAAGGGGTATTTAATGTAATTTTAAATTTTAATAACTGGTTTAGTTGGTGTTGGCATAAAATTATCAAGTCATGTTTAAATAATAAAAATAATAATAATAATAATAATAATAATAATAATAATAATAATAATAATAATAATAATAATAATAATAATAATAATAATAATAATAATAATTTGGTGTTGGCATCCCTATGTCCCCTTTGCAGTGCCCCTCATCGTGAAATTTAATAGGTGATGAAAAACTTAAAATAATATAATAATGTGGCAAGTAGGATTCGAATAGTGTACAACTACAACAAACTGCCGAAAAGCCATTTCAAAGTTCATTTCAACAACTTCTTTTAAAAGTTCTTTTGCTTCAATTTTATACATATAATAAAAGTAACTTTTTTGTTCAAGAGCTTTGTAAAAATTATGTTTGGCCCTCCTTTTCATTTTAAGGAGAAGTTAAGAAAATAAAAGTCAGGCCAAACACACTCTAATTCAACTCACAATAACATGTAATTGCTTCGGGAATGATTTTCATACATAGTTACTACTCCAGGAATGATTTTCATACATAGTTAATGTTGTAAGCCGTCTGATTTAAATTAATGGCTATGATTATTAAATAGTGTTATAATTATTATGTAATTTGAACCGTTCAATCTTAAATCAATTACTGTGATTAAAAATAGCATAATACTGTGTGTGTAAATTGGACAACAACAAATTCAAGTCCATAACTTGTGTTACTTAAACAAAGAAAGTATATTTCCGAAAATATTTTTCAAAAGAATAGATACTATCAGAAAACATCATTTTATGAAGTTGGAGGGTTTATAACAATCACATGGAGAGAAAAGCAATTATCGATATAGATGATACAAATACTAACAAATGTTTGAAAAAAAGTGTGTTCTTTAAGATTACCGATTCTCAATGACTATTTCTTTTGATGTTCTATATACTTCTCGCGTGCATTCTATTTTTATTCTTCTGCTACTTAAATAGCGAACGACATAAAAATGAGAAATTTTATAAAATATCGTCCATTATTTAAGTAACCAACGTTATAAAAAAAATATGGCAGGATGTTTTTGGGGTATATCTCTAGTATCTAAATAGCAGATAAGAGTATTTTGATAAATTCATAGGGTGTGCGAGAAAATAGGTAGAGTGAAAAAATATATTCTCATTCTGAACTCTAAAATATGTGGCTGCATTAGACATAAAAAAAAATTTGAGAAATTTTTTAAATACGGCTCGTTACTTTAAATACCCGATGTTATAAAAATAAATTTGGTAGGATGTATTTAGGGTGTATCCACTATTTAAATAGCGGATAAAAATATTTTAATAAATTCATAAGGCGTGCGAGAAAATAAATAGGATGACAAAATATATTCGAAAATTGCTATACAGGCCCCCTATCTTTGCTCCCAGGCCCCCCAAACTGACAAAAATGCCCCTGATCAAATAATTCGTTAAATAGACGACGACCAAAAAGCCGTTTCGTTGACAGACTGACGAAACTAAGCGATAATTTTGACCAAACGTGGATACTGAGCTTGGTGCACACATTATTGTCTCGAAACTACCGAACTCTAGTTTCGTTGTCTACCTGACGAATACGCTTGTTTTCATACTCAGGCTTGATTGGAGGACTGCAACAGGTAATGCGCTCTTGATGTTTTTTTTGAATTTGCTGTGGCACATGGTTTCGTCAGTTACCTAACGAAAATATGTGTTTCGTTTTGTACGTAACGAAATGTGGATTGATCGGCAGTCAAAAAACCAGTCCCCCATGCAGTCAAAAGTGGATGACATGTGGCCAAATGTAATTGGCCACGTGTAAGGCAGTGACAAAGCACTAGCCAATAAGAATTCATGGTGAATTATACAAATAGGCAACATTTGTGCCTTTTTTTACCATTCATTCTCTTCTTTTCCTCTTTCTCTCATAAATTTATTTTTTTTGCCTTTTATAGTTTTATTTATTTTGTAGTTATTTTATGTTGTATTTTGGTTTCTATCGGGTGCATGGTCCCTCGTGGACTACCCATATTGTTCCTACATGTGTTGTTAAGTCACAATGATTGGGAACAATATGTTAATCCACGGGGGATTTTGTGTCCTCACTAGGAACGATATGATTAGTCCAAATGAGTCCTACCTATCTTGCAAGGGACCACACAAATGGGACTGTCCCATAGTACCAGACAAGTAGGTGGTAGAATTAAATCGGATGATATAGAAATGTATTATTTTTGTCTACCCGCCCCGATTTCCTTTTGCACTAGCCCTGCTTTACTCTTTTCCAATTTTGGGGTTAATATTATATTATTTTTATTTAAATGTTGCCCTCCCAGGTTTTTTTTTCCCTGGATTAGGAGGCTAATAATATATTATTTCTGTCTAATGTACCCATCTTTATGGTTGTAATAAAGAATAAATGAAATTGTTGTTGTTAATTTTGTTTTGCATTGCCATTTGATTACTGCCTTTTTCATTTTGTTTCCAAGTTTGACAGTTTTTATTTTTTTTTAAATTTTGAAGGAGTAAAATGAAAAAAAAAAACTTAAAAACAAATGCATATAGAAGATATTTTAGATGATAGTTTTTTGTCAAGTAGTATGGTGATTAGAAATTATATTTTTAAGGTAGATAAGTGAGATGATCGTTTCCTGCATACATAATGCAACGTTTTATTAATTGAGTTAAACTCATGAAACTACACTATAATATTATATTTATAAGTTGTCTAGACTAGTAAGTAAAAATTATCAAAAAATTGAATGACAATATTAGATACTCTAATGAGGCAATAACTCATCAGTCATCACTATCTTTCACATATTTAAGGCAGGATGATGACATAAGTTTTCCTTTTATTTTTTTACGGTAGACATAAGTTTTCCTAAATAGCTTTGTATTTATCTTTTATGATGACTTAATTTTAATTGTAAAAGTAAAGATGATCTTTAACATTTACTCTTTAAGAGACGATATCTATTTTCTCATATTACTGGTTTTTGTTACGTAGTCAACGCAAACACGCGCATTTGTCAGGTTGACAACGAATACATATGTTTCGTCTCGAAACTGACGAAGACACACTTTTCGTTAGATTGACAACGAACTCGAGATTATTTTGTTCAGATGAATGGTTTCGTCATGTAGACAACGATTAATAAAATATTCGTTACATACACTACAAAATATTTGAACACGAACTCAAGAGTATTTTGGGGACCTTGGAGCAACTAGGGAGTGCTCAATAGCAATTTTCAATATATTCTCACTACGAACTCTATAGTTTGTGGCTGCATTTATTGTAGGCTTTTTTAGTTTGACAATTGCTCTTTCAGCCCCTCGCATTTCTTTTACCCATAGGTCTAATTGAATTGAAGATTCATGTTGGGTTTGGTTCAGCCCCTCCCATTTAAGTTGTATACCCACAAAGTGACAAGTGGATCCTATTATCCCAATACAAGGCTCTAGATGGAACATATTAAGATAATATTATGAAAATGATTTCTAGCTAAGGTGTTGAGTTCTGATTTATCTTTCTTTGTGGTGTGTGGATGCTTCATTTATGTCTAAGACTCAGAATTTAGGTTGAATTGTATTTTTTATCCTTAATTTTATCAAGCTCACAAAAATATATATATATTTTTTTAAATTAAACTTTTTTTTTCTTAAATTATTATATTTATTGTAGTTTTGCACTCAACCCAACTATAGCCTAAAAAATAGTGAATTTTGGCCCCAAAAAATGAACTTTGGTCATAAAAATAGTATTTATTTGGATTCATTTACATGTAATATAATATTCATAAAAGTGGCATTTTATCATCAAATTTAAAATTGGGGTAGTAAATAACAATTTTGAAGCCAAAACTCACCATTTTCTTTGGACTTTATTTTGTCAATTTATCCTCTTTTTATCGCGTTCTATGAATTTTTCAAAATACCCCTATCTGCTATTTATATAGTGAAAAACTCTCAAAAACAAACTATAGGTAAAAACAAACTCTCAAAAATACCCATGTTTTTTAGAAGTATTGCAAAGGTGTCTGACAAAAATAAATTTTATTTTTTTAATAAAAAAAATATCATACACGTTTATGATACGTATAAGAGAAGTATCGACCCATCAATTAAATTTTATTTCATTAATACAAAAAGACCAAACATGTTCCCAATAAATTTTAAAAATGTTACTCCCTCAATTCCTTTTTGTTTGTTGTTTTAGAAAAAAAAATTTCCGTTTCAAATTGTTCGTTGCTTTGATAGTATAAGTTTATTTTGTCTATTATACCCTACTTCCTAATTTTTATTTATCGACTAAATTTTATATAATCTTTTTATTATATCTTTTTTTTTACTAAACTTCCTTCATATAATCTTTTTTATTGCATTTTTTTTTTACTAAACTTCTTCATGTAATATTTTTATTGTTATTTTTGTTTTGTGGTTTTAATTTTTTGAAAAGATAGGAATATTTTTTGTGGATTAAAATTAGAGTATAATATATTCGAAAAAAATGGTATAATAGAAAAATAAAGTGCAAAAATACACTTTCTTAATTTGATATTTTTTTCTCAAACAACAAACAAAAAAGAACAGAGGGAGTAATGTTTATTTTATTATCAATTTTAGTTAAGTTTGCATATTTTGCATTTATATATTAAATTTAAATTTGTAAGTGTTTTAACTGTATCACATCTTAAAAATATTAATGTTTATTTCTTTAAAGTTTTTTGGCTATATCGTATCTTAATTTTTATTGTATTTATAGAATGAAAGATGGGATCGAGTGAAATAAATTTATAGTATTATTTATTAACATTAAAAAAAGTAAATATTTTCATTAAAATAAGTTGGAAAATAAGAAGAAAAGGGAGGGGACGAGGGTTGGTCAATGGAGACATTGCCAGTGTTGCCACTTGCAGTGCTGGACATGGTAGACTAATTACCGTTTGGAGAGGCCTTCGAAAAGATAGAGTCTTTTGGCGTTATTATGGAGGATAAGTTTACAAATATCCGCAACATCTTTTGTGTCGAAGAGTGTGTTGAGCAAAACACAATTCCAAGTATTGTAGACATAATTAAAGAGATGGGAGACACGAAAATCAACATATAGTTCCCATGAGGGGCAGTCGAAGGGCGCATATTAGTTTGAGAACACATCCAAGGATCAGTCCAAAAATTATTTCTTCTATCACCAATATTTTCCAACTATAGCCAAGCAAAAGTAAAGGGATGTACTATGTATACTCCTCCATGTATAACTTGGATTGTGCCCAATATTGGCCTCCAAAAATCAGCTTCCAAGGAAATATGGGCTTCCATCCTTGCTTACTTACCGAACATGGTTGAATTGAAGCCTTCATGGTCCCGAAAGTTGAGTCCTCTGTTATCTTTGCTAACCGTCATTTTATCCTACCTCAACCAATTAATACCACGACCTCCATTTTATTTTGTGCCCCAATAGAAAGAGTTCATCATGTGTTCTATCTCTTCACCAAGAGTAGTCGGAAGAAGAAAAACACTCATATAGTAAGATGGAATCGCTTGTGCAACCGCTTTTGATGAGCACCTCTTTACCGACTCTAGAGAGTGACCGCGAGTTCCAACTCTGAATTTTCTTCCAGATACTTAAGTTGTTATCCGCTACTAAAGTTGTTCTCTAATTAAGTAACGAACGGGTCCAACGTATATAAGAAAACTTTGTCATCTTCCCCCTTGTTCCATCAGTTAAAAAAGAACCAACTTCTCCAAAAAAAATTCAAAACTCCCAAAATCGAAACAAACTTCAAATCCACCATTTTTTGTTGAAATCTTCTAGTAACTGAAGATAAAAGCCAACAAACAAGAAGTAAGTACACATGTGCTCTGATGTTGATTTTTTTTTTTTTTGTTAAAAATGTTTTTGGTCTCTATAAATATATTAAATTTGGTTTTTAGTCCCAAAAAATTGTTTTACCAACTTTTGGTCCTTCAAATATTTTGTCACAATTTTTGGTCCCTATTTTTCTGTCAACTGATGTATATTATTCAAAATTTTGATTTTCTTTTGCGTTAATGTTTAGTACATTGTCGTAAGCTCTCTTGAAAAAGTTTATACTTTTTTAACAAGAGATGAATTAAATACAAATTTTTAAATTTTTTGCGTTAAAAAATTCATAAGTAATTAATCTTATGTTAAAATATTTTAAATTTTTATGGAAGATGTTCTTATTATATTGCAAGCAAGAATATAAAAAAACCTTTACAAAATTTGAAAGTACACGAGAGTTGACTGAAAAGTATGGACCAAAAATTAAAGCAGAAAATATTTGAGATATTTATAGGGACCAAAAACTTATTTAACCTGTTTTTTTTTTAAAGTTATTGAATTTTTCATATTGTGATGTTGTCCATGTGAAACTTCAAAACAACGACGATGTAAAAACTATATGTTCTTTATTAGATGCGATGTTGGTGAGATTTGTTCAAGATATTTGTTCAAGTTTGATTCGTTTGAGAATCTTTGATAAATCACGGCATTTATGGTTGAATCCAAAGACGATGGTTAATTTATCTAGTTCATATTCTCGCTTGTGTTTAATTTGTGTTTGCAATTTATGTTGATATTCACTCCAATGTTATGTTGAATAGTTCATGTTTTTTGTTAATATTCCCATGTGAGCTATCCACCAGATAGGTAGCAAACACTATTATCATGTTAAAGAATTTTTATAACGTTTATTACTTAAGTAGAGAATGAATGTAAATAAAAACGAGCAAGACACGTAAAAAATTTGGAGCAACAAAAAAAATCTCATAAAATAAAATTATGATTTGCTTAGATTAGTATTTTTCTACTTTGTTTGTTGAGCTACTCAAATCAATCGAATAACCAACTCTCCTAAATATTTTCTCCGACCCTTTTTATAAGGAACAAAAATAAAAATAATTTTGGCCCTCTTAATAAGAAATTTTGACCACTTTTTAAATATATTAGATATTTGATTTCATTTGTACCCTTATTTATTATGAGAGAAAATATTAAAAGTAAGTAAATTAGTGCAATTAACATTAATTAAATAGGGATATTCATGGAATAAATATAAATTTATAGAAGTATTAAATGTAGATAAATATTTACGATGTATTTCCTTAGTCTTACCGATTTTTGTGTTTTGTTATATAAACTTTAATTATTGACCTGGACTATAAGCTGGAAAGTGGAAATTAGTTATTGATCCAAACATAATCGTAAGTAATGATTAACAAGGTAATTAAAATTTAATCGGCCGATATGACCAATTGAACTGGTAATCGGACCAATATCCGATCTGATTAGGCATGCAGACCACTCTAACACAAAACCGGATAAAAATCAGTGAACCGACAACAAACAAGGAAAATCGGATAAAATCGACAGTTCACCAGGTTTCAAGGTAAACTTTTGTTCAAACAAATCAAATTGACTCAAATAAATTTTTTTAGTTTTCCGTTTTGTGTATTTATTCTAGTAGAAAAAGAAGAAGACGGTACTCTATAAACCAATGAACCTTCAAACCAACAAGTTTAACGAATAAAAAAAGATTAAAGAAATAAAGAAAATGAAAGATTTTTAAGTTAGAACAAGAAATAAATGAAGATGAACATGTCTGTTGGAACAAAAACAAATGACAAGCACTTATGAAGCATGGAAGATGAAGAATGGGAGGTTGGCGGCACATTATTATTAGTTCCAATCAACATTTAGGTTGGTCTAGCGGTGTTGACTTGAGTATTTGAAGTTTGGTCATTTCAAGATCTCAGGTTCAATTTCTCTTAGAGCACCTACAGTGGGGGTTGTTTGCTTGTAAGTCCGCCAGCATGGCAGTGAATAAGAAAGGTTTTTTTGTCTTCTTGTGAAAGAGCCATTGCGCCAGCTGGAATGATGTTGCATCATGAAGCAACTGTGTTTTGCAAGTTATTCAATAAAATAATATTATTTTGTGTTAAAGCAATTAATTGTTACTAGCGTATTATGGTTTATATATTTCCAAATACAGTTTTGTTACCGTTCTGCACAATGCTAGCTACAATTTATTTCATATTTATAAATCTAGTTTATTTGTTTTGATTTTTTTTTTTTTAATTCTTCTACTATAAATTGTGGTCTTTTACAATTGTTTCACTCACTTTTACTTACAATTTCATTTCTTTATTTTTAATTTTACACTCAATTCTACACTCCAAATTTTAAGTTTCATTTTTTTTTTTCATATTAATATTATTAAAAATATAAAAATTAATATTTTAAGTTTCAATAAAATTAAATATAAATAAAATATTAATATGTCATGTAAAGTTGTGGGACCCAATCTGAGTTCTTTAGAGTTGCACCATTGGAATAAAAAAAAATTGAGTTGCTTCAAAATGATATGACATTAATGGACCCACAAAATACCTTTGTCAAGAGTTCACCATTGGAGGTGCTCTTAGTGTCAAGTTGTTAAGTTTTCACCCACATTGTAGCTCTATATCTCCTTGTTAAACCACTCACATAGTGCTTTTTCTCTCTAATCCTTGTCCATTCCATAATCAAAGGAAACAAATTCATTAACCACCACCAACCACAAATTCAATTGATTCTTTATTTCAAAATCCTTTGGCTTGTGTTTATTATAATTAGGAAAATTATATGTATCAGGGTTGAACAGTGTTATACTACGGCTGTCTTCTTTCTTTTTCTTCACGATGCTGCTACAGGGTTGAACAATACTTGAAACATATATTTTTATAAACTAAAACATTGACAAACACAGATTTTTTGTTGATGGATACAAAATCTAGGAATTAAGGTGTTGTTTTCGGGAAACTATATTACTACTCACAACCACGTACCCAAATCGAAAAGTTGTTCTTTTTCAGCAAGCGTACAACAAACTTAGGTGTTGAATTGCATCTTTTATAAATCAAGAAGTAGTGTAAGTATAGGAATAAAATTATGATTATCATGATGGGTTGGTATTGTTTGTAAAAGGGAAGAGTTAATTGGTATGATTCAAAAAGGGTAGATTTGGAATATTAGATGGTTGGTAGAGGTGAAGAGTTAATTGTAGGGATAGGAAAAAAGTTTTTCTTGTAGTAAAATATAAGTTTAGATTAGACTTTTATTTACAAGCCCAAATAAAACTCCAAGCCCAATTAACAAAGAGAAACAAAAAAGTATTGAAAATTGCTTTTTAGATCCCCTACATTACTCTCAAGTCCCCCATCGTGACTAAATTACTCTTATGAAGAGTTTTGTAAGCTAGGACACAAAATAATCCAATTTTGTATCATAGGATACAAAACAATGTTAAACACCTAAATGTCTAGCAAGTCTGTCTTGTTGGAGACATCTACGCGTTAAAAACACAATTTCGTATCCTAGGATACGGAAACGCTTAATTTCGTATCTTAAGATACGAAATCCTGGGTTTCAGAGTATTTCGTATCCTAGGATACAAAATGGTCACTTGCTGCAATATGTTTATTTTGTTCATTTGTTTCTTTTATTTGCATTATGCATTTGTTTATGTATTATGTTTGTGATGATTTTGACTGTATTATTTGATATGCGAAGGTGTTTAGATAGCCGAACCTACGATTGAATTGAAACAAAAAATTGATGAAGCCGACATTGCTAAAGATGTTATTGTTGCACCCAACATTACTCAAGCTATTGTTGTTACACCCGGAATTACTCAACCTAATGTCGTGGAACCTTGTAATGATCAACCTAATGTGTCCGTTAACACTGCCAATTATTTTTTTAAAACCGAAAAGTATAAGGTTCAAAATGACTTGATCGATTGGTATCAACGTGAGGCTGCAAAAGTCAGATTTACTATTGTGATTGGAAAATCTGATAACGGTTCTGATCGAAGGAAAAAGTATTTCGTATCCTTGAAAAACTAATTTAAGCATTTTCGTATCCTAGAAAACAAAGTCAAGATTTTTGTATCCTAGAAAATGAATTTAAGTATTTTCGTATCCTAGAAAACGAATTTAAGCGTTTTCGTATCCTAGAAAACGAAGTCAAGGTTTTCGTATCCTAGGATACGAAATAGGCACTAAAACAAGCTTCCTCGGCGTTTCAGCGTTTAGCCAAACTATCCTGATTTCAAAAGTGGGGATATTTTGAATATTTAGAGGATTCGAGAACAACAAGGGAAGCCTAAAAAACAAATTTCAAAAGTATTAGCTTTATTATTTTATTTTTCACAAGAGGTAGTTTGTATTATAACCATGAGATTATCAAACTTTTTTAAGTTAATAAATAAAATATAAAATAATATTTAATTACTACTCAACAACCCCTTTCACATATGAATTGGTGTAACTTTTTGTTTATTACTATTTTATATATTATTTAAAATATGTAAATATCAAACCATTAAATTTTGTCTAGTGATCATTAATTTGAATAGTATGTTAGAAATATTGGATCCGATTCTCAACTTCATTATAAACAAAAACAAATTAAAATATACTAATCTAATTATCTTTTTGACAAAATATAAAAATATATTAATTTAATTAAAAACGGTCTTGACAAGTTTTTTTTTTAGCAAATGATTCTTATTAGTGAGTATAAGGCGGTACTCAATCCCTTACAAGCAAAGCAACTAGTCAAGTACTTTGAATACAAGCTATATGGTCTAAACACCAATTATAAAAAGGAATACAAACTTTACGACCGTAACAATTAGCAAACCACGCCCAAGAGGTGACTTTAATTTCTTCAAAAAGCACTGATGCATCCGGTAAGACTCCATTGAGGATCACATTATTTCTATGTTTCCAAATATTCCAAGTAGTCGCAAGCCATATCAAGTGGCGAACACGCCCATCGTCTTTCGATTTGCACTGATCATCAAATAACATAAAATGGTTGCTCCCGTCAATATATGTGGGTAAACTCTTGCCTAGCCAATTAAGAACATAAATTCAAACCCCGTTGCTAAAGAGGCAATGAAAGAAAAGATGTGCACAATCCTCAATATATTGTAAATAAAAGACACAAGAAAGATCATGTGGATTAATTAAGATACCTCTACGGTTAAGAGCAGTCCTTGTCCGCAATCTATGTAACAATAATCGCCATCCAAAAACATTAATTTTGGATGGAACATCAAATCTCCAAAGCTTTTTAATGGCTACTAATAAGTTCTCTTCCAAACTCTCCATCGGCCGCAAATTTAATAACACAGTGTAGCAAGACTTAACCGAAAAACTTCCATTAACATCTGGTATCCATCGCCATTTATCTAGGGAGATTGCTTGAAGAAAAAACAGTCGAACAACCCCAACTCAATCAACTGTTTTTCCGCAACCGCATTCAAAGCTTCGATCTAAATCCAACTCCATCGAGACATAGGACCCGTACCTCCCAATCTCTCGGAGACCTTTGCATTTTTACGAGATTCTTTAGCAAACAACTCGAGGAATATAGCACAAAAAGGTTGATTCCCGAACCATTTGAAATTCCAAAAGTCAATATTATTGCCATTACAAACACAACAATGGACGTTGGATTTGAACCAACCTTAAAAAACACCCCTTCCTGGACCTATAACATCCCTCCACCAAATCGAAGAGTTTGAACTAATTGACATCTCTTGATCACCCATTAAAAGAGAAGGAAGATGACCATACTTGTAACGTAATAATTCAACTCAAACCGCATTTTCATCATTCAAAAAACGCCACTTCCATTTTCCTAACAACCTCGAGTTAAAAAGTTCAAGATTTTTACCCAGCATAATTTCTCCTCCTCTAGACCACCACCCCGCAAAAAAATTCGCTGAATTCTCTCAATATGTTTTATAACAAAGCAAGGGGCGTTGAAAAAAGAGAAAAATATAAAGGGAGACTAACCAAAACCGAATTGATTAGAGTAATATATGCGACCACCAAAAGACAAATGACGTCGACGACCATTTCAAAAAGTTAACCGTTTAGTCATAATTTCTACTACTAAATTCCGAGAAAAAAAAATTCCAAGTTTCTCTCCTTCAAAGATTAGCATCAAATAGAATTCCCAAAAATTTAAAAGGAGCAATGTCGAATTAACAAAACAAAAATGAAAAACGTACTTCCAACAATCTAGCATCAACATTAAAACTATATAATTTACTTACTTAAACCATAAACCTATAAACACACCGATCTAATGCTGTCCGATTTTGATAATTAGAGTAAGGTAATTTTATTATGCATAAAATAATTAATATTTGAAGTGATACTTGAGTGTGGTCCCAAAGTAGAGAACAACCACACGACACCATCGCATCTTATTTAGGCTAAGGTCACTTCTCTTGGCGTCCTTACAAGGAGATGGTTCCCTTTGTTTTTGTGTTACCAAATTAATAGAAAATGGGGTCTCTTATGTCTTTTCTGTTCTCTCTAAAAATGAATCTGTTTCCCATCGCTGTTTGCATTTGTTCAAAATGGGACCTACTTCATGCAACGCTGACTAGGCTACAGATTCCTTCTCAATGTATCCCCTGCAATGATCATAAACAACTAGTTACATGCAATTCAATAAGCCAATAATTCACTAATTTTCTAATGAATCAGGTTCTCAATTATATATATACTTTCGTTTTCTTTGTGAAATCATTCTCAATGAATATTTTTGTGTGTCTGACTATCCTATGATAGAAAGGGAGAAAAATTTATGACCTTTCTTTTCACGCCAAATTATATTTTTATTGCCCTATAAGTTATAAATTTTGAAATTTAATTAGTTCCTCAAAAAAATTTATTCATTTTAATTTTGTTTGCGTTTTGTGAAGACTATTTTGAAGATTAAAAAAATCATTTTATTTTTTTTATATATATAAAAAACTAGTATAACACTCGTGCCTACACACGGGTCGCGGCGTTGCCGCAATTTTATTTTAGGGTAGGATGATAGTGATACTCTTAAATCGGTAAATTAAATAATGATTAATGTCACATTATATAATGTAATTTCGATTCAAACTTTATCTATTAAGATATTGTAAATAATATACATAGATCATTACAAATTCATGATTGCTAAAGATTGAAAGTACCTACAAATATGACAAAATAAAAGTAACCGAAATATTCATACTCCCGAATCTGCAACGTTGACGTCCAAGCCTTCATTAGATCTGTAATAAGTTGAAGTGGATATGTCAATTTGAATCAATGAAACACCGTACTAAAATGAAAAACCAACAAATTTCGCACAAGACGACGACAAATCCAATGCCACACTAATAGTTATAATTGTGATATTTATTAGCGACAACTTATTCATATATGAATAATATTGAACTTGACGGGATGATATTTCTCATTTTAATAGTAGTAATTTATTCATATATGTGCAAAACAAAGTCTTCTCTCTCTCTCTAACCTTTTCTTTCTCTCCCTTCTCTCTAGCCAAACCACCGCCAACCACCAACACTCCTCCCTCCTCCTTCACTATCCAAAATGTAGACATCAAATCTAGTGGTGGTTGAGCCCCTCACGTCGCACCACCTCTTAACCTGATCGCGGGTGTTTAAACCCATATCGGTTGTTCAAAAACCATCGCCGCTAGGGTAGTTCTCTCTGATCACGCTCGCTTCCACCTTCGTCCGATTCATTCATTGTCACCTCCATTAACCCATTATGGGTTGTTTCTGTGGCCGCTAGTGTGTGGGTTGTTTCCACCGCCACAAACCATGAAGTTTTGTTTCTATGACAGACCGAGGTCCACCGATTGTCATTGGTTGTGCCTTGGGATGTCCTGGATTATAGTTTGTGTGCTTCATATCGCTCTGGTGTTTCATCTCCATCGCTCCATCGTTGTTTCAAAGCTAGCAGTTTTGGGTGTTGTTTTGGTGTTTGGTTTATTTGTATTTGCTTCCTGGTTCTTTTACAAATATATGTTGAGATCTGCATGTCCTAAACCTTTCGAGTTTGTTGTTGCCCTTGGGAATGGTTTTTGTTCCTGTGTGGAACGTAGGGAGTGTATATTCTCTAATGGTAAGTGGGATTATGCTTAATCAGTCTAGTTTTTCTGAATATGTTGTGTGTTTTCAAATGCTTTTGAAGGTTGTATTTATAGGGTCATAAAGGAGTTCAACTTTGCGAGTAACTGCCCCATGATCTATGAGTCCGGTATTGTAGGGAGAGGGAGAAAATGCGTCCCCGCCATCCTTTCTAAATTGTGGGTTACACCATATTATCCACATGTGATATTTGGTACGTGGGTTTATTGGCTCGGGTTGAGGCGTGGCGGACTCGGAGCCCCCCGGGCTGGGTCAGGCGATTCGATCCAGCTGATAATTTGCACACCTTTTGCCTAGAAAAAGAAATTTATCATATATATGTGTCCTATAAAACATAAAAGTAAAAAATTGACTATTAATTAAAGCTCATTATGAATTTTTAAAATACAATAAAGAAGATTTGACATGATTTAAAATTTGCAAGTAATAATTCATAAAAAAATAGGCACAAATATTACCATATTAGTAGAAATATAGGTTCCCGTAACAATTATTACGTACTATAAAAAAAAAGGCATGCACCATAATATATTAGTAGAAATATAAGTCTCTCTAGAAATTATAAAAAATAGGCAAGCGTGTTAATATATGATTAGAAATATAGGTCCCCATAAAATTTTACAAAAAATAGACGTGTGTATTAATCTGTGTAGAAATATAGGTCTATGTTATATAAAAATAAATATATGTCCTTACCAAAATTATAAAAAAAAAAAAAAAAAGCTTGCGTATTAATATATGAGTCGCAATATAGGTCCCCTAATTTTTTTTAAAAATAGGCATGAGTAGAAATATAGACCCCATTGAAATTATAAAAAATAGTCACTTGTATTACTTAATATATGAATTGACACAAAACTGGCAACTCATTCACGTTCTGAGCCCAATATGGCCCCTATCAAGGCACACAATATTCTTACAATATTCTTATGCATCCTTTATTCCACTCACATAATGGAGTTACAATATTAACTTGAACGTTGAAGTTCTAATATTCTTCCAATTACCCTTTCTCACCGTACCTATGTTCATCAGCACCGGATATACTAGATCCACCAAAAGAACTATCTAGTTCTGCATGGGCCAAAACATGGTGGCAAACTAATAAACTTCGTTAAGTTAACTGGCTTGAAAATAACGTCTAATTTTTTTATAACTTAATTCATTTTGTTTAGTTTAGATGTTTCAATAAAACTTTTTTTTATGAATTAAGAGCATAATGACGTAAAAGAAGTAAGAAGAAATTCCAAATAAATTGATACCCTTCGCGACCGTCACCCTAGAGGAAAACAAACATAAGTTACAAGCCGAGGGGACAAGACCAAACCCAACTATCACAAACAAACAAAACAAAAAATAAGAAGAAAAGATCTAAGATCTAACAAAAAGCAATAAAACTACGTATATAGTGTTAATTAAATAATGATAAAATAAAAATTCTAATAATTAAAGTCCAACTAAACAATGAATAAAATAAGATTTAAACTATAGTATAAATTATACATCTTTCTTTGATTTCTAAATTATTTACTTAAATCTAATTATACTCTCTATCACATAGAGACTCGTTTTAAGTCTACTCTTTATTTTTTTTATTTCATTAATACTTCAGTTTGTATTATGAAAGAACTCGTCACTATAAAAAAATTGCCATTTAACTACGGTTATTTAAAAGGGATTTTCTAAAACTCCCGACCTACATCTTATCTTAATCTTAATAAAAGTGGTTTTATTTCATGTTAACCCTAATTTTTTTCCCTCCTAATCTCTCTTCTAATCTTTCAACCACGTATTAATTACTATGGCCCGCCACTTATTAAATCTTCTTCAATTTGAATTTTGATTTGCCTTTATTAGTTTTTTTTTTTTTTTGACAAAAGTCTTCATTAGTTTTTATGCATTGAAAATAAAATATTATTAAATGCTCACATGAAAAATAGCACAATAGAATATTATACCTAAAAATTTGGCATCTCTCTATTATCTCTCTATCACCGCAATTTTTAAGTGTCAAATCTAAAAAAGTTTCATGTGTTTGATTTGTAGATTTGATTTTTTGCTTCGTTTTGTTACGGTATTGATGTTAACTTAAAAATTTTGTTGATGCTTACGTGTTAAATCTTACTCTTTTTATTGGTCTCATCGTCGTCGAATTTCATTTTTATCTCCCACCTATTCTACTTTCTCAACCTTTTCGCCATTTTACTTTTTGTTTTTGATTCGCTCAATACCTTTCCTATGTGAAAATGAGGCAGCACCGCTATCATATTTGTTATTTTTGTTATGCTAATTAGGTTTTGCTACTGCTGCATAATTGAAAAAAAAAAAAAAAAAGGAATCTATGAGTGACTTTTGTTATTATCAAGTAAATTTAAACTTTATGGAACTTTATTTATTTATGTGTTTCACTCCTCTACTTATTTTTGCACATGATTTGACTTGCGCGTATAGTTTAGTTTTAAGTTTATCTATGGTTGGGTCAAATTGAAGTATGTGAATCCTATAATTTTTTGAATTACTATGAACGACAGGTTTGGTAATGAAGTTGTGCATCCTATTCCTAACACAAAACCTCGAATTACTATGAACGACAGGTTTGGTAATGAAGTTTATCAAGTGCTAATTTTTCTTTTTTGGATATTCCGCCAGTTATCTTTTTTTTAGTTCCATTTGTACTGGCTATTTTAAGTGTCAATATAGTTATTTTATGTTTTGATTTCATTTATTTTTTTATTTGCAATTTTAATTATAACAATTTAAATTGTATATCTATCACTCCGCAACATCCGTGCAACGCACGGGTCAGAGTCTAGTTTAGTATAAACTTAAGAATTTTTTCTTCATATTTAGGGGTTTCTAAACCCCCACAAATTGATGTAATATCCCTCCACCTCGATTTTTTGGCAAACAAATTGAATCGACCAACCCAACAAATCTAGTTATTTTCTAATCCATCATCCCATGAAAACTTTCTCTAGATACTCACATGTGAAATAAAAAATCAGATTAGCAAAATCGAACCTCTAAAATCTAAATTGATGTAATATTTTTTAAGCAAACAAATAAAAATTCTATAGATATTTTTTTTCCTTTTAATATTTTTCTTATATTATTGGATATCGCTTCTATTAGCATTTAATTTTCTTAATTTCAAAGAACTTTAAGGCATGAGAGATTTTCGCATCTTCACATGAATATTTTCACTATTGAATTTTGTAATAATTTTAATAACAATTCTCGACTACTAGCTAGTACTACTTGCTTAACATCATCAAGTGGATAAAAGTAGCAAACGTTTAAAGTGCACTATATAATTCATGCACAACTGTTCACGATTTGAGTTGTTTGCAAGTTGAATCCGTTTGATTCAGTGGAAAGGAAAAAAAATGCTCCAACTCTATTCCATCACCGTGAAGTAAAACTTTAAATCGATCCATGATATCTATAGGAACATTTTATATCCTATAGGGACAAAAAGTAGCAGCATATCCCCACTCTCTGGATTATGTAAATAACATTTTAGATGATAAAATTCGTAGAATATTTGATATGGAATAGTGCGGATTCTTCACTTCTCTTAGACTGGCTGTTAGACTTTTTGAAAGCCGAAAGCCTTTGAGTTAATGCTAAAAATAAGTGTTATTTAAAGATCAATACACACATTGTAATAGAATATACAAGACTATATAACTATCACCGTTCTGAATTCGATTAATAACTCACACCAATAAACTTTTATTTATAGAGCAAATAGAATCAAGTAACCAAATATGTTGATAGAGTTGATGATGCTATAATTCAAGAACAAATAAAGAACGATAAAGAACATACTATGATTTGTTTACACAGTTTAGTGTTAATGAACCTAATCTGGGAGAGGGAGTAGCCCTTCCGTTCTACTATGATCAATGAGAAACTTACACAAGAAATCCCAAATAGGGTTACAAGAATTAATCATAATTCTACCCTAATTCTGAATCTCTTCCCGTGACCAAGAGACTCAATTGACCTAACTACTCAAGGTGAATCAAGAAACAATTTTCCCAAACCCCTAGGATCATACCAAGAACAATTTCTCTAAAACCCTAACCTTTATTGACGGCAAAAAAACCTAAAATTCCCTTAGAAAACATGAAACACGCTCAGCCTATAAATAAGCTTCGCGTCCCCGCGCCCAGCGTAAAGGGCCAGCGCCCAGCGCAAACGACAGCAGCCAGAGCCCTTTCTGGATAGCTCCTGGTGCCAGCGCAAGGGGGTCTGCGCCTAGTGCAACCTCCAGCCCGAAAACCCGTTTTTCTTCATTGTTTTCAAGGCAACTCACAACAATTCTCAACATTGACTTTAAAACGATGGTGATCCAATCAACCACCGTGCTGCTCCCTCCACCTTGAACTACTATTCATGATCACCGGTCAAGTCCAAGTTCCACTTGAACCTTGACCTCTTCCACTTGCTTCCAACAACCCTTGCTAGAACCACAAGTTGTACCTCTACCTCTTCATTCCTCGGAATGCCTTCCGCCCTCATGAAGGTCTTGTCTCCAACTACCATAGGAATTGTAGGTAGTCCCACAAGACTCACCACAACCTCTTCAGCCCCCGGAGTGATCAAACCCGTCCTCCTGAAGATACGCTTGCATCCAACTATCATCGGCCTTTTGGATGGTCCTACAAGCTCCACCACACCCTCTTCGAACCCCGGAATGCCTTTCGTACTCTCGAAGCTTTGCTTGTTCCCAACCAACCCTGGAATTTTAGGTGGTTGTCCAAGCTCCAACATTGAACTCTCCTTGTGCTCCACTACCTCAAGTAGCCCTACAAGTTCCCAAGTTCTATTGTCGGTATTCCCATTTGCTTCCCTGAAGTTCTTCAATAGGTTTTGCACTTCTTCAGCCTCAATTGGAACATCCCCACAAGGTCTTCACAGTCAAACCCAAAAGGTGCAACATCACCGCTCTCCTCCTCAGCTCCTGCTAGATAGCCAAGAGCTAATGTTGGCTCGCCTCCTCTAGTCCCATTATCGGAAGACTCCACCTCAACTTGAAACTCCACCAAAGTCTTAAACCTGGTATTCACACTATGAAATGCACCTTGCAATTTGCAAAACCACCCGACTTGATCAGAAACAACCCCAAAATCCCATAACTCAATCACGTCATGAGAGCCACCAAAGTATAGAGTCTCACTCTCCTCCGGTTCCCAACTCGACACCACAAGTGCCTCCGCTTTCTCATAACTCTCCTCTTCGGAGGAATCTTTCCCAACATGCACAGAACCATTCTTGTCCTTCAATTCCGGACAATCCCTCTTGAAATGATCTTTATTTCCACAATAGAAACAGCTCCACCTGTTTACAAACTTAGCCGACTTACCCCTACCTCCACCCTTTCCTCTTGAAACGGTTAAGGCATCCGCATCGGTTTCCACCTTCAAGTTTTGAAACTTAGTAAGTTATTTGGTCTTTAAGGCCGCTTGAACTTCCTCCAAGGTGACAGGGCTTTCTTTGCCATAGAGCATAGTATCCTTGAAACCTTCATATGACTTAAGTAAAGCACACAGTAGGTGTAAAGCTTTGTCTCCGTCTTCTAGGACTACATCAATATTCGCCAAATCATCCAAGATTTTGTTGAATTCCGTCAGTTGCTCCTTTATGGGTTTCGTCTCTATCATTCGGAAAAAGTAAAGACGTTGCTTCATGAACTGGGTATGTGCCTACGACTTGGTCAGGTATAGTGAATCGAGTTTGGCCCACATAGCCGCAGTCGTCGTTTCCTTCGCTACTTCTCTCAACACCCGATCTCCAAGACACAAGATGATTGCACTCAAGGCTTTCTCATTCAACTTGGTCTTCTCCTCGGCAGAGAGATTAGCCGGCATCAGTGCTTCCCCCTTTAGCGCCTCAACACACTTGTTCTGAATCAGCACAACCCTCATCTTCACCTTCCACAACCCGTAGTCGTTGCTCCCGGTGAACTTCTCGATTTCAAACTTCGAACCCATGGTACCTGATTATCGATTTGATCCTTGCCCCACAGTGGGCGCCAATTGTTGTGAATTCGGTTAATAACTGACTACTTTCTGGCAAGTGGACCAGTTTGTCGTCAAGCAATAATTCACACTCTAGGTGTCTAGAATGAATTCGTATCCACAGGGATCGTGTCAAACCTTCGCTAGTGCTATTCTAGTTCGTTTGTTTTTGCATTCGCTTTGGATTTTAGGAAAAAGGTTTTAATTTATAAAAGTAGCGATATGCGTTGCAATAAAAATAAAGGTTTTGATTCAGAAACATAGAGGATAGGCATGGTGGTTGAACTTACTCCATCCTTCATACTTCGCATAATCTGTGTATAACATAGTCATTCGTATTATTATCGGGCGTCGATTCTATCTTTGTTTTAGTAGCACCTTACTGCTACCCTATGTAGGCAAAGTCTCCCTACTTTTGCAACTAAGACACCTACGAGAGCCTAACATCGCTTTGTCACATACCCTAATTACTAGGTAGAGTTATTTACATACATGCATTATGACCATCGACCATCCAATGCCCCTAGATCTTAGTTACGATTATTCATTTTCCAATTGTTATGTTACAACTAGTTCCTGATTCTCCCTCTAATTGTTAAGTTACAACTAGTTCAGGATGTTTTACCGTTTCTTTAATCTAGTGTTATTCATTACTAGTTCCGGACAAATAATAGTAAGAACCCTAATATGCTACTATTAAAGTAAATCCTAATTATTTATTCTAAGGCGTTGCCGTCTATCCGGCCAGATTCCGACTAACGTTGTTAAAGCAAAAAAACAAATAACAAATAATAATTTATAAATGCGATTTATTATAACTTTGAATCAATTACATGACCCAAGTATTCATCGGGGAGTTCATCTTCTCCACCACAACCTGAGGAATTATTACAAAAGACTACATAATTAAATTACAAGAATTCAACTAATAAAAGCCTAAAGAAATCATACTTTACTGAGTTAGTTTTCCCGTAAGGGGAGAAAACTATGTCCTTAGAGCCCCTCCGAACTTCTCTCCAAAAGGAATAGAAAGTTCTTCTATTTCTGAATGAAAAATAATGAATTATGCAGGCTCTATTTATACTTTTCGTATTGAGCATCAGCAAGCCATCGTGACCAAGCAACGTGGTGACCAAGCAACGCCATCGTACTGCGTTGAGCTTCATCGTGCTATGATGCTAAGATTTTCTTCAAAAATATAATTGATTCTGTCTTGGCGAGCAAGTATCCTCTATCGTGTCACGTTGAGTGCCATCGTGACACGATGAGCTGTTTTTCTTCATTTTTGGGTTTTTCTTGTCTTTTGCGTGTCTTCACTTTGTCTTGAAGTTTTTTCTCGATTCTTCATGTTTTTGTTGATATTTGGGCCTGTCTTGATCATTTTACTATTAATAATACTACCTGAAATACTGCAGAAATTACTGTCATCAATAAGCCACACCAATAAACTTTTATGTGTGGAGCAAATAGAACCAAGTAAACAAATATGTTGATAGAGTTGATGATGCTATAATTCAAGAACAAATAAAGAACGATAAACTCCAATGTGTATGATTCGATTCACACGAAAGGCAAAATCTCTACTAGAAGGGGTAGAGAGATCATGAGGTACAACGCTGAGATTGCCTAATAAATATGTAGAAAATGAGTCCGGACTGTTACATACAACATGAGGATGTTGGTTCAACCAGATGAATAAATTATTTACATTTTATTAATTAAATTCTAAAAATGAATAATTTCTAAAATCGAAACTGAAGTTTTTAATGAATTTTCTTTTAATTTCATCATGACTTTTGACCATTTAATATTATTGCGTTATATGTCACATGATTTAAAATATGTTAGAACACAAATTTTAAGTATAAAAATTTAATGTGATTTTAAAGGGATCAATTTCATGAGTTGGTGAAAGTAAAGGGATCAAACCTATAATTAAGCTTAAATTCAATGATTAACATATAGGTGATATGATCCATAAATCAATTAATGTCTAAAGATTTATTGTGAAGATACAGTGCGGCCCTACATCACTTATATGAATGCTCTAATCCCATTGTGATAATCCAACCTAGTGATATTCTCTCATGACCCAACATAAATATTAAAGTCTGGTTCGACTTGTTGATGAGCAAGAAAGATTTTAGTGGTCGATTACAAATGCAGAGAGTCTTACACTTGATAAAGATGTTGTGTTTTGTCAAATGTTAAGACTATATATCTATCACTTGGTTTCTTTTGTTGCCATTAAAAAAACGGTTTTCTTTTGTTTAATTCTAAGTGAAAAAACGATAAAACTTATGCACACAACGATGTTCTGAAAGAGTAATATTTGTAGTTTTGAATTGCACTCTAACATATCAATTGCTCGATGAGTGAACGAGAAATTCCAAGTTCAAACCTCGATCATTATGTGTTGCAATTATTGTGATATGTCAACTATGAACTAAAATTCCATATATTAGATAGACGAGTTGAGGTTGAACCATAGAGTGTCCATAAATTCAAGGTTTAATTATAGATTTGATCCCCTATTTAAGTTGAACCATATATAACTAGTAGCTCATCAATTGGTATAGTGGGAATAAATTGAACATATACTTAAACTCCAAGGTGTATATGATTCGATTCCCACGAAAGGCAAAAACTCTACTAGAGGGGGTAGAAAGATCATGAGGTACAACGCCGAGATTGCCTAATAAATATGTAGAAAATGAGTCCGGACTATTACATACAACATGAGGATGTTGGTTCAACCAGATGAATAAATTATTTACATTTTATTAATTAAATTCTAAAAATGAATAATTTCTGAAATCGAAACTGAAATTTTTAATGAATTTTCTTTTAATTTCATCATGACTTTTGACCATTTAATATTATTGCGTTATATGTCACATGATTTAAAATATGTTAAATCACAAATTTTAAGTACAAAAATTTAATGTGATTTTAAAGGGATCAATTTCATGAGTTGGTAAAAGTAAAGGGATCAAACCTATAATTAAGCTTAAATTCAATGATTAACATATAAGTGATATGATCCATAAATCAATTAATGTCTTAAGATTTATGGTGAAGATACAGTGCGGCCCTACATCACTTATATGGATGCTCTAATCCCATTGTGATAATCCAACCTAGTGATATTCTCTCATGACCCAACATAAATATTAAAGTCTGGTTCGACTTGTTGATGAGCAAGAAAGATTTTAGTGGTCGATTACAAATGCAGAGAGTCTTACACTTGATAAAGATGTTGTGTTTTGTCAAATGTTAAGACTATATATCTATCACTTGGTTTCTTTTGTTGCCATTAAAAAAACGGTTTTCTTTTGTTTAATTCTAAGTGAAAAAACGATAAAACTTATGCACACAACGATGTTCTGAAAGAGTAATATTTGTAGTTTTGAATTGCACTCTAACATATCAATTGCTCGATGAGTGAATGAGAAATTCCAAGTTCAAACCTCAATCATTATGTGTTGCAATTATTGTGATATGTCAACTATGAACTAAAATTCCATATATTAGATAGACGAGTTGAGGTTGAACCATAGAGTGTCCATAAATTCAAGGTTTAATTATAGATTTGATCCCCTATTTAAGTTGAACCATATATAACTAGTAGCTCATCAATTGGTATAGTGGGAATAAATTGAACATATACTTAAACTCCAAGGTGTATATGATTCGATTTCCACGAAAGGCAAAAACTCTACTAGAGGGGGTAGAAAGATCATGAAGTACAACGCCGAGATTGCCTAATAAATATGTAGAAAATGAGTCCGAACTGTTACATACAACATGAGGATGTTGGTTCAACCAGATGAATAAATTATTTATATTTTTTAATTAAATTCTAAAAATGAATAATTTCTGAAATTGAAGTTGAAGTTTTTAATGAATTTTCTTTTAATTTCATCATGACTTTTGATCATTTAATATTATTGGGTTATATGTCACATCATTTAAAATATGTTAGATCACAAATTTTAAGTACAAAAATTTAATAGAGGGACCAAAATTAAATGTGATTTTAAAATAAGCGGACCAATTTTATGAGTTGGTGAAAGTAAAGGGATCAAACCTACAATTAAGCTTAAATTCAATGATTAACATATAAGTGAGATGGTTCATAAATCATTTAATGTCTTAAGATTTTTGGTGAAGATGTAGTGCGGCCCAACATCACTTATACGGATGCTCTAATCCCATTGTGATAATCCAACCTAGTGATATTCTCTCATGACCCAACATAAGTATCAAAGTCTGATTCGACTTGTTGATGAGCAAGAAAGATTTTAGTGGTCGATTACAGATGGAGAGAGTCTTACACTTGATAAAAATGTTGTGTTATGTCAAATGTTAGTTAAAATAAGTGAGAAAATCTATAACTTAACGTCTTTAAAAGTTTAGGTTAAAATATTGTGTTCAATCAATGATTGTTTTAAAAACGTATCGATTCAACCAAATAAGGTCTAACAACAGTATTTTTAGCAACTAATTTCTACCACCTGTTTATAATTTACACTCTTTTTTTTTTTGGTAAAATAATTTACACACATTCTATATATAGGAAAAGAAAGAAAAACACATAAAGAGAAATTGGATGTTCATGAATTATTTCTTAAAAATAATAGGCTTAAGCATCAACATTACGATTATGACACATGGTTATATTAATTATAAACAGCTGAAAGATTCGGTGTGTTATGCACAACATGTGGATTTATTATTATTGATTGAACAAGAATTATAAAAAATTAAAAACTTTAAATTAAAACTTCAAGGACAGGACTCAGATTACGCAACTTACCTGTTAAATATAAAAATATTGTTAATTAACATCTCAACTCACAAGAAAAAGGAAAGAAGATCATTGGAGTGATGACACCATATATAGACTTCCCAAACCCATCACTATCCTTAATTTCTACACAAAATATAAGTAAACAATCCACCATTGAAAATATCTATGATGTAAATGCAAATTTTCCTCTTATTGATCACTAATATAAGTTTCATTTTTTTTTTCTTAAACCTTTATTTCGACGAAAAGGTGTCATAATAATTTAGAGTTTATAGTCGATTAAAATGTAAAAATTGGCTAATAGAAATTTATCTTATTAAAAATTTGAACTCGAATTTTACTAAATGATTCGTCATCAAGTGAACTCATTACTCATTAACTACATAAACTTGCTACATGAAATATGAATTACAATATTAATTTTTTTTCTTCTTCTTTTTACACATTATGATCCAAAATCCAATGGAAAATACAACCGAACCGTTTCTTCAAAAATACTGGCCTACTACTAACAAGCAAAGAAGAGTGGATAATTAACCACTCTAGCCAAAGATGAAAATTACAAAGCCAGAACAAAAGGTAAAAAAAATCCCAAGAGATAATCATCATAGAGAAAAAGAGAAAGCTAGGTAAATATAAATATTTAACATATTTAAATAATAATTTACGGACATATGGCTAATTATTATTGCATGCCATCAATAAATCCTTGTTTGGATATTATGTTTACAAATTTGTGACAACTTGAGACCCAGTTGCAACCACAAGTTTTTTCTTTGATGATACCACACAACACTTATCCTTCCTCTCATCTTGATTCATCTGTTGTTGACGACACTCTAGACTGCAAAAAGCACTATCTCCCCTGCAATTTTCACAAATTAATTTCCATTTATTAATAATTAAAAAACTACATATCAAAATTACAATTATTAAAATTAAACGCACTGAAAATTAATATCTCCATAAGGATGACAAACACAAATCGAGAAATAGACCAAATTTTATTATACTGAGTATATCATAAATACTAAAAAACTGCAGAGATATTTGATATCCTCATCAGAGGTTCGAGGGTTTGAGCTCCCAAATTTTCACTTCTTTGCACCTATTATGTGTGATTTGGTAGCTAAAATATTTGGAAACTAGAGAGAGAGGGAGAGGGGGGGAGAGAGAGAGAGAGAGAGTTATATACTTGTACATGTAGATGTCACGGCCAGGAACCAAACGGCGTTTACAAAGAAAGCAAGAACGCAAGAAATCAGGGTGAGTCATGTCACATGAATTTCTTCTATGGTTTCTGGGAGAAACTGAGGACAAAACCCTGCTCTGATCTGAACCGTTGATTCCAGGTGAAGTTGGTGGATATAAACCAAAAGGACCAACACCTGCTGCAGGTCCATGAAAGTTGTTGGGATCATCCTCTGCAGTAACAACTGTGTTCAGATCAAAGGTTATTTCTGACAAACTTGTTGTTCTTTTCATTGGAGGACGAGGTCTTTTTCCTAACATCATCTTCTTACTTCTTCTTCTTCAGCTTCTTTTTTCTGTTACTACTTAGCTTGAAGAAGTAGAAGAAGATTGATGAAGAAGATTTTTTCTGAGAGAGAGAGAGAGAGAGAGTGTGAGGGAAGAAAAGAGTGATGGTAAGGGGGATAAAACAAGAGCCTAAAACTGAGGAATGAATCTAAACCGTTGATTTATGAGATGATGAGAGTGATGTTAATAATTAACTAGAAATGAAATCTCACGTTAAATAGTTCTTTTTTCAAATTACAGTACTATACCCCATCTTTATGAGTTTATTTTATTTGAGCTGCATTATTATTATTATTAATTAATTATTGTTGTGTCGTGTGTGTTAGTTTTCTTTCTTTAATTTTTTAATGCCAATTGTACTTGAAATCGGGACTTAAATTCTTTGGATTCGAGTCTCTAAAAATAGAAGTCACTTTGTGTGAGTCTCATTGGCTAGCCAAATGTTCGCATCATTGTACGAAAGATGAGAATTTTTTAATTTAATTATAATTACAGCGAGTCTTACTTTTTGTTACAAAAAGAAAAAATACAAAAAACAAAGCAAATTACAGATGAGTCTTTAAAAAGTTGAAGTCCCTAACTTATAAAGTTAAATGATCTATTGCAAAAATTTCATCCACTTGTTTGCTCTCTTTTTGACATTTTATTGAATTCTTCTTTTTTTTTTTTACAAGTAGTTTCGTTTCTTTAGGTTTTTGGTTGTAATTGATGTTCAAAGTTCTAAACTAATACTAATTTAAATACTATATAAATTTCTGTCATCAGATGTGCATCTCAATCTTCAACCTTCGATGTGTTTCATTGTGCAACTCTTGTCTTCAACCTTTGATCTTTAAGTTTTCAATTCTTTTCATAAGTTCTTGATCTTCATATTGCTTGTGTGTCTTCAATTCTTAAGTTCTTCAAGTGTTCTTCAACCTTGAATGATAGCTGAATCGTGCTTTTATCTTTTAAGTGCATGAGACAGTTTTAGCCTTGTCTTCACACAATACATAATAAATACTAATAATCTTAGAATTTAAGTTTATCCTAATCCTAGTATTCTAGCAATCCATTGCCTTGCAGTAGCGGAAGCTTTTTATCAGAGTGATCAAGGCTTAAAGATTGATTGCTTCTAGACGCACAATCTAAGCATATGAATAATGATCTAAGATATGTTATTCTCTAAGTCATGCAGTGTGCATGTATGCTATGCATCAATTTAAGAATGTATTCATGCACATCTCTATTACTACTCCCTCTTTTTGCCATAATTTGACAAATGTAAATTCATTAAAAGCAAAGGGCGTACAAAATGAGCACCTTTTTGTGCAGTATGTTCTAAGATATGTCTGAGACATGTGATACAACAATATGTCATTATAAATCCATTACATAGGAAGAAAAATACATTAGGTGTATGCCTCATGTTCAATCCATGTTCTTCCTTCATTCTTCTGTGTTGTTATTTCCATTATCTTCTTCCCATTCAACTTCAACTTTAGCTCTTTGTCTTCAGTCATGGACTTAATCATGTTGTCCACGTGTATCTTTCTGGTAGTGCTTGACCTGATAGTTTCAGCTAGAGTCTTGGATACTTCCATTAGTTCAGCTGGAACTTCATCCTTAGTACCCTTAAGTAGAGGAGTAGATGTTCCAGCATTATCCTGCTTGTTCTTGTTGTTGACCACGATGTTTGGGACATGTGTTCCAACAATCAATTTATAGTTGAATGAGAGTGGTGGAGGTTTCTTGCTTTGAATGTCATAAGAGTTAAGTATTGTTGGATACTGACTCAGGATTATCTCAATGATCAAGCAAGAGAATGCTATTGGTAGCTTTATAACATATGATTCAAAATATTTCATTGTTTGCTCGAAGACATGTTGTCCAAAGTTTATCCTGGCTTTCGTACCTATTAGAAAGATAAGTTTGGCCAAGGAAGAGGTTATACCTGAGCTGTGACTCGTGGGAGCCCAATTTTCAGCACCAATCTTGTTGAGTATCACATATTTGACACTCAATTTTCCAGTAAGGAGGAGTCATTTCTTAGGCCAATGTTTGATTTGCCCGACAGATATTTTCACAATGATTTGTCGAAGGTTGGACCCACTTCTATGTCAGTTTGTTTACTCCTTCCTAAGTACTCGTTAATGATGTTGGGAGAGTACTTTATGCACTTGTCTCTGATATTTACTTTTTGATATTCTTTCTTTAGTGAATTCTTTAGTGATGTTTACGATGAATTCTCTGACCAGTTTGTTGGAACAAAGTGGGTCTAATAAAACTGTCCTGAATGGATTAAAATTTTCATGGCCACTAAGAACATTGAAAAAGAGAAGATATGCCAACCTCTGAAACTCTGAAGACATCAGAAGATGACAAGAATGTCAAGCTCTAAAGACCTTTAAAATTTGAAATCAAGTCAAGCTCTTAGAGAGATCAGATGATGAAGATCATCAGAAGATGCATCTTCAGAACTTGAAGAAGAAGATTAATTCTCTTTCATAAACGTCACCTGCTACTAGAATGTTCGAAGAATAATCTATTTGTGATCATTTTGATGAAAGAATAATCATAGTACAAAATTTTTATCCTTTGGAGGAGCGTATAGTACTATTTTACTATATCATCTCAAAATTGTTAAGGCGCCATTTGGAATTGAACAAGTAGTGGAATTTTATTTCCTATACGAGCAAAAGGATAAAATCATATCTAGAAGGACAGTACTATTGCAGTTGACTACCTTATCTTCTCTGCAACAGTCATCTTCAAATCTCTCTATAAATAGAATACCTCATTTGAAGAAACGACTATTGTTGCACTGCTCTATAACTACTACTACTACAAGACCTTGAAGCTCTAACACTTAGAAAAATCTGTCAAACACTTGAGTCTTGTAATGTGTGTTGTATTTTGTAAACACCTTTGATTGTATATCAAGTGTTATTTATAAACTTTCTTAAATTTATTTTAAGTTAGTGTCTCTTGCAAGTGTGATTGAGCATATGAAGTCTCTTGTTAGTGAACTTGAGCATTGAGAAGTCTCTTGCTAGTGAGCTTGAGCAATTGTAATCTTGTGAAGATTATAGTGAACTCCCTTGGAAGTGCAAGAGGACTGCAGTACTCTTGATTTGTGAGGGAAACCAGTATAAAATTGCTTGTGTCCTCTCTCTCTCTCTCTCTCTCTCTCTCTCTCTCTAATTTTGATTTGTGTTTTAATCCGCTGCATAAACTCTTAAGTTTTGAAAAAAGTTTTTAAACTATCAAAATTCATAAGCTTTATGATTTCCTTGCACTCAAGGGCTTCTTTGCTTAGTTCTCTTTCTCTGGCGATTCTTCTTTGAAATACAAACTTCCAATTTTTGAACGCATTCTTCAGTGTGGAAGGATATATTATCAATGAGAACTGAATGTACAGTTGCTGAAGCTTTCTGTTAGGGTTGGGAAAATAGAATTACTCTACTTCGAGGGTAGAGAAGCCTCCTAAGAAGAAGATAAGAAGAAAAGACTAATTTCTCATATTTTTCATAATGATTGAATAAGGCAATACAAGTTTATATAGGACTTTCCATAACCAAAATACTAACAAACTTATTCTAGAATATAGATGAGTCACCACTACATTTAATTTTGGACTTAACACTAATTTGGGCCTTTAGGATCATAACATTACCCACCCCTTCAAAATCAACCTTGTCCTCAAGGTTGTAGAAATTGCTCCTACCATAAATTTTACCCGGATCCCATTGCTTGAACTTCGAGGACCTTGCTGCTATAGACATACCCAAATGTTGACCAGGATCCCATTGTTTGAAGTGGGCACAGAAAATTAGAAACTGATTACAAATGGTCCAAATGAATGCCTTTCCCACCTCAGTTAAGACCTTAATGTTTATGCAATCATCATTGAGATCACCACCCTTTCCAACTTGGTCCACATGAGCAAACACAAGATAATTAGAAGACCAAGGAGCTTGTGTAAGCATCATTGCACGGTTGATATGTATCTCTCTATACTGAAACATGCATATTTGATATAAACCAAGCCATATATCATTAATGTTAATTATAGAGAAAACATCACCAAGATTATCCCAAATAGAAACATTTTGAAACAGACCTTGGGCAATAAGAAGTGTAGCTTTTCTTTGACATAATGCATCTATCAAACTCCTATTTGAGATAAATTCATAGACCAAGACCAAGAACTTGTTACTATCACTGTTGTAGCAACACCATATCCTATTAATCCACTTATGCCTAGTCTTTATCAACTTTTCAACTTCAACATCTTTATTGTGAAGTACCCATAGTAACAAACATGAAACCCAAACAACATGAATGATATCACCATCTACCCCATGAAGACCAACCTTGTCCTCAAGGTTGTAGAGGACTTTCCAATATTTCCAATTCTTCTTGGTCCAAAGAAAATAAAGAAAAGGGTACATGTGATAGACACCAAGTAATTCAACAACTAGAAATGTTAACAGTTTCCAACCCTTTAATCTTGTTTCTTTATAAGCTGAAGAAAAAACTAGTAGAAATTCTACTCGGTGACAATATCTTCCAGCATCAGAACAGTGCATATTAAAGCTGGGATATATGTTACAAGCATCCATATTGCATGAACCTTGAAAAATCAATACCAAAGAAATTGTAGTAGGAATTTGAGGCTGTGAAGACCTACCAAAAACACAATGAAGAAGAGGTATTTTACTAGTATGCTTCCAAGTTTCTTCACTCATGGCAAAGGCCTCCCATTGGATTAATAATTGATGAAATGGTAATTTGATCCTAGTTTTTATCCACACATTTTCACCATCCATCATCAATAGCACATATGACATGGATACAACATTTGGTAATTTTATTCTTGGAAAATGCTCAAGTATATCTTTCTTTCTACTAACCTGCCAATTCTTCTTAAGATATCCATCAGACCAATCAACCATTTTCCATTCATGAAACAACATAGGCTCAAAACCATTCAAAATCTTGCACATTGGGGAACCTTTGATGTTGCAGAATTCATAAACACCATTAAGACCATAATCATCACAAAACATCCTAAAATTGGAATTGGCATTACAAGAACTACCAACATCATTAACATATGGTTCATAAGGAAACATGAACTTTTCATCAGTGGCAAGTAAATTGATCCAAATCCCACTAGACATAGAACAATTATGGCCAATAGTAACATTATAAAACAAAATTGAAGCTATAGTATCAATCTGAACAATGAATACCTTCCCCTCTTTCATGTAATGTTGGACGAACAGTTTTGACCAACACGGTAAAAATGACGACGATGTTTGAATGACAATTTGATCTGGTGGTTTTGGTGGAATTGCAAAATCTACATCGTCGTTATACCCTCTACCGTTGGAATGAAGCTCAGTCATAGGAATGGTTACAACTACAGGATATGTGATTTTAACACAAGATTGAGATGAGTGAATCAGCGTCGAAATAGGTAGTGATGAAGGATCCAAGAGTGACACGGTTTTAGCAGTGGTATATTCGGAGGTTGGTGGTGACTGTGAAATCATAATAGAGACACAATCTGGTGGTTTAGGCGGTTTCGATGAAGTTGAATGGTTTTCCGGTGACTTCAGCAAGGAAGGTGTGCAGACAATGTCAAAGAATTTAACAGGCCCCATTGGTAATGTGCTAGAGATGGAAACATAAGGTCGTACAAAAAATGCATGAATTTGCATCCCACAAAGCAAACTTTTAAGAGTGTAAAAAGAGAAGTTGGTTTTAAGTGGCATTTTAACAAACAGATAAAGGGCTTCACATGAGGATTCAATTTTAGATTGAGAATCAATTGTTTTATCACATAGAAACTGGGTCCCTGTTAATCCCTTTCGTTCAAATTGAAAAGAATAACAAGGGTAACTTACATTGGTTAGTGGTGGTGAGTCAATTGGCCCCGGGTCATATGGGTGAGTGAGACTCCCCAAATCAACAATCAGAGGCGGTGCTTCTTCAAATTGATTTTGAATAACAGTTTTGCCATAACCCAACAAATTTGGTGTGTTGATAAGCTCGGCTGTTGTTGAGTCTGGTAGATCAACAATTCCACCATTGAAATCAGTTTTTGAAATCTCCATTAATAGTTGTGGATTGCTACCATCGACTGATTCCTGCTTCTCAATAAGCTCCTTTGTTGTTGCCTGAATTAGATCGACATTTCCGCCACTGTGAAAACTCATAGGAGGCACATCAACATCTTCACTGGATAAAAGAAACGAGTCCCAAGCCTGAAGAATATCATCGTTCATCAACTCGTGTGAACAAACATCTATCTCCATCAATGGTGATGATTTTTGAAACGGTTCCTCTTCGTCGTCAACTATCGGCAAGATGTCACGATCTTCAGGTTTAAAACGCCATAGAAGCGCAATCGTAAACATGTTCCAGCTCACACCGGGATGACGAGGAGACCACCAACGCCACCATTTGAGAGCACAACCGCTCATTGCCGCTGCAGCAAGTGTCATTTTCTCCTCCTCCGATATGCCTCGCACCTTGCAATATTTATCAACGCAAAGCACCCAAAAATAGGCATCATAATGTCCATTAAACACTAATATCTCCATGGTCTTAGAGGTATGAGCTCACTAATGAAAGCACCGATGTTAGGGTTGGGAAAATAGAATTACTCTACTTCGAGGGTAGAGAAGCCTCCTAAGAAGAAGATAAGAAGAAAAGACTAATTTCTCATATTTTTCATAATGATTGAATAAGGCAATACAAGTTTATATAGGACTTTCCATAACCAAAATACTAACAAACTTATTCTAGAATATAGATGAGTCACCACTACATTTAATTTTGGACTTAACACTAATTTGGGCCTTTAGGATCATAACACTTTCTTTAATCCTGACTTTCTTATTGCTGAGGTCACAATGTCTAGGACATTGTCATCTTCATTTGGTTCATAGTTGCTAGATGATTTTGGCTATCTTTTCCTCTTTAAAGATTTCTCTGTTTGATGAGGTTGAGGAATATCAACCCTTCGTCTTCTTTTGTTTCGGGGTCTATCAACCACAATTTGCTTAATAAGCTTTGCTTACTACATTTCTCTTGTTTTCATTTTGTAGGTCCAAACACATATACAAGTGGAAATGAGCATTTTCTAGGCCCAATTTGATGATTATTCAAGTATGACAAACACATATAAATTGAAGGTCAAAGTTATTGTTTCGTGCATTAAGGCACCCTCACACGGCCGTGACAGAGCCAAAATTTGAGAGAATAATGTATCGATTTCCCGTTACAGCCGTGACACTCATCTACATGTATGTGACAACCTTTGCTAAAGGAAATATTAGTTACAATTTTTGGTTTTCCTTTTTCTTAATGGCCATTATACTCATTTAAGTGGTATATATCCTTAAGGCTAGGAAAATCTTAGTTTCAAAGCCTGTATAAAGGGCTCATTTATCACGTAAACTAATCAAGCAAGCATTGTATCACTTAGCATAAATCAATAAAAGTTCCCTTGTTCATATATTCATTGAGTAGTGTTACCATGTCAAGGTGTGAGTAGTACCACCCACACCTTGAAGTCATGGAGGGTAAATCATGGAGGGTAGATGCATGGTGAATGACTAAAAGGTGAAGTCATGTACCTTGATCCTCTATCATTTATGGTCGGCGTAGTGCGCAAATCGTGCGGTTGTCGTTGTGCAGGTGGTTGAATTTCGTCCCTACAATCAGGAAACTAAGTATTGGATATACTTTTTCACCAGCCAATGACGGAAAGTATAAAACTAGTTGCTACTTGAATCAAGGTGAATAACCAATATAAGAAATTAACAACATACTCCAAAATTAACAAAGTCACAATTTTGAATTGACGAGCTGACAGTTTTGCCTAAAGCATATGCCCACAACAAACAACAATATTCAAATAATGTTTTGATCAATATGCTCAAATAGTACTATTTGCACACCAATAAGTCTATGTGAAAATAACATTAGGCAAAACAAAAGACTAATGTAGCCACAGTTTGGAGATTATTCTCAACATTAATGATTGATTATAATTAAGAACTTCCATCAAGCAATTGCCATTTCCTCTTCAAGCTAGCTTAGCACATTACTTATCTGCATGAAGAAATATACCATTCTTATCAAAATTTGAGGTTTCATTATCACCAATTTAAGACTTGTAATTTAAAAATCATACTCTATCTAGTGATGTAATCTTAAATTAATTATTTAAATATCTCAATAACAAGACAATTTAGTAGTAGTAGTACACTATCAATTATTTGTCTACCAATAAAAAATAATTCCTAAAAAAGTAGTATTTGGAGAATTGTAATTACCAGATGGATACTTGAATTTTTTAAGATGAATGTCCAATGGCCAATCAGAACTCTTGTGATAAATAGCATTTTGATATTCTCTTCTGAAATCCAAAATTTTGATAAGTTATCAATTTTCCTACATTAATTTGGAAGATTTAAACACAAAAAGATATGGTAATAAAAATCACCTGCTTTCAACATGTGAGCCAACCTTGTTCACAATTTGAACTTCTTTATCCACATTTTCACTAGTCATTTGATCTTTTTGGAGTGTAACAGATGATTCAACTTTTTCTGATTCGGCTTTTCCTAATCTAGAAGAACTCATTTCGGTCTTTTGGACCTACATAAAATTGAAACCTAGTATAAGAACTTTTATAATATCACTTTAGATTCATATTAAACACTTATTATCTTAATATAATAACCGTTACAATGAATTAAGAACATAAAAAAATATTCAAACATAATATTCACGAAACATATATTCAAAACGGCTTGAATGATAATTTTCTGAATCTATTTGAATTTTACTGATAGTTATAAGTTTGAATTCAAAATGAGAATGCAACAAATTCGATTTTTTAGACAGAGTTTTAGTGCCATATAGTATTAATTTTCCAATTTAAGTAAGAGATTAATAAACATAGTTCCTCTTCAAAATAAAATAAACATAGTTTTATATGATATATCATATTTTATGCAAAATAAAAAAAAAATCTTTTCGAGGAAAAATATATATATTACGTACCTTTGGTATGTTAGACAAATCATATCCTTGTCGTTTTGGAGGACGTCCGGGACCACGGCGTTTGGGCTCGGGCTCCTTCTCTTTCTCTCCCTAGTGCAACACACATTTAATCATGTTTAATTTTTTTCATATTTTATGCAAAATAAAATAAAAATATATTTTCGAGGAAAAATATATATACTACGTACCTTCGGTATGCTAGACAAATCATATCCTTGTCGTTTTGGAGGACGTCCAGGACCACGGCGTTTGGGCTCGGGCTCTTTCTCTTTCTCTCCCTAGTGTAACACACATTTAATCATGTTTAATTTTTTTCATAGTGTAGTGCCTTGTTTAACAAATTATAATCATTAAAAGATCATTACAAATGTCTACAAACTTGCATAAAGAAAAGGAGAATATATATCTTGTAGGAATTGGAAATTATCATGTCTTATGTAATAATTGAAAAAAACAATGATAATTTTTACTAACCTGCTTTGGAGTATTATCAATGTTTTGGTTTATCACCACTCCTTTAATATTTTGTTGAGTAGCATGTGTAGAAGAAGCGGGTGTAATTGTCATTCTCTGAATTGTCCCAAATGGTAATTTCCTATATGTGTATTATCATAGATGCATATATGATTATAATACTTAAACTAGAATAAGGAGTATATGTTAACATTGAACTGCCTCCATATTTATAATGTGATTTAATATTTCATTAGAATTTTCAACAACTATGTTTAGAAATGAATATACGAGTGATATATTTTCTATTACACTAATTTCAACAGATGCTCTTTTATTTGAGTGATATACTACTTACACTACAATGTGTTCACACATTAAATTAACTGTTGGCTAATATGAGCATATTTAGGATTTTCTTTGGTGACAAAAGAGTTTGTGTTTTTTTTCAATAGAAAAAGGGGATTAATTAAGAGAAAGGACGGGAAGTTTAAAACAATATAGGTGATACTTTAAAAAAAAATTGATTCCTTTTGGGATTTTTTAAAAGAATGGGAAGTTTTCCTTTATCACATTTTTTAGCATGAACTCCATCCATTAAAATAACAGGATCTACTTTCTGCATTAAAAATGGTCTGAATAAAAGAAAAATTATTGATAATGTCTTGTTCGCGACATATTATTAATTACAGACATTAAAAGCAGACAATTTTGGTTGTTTCCTCAGACCTAGAGTTCAAAATTCTTATCTGGTACTTGAGCAACAATACTAATATAAACAACATAAAAAAGTAAAATTAATATTATTAATTACAGACATTAAAAGCAGACAATTTTGGTTGTTTCCTCAGACCTAGAGTTCAAAATTCTTATCTGGTACTTGAGCAACAATACTAATATAAACAGCATAAAAAAGTAAAATTAAATTGTTAAAACATTTTAGAAAGAGAAAAACTTGGAAGTCACACAATTGCATATATTTACTCTAAAATAAGGGAGAAACACACACACACACACACACACACACATCTTGAAGTTAATTATCTAGTTGATGGACATTTAAGAATATACCTCATTGAGCTCAGTTCTTTTGGACTTGAGATGTTGAATTCAGAACTCTGTTGAAGCAAATTAGTCATTGTTGGCATATTCATTGTAGGACTTTGTGGTTGTAAGTTACTCATTGTTGGTCCAGGAAATATCGAACTCTGTTGTTGAAAATTTCCCAATATTGCATTCTGGGACCACCTTTATTTTAAATTAATGAAATATTATTAATCAGTACTGTGTTGAAATACTTGTTACTAATTAATAATGATGACATTCTCAAATTAATGCATGTATTATTACATTACATCATTTAATTGGAAATTAACCTTATTGGTAAATGTTCCTTACATTGAGAGTGGTTGTTGCACATCGGCAACAAGATGTTGAATGTTACTATTATGGATTATGGTTTGAGAATGATTTTGAATATTCTGGATATCACACAACAATGTAGGGTGCCTCCAACAATAGTATTTGTTTAAAGTATATCCAATTAAGATATCTAATAGAATTTAATATGAGGGAGAATGAATGTGAGATTTTTTATACCTATTAGATAAATTTAAAGTGCAAAGTGATTTACATAGATTTTGGTAAAATAAGTTAACTAAAATATGTTAGATAAATATAACATATATAGTGTCGTGGGGACCAACTATTAGTAGTGTATGAGTACTCAAATACTAATACAATAAAATTAAAATGTTAAAATCCTATTATAAGATGGGATAGTGCACCATTTTATCTCTGTCAAAACCCTATTGTAAGGTTGCCTAATATTTTCAATTGTTACTTCGACTACTTCAATCAGTAAATATTTTAGTTTGTGAAAAACCTATTTTAAGATCTTACTTTAATATGTTCATGTTTTTAAAAATACTTCAATTAATGAATATTTTAGCTTCCGTGTATTTACTTACTCTAGAATTCAACACAAACTAATGAATCAAATTTCCAAAATTATATAAATATCACTTATAATGAGGCAGGATATTTACAAATTGAAATATGGAAAAAGTTAAGTCATTCGTACATTGATGTTTCATGTGATCCCGAGTTACTAGAATTGCTTTCTGCACCAACCATGCTTGGTTGGGAGCGATTTTGAATGTTCCGATTACCATAGGTAAGTTTAGGATCCCTGCAATATGAGGATATAATGTAAGTATCTTCAATGGGATATGTGAGAGGATTTAATATGAGAGTGAATTTTGTTTGTTATTTTTTTCCTATATATCAGAGGAATTTCAGATATAAAGTGAGTACACTAGCATTGAAACAAAAAACTGTTTCATGCAAATAAAAATATACAAAAGTTTGGTTTGCTTAATATATATTTTGACAAAAAGTTTAGGTTACATGAGAGCTACATACTTGTTGTATTATTGTAGAAAATATGTATATGTCAGTCAAATGAGACAGTATATTAACAATAAAATAGCTTATTTTTAAAATGAGGCAATATTTATTATATCTAATAAAAAATATAACGTCCAAATACATTTGATATTAGCTTATTTTTAAAACTGCAATTAAAAATTTTAAATAGATCCATTAGAAAGGGAAAAGGAAATTACTCAAAAGAGTCGTATACTTAGAGATAGAGATAACAATAAAGTAGCTGCTATAATAATAGTTAAAGGAATCATACACCATGTAGTTGTTAGCGTTTTGTGAACCCCAATTGCTAGGAGCAAACAATTGGTTGCAGTTTTGGTTGTGCTGCTTCAGCCTATAAAGTCCAAAATAGCATACTTAATTGAGCATCATTTTAAATATAAAGAGCATTCAATAGCATACTTAATTTATAACATATTCTAGGAAGATCAAACAATATTGTGAGTCACAAATTAAGATTGAGATATCATGTTCATTATCTGAGAATCACAATTATGTCTATTTTTATTTGCGTCCTAACTTCATTATGAATTAGATTGCCATATATAGTTAGAGATTGTCTAAGGTAGTGCAAACCCCCCAAAGTATTTGCAAATTTTCTATATACAGATAAATCGGATATTCTCTATATGCAACTGCGAAGACTAATTCAAAAGTCTTGTGGGATTTAAATAAGTGACAAATTTTCTCCCTAAGAGTTTTAATTGCATGCTCAAGCTCGGGTTAATTTGAACTCAAGACATTAGATAAATTAGAATAGACTCTAGTTGCACTTTAGTTATGAGTAATAATATTAATATTAAAGTAATCATAACTATCTTATAACTACCTTAAACAATACTAAACCAATTTTAACAAATCTACAAGTATATTTATCACAAATTAATATGAAACTAAGTGAATAAAAGAATTATACAATGTGTAGTTGGGGACATGATCATTATAATCCTAAAGTTCATATCAAATATTTGTAAAAATGTCAAAGTACCTAATGTTTTGAGTAGTCATAAAGTCCATGGTAAGATTATGTTGAATAGATGGTGACATAAAAGCTTGTAAACTTCGTTTCATTGCTTCAACCTGTATGCAAATAAAGAATTGATACCGTGGTTCACAAGTGCAATTAAATCATAAATAATAATATTTTATATGAATAGAATATCGGCAAAAATATCCAAAAAGGCAAATGTATTTGTATCAAGTACATTTAAATTTTTGTTTATATTTCATTATGGATGGAGTATAGATTTAATCTTGTAGAATATTTAATTTTCTATTATTATACTCACAACATTTGGATTGAACGAAGTTGCTTGACAAGTGGATGTCACTATTTGATCTTGCATTAAGGATTTATTGTTCATGTTGTTCCCATTGGATGCATCCATGATTCTGTATAACATATGTTTCACAAAACATATAGTCTAGATTAGCTATATGGAAATAAAAAATAAAGTAAAAATTGTAGAAATAAAATTATCAAGTGTTACAACATATATAGTTTATCAAAAGATAGGAAAACCTACGTTTGGAAATTTTTATTGGCGTTAGAAAATTGATTATAACTTTGGCCCTCCTGAAATTTAATGGTTGCATCACATTGAGATAATCCCCCCTAATAAGATTATAAAAAGACAAAATACGATTACTTATCATCATTATCATCTTCATATGCATAATATATATCAAATATTTGAATAATATGCTCATATACATAACATATATCAAAAGAAATTTTCTATTTGTGTTGGTTTAATTAACAACAAAAGAAATCTAATGATTGTAAGTAGTAGTTTAATTATTACAAAAGTAGAACAACTTTGAAAGCAATTAATTACTATATATTTATGAATATGATAACATAATTTTATAAATTGACTATGAATAATTTACCAAAAATGAGTCTTGGTTGCCTTGTTCTGTATCAGTAGGTGGAAGTGGTGGCAAGTTTGGAAATGAGTGTGGTAACTGATTAGAAAAATCCAGAACATTAGCATTTGTGTAGCTTGATTGTGTTGTCATAAGCTCATTGGTTTCTTGGGAAAATTCTGGTCCCTCCAAGCCATATTGATTCTGAGAAATATTTTACAAATATTAGCATAAATCTAAATGCATAAAATTCTAAACTCGGAATTTTGTTTTCATGAAAGAATGCATGTGAATTTTATTTTAATTAATGAATACAAATTGGCAAAATCATTTTTTGTTTTATCAAAATCTTAATTTGAGTTTCAGCTTTGCCGAAAATGCATGTAAATCACCTTAATTTAGTTATGTAACAATGTATATGTCTAACTATTTATCAATGTATATTTTACTTGTATTGAAAATCACAATGAGTATTTTCAATTAGTCACAACAACTATGCAATATAGAATTGTAATTAGAACTGAGAGAAAGTTAATAAAAGATTAGTGAGTATTTACTTCATGTGTAAAAGCATCTGGAGCCATACTAGTTAGTGACATACTATGATTTTCGTTTTCAAAACTTCCAAAATTAGATGATTGGAGATCTTGTTGATGTTGTTCATTCTTAAAAAACATGTTTTTGAATAAAATAAAATAAATGAAAGAGTAAAAATAACCAAAAAGGGTGAATTTGAAAAGTACAATTAAAACATGAAAAATAACAAGTTAAATTCTCTAAACTTAACCTCCACCCATGCTCTAACTTCTAAGGTAGATAATCCATTTTCGTACATAAACCAAATTTAGTTGACCAAAACATGTAAAAGAACAAAAACAATATTTTTACTACTAATATAACAAAGGATAATAAAAAAGAGAAAATAAAATATTATTTCTTTTCAATTATTTCAAAATTGTTGTAAAAAAACATGAAGAATATTATTATTATTATTATTATTATTATTATTATTATTATTATTATTATTATTATTATTATTATTATTATTATTATTATTTTATTTTTTTTATTATTATTAACATCAGTGATCCACAACAAGTATGTGTAAAAATGTTTAATAACGATCTACCTTATGAGTTAAATTGGCTTGATTATGGAAATCTACTTTCTTTTATCGGTCACTCTAACATTCACTTTCTTACTTGGTTAAATCTATGCAGCTAGCTCTTGCCATTTTATATGGGTCATATTCAATGGGGCACATTTTATATATCTAATAAGAGATTAAATGTTAGAAAAAAAAATGTATTTCTAATATTTCTCATTGCCGAAAGAGGATATATTTTTTTGACAAACAAAAGAGGATATATTTTTTAAAATCATTTAAAATAAATGATTTTAAAAAGAAGCATAAAAAAAATTTTGAAAGTTATTATTGTAGCTGAAATCTAACCCATGCTTTGTTGCAAGACTTTATTTTATGAAATTTTCTCATAAACATTAAATATTATTCAAGGATTTTAAGGTCATACAAGGTATTGCCAAAAAAAAAATGAAACCCAATATTTTTTATTTATTTTATGGGTGGTGCAAAGGATCTTATTGATCATTGTTTGCAAATTTGACTGATTTGGTGAAGTCTCTCCTTACAATCATATTATTTTAAAATTTGAAGCAAATACTTTGCTTAAGAATCTAAGCCTAATTTCATTCAATTCAGTGTAATGTTAGTTCAATTTAAGTATACTCACATTTTGATTTATTTTCACCTTAATTTATATTATACTCTTAGTTTACCAAAAAAAAAAAAAAAAAAAAAAAAAAAACTTCATTTATAAAACTTTAAACGTGAGCTAGCCTTTAATCTTATGGATTAGACTGCATCGAATGAACGTATAATAACCTTTTTTAATATTATTTAGATGTGCTCAATAAAGGAGTGCAATTGTGTAAAGTATGCTTGATCTCAATTTTTTATTTTATAATTTTATAAATTGTGTAAAGTATGATTGTTAAAAACAAAATTAAAAAATTATTTTAATTAAAAAAATAAAGAAAACTAGATTTCATATTACTTTTATATATAAAAACGTGTTTTTTGATTAAAATCAATTGCATTTTAGTTGAGTAAGACTACCTCAAAATTATGCAATTCCTGGTTAATTAAATGAGCTAGTAAATCTGACCCTGTAAACAACCAAAAGAGAAAATCAAATTAGCTAGTGACAAAATGACATATTAAAAAGTTAAGATATATATCTATCAATCAAATTGAAATAATTAAACAAAGATTCAATCAAATTGAAAAGTAATTATTAGATACCATCTTGTTTAGAGCTAGCCATATCCCTGGAAAAAACAAATGCGACAAGTATGAGTGTGATAATAAAATTGATGAAATGTATAGTGAAATGAAAATTGTATAATATCATTTAAAATCATACAAAAAAAAGATTGAAAGTCAAAGGAAGAGAATGTGGGTTTTTGAATATTGAAAATACACCACACCCCATTAGAATAGGACACAAAGAAAAAATTTGGAGAAGATATTAGACAAAGAGAATGTACCTTGAATCAATATCAAAGGATACAACACAAATCTATGACATGAATAATACCCCAAAAATCCCTTGCTTTTATATAGAGAAAATGTACAAATTGTCACAAGGGCACCCGTAATTTGATACTCTTCTTTATTCGTAAGGTTAATTTGACTTTTTAAATTTATTAAAAAGTAATATGTATTTAGTTAATAATATAGACTAAGTTCATTTTTTAAAAAATAATATAGATTAAATACATTACTTTTTAATATATCTAAAAAATTAAATTTTCCCTTTTTATAAAATCGTAGAGAATACGTTTCTTATTTTTGTTTGTTGTGATAATTCCAAAGACACGTTGACTAATTTCTTTATTATTAAGCTTTGACTAAATTCTTTATTATTAAGCATATTGACTAAATGTGATACGTCCTATTTTTTTAATATAGTTTATTCAAATTTCAGTTACTCATTTTTATAGTTTGTCAAAAAATAAATCAATTTGTTTCTTAAAAAAAGACGAGTGCACGAATACAACCATAATAGATATTATGAAATTAATACAAGATTTCATTTTTTATTTAAAATTGTAAAATACTCCCTTCGGTTCTATATATAAGAAACATTTCATTTTTTAGATTCATTGTAAAATTTGTGTATTTAGACTATATTATTGTCTAGATACATCAGTTTTATAATGAATATAAAAAGTCAATTTTTTCTTATATATAGAACCGGAGGGTGTAGTATATTTTTCTGGATTATAACTCATCTTAATAATTATTATAAATGTTAATTTTATTTTTTAATGATAAAATGAAATATTTTTATGAGCAAGTGATAAAATGAAATATTAAGATGTGATAATAAATACATGTTGACTTTTGTTATTATTACATAATTGACTAGAGAAGATTTTATTAAAAAGAGGAAGACTATATAAAAATAAAATTAATCGTATGAAGATTTTAGTTTTTCTTATTTATTTTATGTTTCAAAGATTCTATTAGAGAAATTAACACCTATTAAGTATGGCCAAAATTTTCTTTATTAAATATTTACGAAACATTTTTTTATCAAATAATTTAGTGGTCAAAATTTTACTCCCTAACTAAAATGACTAAGTGAAGAATTCTAATTAAGTTTGAACTCGGACTCAATATATGCGGTGTACATACCAATTATATATAAAGAGACATGACTCACAAGATTGAAAATGAGAGGACTAATTATGTGAGTGAGTGGACATTCGTGATCAAAATTGCAATTAAATTTAAAAACTAATATAATAAAGAAACAAAGTGTTAAAAACTTGAAATATGATTGGATGATAATATTGAATATAGTGAAAAATATAAGAAGGGGGATTTTGAACTGTGTTTTTAAAAGCTCTTTTAAAAACAATTTAAGTTCGAAAAGTCATTTTGTAAATGTTAAGAGAAATTATAGGGATACTCTTTTTCATGGTTTACGCTTCTCTGCTAATTCATCCTTGGTCCTCTCTGGATACTCTGATGCGGATTGGGCAGGTGATCCAACAGATCGTCGCTCAACAACAGGGTATTGTTTTTTCTTGGGAAGTTCTCTTCTTTCTTGGCGTAGCAAAAAGCAAACAGTTGTTGCCCGATCAAGCACAGAATCTGAATATCGTGCTCTTGCTGATGCTACTTCTGAGTTACTTTGGTTGCGATGGTTGTAAAATGATATGGGTGTTACACAATCTTTTGCTACTACGCTTCATTGTGATAATAGAAGTGCTATCCAGATTTCTCATAATGATGTTTTTCATGAGCGCACAAAACACATTGAAATTGACTGCCACCTTGTACGCCATCATGTTACTAATGGCACCATTCGTTTGATTTCTATTCCTTCTGTCGACCAAGCGGCTGATATCTTCACGAAAACACATCATCCGACATGCTTCAAAGATTTATCAAGCAAACTCCAGTTGGCATCCACAGTACCAACTAGAGTTTGAGGGAGGGTGTTAAGAGAAATTATAGGGATACTTCTTGATAATAGATTAATTATACGAGATATCAGTTTTATTGTAGCTTTATTATAGGAGATTTACATGCCCAAATTAACAAGTGTTGAGTTGTATATATTACTCCATATTGTATCCTTTGTAGAATAGAAATACGATCAATATACAGTATTTTCCAAATTCCATCTTCTGCTAATACTGTTAAGAGAAATTATAGGGATACTTCTTGATAATAGATTAATTATAGGAGATATCAGTTTTATTGTAGCTTTAGTTGGCTTGACGACATCTCCGGTGACTATGCGCCAAAGCTTGCGTCCGATCAGAAAACTCTTAATTCCTTGAACCCAAAGAATGTAGTTCGTCGATCCGGTCAAGGTGGTTGTAATGGGTTTAACAATATCACTTTTCTCCATGATGCAAAGATGAACAAGATAATGGAGAACTGAGTTTGTACAGATGCAGATCCGCACAGAAAAAACAGACAGAAAAAAAAAACAGACAGAGCAAGATGACAGATGGGCAAGCAGATATGCAGAAAAGAAAAAAAAATTTAGGGATCGATGCCTATGCTCTGATACCATATTAGCAGAAGATGGAATTTGGAAAATACTGTATATTGATCGTATTTCTATTCTGCTTGTCTTTGCAAAGGATACAATATGGAGTAATATATACAACTCAACACTTGTTAACTTGGGCATGTAAATCTCCTATAATAAAGCTACAATAAAACTGATATCTCCTATAATTAATCTATTATCAAGAAGTATCCCTATAATTTCTCTTAACAGTAAAAATCAATGATAAAACTGAAATATATTTTTTTTTAGAAAAAAATGAAAAGAAAATTAAAACGAATACAATTTATGTTGGTTTATTGTCAACTTGATAGCTACTTTTAACCACAACAACATCCTCTTTTCAAAATAAGAAAAGAAAAACAAACCACGACAACATCCTACTAGATAATAGACTATACTCCGGTCTTTTCAAACATGGCTTATAGTGCAGTCAAGCCTTTGAGAAACAAGGCACTACTTGACTACTTGGATATATGATAAGTTTAATAAAATATTTGTGAAATATAATTATTTGACTCGCATCAAAAAGGATAAACATTAAACTCAAAATACAATGAAATAACTTTAATTTCAAGAGAAAGAATTAAGAATTTCAACATGTGTTGTGACTCTTGGGATTTTTCAGTTTTCTTAGGCGTTTGTACTTATTCATTTCGTTGAGAAGATACAAAATGCTTGTAGAGAATGTTGTAAGAATTATTCAATAAATTGTGTCCAAGAGTTGTTCCTTCAGTAATGTAGGATGTTGTTTATAGCATAGACAAAGATACCATTAGGGCAATTTTATGACATATTATAGAAACATTATGTCCTCTATAAGTTATTTGCCCATGAGTGATACCAAATAGATTCAACTATATATTATTCTTTTTTAATGACACAAAGTCAAAACCAAATTTATAATGGACCAGAGGACTATCCATATCACTGTCCACTAGATGCATGAAGCAAAAGTTGTCTGAAAGTCACAACAATATCGATCCTTAGAGATTAAGGAAGAAACAAAGTAAAGTTCTACTAAATTCATATTTTAGAAAAGGTAGTAAAATGAAAGAAATTCTATGGAGATAATATAACAAAGAAATGAAATTATAAGAATCATCCAAGAATCATAGATTTCACCACTAAAAAATATAATTGTAAACCTAATCTACTTTCTCTTGTCATGGGAAAACAATTTATAAACAAATTTCAAGGTGAGATGAAAAAAAAAACATAGCAAATGTCCTCCTCACTTGAGGTAAATATTATCGTAACGATTTCCATCAGCACACTAGATCTATGATGTTAGACATATGTTTTAAAATTGACACATAATCCCTACTAGAAAAAGTTGAAATACCGACGGAATTTAGAGACAATATATTTCGTCTCTAATAGAGATGAAATTAGAGACAGAAAAAGCAGTTAGAGACAGATATTTTTATTTTAGAGACAGATATTTTCATTTTAGTGATAAATTTTGTCCGTCTCTAATAGTTTAGAGACGAGGAAATTACTGACGGGATCAAATCCGTCTCTAACCTGCTTAGTGACGGAATATTTACATTTTAGAGACAGATTTTATCCGTCGGTATTTAAGATTTTTCTAGTAGTGAATGTGCAATGTTCAAAGTGTTCCTTTAAAAATAATGAAATATTCACACCAAGTGTTTTTATCAAACACATGGCGTTCAATATTCAAAGTGTTATTTCAAAACACAACTAGGCTTGATCAACAATTATCCAATGAAGATTCCAAAAGCAATAACAATGGTCCAAGTGTGTCACACATATGTGTGTGAGACATGTTGTTGGGACAATGTGATAATTTTGGGAGAAATTAGAGAGAATAGAACGAGAGAATTGAGACGAGAATTAAGAAAAAGAGTTAAGTTTTTTTATTCATCCACATGGGGCAAGGTATTTATATACAAATGGAGGCTTGCTTCACTGCCAAGCGATCGTATATTAACTACCTAAGCCAAAACAAAAACTATAACAAACTAACTAACTATTACTAGCTTCAGAAACTTTCTCAACTTCTGAAGCTCTACAACTTCTGAAGCTCTGCTCAGCTTCTGAAGCTCTGCTCAGCTTCTGAAGCTCTGCTCAGCTTCTGAAGCTCTGTAGCTTCTGAAGCTTCTCCAACTTCTGAAGCTCTGTAACTTCTGAAGCTCTGCTCAGCTTCTGAAGCTCTGCAACTTCTGAAGCTCTGCTCAGCTTCTGAAGCTCTGTAGCTTCTGAAGCTTCTCCAACTTCTGAAGCTCTGTTCAGCTTCTGAAGCTTCTCCAACTTCTGAAGCTCTGAAAACATGACTTATTTCAACACACCTCCTAAGACATGTTTTCCAAAGCATTCATTCCTATAAGCTTCTTCAGAGTGTCAAACCTTGCCTTAGCCATAGGTTTGGTTAGAATATCTGCAAGTTGGATCTCAGTATTGCAATATTCCACCTCAAGCTTATCTTTGTTCACTTGATCTCTCAAAAAGTGAAACCTCCTCTCAATGTGTTTACTTCTTCCATGACTAACTGGGTTGTTAGCCAAATCAATTGCTGACTTGTTGTCAACAAGTAGCTTCATCCTTGTTGTCTCTACTGCATTCAATTCAGTGAGCAACATCTCAATCCAATTTGCTTGACAAGCTGCAAATGAAGCTGCCACATACTCAGCTTCACATGATGACAATGCCACTATCCCTTGCTTCTTAGAACACCAAGAGATTGGTGCATTACCTATCATGAACAGGTATCCTGCAGTACTCTTCCTGTCATCTTGATCTCCTCCCCAATCTGAATCTGAGTAACCATAAGCTATTAGCTTCTTGCTACTGTTCCTTTGGTTTGGAATTAAAATGCCATGATCAATGGTTCCTTTCACATATCTAAGGACCCTCTTTGCAGCAGTCAAGTGATTCATCCTTGGTTGATCCATAAATCTGCTCAGCAGACCAATACTATGACATAAATCAATTCTAGTATTGCACAAGTACCTCAATGATCCTATGATCTGTCTGTACAGTGTTGAATCAATCAACTCATCCTCAGTATTCTTGCTCAGCTTCACACCTGTTTCCATAGGAGTAATTGCAGGGTTGCAATTTCTCATGTGAAACCTCTTCAATATGTCAATGACATATTTCTTCTGATGCAAGAAATAGCCTCTATCTGTTTTCACAAATTCCATGCCAAGGAAATATGATAGCTCTCCCAGATCAGTCATCTCAAACTCCTTCATTATGTCTGTTTTGAATCTCTCTAGTACAGCTTTGTTTGATCCTGTGATCAACAAATCATCAACATACAGACACAGTATTATAATCTCATCATGACTTGAGCCTTTCACATATACTCCATGTTCTGATGTGCATCTAGTGAAACTCAAATTTAGCAGGAAGCTATCAATTCTCTTGTTCCAAGCTCTTGGAGCTTGTTTCAAACCATAGAGAGCTTTGTTCAACTTGTACACTTTCTGTTCTTGACCTTTAATCTCAAATCCTGGTGGCTGCTTCACATATACCTCTTCCTCTAATGGTCCATTCAAAAAGGCAGATTTCACATCAAGCTGGTGCATAGCCCATCCTTTGTAGGTAGCTACTGCAACAACTAGCCTAATTGTCTCTAGCCTTGCCACAGGTGCAAACACTTCATTAAAGTCAAGTCCAGGCTTCTGAAGAAAACCCTTAGCTACTAACCTTGCTTTGTACTTAGCAATTTCACCACTTGGTTTCATCTTCAGCTTGAAAACCCATTTCACATCAATAGGTCTCTTGTTTACAGCTTTGTTCATCAATGTCCAGGTGTTATTCTTCTCAATTGACTTCAGCTCCTCTTTCATAGCATTCAACCAATTTGAATCTTTCAAAGCTTCACTTAGAGTCACTGGTTCCAACTCTGCAATCATTGCTTCATTGACCAGTTCTCCATCTTCAGTGATTGCTTGATCAGGAAACACATCATACTCATTCAACCTTATTGACTGTACCCTTTCTCTGGTTGATCTTCTCAACTGTTGATTAGGTGCAGCATTAGGTTGATCATCTTCAACTTCTATCTCCTCTTGATTTGTTTCTTCAAGCATGAGTCTTCTGTTGAGCATTGAGCCTTCAGCACTTGTGCCTTCAGTCCAATCCCAACCCTTTGATTCATCAAACCTGATATCTCTGCTAATCACAACTTTGTTATCTCTAGGTGAGTACAATTTGTAAGCACCAGTGGGATGATAACCTAACAATATCATTGTCTGACTTCTATCATCAAGTTTTCTTCTAACTTGATCAGGAACATGTTTGAAGCAAAGTGAGCCAAATATTCTAAAATGACTAACACTTGGTTTCAAACCTGTCCAAGCTTCATGAGGAGTCTTGTCTTGTAACCTCTTTGTAGGACTTCTATTGATGATGTAAACTGCTGTAGAGACTGCTTCACCCCAAAACTTATGAGGCATATGCTTAGCTTTAAGCATACTTCTGGCCATGTTCATGATGCTTCTATTTTTCCTCTCAGCTACACCATTGTGTTGAGGGGTGTAGGGTGCAGTGACTTCATGCTCTATACCTTCATCTTCACAGAATTTTGCAAATTCATGTGAAGTGTATTCACCACCTCCATCAGTTCTCAATTTCTTAACACTAAATCCACTTTGATTTTCAACTAGTGTCTTAAATTTCTTGAACTTGGTAAATACATCACTTTTCTTTTCGATAAGGTAGAGCCAAACATGCCTAGTACAATCATCTATGAATGTCAGAAAATAGTTGTTACCTCCAATGGATTTCACCTCAAATGGACCACACACATCTGAGTACACCATTCCTAGCTTCTGAGTTGATTTCATAGGTAATTCATTCTTGAATGAATTTCTGGCCTGCTTTGCTGCACAACATTCCTCACACACTTCACTTGGTGCTCTGATCTGAGGCAAGCCATGAACCATCTTCTTGGAATTCAACATGCTTAAACTTTTGAAGTTTAAGTGTCCAAACCTGTGGTGCCATATCCAATTCTCTTCTGTACTAGTGACTGAGGCTAAGCACTTGAAATCAATCACATTGATTTCAACCTTAAAGGTTCTATTGCTTGACAATGGAGCTCTTAGGATTAACCTACTTTTAGCATCATGAATCTTCAATTCTTTATTAGCCATTGTCACTGTATAATCCTTTTCAAGTAATTGACCAAGACTAATCAGATTACTTGTTATAGAAGGAACATACAATACCTCATTAATGAAGGATTCCTGACCATCTTTTCTCTGCACAAGAATTGTCCCCATACCTTCACTAGTGATCTGGCTGCTATTAGCAAACTTGATATTCCGTCTCACTGAATAGTCAAGCTTCAAGAACCACTTCTTGTTGCCAGTCATGTGATTGCTACAACCAGTGTCAAGATACCACAAGTTGGATTTATCAGCGTCAGTGTTTGTAATTGTCATGAGAAGGGAATCATCAGAGTCACTACCATTTCCCTTTGCCAATTGAGCTTCAGCCTTGTCACTTCTCTCAACTTTCTTAGAGTGACACTCTCTAGCATAATGGCCAAGCTTCTGACAATTATAACACTTTACATCCTTCTTATTAATCTTTTTCTTTGAACCTTTCTTGTTACCTTTGCTAGACTCTGAATCTTTAAGATTCTTGCCATCATTCTCTGAATCTTCTTTCTTTTTCTTGTTTTTCCCTTTGGAACCTTTCTGAAACTTTGCCTGCAAAGCTTGATCAATAGCTTTATTTGAGCTCCTCTGCTTGACTCTCAGTTCATGTGCCTCCAATGAAGCTTGGAGCTCCTCTATCTTCATAGTGGCCAAATCCTTTGATTCTTCTATTGCTACTACTATGTGATCAAATTTCTCAGTCAAGGTTCTCAAAACCTTCTCAATCTTGGACCTCTCTGACAGAGCTTCACCATTTGACTTCATCAAATTAGTGATACTCAACATTCTTGAAAGATACTCAGCTATCGTTTCTTGATCATTCATCACCAACATTTCATATTGTCTCCTCAGAGCTTGCAGCTTGATACCCTTCAGTTTTTCATCACCTCCATAAATCTTTTTCAATGTATCCCAAGCACCTTTAGAAGACTCTTCCTCAATGATCTTCTCAAAGATATTAGGATCCACACACTGATGTATGATGAACAGACCTTTTGCATCCTTTTTCTTCAACTCGCGATGCAAGGCTCTTGCTGCTTCATCAGCATTTGCAGCCAAGTCTGGTACTCCATCATTAACAGTTTCAAGAACATCTTGAAACCTGAAAATGACCTTCATCTGCGCACACCAACGATCATAGTTTTCACCTTTGAAAACTGGAAGATTTGCAGGAAATTGTGATGAGGTTGTGCCATTGTTCGCCATTGTTTCTTGATCAAAGAATCAATGCAAAACGTGAATCACAACCGGGCTCTGTTATACCAATTTGTTGGGACAATGTGATAATTTTGGGAGAAATTAGAGAGAATAGAACGAGAGAATTGAGACGAGAATTAAGAAAAAGAGTTAAGTTTTTTTATTCATCCACATGGGGCAAGGTATTTATATACAAATGGAGGCTTGCTTCACTGCCAAGCGATCGTATATTAACTACCTAAGCCAAAACAAAAACTATAACAAACTAACTAACTATTACTAGCTTCAGAAACTTTCTCAACTTCTGAAGCTCTACAACTTCTGAAGCTCTGCTCAGCTTCTGAAGCTCTGCTCAGCTTCTGAAGCTCTGCTCAGCTTCTGAAGCTCTGTAGCTTCTGAAGCTTCTCCAACTTCTGAAGCTCTGTAACTTCTGAAGCTCTGCTCAGCTTCTGAAGCTCTGCAACTTCTGAAGCTCTGCTCAGCTTCTGAAGCTCTGTAGCTTCTGAAGCTTCTCCAACTTCTGAAGCTCTGTTCAGCTTCTGAAGCTTCTCCAACTTCTGAAGCTCTGAAAACATGACTTATTTCAACACATGTGATGGTTACTCCTTAATATGAGAATTTGCAAACTGTGCAAATTTGTGAAGAATGCGCGGCCGTAAATAAAAGGAGAGCGCGGGTAAGTGAGAGGAACAGAGTGTTTGACTGAAATTTGAGTATGTTGTTTTAATTTGTCATCTTGTTAGCTATTGGAATAATTTGTTTTGAGTAATTTTGTTTTCTCTTTGTGTCAGTTTGGGATACTCACTAGTTTGTCAGGTTGTTAGCTCTCTTATTATTAGTTTATTATTAATTTCATCATAGGCGGTGATTATTGTTGCTTTGTCAGCTCTAGAGAAATTAAGAAAACATCGGTTGTGCTTATTATTTGATAATAGTGAAGTTATTTCTTTGATTTAGACGACCCGTGAATTTTTACACTCACATTGAAGGTTTTTCATGTTAAAATTGCGATGTCCTTATTTACAGTTTTTACTCATTTTATTGTTATTATTATTGGTGTTGGTTCTGGTGGATAATTTGATTGTTCATGTTCCACTAAAAGAGACTATTTAAATGCTTCCGTATATTCTGATATGCATTCTGGTCCCATCGACTGGCATCAGAGCTTCGGTTCTTTTATGAAATTAATTTGTTGTGAACAATAAAAGTCAACACAACTCGAAATGATGATCTTGAATGGGCCAAATTATGCCATTTAGAAAGGTAAGATGGAGGATTTCCTATATAGGGTAAAATTGTGTGCCTTGGATTTATATGTGGAATATGAAATTGACAAAGTGGGAGGTATGGGCATTTGTCAAGCATATACTGTAATGGGCATGTCCATTAGTTTCAAGTGAGGTTGCTTGCCAGGTTGGTGATTATGATCCAAACAAATTTTCAAAAGTAAGATTAAATCGAATTACCGAATGAAAATGAAAAAAATCAATACATTATAACCCAATTCAAGTGATACTGATGATGAGGTTCACTGACAATAAAAAGTGATAGAATTTGAGCATTTTCTTAAACAAACGAGAGTATTTTTGTCAAAAGGGCCGGTTCGACTCTCTATCACTTTTACTCTATGAAGTCTCGATACGCGACACGATACTGATACGTTGATATGGAAAACTTTTTAAAAATCACTATCTGATATTACCGCGATACGTTATTTAAAAATTAAATTTAAAATTAAATATATAAATGCATAATATATAAATATGACTAAAATCAATAATATTAACAATGATAATTTTTTTTGAAAGACAAAAATTTATTATTATTATTATTATTATTATTATTATTATTATTATTATAAACGTGAATAGTTCATTGTACAAGAAGTACAAACAAGCCAATAAACTTGAACAAGAGCAAAACAGTTTGAGACTCAACATACAAGGGTCAAAATAAAAATTTAACCGATACTTGTCTGATACGAGTATCGGGACATATCAGACGCTTATCAGATATTATTATTTTTATTTAAAAATAAATATTTAACCGATACTTTTATGATATGAGTATCGGGACGAGTATCGATATCAAGTACGTATCGGACACAATACTTCACCATTTTTAGAGTATCGGAGTTTCATAGCCTTTGATTGAACACGTTTCCAGGTGTCCCACATGACACGTTAGTGACGCATGTAATTACATTAAATTATGCGATTTTTTTCAAATTATTAATTGTACTTCATATACTCGTGTGTTTTTCTCTTAACTTTTAACACAATCTTTAAGACCTGATATCTTTTATTCCCTCCATTGAAATAGGAAAACATTTTATTATTCTGCAATTCAGAAATCTCCAACTGACAAACAATTGTGGTTCTAAAATTAATATATGTAACTATGTGCGTGTTTGAGATCAATATAAATTTTACGCTGTGATTTTATTGAAATTTCAAAGTGTAGCTTTTATAAAAATTCCGATGGCTCACTATGATTCCACCGAACTTACGTGTGTTTGGAAACTTCACTTTCCATGATAGAAACGAAAGTCCGTCCACTGATACGTTTTGGAGCTTTATATATTTTTCACTTTCCAGTATAATTGCGCAAAGGCTGGTTCCAAACACACTAATTACTAAATCTATTTTGCGTAATCTCAAACCCACCAACTTTTCCTGAGAAAATGAAACCACCCAATGTAAATGCCATTTTTTATGATTACTAAAAATGAGTTCCATCCTGGTGATGAGTGATGATTACTAAAAGCATAGCAACTAAATAAATTTATGGACACTATATACTGAAAGGTTCTTCAACCCAAATAGTAATCTCATCAACACCACAATCTTATCCATCAAATGAGTATGGTGTTTTGTTATGTAAATTCACCCTTGAAAGGATTAGTCTCAACTCAATAGCTTCATTGCTTTAAAACCGTACCACTATCAATCAAACTGGAAGCACATGGAACATATTTGGGAGAAGGATTGTGTCATATTGTTCTCTAAATCATTCAAAGCATCATACTTAGAATTTTAAGGCAATAAATGGCATTTTCTATTTCAGTATCAGTGATTCAGTACACCACAACAATGAACCAAATAAAGGTTATATTTCAATCTGAAGAATATTGGAAAGATGATTATGTTTTCAATCAATTGTCCCTTTAGTGAGTCCTTATGGGTATGTATCTTTCAAAGTGAAGAAATGTCACCTCCAATTCTGCATAAGACTATGATGTGTAAAAAAAAATCATATAGCTTAGGGACTATAAAGTGAATGTTTACTCAATATTTTAATTGCTAAATAGACTTAAAATTCTATTGCCAGAAGAAATTGTAATGAGGTAACTTTCCGATGTCATAAATATTTCCAAACCAAAAGAAAAAAGCTATTGCCACAATCAAAATTCGTCGTACAGAAATCAAACTAATCCACATGTATCAAAAAATTATGAACGACAAGAAATCTATCCGACATGAATGGGCCACTTCATTCGATTCCAAGCCGACATATTGGATTTTTCTTAATAAGGGCAAGATCCACCTGCAAAAACAACACGAAAAATCCATTGTTTAGGATTAATATATTGATATCACTTTGCAAATTCAACAAACTGCGTGTAAAAATTAAAAATAGAACCCATTAATCAAATAAACAGAGTGGTTTATTCAGCTCAAAATGCCATAACAAATACCTTGTGTCCGAAGAGATCCCTGATGTTATCTATCCCATACATAATCATAGTTGGCCTGTTTTAAAACATAATATGTTAACATCAATCCAGTGACGTCCATCAACATGTTGTATTGTATTTCCCTTATCCTTTCATTAAAAAATTGTCAAGAATTTAAATTTGATAAATCAATTCATTTTACTGTTCTGTTAGCAAGATTATGGCGTTTTCAGTGTTCAGTTCTCACCTTTCAAGAGAAAGACCCCATGCAATAACTTGGACATCTTCAGGAAGCCCCATCGGCCGCAACATTTCAGGTCTAAACATGCCAGAGTTTCCTACCTCCACCCATTTTTCAAAGCCTTCATGATAACTGTTAAGAGAGCACTTACTTGATTAATATGGAATGTCTTAAATATTGATTATCAATATAACGCCATGCCAAATAAAAATCATTACAGAAAGACTCGCCTGAAAATCTCCATGCTAGGTTCAGTGTATGGATTGTAAGCAGGTTTGAATTTAAGCTTGGTCATGCCTGAACTCAATAACGAAATTTATATCCAAGATCAATAACAGATTAAATGTATTCCTAAAACCTGTCTTTAGTAAACTTGGATGTGGGAAATATTCATATAACTTAAAATTACGTTTAACATTTAACTCATACAAAGGTTTTCATTAGAAGAGAGCATTACCCAAGCGTGAGAAGAAATCATGTAGAACTCCTATTAAGTCGCAGAGAGTGAGTCCTCGATCACATACAAGGCCTAAATTGAAATGCAAAATCACGGGGATCACAATATCAATAAACTTGTAGGGAAAAAAATAATTATTTGAGATTAAAACCCTGGTGCCTCAAACAAAAAAGTGATGTGGACAAATATGTTCAAGTGATTCCCCACCGCCTCTTTAATATGATGATGTGGGTACAAAATCATAACTAGACCATCAAAGGTGAATTGTTTTCATTTGTACGAAGATAAACATCTTAAGAACTAAAACCCTGAACCCAGTAACTCACTAGCTCACGTACCTTCTATTTGGTGGAACTCTGCAAGATGTGTTCGGTCAACTGCTTCATTTCGAAATACACGATCTATAGAGAAATATTTTTTCGGAGAAAATGGTTTCTGCAAAGACATAAAAGAAGATGATGCAAGCTATACCTCAGAGAAAGAACTTACAAAGTAATCACTTATCTATGTCGAAAGAGGGAAAAGGAAAAAACCAGAATACACTAGCACAGAATAAAATAACTTTAATTCATAAAAAAAAAAAAAAAAAAAAAAAATAGCTTACTCAACCTTCAAAATATATACTCAGAATACAAGGCCCAATGGCCCCAAACACATTACAATTATATGCATTCACAAACACATGACACAAATACAAACCTGTGCCAGTTGGTAAAGCATCCTGGAAGAAACAGCAGTTGTGTGGGTACGAAGAAGGTTTTTATTTGCTTCCTCTCTTTTCCAGTCGTATGCATATCTACCAAGGAATAAATTGGAAGGTTACCCTCAGAAAGAAATTTGGAACTTTTCTGTCTATCGATAAATAGCCTACGTTAGAAAGTGTATTGAAAGAGCTCAGGCTCATACCCCCTAGACTCATAACCACCAGATTCATGAATTTGCTTCACCCGCTGAACATAATCTTCAGGCAGTTCCTTTGTAGTTGAAGGAGCTGCAGATGTGTAACATGTACTCAAGATGGAGGCAAAGAAAATTTGACTAGTATTAAAAAAATATCAAAGATTTTACTAACTTTCCAAAAAGAATGTGTCATGTGAATCACGAGCTGGATGTTGTTGGGGCTGGAACAAAGAATCAAAGTTCCAGAAGCTGCCATTTAAAACATTCAGATGTGAAGTTTACAGTGTAGGCAAACATGTGCTGTTATTCACCATACTACACACAATAAGTGAATCTGTTGAAATTCAACAATTCTTTTTTTTTTTTGACTGTTGAAATTCAACAATTCTAAAGATAAAATCTAGCACCAAAATAACAAAAATAATCAAGAATCGATGAATCATGCAGATTAACAGTGTGATTCATGTAATTTGAAAATGCATACATCTATAACAGGTACTTTATCATAATGTTCTGATGCATAATTTTAGAACAAAAAGTTTCTTTTCATGATCTCACTACTAAAGGAGCCTTTCCAAGAACACGGGGTGTTGTCAATCACAAAAAAAAAATTGCTTCATCATCACCTTGTCATCATTCAAATTAAAGAATGCCGAAATTCTCTAATTATTCCATAACATCAACATATACCCGCTGAAACACACACTAGAGTGTACCAATTCCGTGCACCAAGAATATTAATTCAGCTTTCATATTTTAGCGCTGCAAGCCAGCAACTACTAAGCCTATCCAAAAGTGCTGGATTTATTTGATTATCAGTTCTATACTGAGGATTTATTAAAGTCATAAGGCTGCAAAAACTTCCAAACGTATGATTTTTCACCTGCTTGCTAGAAAACATCCTTAAAGAGTGCAGAGTTTGATTTATCTATTGGTGGGGCAGGGTGTCATCAATCTTTAAATCGGAAATTCGAGTTGTTTCTACTTGAATTATTATTCTTTAACTCTATGATATCATTAAAGGTGTTGTGATTTATTTACTATACATTTTGTGCTTACTTCATAAATCAGGAAAGCCACTAGAATTGGACCAGTGGTGAGGGGTTTGGATAGTTTATATGAGATGATAAGTTCAACCCTCATTTCCACTATTGTAGACACAAAAGTAAAATAAAAAACCACAAACACTAGATAGGTATTGATATGGAAACAACAATTACCTGCTCTCAACATAATTATTTGTGGGCATCTCCTCAAACCTGCAACAATAGATTACCATTACAAAATGTTACACGCAAAGGTTGAAACAAATATTTACCACAAAAGACGTCAAGCTTCCGCATGACAAATATAAGACTCACCCCATACAGAGGAAAATTTGTTTTATTTGAGACCGTACCTGCAAAATGGAAAATTTCCAGAACTAATAAATACAAATTATCAAATATGTTTGGGATACAAGTATAATCAACTACAACATAGTATTCACGTTTTCAATAGGTCAACTGAATTAATCAAATGGCGCAATTTCACTATCAAAAAACACATTTTTGAAATAACACAAACCATATGTCCACATCATACAGATTTGACAAAGTTTTATGTTGGTTATTGACTCTTTAAGACAATCTTCCTCATTTTTCAAGGCTTATGGCTAGCAATCTGAAGATCGGAAACTAAGCTTGACGTATGTTAAGGTATTTTTTAGATACAATCATCGCTAAAATTAAAATCATAATATATTTTATACACATCATACAGGGACCTTGCAGATTGATACTACTAAAAAAATGCATAAAAAGAAAACACAAAAAACACGTATATGCTTCTTTTTTTTGTATTAACCCTCTGGTTGTTCCTAGGAGAAGGGGTCCCCGGTAATCCAGAGTTCGGTCGCGAGGTAAGTAAAGTTTGGGTGAGGGGAAACTATAATATGTAAAAGGTGAAAGGAGGAAGGAGGACAGGGGAAATATCTCCTTGCCTTTAACAGTGGATGAAGACTGCCACCTTCAAGAGGCTGACCTTTAGCACTGTAATTGTACTCTTTGAACTCTAGTTCCTTCCACTCGCCACTGCGCGAAAGTAACACAGTATAATCAGAGTTCACAAGATATGATGCAAATCCAATAAAATGTCTTGCAAAAAGTAGAGGTTTGAACAGAGTTTAAAACCTTCCAACCCCAAGTTTACAGCCAGGTTATGGAGAAAAAAAATTACCTCTGCAAATTATCTCGAGTTAAATCAGTGACAACCTTCTTTCTTTTTGGAGCATAGTTAGGACCCTTTTTCACTGAGTAACCCTTCCATGTCCTACATTTTAAGATATGAATAAAAATTTCAATAATGAAATAATGGACATTCATCATATCAGGAAAACACCGAAGAACAATCAAGTGAAATTATTATTACTGTGGAACAATAAGCTTTCTTGCTTTGAGTGCTTTGATATCGTCTGAACCAATGCCCTGCGTTTGCAACATATGGTAAAATTTATAATGAGATATGAATAATTCGCAGGGAAAACTGATAATAAAAAAAGAAAGAAAGATAAGTAACCCATATACAATTAACATTAGGAGGAAACAAAAAGGTTAAGAACGACTATCTCCATTCTTCCCAAGCAAATAGAGGCACCCATAGAACTGTTTGTCTTCACCACTCACCCACGAAATAGAGTGCAGGCCCACCTCATAAGTCATAACTACAGAATATAGAAAATGAAAGATCTCAAACCCCCCCTTCCAACTTCCTATACCTGAATGGCATACCCGATAGTACAGACCTAGCCTATATGCATATTGCTAAAACACAGGTTTCAAAGAAAGTTGATAATTAGATACGAACGAGACTACCGTACCGTCTTCCCCCATCAGCAAGTGCATGTTACCAAATGGGTGTGTATTAAGTATAATAAGACTGAAAGAGAGCTCCCTATTTCCTTTAGTATAAAAAAGAATCCAAACAAGCATGAATAGAAACTATCAAGGTGTCTAAAAGTCAAATGCAAAACCAGGTAAAGATGGTGGTGATTGACTTTAAGAATTAAGAAATACATAATATTTCACATTGCACTATCAATTATCTGATTTAGGAATTGAGAAAGTTGACTATATCTCAGCATATAACCCCAATTTCAATATTAAAATCGCATTGGCAATGTCCTCCGAACCTCTAAAGTCTCAACACAATACAAACAAGGTTATTCATGCTAGCAGTATAGACCTGTCCATGTTGTATTTGAAGAAGTAGGTCTTTGACTCTGTCTTCCACATGTTGGACCTGCATCAAAAAATAAGTTTTAAAAATATTTCACTAACCATAAAATAAATCTCATTTCAAAGGACAGCGTAAACAGAACATCATACAAATTTAATTTAGGCTTAAATGATCTTTTAGTCCATGTATGTTCGCGAATTTTTGGTTTTGGTCCTTGTATCTTGTATTATTGCAAATAAGTCCCTGAATGTACAAAATTTGTTGATTTTTGTCCATAAAGTCAAAATCCGCAGGAAAATCTGAAGGAAAATATGCACGAAAACTGTGGATTTTGACTTTAGGGACTAAAACCAACAAATTTTGTACCTTCAGGGACTTATTTGCAACAACACAAGATACAACACAATTATTTTGCTACATTACATGAAATATGCATCAAACAAAATTCAAAAAGTAGTAGATTTAGAATCATCAACATACCTTCTTAGATAGTTGTTTTCCCATCTCAACCCATCCATTCTTAGCAGCCTGAGCAGAAGCTATCTTGAAGACCGAAGGACCCAACTTTTTCTGCAAATGTAAAACAACAATTAAATTAAGACACCAATAGTGTAAAACTTTTTTACACACGCATCCAATCAAAAAGCGGTATAAATTTTACCCTAAACCCTAAAAAAAAAAAAAAGAAACTTACCAGAAGTTCATCTCTGGAGATACCTTCGGGTGGAATAGCCAACATTAGTTGAACTTCGGGGGATCCTAAAGTAGTATAAGAGTTTCCCTCATCAGTTAGCACCCATGTCTCTCTCTTAATGTCTTCAGCATCGACGTATCTGAAACCATGGAGACTCTTGATGACATTGACCATTTCATTGTGGTCAATGCCTCGTTCAGCTGCAAAATCACCTGAATCTTTAATCTCCTCGTTAGTTTGAAGGTAACCTAAAACTGCCTCTTCCGCCATTCTCACACCTCAGACTTGCACAAACACCAGTGTCCTCAGCGGCGGAGCTAGGATTTTAATATCAGACCTTTTTGTGCTGAATGTTCTAATAATATCAGAAATTACCCAAATTAACAACTCAAGTAGCAATTTTACATCAGTTCTACACCAGAAAAATACTCAAATTTTAAGGTTTCAACTTCTTAGAGTTTCATCAATACAAAAACAAAATCAGAAAACAACAGAAGAAGAATCATGCTCAGAAAACAATACAGTATGATATGAGAATGAGAAGAAATTTCAATTTAATTGCAATTCAATTCAATTCAGAACTCAGATTGAGAATAAAAATTACCAGAGAAAAGCCAAAGGAGGAGTGAAACTGAAAGCGAACGGAGAGATTGAGGAGTGGAGGAGCGCCGGCCGCCGGAGATAGGTCGAGGAAGATGAAGGTTCGGTTTCTCTCTCGTGTTGTGTTGTTCGCAGAACTGAACTACTGAAGTGGTGAACGACTTTGAGTAATTTCATTCGTCTGATCAATCTAGTGTTCAAAATCATGCCACGTGTGTTGCTGTAATTGTAAAAAAATTAAAGTTAAAACATCTGATCCTAAATAAAAATCATGAGAATGGATCTCTCAATTTATATTTCCTCAATTTTCCTCAATTTTCACATCTCAATCATCAATCAACTTTTTCTCATTTCTTTTTAATTTAAATATTACTTTATATTTATAATCCAATGGTTTAAAACCCCATTTTATTTCCTCAATTTTTTTTTCAAATTGAGAGGATCTTTTCTCAAAAATCATCAATAAAAACAGAGTCGCACCATCTCCTTCCTTTGTCGTAACACCATCTCTTAGTTTATTTTAGAGTGTATGCAAACGGCTTATGCAATATAAATTAGGTTTTATGTTATTTTATAAGTTTAAACTAGTGAAAATTGCATTTTTAAAAATTATTTTATCTTAAATTATCTTAAAAAACTTATAATAATACATAAAAATTGCATAAACTATTTGCATAAACTTAAAAATAAGCTAGTTCAAATGAACCCTAAAAATTATTACTAGACGATAGATTAATACAATTGCCGTAGTCAATTTTCAATAAAATCCTTAAGCCAAGAAGAAAAAAAGCTACCAAACGAATGTGGGGAAACATTCGTAGAAAGGCCTCCACACATTGGGCACACCTTGGAAGTAGAAAGGCCTTGATGCTTAAGCATTAACTTAAAGAGGAATTCTAATATAGGTACAAATATAAATATATAGTGTTTAGGCACACTCACATGAATAAAGAGAGAAAAAAAAGATTAAATAATTTAATTTCAAATATTTTTCAAAAAAGCAAATGATGTGATGTTTTATGTATGTGTGCCTAAACACTATTCATTTATGTTTGTGCCCATAAAAAACTTTCTCTAACTTAAAAAGGAATTATGTAAGAGCTGCCACACAAAAAATAAAATGTTCGCATGAATCTTTAAGTCTGTTTTTAGTTACGTGGTGAAGAGAATTGATTTTGACAGAATTAATTTTGTAAAATTGATTCTAACCAAAATTGATTTATGTTTGGATATATTAATGTAAAAGTAAATTGAACAAAAAAATTGAATGTAAAAATCAATTCTAAAATCAAGTAGAATCAATTCTGAAAATAGAATCAATTCTACTTTTCAAAAACCAAACAAACCAGAATCAATTCTACACGTCTAGAATCAATTCTGACAACTCCAAAATTGAAACCAAACACACACTAAGTCTTCAGATCCAGCTCCAACCATACTCCAAATCTCATTGCACAATCACTTAACCATTTATAAGTAGAATGAGAGAAGTATATTCCAAACATGGACGATGTAACACCATAAAACCCCGAGTGATATTTTAAATAAAGTTATTATAAATAATAAGTGTCACTTAAGGTGTCACACATCTTCGTCTAAAATCAATTATTAATTAATTAAAAGCATGCAATGAAATTACATAAAACTTCAAATAGTACTTTCATAAAATCAAATAAATACAACTTCAGAAAAATAAACATCATCTCAAATCCGATGAATTAAAAACAATTGAATTAATTAGATGGTTCTCCCCTTAGTGCTATTCTATCAGATCAACTCAATAAAATTACTAACGTGTTGTGTTGTTCGCAGAATTGAACTATTGGAGTGGTGAACGGATCCGCATTCTCTAACTTTCTAATAGTAAAGTCAGTGTGACTTTGAGTAAATTCCATTCGTCTGATCAATCTAGTGTTCAATATCATGCCATGTGTGTTGTTGTAATTGTAAAAAAATTAAAGTTAAAACATCTGATCCTAAATCATCAACAAAAATTAAAGTTAAAACATCTGATCCTAAGGGTCTGTTTGGTTCAACCGGAGGGAGGGGAGTGGAGGGATTTTAATGAAGGGGGGGGGAGGGAGGGAAGACGAGAGGAGGTATTATAATTAAATATATGTTTGGTTCAAAAGAGAGGATGGGAGGGGAGGTGGGGAATTTTATAACTAATTTACAGATTTATCCTTAGATTTTTACAATAATTTTATAATAATATATATGACGGAAATATGTTGTATTTTTTTTTTTTTGTTCTGGTAAGGAGTAAAATGTTGTATATATATACTATATATAAACAACATAATGCATGTAACTAAATAAAACCAATGTATTATAAAAAAAATCAACGTAATTATCAATAAATAAAAAACCAACCTAATAAAAAAGTAAAAAAAATACTCATATAACGAAAAAAAGAAATTAGAAAAAAGAACAAAATTAGAATATATATATATATAGTATTATGACGTTACATGTAGTATTAGATTTTTTTTTATGTTAGCAAAAAAATAAAAATGAGTAGCAATTGATTATAATTAAGTGAAATGGTAAGGATAGTCTTGGTATTTTAAAATAAATGTAAGGATAATTAAGTCAACATAATTAAAATTGTAACAATTCATCTTCTATCACCTTACCTCCCCTCCAAATCCCCCCAATTTGGGGGAAACAAAAATGGTTTTATATTCCCTCCCCTCCCCTCTCATTCCCTTCTTAAAAAATGAACCAAACACAATTCACTAATAATATTCCCTCACCTCCCCTCCCCTCCAAAAACTCTCAACCAAACGGATCCATAAACATTGTCAAATTGTCCATAAAATAGTGGGTTGTCAAAATATATAATTTTACGCGATTCAAAATTATACTATTAGTATTAAAAATAAGTTCTTATGTGTATGCAATTTATGTATATGCATATTATATCATGTAAACAATCAAATGAATTAAAATTTTCGATGTTTATTTTGTAACATGTTAGTAATATTATCATATTTTTTATATCGTGATAAACCGCGAAAATCGATCCAACCCTAACCGCATTGGTTTGGATGACTTTTTAAAAACCAATCAAACCGAATCGCATGCAATTTTATCTCGCGGTTAAAATGATTTTTATGCTTAAAACCGAACCAAACCGCATCACGAACATCCCTAACGGCCAATTCATATTCTTTCAAAATATAAAAATGGATAGAAGTTTATTACGTGAGTAAAATTAATGGGCTGGAGTGTTATTAAATGGACTGCATGTATGGTTTTCTATTTTTATTCTTATTGGTCCAAAGAATTCTATTCATCGCCATTCACTTGATGATCATTATCAGAGCATTTTTAATGGTGATACCACTTTGAGTATCATATATCGATAAAAAGTGGTCTTTACAATGTCAAATGATATTTATGCAATTTATATATATATTTTGTTTTAATGGTGATACAACTTTGAATATCTACATTATTAATAAATTGTCAATTCTATTTAATTTGATATAAAAAAATAATATTAAATTGATGATATCATGCCTTAAATAAAGTACAATATCATCAATTTTAATATTTTCTATGTCATGTCAAGAAATTCCAATTAAAAAAATATAAATCATTAGTCTATAAAACTTTCGTCGATACTCTTATTGGAAATGTTGTTATGTTTTCATTAGTGATTGATTATTGATTGTCATCAAAATAGCATTATTCGGAAGGCCAATTGAAATAAGACGGTTATGGAAGTACGGAGTAATTGCAACAATCAAGTCAGACTTTGCTACTTGAATAATTTCAGAGAAGTGCAAAGATTGGCATCTTAAATTCTTGCTACGGTTTCTGTTTGGGTTAGATTAGAGCATTTTCTGGGAGCAATTGATCATCTTTTTGGCATTCAACATGCATGTTACATAGTGTTCTCTTTTTTTTTGTTGGTAATATGTTACATAGTGTTCTCTTATTAGAAAAATAAATAAATAATTGCAAGGCTTATATGCAGTGGCGGAACCAGGAATAAAAATGTAAGGGGGCCACTAAAATAAACTATAATATTTAAATTAAATACCAAAATTATATCGCATACAAAAGTTTAAGTTGATTGCTAGAAAATTAAACTACATACCTTAAAATTTCACTCTACGTATACTGAGCGACTTGAAATCATTAATAATAGAATCTGAACCAATACTTGCACTAATTTCCTTTTCAATGTAAACAGTCATGCTATTCACTAGAAACCGACCTTTCATCTTGTTTCGCAACTTAGTCTTGATGATTTTCATTGCCGAAAAGGACCTCTCAGTTGTTGTAGTAGAAACTAGAAGAGTCATGATAAGACGGATGAGGAGTCTATCAACCAAGAAGTAAATTTTATCCCTGTTAGTTGCAACCAAAGACGAGCATAATTTTTGAATAGTTGATAAATTCTTCAATTCTGTTGATTGATGAGCATCAACAATAAAATGTCGAAGTTGAAATGGCAAAAAGATCTTATCATGCTCATTGAAATCCATAGGATAATATTTTTCAACTAGAGTGCAAATAGTATCAATGTTAAAAGCTTTATAATTACCCTTAGGATTCAATGCACAACTTAAAGTTAACAAATCCATTGCTTGCTCATTAAACCTATTATTCAACTCTTATAATTGTTGATCAATAATAGCAAAAAATAGTTCAACTTTAAAGTAATGTTCCAATGTGACTTGATTCTCTTCAAGACGAGAGCGTCCAAATCTTGTTGCTGAATGACGATCATCAAGATTAGGAATCTCGATAGCATGTCTTACACAATAAGACGCCACATTTGTATACAACTTATCCCAACCATTTTCTCTCATTTCTTGAATAAGAGTTTTTGTTTGACGAACTAAATTCATAGCATTAACCACATCCTGATATTGTTGTTGTAAAGCTTGACAAAGCACATCTGTTATCCCCATAATTTCTTTCATCATATGCAAGATGAGTATAAAATCAAATTCCTTCAAGTAATTGTAACCATTATTACCATCCCCACGTGTATTATAATTTCCTCCTTCCTTTGCTAATGTTTTTAAAACTCGTCAAGTTGCTTCATACATATTCTTCAAGCTACAAATAGAATTGAAGTGTGATCCCCAACGAGTAGCCCCGGCTCGTTTCAAAGTACCAATTTGATTTCCCCCTTTACTAGTAATGATCTCATCAATCTCCAACAAATGTTCAATTTCTTTCAATTGAGCTGCTTGTAACTCATCATGTCGCTTTGGTGAAGAACAAACAACATTGACAATATAAGTTAGCTTTTCAAAGAATGTGTTGATTGATTTAATTTCTCTTGAAGCGTTAACCAAAGCAAGTTGCAATCTATGACCAAAACAATGGACATAGTATGCATAAGGACAATCCTTCTTAAATAGTGCTTGTAAACCGTTCCATTCTCCTCTCATATTGTTTGCACCATCATACCCTTGGCCACGAAGGTTACAAACATCAAGGTTATGTCGAGAAAGTATATCACATACTGTTTTCTTAAGAGTTAAAGTCGTTGTGTCATCCACATGTTCCACATCAAAAAATCGCTCTTGTATTAAACCAAATTTATCAACAAATCTTAAGACAAGAGCCATTTGTTCCTTGTTGGACTCATCACGAGCTTCATCTACAAGGATGCAAAATTTTGAATCACCAATTTCTTCACGAATGTGCTTTCTAACCCCACTAGCAAGAATCGCCAAGAGCGCTTTTTGAACTTTAGGTGAAGTATATTTTCCATTTTGTGGAGCATTATCCAACACAGCTTTGGCTACTTCATCATTATAGGATGCCAAGAGTTTTATAAGCTCAATAAAATTACCTTGGTTCTTTGACTCTTTAGATTCAAAATGGCCCCTAAGAGCACAAGCTTGGAGTGTCAACCAACGAATAGAGTAAACTGAAGCTTTGAGACATAGTCGATTCTTCTTGATTTGACTTGAGCTTTGTTTATGGAAAACATTCTCAATATTTGCCTTTTGATTCAACAAGTCTTGATAAGCTTGCATTGCTTTGTTGTGTGCCGACCGAGGATCCTTCCCTATATGCCAAAGAAAAGCACAATTCTTTCCATCTCTCACTTTTTTCCATCCTCTAAAACCGGTAGTAATAAAGACATCTGATCCAAAACTTCCACTTGGTCCTTTGTTAAAAAGATAACATGGTAAGCAAAATGCGGCATCCTTTGAAGGTGAATATTCTAGCCATGAGTAAAAGATTTCAAACCAAGTCTCTTGAAACCGTCTTGGATGTGACTCTTTATCGGACAAGGGATATTCTTCCAAACGTATTTGATATGGACCCCATTTCATATAAGCTCTCCTTATTTCATCGACTTGATTTGGTGAATATTTCCATATTGGAGGACGCTTTCCCGGATCACGTTCTAAAGAATTCAAAATATCATCTGGAAGTTCAACTCGTTGAGAGGTAGTAGTTGTCACTTCTTCAATTGATGGAACTTCAACTCATTGAGAGGTAGCAGTTGGAACTTCTTCAATTGATGGAACTTCAACTTGTTGAGAGGTAACAATTGTCACTTCTTGAATTGATTGAACTTCAACTTGTTGAGGGGTGACAGTTGTCACTTCTTCGATTCTTGAAACTTTAATAGATGGTTCGGATGTAGAAGCATTCTCACAAGCTTTCCTCTTAAAAAATGATGAATTTTTCCATTCTTCATCCTTAATTTTCTGCTTTACAAGAAATCAACAATCAATCAACTAAATCTATATTTAGCAACAGTAACACTCTAGAACTTGTTAAATCATAACAAAAAACACTCTAGAATTTCTATTGTAACTACTAACTTGTAACTTGTAAGTTTTTTTTTTTTTTTTGAATGTGCTAAAATTTTATTAATAACAAAAGTACAAGAACTAAGAAGTACTTTGGAAATCAAAATGGCAGTAGCAGCCATAATACACATACAATCACACGCACACCCAAGGAAAACAATGAAAAGCAACACTAAACAAGGCAAACAACTTGTAAGTCTATAATCAAACCAACAATAAACAAGAATAAACAAGGCAACAATGTTAGAAATTAAATCAAGTTAAGACTAGAAGCTTTGAGAAACTAATAGAACTATATTATCTGATATACTTAATCACTAAAAAGTCATTTTGATTGGACCTCAATAACAAGAGGCACCGCCCACCTCTTGTCTCCACCGTTTGGCTTTGTTAGCTTAGCATAATGATTAAGAATTAAAAGCCTATATAAAGGCATGTTGTATGTTATATTGTATATCAGTTTAGTAAATCAATATTGTGTGTGAAGCAACAATACCTCTCCTCTGTTTCTATTCTTGTTTCAATTTAATTTATGTCCCACTGTCACTGATATCAAATAATAACACAACACAAACCAACAACAATCAATACTTCAAACAACAATCAATTCGTTACCAACAATTTTTCAGAGGTTGTGATCAATTCCAGATTCTCAACATCAAACCACATATTGTAATTTCTAAATCTCCTTCAAGAAATCACAGTTCACAAAATTTCTAAACCCTAAAATCATTCATTTAAAATAACCGAACAACAATGTGTTGATTAAAGAGAGAGAGAGAGAGAGAGAGAGAGAGAGAGCTTATCTTACCTTTCCAAAAATAGAGAAGTGTCACGGAGAGGGAGAAGAACGGGTTGCAACTCGCCGTCGTTCGTCGCCACAACTTAACGGTCTTAAAGGAGAGCGTCTGTGCCGTCACGTTTCATACAGAGGAGATAAAACTTTTAGAGAAGTTGTCGTTGATCGAGCTAGAGAATGAGATGAAGCGAAAACGAACAGAGCGCAAGTAGTAACAGAGCGGGAGTATTCTGTAGTACGCAGAAAAGAAAGAGGAGGGAAGGGTTTCACTTTTTTTCATATAATAATAATGATTTAGGAGGTGTGTTATATGAACACTATAAAAAGTTGTCCAATTGGGACAACTAAATTTTTCTATCTATGCACGCAAATCGAAACGGTATAAAAATAATAAAAAACATAAAAGGTGGCGGGCCCCATACCAAAATAGTTGTCCTACAACCATTTTTGTGTCAAAATAACATTTGTGTTTGTCATTATAGTGGAAAATACATTTGTAATATATTAAATATGTCAGGGGTATTTTCGTATTTTACTATGGTAAAAAAAAAAAAAATTTGGGGGTGGCCATGGCCCACCACAGCCCCCCAAGTAGTTCCGCCTCTGCTTATATGCCATGTTATATTTTATTGAACTTATAGGTTTTATTTAAATTAATTAATTATGGATTATTACGCTACTTAGTAAAAGCGTTTAATTTGAATTAAATCACTTTATGTGAATTTTGAAGCTTTGCTTTTTTTTTTATTCTTGATTGAATTATATGTCGATCTTATCAAGAAATCACGTTTTTTGTAGCGATCTTTAATTGGTCATTCCCTCTGTCTCAAAATAATTATCATTTTAGTGAAAAAAAATATTTCAAAATAATTGTCATTTTCACTTTTCAATGTAATATTGTCCAATTGTATCTCTAATTATTACTATATGTATTATTCTCAAAGAAACAAACCTATAACTTATAAAGTATCCCTTCCCTTCTTTCTTTCATAGCCGCCCCTTTTTTCCTCCAAACCCTAGTCTCTCTTTGAAGATTGAAAAACACAAGAAGGGGGGAGTTGAATTGTGTTCACTTTTTCTCGAAATTCAAAAGAGTTTTTCTAAAACAGTAAGAGAAATGAGACAAAGACACACAATATTTATACCGGTTCCTCCCACAGCTTAGGAATAGTCCAGTCCCCTTGTCCCTCACAAGAGATTTCACTATATCACAAAGATTACAAATGTTCAAGTACAAAGCAAGAGACTTCTTAACAAGGTAATTTTACAATAGTGATTAGAGATGAACACTTGATATACTATTAGTGGTGTTTACAAAATACAACTCAGATAACAAGACTTGCTTAGAGATTCCTAAAATAAATTTCTAAGTGTTTTTCGCTTTTGAATTTGACAGAGTTTGTGCTAATTCAGAAGCTGTAAGTCTTGTTGATAATCTTCAATGTTCTTCTTCCTTTTATAGATGGAGATGAGAGACGTTGAGATTATATCCGTTGGAGAATTCTTGGAACATCACAAAACATAGATCAGAGGGCAAAATAGCTGTTATGTTTTGTGAAGTGGACTTGTTACCAAAATAAATGAATTTTTCTCCAAGCTTTTGACTATTTCACAAATTGTCATTACCATTTGAGGTAAACCTTGAACACGCGCGCTGACTTGAAAGCTACCCATCATATTTTGACTTCTTCTAAGTCAAACCTTATCTTCTTAATTTCTTCAATGAGTCAAAGTTTCTTCTGTTGAGACAAAATATATTTTGATGTTTTAAAGATGACAAGTAATCTTAATTAAATTTTAATTAGATTCTGATCATCTTGTGATGTGCTTTTGAGTGAATTAGTATAAGACAGATACAAGGAATTAAAATCATTATATTTTAATTACAAGATAAAGAATTTCCAAGTTATGTCTGGAGAATGATCTCAGAACGGTCTCCAGGATACGTACATCATTGAATAAGCACTTAATTAAGTCAACGTGATACAAGACAACAAAGAACTTTTTATATGAGTTATTTATAGTATCACAACAGCTTGGAATAAGTCATTTAAGGCAAGGAATCATTTTTGAGTTATGGACGTTCTTCATGGAGCAAAGTTAAGAACATCAATGTCACATATAATTGTAAATGCTATATGTTCTCCAAAGATATCATTAGAAGATTTAATCTAGACCAATGAGAGTTAGACAACATGTTGTACCAGTTTGAGAAGAAGATTTGAATTTAATCATAGTACAAACACTTGTCAAAATGTGAAGGAATAAGTACCATCACCTTATTATTCACACGTCCTTGCAAGGACACATAAATAGTGGCTACTCTACAAGGTTTTTTGCTGTTCTACAACTGTCATACAACTTGCAGCAACTTATCAAACGAATTGGGATTACTCTCTCATGAAGAAACTATGGTCTCCATCATCCAGGAGAATGGTCTCACAGATTTTGTTCATATAACCTTCATTCTTATCCAAAACAGTACCTATCTATTTCCATACATGGGCTATTACTTAACAACGGATATATGATCAATTACAACCCATTACAGTTGTCAAGAACAGATAAATCTGACATCCTCTCAATGGCATATTTTAGAGACCATCAGAAGAATGTTCTCCAGAACTACTTGAAAGTACAAAATCCGACTGGACCTTTTTGCCTCACTCACAACAGCTACTTCGGCACTCTCAACTGTCATATTTGAAGTTCAAATATTCAAAGGACTTCTTCATCTATAAATAGCATGTGAAGGCAACATTGAAGAGCAAGAGTTTTACAAGCAATCAAAAGTTTTATCACTTGCAATCACATAGCAATCTAAGCTCTTCTTTTCACTCATACTCCAAAGCTCAATAGAATATAGGATCTAAATATCTTTTGAGTATCTTGAGTGTATTTTATTTATAAGCTATACAAACTAGTTTAGGTTAGTATAAGCTTGAAAGATCCACTTCATATACAAATCATTTGTAAGTTGTAAACTCAAGTCAATTAGAAAGAATTGATAGAGTGGTGGAGTTAAAATCAGTAGGTGATTACTGATTGGTTTCTTAACCTTGGATTAGGTTAAGGGTTTGAAGTTGATTGTAATCTTGCTCTAGATTATTATTATTGGATAATCTCACGCAAGTGGGGACTGGACTAGCCCTTATCATTTGAGGGTGAACCAGGATAAACTCCTTGGTGTTTGATTCTCTCTTTCCTTTATCTTTATTTTAATCAAACACAAATCACACACATCACTTATAACTCAACACACCAGTCTGAGAACGTTTTCTAAGTGGTCTCCTAACTGTGTGATCTTTATTAATCATTTTATCTAACAACTTTTAGTGTTGCAACAAATTTTTTAAAAGGTCACAATTCAAACCCCCCCTTTCTTGTGACATATCTTGTTACTTCAATTGGCATCAGAGCTCTGCCTCTCAAGGTTGAGCATCTAACAAGTGCTAGAGGAAAAGATTTAGGAAGGAAGTAATGGCAAAAGCTGCAAAATTCATTTCTGAAGGAGGATCCTCAAATAGGCCACCTCTATTTGAAGGAGAGGATTACTATTACTGGAAAGACAAGATGGAACTATTTCTAAGATCTCAAGAAAATCACATGTGGTCTGTCATAGAAGATGGAGAACACGTACCATGCATCAAAGACATAAACACTCCAAAGTCTCAAGCTGAATGACTCACTGCAGAAGCTGATAGGGTACTTCTAAATACTAAAGCTAAATTATTTATTAAATGTGCTTTGTGCAGGGAAGAATATGACAGGATTATGGAATGCAAAACTCCTCAAGAAATGTGAAACACTCTCCAAACTCATCATGAAGGAACCAGTCTTATAAGAGAAACAAGAATAGATATTGGCATAAGAAGATTTAAACTGTTTGAAATGCAGGAAGATGAAACTGTGGATCAAATGTATGGAAGATTCACAATCATTATCAATGAGTTAAACTCTCTTGGAAAGAAATACAAATCACATGAGAGAATCAGAAAAATACTGAGATGTCTTCCAAAACATTGGAGACATATAGTTACTGCTATCACAGAATCCAAAAATCTTGCTGAAATGAAGCTAGAAGATTTCATTGGATCTCTAAAAGCCCATGAAGCCACATTACAGGAAGAAAGACCTCAAAAGAAGAAAATGATTGCTCTTGAATCTCAAGTTAAAGTGCAATCAAAGAAAGAAGAAATTCAAGATGATGATATGCTTCAAGATGATAATGAAGAAGAACTAGCCTTTCTAACAAGAAGAATCCAACAATTGATGATGAGAAGAAATCAATTCAAAAGATCATTCACAGCAAGAAGAAATGTCTCCAAATCTGAAATTTGACACGAGTCAGATAAGATGTTATGGCTGCAATCAACTTGGACACTTCAAAAATGACTGTCCAAAACTAAAGCAAAACAAACCACCTTTCAAGAAGTCAATGATGGCAGCATGGGATGATCTAGAAGACTCACCAGAAACACAAGAAGAAGAAGAAGCAAATGTTTGTCTGATGACTAAATCAGGTAAAGAAGAGGTAACACTAGAACCTTGTTCTTCATGCATAAAAACAGAACATCTTTTTTATAACCTTTTATATGACTGTCAAGTTACCACTGAAGAAAACAATAAACTCAAAAATGAGATAACTAAGATAACTCAAGAAAGAGATTTTTATAAAAAGGAAATTGAAACCTTAAAACAAAAACTTTTACAATCTGAAAAATCTGGAAAAATCTTAGATAATAGTTTACAAAAGAAAAATACAAGCCTAAAACAAAATATGACCGTATTAGAAAAAGATCTAAATAAATTTGTAACCTCTACTAAAACATTTGAAAACATTATGGGCTCACAAATGGAAATTTTTGACAAAGCTGGTATAGGTTTCAAAACCCATCAAAAACAAAAATTATATGAGAAATTTTTTGTGCCTATTAAAGAAAAACAAACTAAAAAATAATTTTGCTCCTTCTGTCATAAGCATGGTCATGTTAAATATTATTGTTTCAAAAGAAAAAAACTACATCACAAAAGAGACCATTCTCTGAACGGTCTCCCAAGAAATATAAACAGACAAATGTCTAGAAACACTAACTCTCAAGGACCCAAGTCAGTATGGGTACCAAAAAACTTACTAACCTCAAATGCAGGAATGTCTCCTAACAGTCAAGAGAAAGCCTTGGTACTTGGACAGTGGTTGCTCAAGGCATATGACTGGAGACAGACATAGCTTTCTTTCTTTTGAAAAGAAAGAAGGAGGTCCAGTCACCTTTGGAAACACTGAAAAAGTTAGCATCAAAGGTAAATGAATCATTGGTAAGATTAATTCAGCTAAAATTGAAAATGTTCACTATGTTGAGGGTCTTGAACATAACTTAATCAGCATTAGTCAACTTTGTGACAATGGTCTTGAAGTTATTTTCAAAACTCAAACCTGTGAAATAAAACAAACATCTTCTGGAAAAACACTCTTTTATGGATCAAGAAAGAAAAATGTGTATGTTCTGTACTTAGATGAACTGCCTGCTGAATCATGTTTTGTATCTCTTGAAAAAGACAAATGGATTTGGCACAAAAGAGCAGGACATATAAGCATGAGAACAATGACAAAACTTTCTCAGCTTGATCTAGTTAGAGGGTTACCAAAGATAAGTTTTGACAAAGATAAACTATGTGAAAGTTGTACAAAGAGTAAACAAACCAAAAGTAGTTTCAAACCTAAAGACTTTATTTCAACAAAGAAACCTCTTGAACTACTTCACATTGACCTTTTTGGACCTGTCAAAACTACCAGTCTAGGAGGGAAGAATTATGATTTTGTCATTGTAGATGATTACTCAAGATTCACATGGGTTCTTTTTCTAAAACATAAAGATGAATCTTTTGAATCATTTAAAACTTTATGTAAAAGGATTCAAAATGAAAAAGAAACAAATATCATCTCTGTAAGAAGTGATCATGGTGGAGAATTTGAAAATTATCAATTTGAATCCTTCTTTAATGAAAGTGGCATTTCTCATAATTTTCTTGTCCAAGAACTCCTCAACAAAATGGAGTTGTTGAGAGGAAAAATAGAACCCTATAGGAAATGGCCAGGACAATGATTGATGAATCAAATGTTGAAAAATATTTTTGGGCTGATGCAATTAATACTGCATGCTACATTTTAAACAGATGCACCATAAGAAAGATTTTAAATAAAACTCCTTATGAATTACTGAATGATAAAAAACCAAACATATCCTATTTTCACATCTTTGGATGTTACTGCTACATTTTAAACACCAAAGAAAACTTAGGAAAATTTGATGCTAGATTAGATAAGAGTATATTCCTAGGATATTCTCTAACCTCTAAAGCATATAGAGTTTACAATTTGACATCAAAATCTTTAGAAGAAAGTATGCATGTTAAATTTGATGAGCTTGAAGATCTACCTAGTCAAACTGTAAATGATGAAGAAGAGGAACAACCTCCTGTAAAAGATCAAACTGAAGATCTTTCAATTCCTTCTCAAGAACCTCCTAAGACCTGGAGGACAGTAGGATATCATCCTCAAGAACAGATTATAGGAGATACCACAAATGGAGTAAGAACCAGAAGGTCTTTTCAAGCTACAGAAAATAATCTAGCAGTGATCTCTCAAATTGAACCAAAGACAATTGATGAAGCAATCATAGATGAATCATGGATTGATGCCATGAAAGAAGAATTGTTACAATTTGAGAAAAATGAAGTCTGGAAGTTGGTGCCATATCCACAAGATCATTCCATCATTGGTACCAGATGGGTCTTCAGAAATAAACTTGATGAAAATGGTAAGGTGATAAGAAACAAGGCTAGACTTATTGCACAAGGCTACAATCAACAAGAAGGAATAGACTATGATGAAACTTTTGCACCTGTAGCAAGGTTAGAATCAATTAAAATTTTACTTGCATATGCATCCCATAAATGTTTTAAGCTTTTTCAAATGGATGTCAAGAGTGCATTTTTAAATGGTTTCCTAAATGATGAAGTTTATGTACGTCAACCCCCTGGTTTCAAAGATGAACATAAACCAAATCATTTTTTAAAAAAAACCAAAGCTCTCTATGGACTTAAGCAAGCACCTAGAGCTTGGTATGAAAGATTAAGCACATTTTTACTTGAAAATGGTTTTTCTAGACGAAAAATTGATACCACCCTTTTTAGAAAAACTAATAATGAAGATCTATTAATAGTTCAAGTATATGTTGATGACATCATATTTGGTGCTACAAATGAAAAAATGTGTGAGGATTTTTCAAGCCTTATGCAAAGTGAATTTGAAATGAGTATGATGGGAGATCTCAGATTCTTTCTTGGCTTGCAAATCAAGCAACAAGAAAACAGAATCTTCATTAGTCAAGAAAAATATATTAAAGATCTCCTCAAAAAATATAAGATGAATGAAGCAAAAATCATGACTACTCCCATGCATCCTTCAACAAATTTGGACAAAGATGAAAATGGCAAACATGTATCTGAAAAGGAATATAGAGGGATGATTGGATCACTTCTATATTTAACTGCTAGTAGACCAGACATTGTTTTCTCAGTTGGTATATGTGCTAGATTTCAAACCTCTCCAAGAGAATCACACCTTACTGCAGTTAAAAGAATATTCAGATACTTGGTGGGAACCTCTGATGTTGGTCTCTGGTACAAAAAGGGATCCAATTTTGATTTGAAAGCATACTGTGATGCTGACTATGCTGGAGATAAGATAGAAAGAAAAAGCACAAGTGGAGCATGTCAATTTCTTGGTGAAGCTCTTGTTAGTTGGTGTTGTAGAAAGCAAAACACCATAGCACTATCAACAACTAAAGCATAATATGTATCAGCTGCAAATTGTTGCTCTCATGTGATATGGATCAAAAACCAACTTGAAGATTTTTCATTAAGGTACACAAACATCAAAATTCTCTGTGATAATACTAGTGCTATAAATTTGTCAAAGAACCCCATTCGACATTCTAGATCAAAACACATCGAAATTAAGCATCATTTCATACGTGATCATGTTTGCAAAAAGGATGTTGAATTAGTGTTTGTGGATACTGAGTATCAATTAGCTGATATTTTCACAAAACCATTAGTTAAAGATAGATTTAATTTCATTAAAGAAAATTTAAAAACTATTAAAAATCCCAACTAATCATTGTTGATCAAAATCTAAAATTCTGGAGACCGTTGAAAGAACGTTCTCTCAATAATAAGCATAACCCTTTTTATGTGATAAAATATGTTGTTTTATTAATTAAAACTGAAATTCCTGGCACGCGTGTTACGATGCTAAGCACGATGCTATAGCTTCTTGGTCCTCAAAACGTGATGCTACACACGATGCTATAGCATCCTGCTGCGCTGATAACTTAATATAAATAAACCAAATAACAGAAAGCAAGTAAAAGACACTTGGTGTTTGTTAACCCAGTTCGGCGCTCAAAGCAAGCCCTAGTCTGGGGGATACCAATCCAGGAAGATGTCCAATAAGCAATAGCCCTAGACTGATGACACTAACTCTCAAGTTATGCCCTTTCCATCTAGCAACTCCCCTATTGTCTATAACCTAGGGTCCTAGCCTAGATCTGAGATATACCTGATCTCACTTCCTTGCAACCTTACAAACAGCAAGGATTTTTAACACACACAAGAAAAGATTTTGGAGACACACTCCTAAAAACTAACACTCGTACCTAAAGGCTTAGAGTGCACACAACACACATAACCCTAACTCCGTACTTCAAAGCTTAGGAGAGGATCACACGTTACAACTCAATAGAAACACGTCCTTAGCTTGTATCAAGGTGACACAAGGAAGGCTCACAAATAACACACGCAAAACCTAAGCACTAGACTCAATAACAACGGCGTGAACAACAACTTCAAATTAGGTTTTGCACTGCACATATATACTCCAGCAAAGTCCTTGATCCTGAAACAATTAAGACCTTGATTCTTCTTGACTCAAGTCTTTGACCACATTAATTAAAAAGGATTCTTTCCTAAAATAGTCTTCAAGGATATTCTTCATTAATTATTCAAGTCAAGGATCTGAAGTAATAAATGATGATCCTCAATAAAGTCCAAACACAAACGCGTCATGCAGGATTCATGAAAGAGAAAACATGAATCATTCCATAAATAGAACGCGCGCCTTCAGAGTCCATGATGTCGAACACGATGTTGTAGCATCTTGCATAGCATCCTGGTTACCAAAAATGCAGCCAATACGAAGGACTCAACAAACTCCCCCTTTGGCAAATTTTTGGCTAAAACAAATAAAGACCATACAGGGACTTAAATAGATACTTCAACTACATATCTTTTTCTCAACATAAACACACAAGCATAAAGACCTGTAGAGACTATTCTTCAAAGTAGATTCCATACTACATCTCCATGGAGATCAACAGACAAGAATATATGTGTATCTTTTAAGAACATCAGAGAGGCATGCAACAGCGGAACATAAAAACAACTTAGCCTTAGATGGTCAGAACAATCAAAAGTAACAGGATGCTGTAGGGAATGCTACAACATTTCATACTACATCTCCCCCTGCACATATGCATAGGATGTTGGAGCATCTTATCCAACATCTCCCCCTGCAGATCACATCACATTTTTCTAGGGTGCTCATGCTCACATATCAGACATCAGATCACACAAGTCCACACAAATACATACTACACTCAATATCAATACCATATATTATACTCCCCCTTTTTGCCACAAATTTGACAAATTTAGCAGTACAGACAGATGAGGTTCAGGAGCTTATTACAAAACAGGAATTAGGGGTGTCAGAGTCTCAGCCCATTAATCAGAACAGTAACAAAAACATCAAAATATCAAAAGAAAGAGAACAAAAGTAACAAAAAGTAGCTAATCAGCCCCACAAGCAGACAGTCTTCACTCAGAAGTGCTGGAATCAGTCACCTCCAGCTCCTCTGTGTCACCACCAGCATCTTCATTCTCTTCTGCATCAGATGCTGCAGCATCCTGCTCAGCATCATTACCAACTGCAGTACCAGAACTAGGACCTGCTTCCTCAGCTTCTTCTTTCTTCAGGGCAGATATAACAAGCTCAAGCCCTTTCTTTTGCTCATCCAGAGCTTGCACAGTTGCTTCCAAAGAGGCAATCATTTCCTTCCTACTCAGAGTTGGAGGAGGATCGTGCCTAGGTACAAACTTCTTAATCATGGGCCCTGCTATATCTGCAGCATGGGTCCCTTCAAACAGCCTAAAATGTAGAGACAGAGGTGGTTCTCTTTTGAGAGGTTCATCAGTAGCTTTCAGAATACCAGGGTGTTGATCAAGAATAATTCCACAGATGAGACTAGGAAAAGCTATAGGCATCTTGATTGCCCAAGACTTGCCATGAGCCATGGTTTGCTCAAAAATGTAAGCTCCATAATCAGCAACAGTGCCAGTACCAATAGAGTATATGAATCTAGCTAGACCATTGGCAATATGAGATGTATGGGTTGTAGGAACCCAGTTCAAAGACCCTATTCTGTTCAGAACCGCATACTTCACAGATAGCATACAAGAGGGTACTTTACCTTTAGATGGCCACACCTTGACCTGATTGGCTGTGATGGTTCTGCACACTTCATTGTTGGTAACATCAATAGCAGTGTAATCCTCTTCTTGCCTACCCAGATATTTGTTGATGATTTTTGGGGAGAACTCCACACACTTGTTTCTAACCCAGACCTTTTGATATTCAGTGCTGAGAGGATTGTCACAGTCCTCAGCAATGTTGACCACAAACTCCTTTACAAGCTTGGCATAGCAGGTGCTCATGCCACTGACAGTTCTCATCAGCCCAGCATCTTCCAACAGTTCAACTACCTCCTTCCAAGCCAAAGTCTCATCAGACAACTCTCTTTCCAGCCCTATCCTTCTTGCAAACACAAATTTCCACTTCTTGGCACTGTCCACAAAGTGGAAGGAAACATCATCTATGGGGACATCAGGAACATTGGTTGGCACGAGTTTTCTGCCAACTCTCTTCTGAGATGCTGTGATGCTAGGAGCATCATGTTCAGCATCATCATCATCAGACACATCAGTAATAACCTTCTTCCTTTTCAAGGACCTTTTCTGAGGAGAAGGTGTAATGATAGGAGCATCATGCTCAGCTTCATACTCAGAGTCACTCACATTCTTTCTTTTAGAAGCCTTCTTCTTTGGTTGAACAGGAATCTCAACCTTGCTAGAGCTTCTACTGGGCCCCACAAGTTTCTTCTTAGGTGACTTTGTGGCCACACCCTTTTTCTTCTTCACAGACTTAGGTGTCTCCTTTACCACCTCAGTTTCTTTACCTTTTCTTTCCCTGAGACGCCTACCAATGCCAGTCTTGCCTGCAAGAGAAGACCCAACAGACTTGATCACAACCACTTCTTCTTCCTCACTTGCTTCCACATTAGCAGTATTCAGATCTGCACCTTGGTCAGGCTCAGCATCAGATGCCAAAGCATCTTCAACAACATCCTTGTCAGCTTCTTCTTGTACCTGAGATGCTGAAGCATCAGGAGCAGCATCCTCTTGAGAGATGCTATTAGCCAAGGATTGTAGCACATCACCAACAATATGGTCTTCCTCATTGAGTTCATCTTCTTGTGGAACGTTAGGAGCAGGGGATTGTGTCTTCTCAGTTTCCAACTCAGTTTCCCCCTTTTCAGCATTAGGGATTTGAACAGTATCAGGCTCAATCTGCTCACTACGAGTGGGTGCTGTAACAACAGATGGAACAACCAACTCCTCAGAGCCCTGATTGGCCAAAAGAAAAGCTTGCATGTCGAAATCGGAGTTGTAACGAGATTTGGATTTCTTCACCCTTGGTTTCTTACTCCCCGTGGATTTGCCTTTCTTCGATGACTTGGGTTTAGAGGAAGAGCTTTTGTTAAGGGCAGAGGCAACAGAAGGATGAATGGTGGTGAGGGGAACAGCATTGGTGATGAAATCGGGCTGTTGATCATGGGGTGGAGATTGTGCAGGAGAGGCGACGGTGGGAGAGTTAACAAGGGAAGACATTGTGACGGCAAGAATGAGAAAGTAGGATTGGGAGTGAGAGAGTTGTGTGGGTTGAATGGAGAGATTTGATGGAGAGGTGGAGAAGTTATAGTGTAGAGTGAAATAAAAAGGGAAAGAATCAAAGGTTAAAGATTTGAAACAAAAATAACCAACTAGGTGTAGTGGCGTGTTTAAGGAGGAAATTAGGCCATGATTGCCTTGATTAACGTGCAGCCTCTGAAGAAGGCAAATAACTGCTGCACGCGCCACTAACGGTAACTGCTATAACTCCTCATGGAGGCAAATTCCTAACTTGCCCCTCAGCTTCTCAAACTGCACAGCATCAAGAGCTTTTGTAAAAATGTCTGCCACTTGCTCTTTTGTGCCAACATGCTCCAAAGTAACAATTTTGCTCTCAACAAGATCTCTTATGAAGTGATGGCGAATATCAATATGTTTAGTCTTGCTATGTTGAACAGGATTTTTTGAGATGTTTATAGCACTCATGTTGTCACAATACAATGTCATAGCATCTTGTACAACATCATACTCAGTCAGCATCTGCTTCATCCAAACAAGTTGTGAGCAACTGCTACCAGCAGCTATGTACTCAGCCTCTGCTGTAGATAAGGCCACACAGTTTTGCTTCTTACTAAACCAAGAAATTAGGTTATTTCCTAAGAAGAAACAACCACCTGAAGTGCTTTTTCTGTCATCAGCACTCCCAGCCCAATCAGCATCACAAAACCCAAAAAGCTTAGAATCTTCAGAGTGAGAGTACATTATTCCATATTCACTAGTTCCATTCACATACTTCACAATTCTTTTGACTTGAGTCAAATGGCTCACCTTAGGATCAGATTGATATCTGGCACAAACCCCAACAGCATAGGTGATATCAGGCCTACTTGCAGTCAAGTATAGCAGGCTTCCAATCATGCTTCTATATAAGCTTTGATCTACGCTTATTCCTTTTTCATCTTTAGTGAGCTTCAGATGAGTTGGTGCTGGTGTTCTCTTGGATGTGGCACTTTCCATACCAAACTTTTTGACAATATTTCTTGTATACTTACTCTGAGAGATAAATATAGTATCATCCATTTGCTTGATTTGCAGCCCAAGAAAATATGTCAATTCCCCAACAAGACTCATTTCGAACTCTGATTGCATCTGCTTGACAAAATGCTGTACCATCTTGTCTGACATCCCACCAAAAACAATATCATCAACATAAATTTGAGCTATGATGAATTCACCTTTTTCTTGCTTAACAAACAAAGTTTTGTCTGAGGCTCCCTTCCTGTAGCCTTGATCTTCTAAGAACTGAGTTAATCTTTCATACCAAGCCCTGGGTGCTTGCTTCAAACCATACAAAGCTTTCTTCAATTTGTAGACATGGTTTGGATGCTCAGGATCAACAAAGCCTTTTGGTTGTTCAACATACACTTCTTCCTGTAGGTACCCATTCAGAAAGGCACTTTTTACATCCATTTGGTAGAGCTTGAACTTGAGGATGCAAGCAACTCCCAAGAGAAGTCTGATGGATTCTAACCTTGCCACAGGTGCAAAGGTTTCTTCAAAGTCTAATCCCTCAACTTGAGTATATCCTTGTGCTACAAGCCTTGCTTTGTTCCTGGTGACAATCCCATTTTCATCTGATTTGTTCTTATACACCCACTTGGTACCAATCACATTCACATCTTTTGGTCTTGGGACCAAATCCCACACTTCACTTCTTTTGAACTGATTCAACTCTTCCTGCATAGCCTCTATCCATGCACTATCAGATAAAGCTTCCTTGACATTTCTGGGTTCAAATAGTGACACAAAACAAGAGTTTGAAACCACATCATTTGTCCTTCTAGTGGTTATCCCTTGTTCTGGGTTGCCTATGATCAACTCTGTGGGATGGTTCTTCTGTACACGTACTGAAGGTCCTTTCTTTTGAGCTTGATCTCCAGAATCTGTGGCATTAATCTCTTCTTCAATCTCTTCATCAGACTGACCTTCAACTGGATGTTCAGATGCTGTAGCATCTTGTTCAGCATCATGTACAACAGGAGTACCCTGGTATTTATCAACAGTTTCTTCCAGAGTAGAGTCTTGGATTACAACATTTATGGATTCCATCATTACCTGAGTCTTGGAATTAAATACTCTGTAGGCTCTGCTGTTTGGAGAATATCCTAGAAAAATCCCTTCATGGCTCTTTGGATCAAGTTTCCTCCTAGGTTCTCTATCAGCCAGAATGTAACACTTGCTTCCAAATACATGGAAATGTTTTACAGTTGGTTTCCTATCTTTCCATAGTTCATACAGAGTAGATGTGGTACCTTTTCTCAAAGTGACCCTGTTGTGAATGTAGCAGGCAGTGTTCATAGCTTCAGCCCAAAAATAGTAGGGGACATTCTTGGCATGAAGCATGACTCTTGCTGACTCTTGAATAGTTCTGTTCTTCCTTTCAACTATCCCATTTTGCTGTGGAGTGATAGCTGATGAGTACTCGTGTTTGATTCCTTCAGAGGCGCAGAATTCATCAAACCTAGAGTTCTCAAACTCCTTTCCATGGTCTGTCCTGATCTTTACCACACTACTTGCCTTTTCCCTTTGAACTTGCAGACATAGCTCCTTGAATGCTTCAAAGGTATCTGATTTTTCCCTTATGAAATCTATCCAGGTATACCTTGAGTAATCATCTACCATAACAAATGCATACCTTTTTCCTCCAAGACTTTCAACTTGCATGGGACCCATGAGATCCATGTGAAGTAGCTCAAGAACCTTGGTGGTTGTATGATGCTCTAGCATTGGATGTGACATCCTGACTTGCTTACCAATCTGACACTCTCCACACTTGTTCCCTTCTGTGATCTTCAGTTTGGGCAAGCCTCTAATGGCTTCTGATGTAATAACTTTCTTCATCCCCTTTAAGTGTAGATGGCCTAATCTCTGGTGCCACAGTCTCACTTCATCTGTAGTTGTACTGAGACAGGTGGTGTTCAGATCTTCCTCATGAGGTATCCAGAGGTAGCAATTATCCTTGGACCTGGTTCCTTTCATCAACAATTGATTCTCTTCATTGTTCACAGTACACTCAGTCTTGGTGAAATTAACCTTCAACCCTTGGTCACACAATTGACTGATACTTATTAGGTTTGCTGTGAGTCCCTTTACTAACAGAACATTCTCCAAATTAGGCAGTCCATGTTTCACTAAATCTCCAATTCCAAGAATTTCTCCCTTAGCACCATCTCCAAAGGTAACAAAACTGGTTTTGTATGGCTTTAGGTTTCTGAGAAACTTTTCTTCACCAGTCATGTGCCTGGAGCACCCACTGTCAAAATACCAATCTTCCTTTGATGATGCTCTCAAGGAGGTATGTGCAATCAAACCTACATTTTCTGTCTTAGGCCTCCACTCCTTATTCACAGGGACTTCTTGTTTCACATCTTCCTTTGTTTCATTAGCTTCAGGTTGCTGAACTGGGTAACCATGAAGTCTGTAGCAAAATGGCCTGATGTGACCTCTTCTTCCACAGTAATGACAAACCCACCTTCTGTAAGTTCTTTGGATTTTGGGCCTTTGATGACCTTTTGGGTTGGATTCCAAAGCAAACTTGGGAACAGGATAGGTTTTGGAATGCTGTGCAGGATGCTTTAGCATCGTGGCACCAGTGCAAGGGTCAAAGACATCTTCAGCAGATTTAAATTTTGTCTCAAGATTCTGTTGATATTTGTTCAAATGAGAGTAATTGTAACCTACTGCTTTAGCCTTACCATTTGGTAAACCTTCAAGAATTTCCTCTAGAATATTTGTTCCAGAGCTTAATTGACCCACACGTTTCTTCAAGTCCTCCATTTGAGCATTTGCAAGGGCAGCTTCTTCTTGAGCTTCAGAGGCCTTCTCAGTTTGAGCCTTTACTTCTGATTGAAGCAAATTGATTGTCTTTTTCTGCTTCTCAAGAATTCTACACATTTCTTCAAATCTTGACAGTAGCTCCTTGTAAGTGCTTGCCAGTTCTTCATAGGCCACATCTCCTTCTTCCTCAGTATCACTGTCTGGAGTACAAATTCCAGTTAGTGCAGTTACATGCTTAGCTGATTCATGCTCATCTTCTGAATCTTCATCTGACCAAGAAACATTCAAACCCTTTTTCTGTCTTTTCTGATAGGTTCCACATTCTGTTCTTATGTGACCATACCCTTCACACTCATGGCATTGAACACCCTTGCTTTGGCTGTTCTTTTCTTCAGGTTTGAATTTCTTGAAATTGTTCTGTTGTTTGTTGATGTCGGGTCGGATGCCAGGAGCATTCTGACGATTTCTGCGATCAACTCTCTTCAGTACTTTGTTGAATTGTCTGCCAAGCATGGCTATAGCATCAGCAATGCTTTCTTCTTCCTCATCTTCATCTTGATCATTGTTATCATCAGCATTAGAGACAAATGCAATGCTCTTGGTCTTCTTCTCACCACGCTCATCAAGAACAGTCTCAAAGGTTTGAAGTGAGCCAACCAATTCATCCATCTTCATAGTTGAAATGTCATGTGCTTCCTCAATGGCTGTCACCTTCATGTCAAATCTCTTGGGAAGAGATCTGAGTAGTTTTCTTGACAATTTCTCATCAGATACTTTTTCTCCCAAGGCTTCAAAAGAGTTTGCAATATCCAAGAGTGTCATATGAAAATCTTGAATGCTCTCATCATCTTTCATCTTGAGAGTTTCAAACCTAGATGTGAGATGTTGAATTTTGGATTGCTTTACCTTTGTGGTACCTTCATAGCAAGTCTTCAATATCTCCCATGCTTCCTTAGCTGACACACAGTTCTTGATCAACTTGAAAACATTTGCATCAACCCCATTGAATAAAGCATAAATGGCTTTGTTATTGTAAAGAGCTGCAGCCTCTTCCTCTGTAGTCCACTCAACCTCTGGTTTCTTCACTCCTGTTGAGGTTCCTTCCTTGCTAGCAACAGTGGGATGTTCCCATCCAGTCAAAACAGCTTTCCAAACTTTGCTATCAATGGATCTTAAAAATGCGGTCATTTTGGATTTCCAGTGATCATAGTTGTTTGATCCATTGAGCAATGGTGGTCTATTCATGTATCCTCCTTCCTTCTCCATAATGCCAGAAATATTAGGTCCTGGATCTCACCCTAGAAACAGGCAGGGTGCCTGCTCTGATGCCAATTGAAATTCCTGGCACGCGTGTTACGATGCTAAGCACGATGCTATAGCTTCTTGGTCCTCAAAACGTGATGCTACACACGATGCTATAGCATCCTGCTGCGCTGATAACTTAATATAAATAAACCAAATAACAGAAAGCAAGTAAAAGACACTTGGTGTTTGTTAACCCAGTTCGGCGCTCAAAGCAAGCCCTAGTCTGGGGGATACCAATCCAGGAAGATGTCCAATAAGCAATAGCCCTAGACTGATGACACTAACTCTCAAGTTATGCCCTTTCCATCTAGCAACTCCCCTATTGTCTATAACCTAGGGTCCTAGCCTAGATCTGAGATATACCTGATCTCACTTCCTTGCAACCTTACAAACAGCAAGGATTTTTAACACACACAAGAAAAGATTTTGGAGACACACTCCTAAAAACTAACACTCGTACCTAAAGGCTTAGAGTGCACACAACACACATAACCCTAACTCCGTACTTCAAAGCTTAGGAGAGGATCACACGTTACAACTCAATAGAAACACGTCCTTAGCTTGTATCAAGGTGACACAAGGAAGGCTCACAAATAACACACGCAAAACCTAAGCACTAGACTCAATAACAACGGCGTGAACAACAACTTCAAATTAGGTTTTGCACTGCACATATATACTCCAGCAAAGTCCTTGATCCTGAAACAATTAAGACCTTGATTCTTCTTGACTCAAGTCTTTGACCACATTAATTAAAAAGGATTCTTTCCTAAAATAGTCTTCAAGGATATTCTTCATTAATTATTCAAGTCAAGGATCTGAAGTAATAAATAATGATCCTCAATAAAGTCCAAACACAAACGCGTCATGCAGGATTCATGAAAGAGAAAACATGAATCATTCCATAAATAGAACGCGCGCCTTCAGAGTCCATGATGTCGAACACGATGTTGTAGCATCTTGCATAGCATCCTGGTTACCAAAAATGCAGCCAATACGAAGGACTCAACAAAAACAAAAAAAAAATCTGAAAACTCTTCCTCTCCCAAGAATCACCTTTGTTGACAAATCTCTCTCTCTCACCTCATAATTATAAATTATTTCTTTTTGTTTTCCCAAGTACATCTAAAATAGTTGTATGAGTACTAACCTACATCTAACATATCCCAAGTCTTTCTTATTCTCCATACACTCTCTCAAATCACTCTCTTTTATTTATCCAATACAGCACTCCATTTACTCTTCACCTTACCCAATATCATTTTCTCTCTCTCTCTCTCTCTCTCTCTCTCTCTCTCTCTCTTAAAAAAAATCTCTTCCTCTTCACTGTTCACAGAAAACCTCTTTCCCTTTCCACTATTCACCCTTAGTCTTCTTCTCATGTCTCACGAAAAATGGCAAGAACATAAATGCTTGGAATCAAGTACAGAAGAGAAACCTCATCATCATCATCATCATCCACTCGTTCTTCTTCACCACCATCTGCTACTTCACCTCCAAATTCCTCAGGTAAACAAACCTCCTCCAACTCCTCTTACAAATTGCTCTCTGACCATTATAACGAGTTTGAAACACAACCTCGTGCTCTAAGTGTTCAATTTCCTGAACACGCAAACCAAACTCCAGTCAAAACTCTTGAGATTAGCCAAATCTACATTGGAACCGTTCCAATCCCTATTAACATTGTTCCTACTGTTCCTGTAACTGTTTCTCACAATATTGAACCTATTCAATGTTCTCAAACCAACATTAACACCACAATCACTCTTGAAAATGTAACTGCTACACCACCACCTTCCCTAACCAAGATAGTTACCAAAACTGCCTCTGTCTCCCATAAAGCCAAAAAGGTGAAATCCTTTGATTCCTCCAAAATTCGTAGATCAAATAGAATTGCCTCTGGTGGAGGAAGAAAACCTGCTATTGACACAAATGTGTATGAAATTTCTAACAATGATCTTGAGGGAGAAAACTCAGACTCACCAAAATTTGCTCCAATTTCTACCTATTCTAGAAAAAGATCATCCTCTAAACCTAAGCCAATATCCTCCAAGAAACCCAAAACCTCTGAGAGTGATGATATCCCTATCAAACAACTCAACAAGTCCAACCCTCTGATTCTTGAAACTCATTTGGAAAGTTTTGAGAAATTTGCTAAAAACAAACCTGTACTTCCTGGTAGAGTTTATAATTTTGATGAACTCATAAACACAAGTCATGACCTAACCAAATACACTAATCCTCTTGGTTGGACTCATCTTTTCACCATGAGAGAAACTCATTATCCCTCTCTGATTAAAGCTTTTTACTTCAATGCTTCAATATCCTCAGAGAGAAATCAAATTGCCTCTGAGATTAAGGGCAAAAAGATTAGGATCACAGAAGAGTTGCTTGGAGAACTCTTAAATCTTACCACTGAAGGAAACAAGGTCTATGGATCTTCTTGGTTTGGTCTGATGGTCATAGAAAAGAGTAACCTCATGAGTGACCTATTTGAACCTGGCACTGACTTCTCAAAACCACCATCCTCCTCTAATCTAAAACATGAATTCAAAATGCTTCACAACATGTGCCTTCACTCCATCTTTCCCAGAAAAGGAAGCAAGGACAAAGTGACAGAAAATGATATGATGATGATCTATCATATGTCAAAAGGGATCAAGCTGAACCTACCTTATGTCTTAATCCAACACATGATCTACACCATTGAAAATGGAACTAGGAAAGTCACTCTGCCTTATGGGATGTTTCTAACTAAAGTGTTCAAACACTTTAAAGTTGACTTTGCTGGAGAACAAGGATTGAACTCTTCAACCACTTTTTCCTTGAAAAATATTGGAAGAATGAAGCATCCAATTGACTTTGAAGATCATACAATTGATGAACAAGGAACAAAGAGGAAAAGAGAAGCTTTTGAGGATCAAGAAGTTTTTGTGGACAACCTGGAGCTTCTAGTTGAAGTGGTAACCACAACAAGAGACCATTCAGAGACCATTCTCCCTGCCTCTGCAACAAATGCTAAAGGCAAATAAATTCTTGATAAAGGTAATCCAGTTCCTTCTCAAAACCCTTCTGTTTCCTTAGAGTTTGATCAAGCTTTAGGTTCAAACCTAGATAACTCTTTAAACAAATTCACAAATGTTTTATTTGATGGTCTGTCAACTTCTGTTAACACCACCATGTTTCCCCAGCTAACAACCTCACCACAATCTGCCTTTGAATCCTTCCAAAGCTCTGAGTTTTTAAGATCTTTGATCAGTTCTCCTCTTCCCAGTTTTCCTAAAATGCCACAACCAATTTTCACTGATGCAGGCACATCACTACCCTCTTTCCCTCAGAATTTTGCATCCTTTAGTTCTTTTTGTACCAACTCTCCATCAATTGATCCTATTGCTTCTCACTGTTATGAGAACATCTCACTTCATGATATAAGGCCTCCCAAGAGGTCTAAGGTTGAGAAAGATGTTTCTAGGACTAGGAAGGACATGACAAAGTTGTTTGAAACAATGAGCATTCAGAATACCATGCTGTCCTATATGATGAAAGAACATGAGATTTTCAGAACTTGGCTAGTTGAATAATTTTGCCCAGCTATGCGTGTCAATCCACCACCATTCAATCCTGCTCCACCAGCCCAGGAATTGCCCAAGTTTAACTCCTCCACAAGCTCAGATGACTCCTCTCATATTATTCCACAGTAGCTGAGTATGATACCTCCCCAAGTACCTTTTTGCTGATGACAAAAGGGGGAGAGATTCTGAAGATTTTAGGGGGAGGAGGAGAAGAAAAATGAAGAATTTTTTTTTTTTTTTTCTGTTTGTTGTCTGTTCTGTTATGAATAATATGTTTTAATTCTGCCTTGTGTTCAGAACTTTTAAGATAGGATTAGAAGTTACACAATACTTCTTCTACTATGTTGTTTTTTAATTCTGAACTTTTGAATGAATGAAAAATGTTTTAAGTATCTTTAACTTGTTATGATCAAATTAAATGCATGCTTAGGAATTACATATCTTCTCTTGATATAATGAATCATATCAAAAATTTAAAACTTTGAATCAATCATACTCTGATACTTCTATTTTGATTCAAAATCCTATGCCTTTAATTCTAACTAAATTTGCATATGCACAATTTCATAATTTGATATAGAATGCAAAATTTGAGGGGGAGTTCTTTGATTAAATCATTAAGTATTATTACTCATTTTTATTTAATCAGAATCACAATCTAAAATCTAATTAAGTTTTTGTCATCATCAAAAAGTGGGAGATTGTTGAGACAAAATATATTTTGATGTTTTAAAGATGACAAATAATCTTAATTAAATTTTAATTAGATTCTGATCATCTTGTGATCTAACAAGTGTTTTTGGGTGAATTAGTATAAGACAGACACAAGGAATTAAAATCATTATATTTTAATTACAAGATAAAGAATTTTCAAGTTATGTCTGGAGAATGATCTCAGAAAGGTCTCCAGGATACATACATCATTGAATAAGCACTTAATTAAGTCAACGTGATACAAGACAATAAATAACTTTTTATATGAGTTATTTATAGTATCACAACAGTTTGGAATAAGTCATTTAAGGCAAGGAATCATTTTTGAGTTATGAACCTTCTTCATGGAGCAAAGTTAAGAACATCAATGTCACATATAATTGTAAAGGCTTTATGTTCTCCAAAGATATCATTAGAAGATTTAATTTAGACCAATGAGAGTTAGACAACATGTTGTACCGGTTTGAGAAGAAGATTTGAATTTAATCATAGTACAAACACTTGTCAAAATGTGAAGGAATAAATATCATCACCTTACTATTCACACGTCCTTGCAAGGACACATGAATAGTGGCTACTCTACAAGGTTATTTACTGTTCTACAACTGTCATACAGCTTACAGCAACTTATCAAACAAATTGGGATTACTCTCTCATGAAGAAACTATGATCTCCATCATCCAGGAGAATGGTCTCCCAGATTTTGTTCATATAAGCTTCATTATTATCCAAAACAGTACCTATCTATTTCCACACATGGGCTATTACTTAACAACGTATATATGATCGATTACAACCCATTACAATTGTCAAGAACGGATAAATCTGACATCCTCTCAATGGCATATTTTAGAGACCATCAGAAGAATGTTCTTCAGAACTACTTGAAAGTACAAAATCTGACTGGACCTTTTTGACTCACTCACAACGGCTACTTTGGCACTCTCAACTGTCATATTTGAAGTTCAAATATTCAAAGGACTTCTTCATCTATAAATAGCATGTGAAGGCAACATTGAAGAGCAAGAGTTTTACAAGCAATCAAAAGTTTTATCACTTGCAATCACAAAGCAATCTAAGCTCTTCTTTTCACTCATACTCCAAAGCTCAATAGAATATAGGATCTAAATATCTTTTGAGTATCTTGAGTGTATTTTATTTATAAGCTATACAAACTAGTTTAGGTTAGTATAAGCTTGAAAGATCCACTTCATATACAAATCATATGTAAGTTGTAAATTCAAGTCAATTAGAAAGAATTGATTGAGTGGTGGAGTTAAAATCAGTAGGTGATTACTGATTGGTTTCTTAACCTTGGATTATGTTAAGGGTTTGAAGTTGATTGCAATCATGGTCTAGATTATTATTGGATAATCTCACGCAAGTGGGGACTGGACTAGCCCTTATCATTTGAGGGTGAACCAGGATAAAATCCTTGGTGTTTGATTCTCTCTTTCCTTTATCTTTATTTTAATCAAACACAAATCACACACATCACTTATAACTCAACACACCAGTCTGAGAACGTTCTCTAAGTGGTCTCCTAACTGTATGATCTTTACTAATCATTTTATCTAACAACTTTTAGTGTTGCAGCAAGAAACTTTTAGCGCGAGAAACTCGTAGGTAGAGGATGAGTAGAATTTGGGCACGCGAGAAACTTCTAAGTAGCGAATGAGTAAAAATAGGGCGCGCGAGAAACTTGTGAGAGTAACGGATGATTAAAATTAGGGCACCCAAGAATTATTAATCCTATATATTTATGTATAATATAAATATATGTTTTTTTGTCAAATTTTTGCTAGAAAACAATTTATTTTTTTAAAAAAATGAAAAACCGGGCCGGCCCGAAAGCCCGACGGCCCGTACCGGGCCGGACTCGGCTCTATTTTATGGCCCATTTTTCATCCGGGTTTTTTTTGGCCCGGCCCGACGAAGCCCGAAGCCCGACTGGCCCGGCCCTAAACGGGTCGGGCCGCCCGTTTTGACAGCTCTAATTCAAACCCCCTAACTTGTGACATATCTTGTTACTTCATCTTCTTGAACAACATTCACAAGCATCAGATTCTAAATCCTTCAAAATCCATAACCTACGTTCAGGTTTGCTATCTTCAGGTTTGCTTCCTTCAGGTTCATGTTCGCTTTCTTCAGGTTTGCTTTCTTCAGGTTTCAACACCATTGTAAATGGTCTAAAGGATTAATATACCAATTTTGTTCCAACACTATTTTCCTCATCCACCAAAAGATGGGTGATTTTGAGGCCAATTTTCGACCCAAAATCACCCCCTCTAAATCGTTTTTCTTTCTTTTTAGTCAAACTTATAAAGTGATTTTTACATATATTTAGTTTATTTTTTCTTCGTGGTTTTGTCACCATCTTAGTGCGACTTTGTGTTGGTCGTCTTATTTTGTTTTTCCCGTCTCGGTGCGGTGTTTGTTCGGTTCAAATTGAAAGATTATATTCGGTTTAGTGCATATTCAATAAATAATTTTGATGTCATAAATGTTGCAGAATCGAAGAATTGAGTATTTCGAGCACTTAAATTTCATCATATTTGTAGACATTGTTACATGTGTAGATATTTTGCCGTTTTATGTTATTAATGTGGGTGCTTTGAGTTTGTTTGCAAATTCATCCTAATCAATTTTTAACCATTTTGAATTTGTATTATTTGATGTATTCTATCAATTTAAATGAATGAATATTATTTTAGTAAAAAAAACCTATAACTTATAACTTATAAAGGTAATTTAATAAAAATATTATTTTCCGACAACATCATTACATTTACTAATGTGTGAAAAAGCATTAAACAACAAATATTTTAAGACGAATGAATAATCGCTATTTTTGTATTAGAATTTTGATTGCCTTCATTTATGTCTTTTTTGAGAATGGATCCTCTCAATTTATTTTTCCTCAATTTTCACATCTCAATCATCAATCAACTTTTTCTCATTTCTTTTGAATTTAAATATTGCTCTATATTTCTAATCTAATGGTCTAAACATCCATTTTATTTTCTCAATTTTTTTTTTCAACTTGAGAGAATCCATTCTCGTCTTTTTTCATCCATTCTCTTTATTTTTATCCAATTTGGCCAATTTGGGTGTGTGATTAGTAATTATAATCAATTAGAGGAGACTTCAATGATAAGCTTCCGAATCTCAACTCTCGGAAAGTGATAAAGGCAAAATTATCGGCGCGTCACGCGGCATTCATAGATGCACTCTCTTTTTACAGGACTAAACCAAATGAATGGTTCATAGGTCCACTTGGAGTCACATGTAACACCGACAGACAACGCCAGCTACAAACAATTATAATTACACCGCCACTGTTTTTCAATTTTATCCTCTACTTTCCATCTTTCTCTACACCCCATCATCCTCTCATAACTAACCTTTGATTTTTCTAAAACCATATCACAATTGCACAATTATAGTTGTATTTTGTTTGGTTTTGAATTTTTTTTAATACATTTTGAAATATTTCTTTGTAGTAATAGGTCATTTAGTAGCTAAAGAATAGACAAAAATTTTATCTATAATTTAATAAATTGCAATTTTTTATCTTAAAGTACAAGTCACTTAAAAGTTAAAATACAAAAATATTAAACTTTTATCCATAAAATATTATAAGAAAATAAGTTATAGACTTATAAAATAGTGACATTTTAAACATGTATCAAAAATATTTTCAAAAATTTAAAAATTTAATGATAACTAAACAAATTAAATTTTAGCAGTGACTAAAATTATGTGCAAGAAAAATAGGAAGTGAAAATATAATAAAAATTAAGCAAAAGCTTAACTTTAAAAACTTCATTTTATAAGAAATAAAAATATATTTGACCGTTAAAAATTTGGCATATGCTACTCTATTCGAATAAATTAATGGGAAATTTATTGTCCATATCCTCATATATAATTATTCGGATATATATTAACAAAAATTAACCACTAAAAAAAAAGGGTCATACTAGGCACTAGTTAATGATACAAAAATAGTAATTATTGCATTGAAAATATCACTTTTTATATTTTATAAACATTGATTATACAAACTCCAATACAGTATAATTTTACTATATTGAGTATCCTTAACTAGTGCCCCAAGAATACTAGTTAGCATTTTTCAAAAAACAATACTTACAAGAGTACTCTACTTAATAACCAAGTCAAACATATTCAATGATAATGTGAGACCGCATTCCTTTACAATACAGTCTACCACAGGTGAACATAAACTACGCGCTTTTGTTATATCTTTTCCCATTCCTCCAACTTTACTCCACTGACACTCTATAATTGAAAATTCCTAAATCCAAATCATTTCAATTTACTCCTTTTTCTTCAAAACCACACAACACAACAACATAAATATAAACCATTTCTCATTGTTCTTGTTCTATATTCCAACACTCATCATGGCTTCAAGAGTAGCTTTGTTGATGCTTTTATGTGTTCTTCCAGCTATGGTTTCAGCTATTCGCCCAGCAAAGAATCCTTTTTGTTTGAAGGGTCATGTTGTATGTGATCCTTGCCGTGCTGGTTATGAAACCTCTGCTATCACTCACATTGCTGGTAACTACACTACTAACCACTTTTTTTCTCAGATCTGTTTCTTATAGTTGCAAGTTTAAGTTTTTCATTCAAATTTGCTTACCCTTTGGTTTTAATTTCATTATTCTTTAGTTTTGGGAAATTGGGTTTTCTTTTTTAGTTAATTGAGAATCAGATCTGATATGGTTTACATATAGTTGTAATATAGGAAATGGATTAGTTTAGAATTTAAGCTATTGTTTGATCCATTCGTTGTGTAGTGTGTTGGATCTAGTAATTTTGTCCCATAATTTTATTTTATATATAAAAAAAGGGGTTTATTAATATTGTCATGTTAAATGGTTAGTTGGTTACCCTTTGCTAAGTGAAATCCTCAAACAAGCTTATCTTAAGGAATAGATTATGACTAGTGGAATATAAAAATCCAAGTGACTAAGATAAGATCTCGGTTGGATTTGTTTATATGAGCTTATCTACTCTCATACAGACTTATGAGACTAAACAGCTTATAGAAACAGCTTATGAAATGTTCATAAGTTGTTTTCAGCTTATTTTGAACTTTTAAGGATAACTTGGGAAAAACAACTTATTTCTTAGATTAAATCAATTGGACTTTATTTCTTAGATCTACACTTTAATGATAAATACTTAATTAAGTAAGGTGTTTGTCCAATTAAGCCTTAAGTGCTTTCTGTTTTTATTTTCAATTTCACAATTAAAAAATCAAACAATTTGTTTTGTCTTGTTTTATTGTTTTGATGGTTTGTTAACACAATGTTTGATTAATGAAATCTTTTAGGTGCTGAGGTTCTCTTGGAATGCAAAAAGAGGGTTGACGCCGACGTTGTGTACACAAAGGCAGCAAAGACTGACTCAACTGGAGAATATACAATCTATGTGAATGAGGATCATGCAGATGAAATCTGTGATGTGAAGCTAGTAAGCAGTCCTCAGAATAGTTGTAATGAAGTCGTACCTGGACGTGACCAAGCACGCGTTATTCTCACCGGTTACAATGGCATTGCCTCTAATGATAGGTTTGCCAATGCCATGCTATTCAGGGGAAATGAAGTTGCTTCTGGCTGTGCTGAGATCCTCAAGCAAATGCAGGAGTTGGATGAAGGGAATTAATTAATTAATTCCTATAGTTTATTTACCTTGGATTTGGGTTTCCTAATGTCTATTTGATTCAATCTTGATGAAGTGTTAACTCAGCATTCAGTTTATATGTTTGCTTATATATGTTATGGACCATGTTAAATTATATTATTTCTTTTAAGAATATATCAAGACTAGAAGAGCATTATTATATATGTATTTGTTCATAGATTGGTTTTCATTCAGTGGATGTCCTTTATTTTTCAATAATACTAATTTGTTGCAGAGTCAATGGTGAATTGGCTTTGGATTTTTTTGGAAGTGTTCAATAATCAGGCAAGTTTTACACAATCATGTCAGAGTAAAATTGTTTCTTAACATATTAGTGTTATTATCTTATGTGCTTGTTTGGTTTATCATTTGATTGTTGGCATGTGAAGAGAATTTGCAATTCCTTTGGTTTATTATTTGATTCCTTTCTTTCACTTAATAATTTTATCATTATACTTTGTTGTATCTACTAAACTACTACACTAATATTCTTTTTAGTAATTATATATGTGTAAGAATATTTTTAACTTGCTTCATTGAGAAAATTTTGTAGTCAAACTATAGTTTGAGTAATTTTTTTTTGCAGCGGTAAAAATAATACTATAGTGAAACATAAATGATAAATCACGTACCAACAAGTTCATTTGTTTTTACCTAATATTACGTTTTTTATAAATGCATCTGCAAACATGAAATTGCGAAATGACAATTGGAAGTCATAAGTTGTGGAAAACCGAAAAAAAAAAAGTTCATTCGTTGGACGTTCTGAATTTAATAGTGAGAATTCAAATATTTCAATTTTTATTTCACAATATATGCCATTTGTCATGTGATTATCTATTATAATCTTTCTATTCGTAGGGTCATTTAAATTATTATTATTATTTTTTTTGACAAAAATAAAAATTCATTCATTCCAATTGAAACATACATAGATCATTACAAATTTGAGATTGCTAAAAACTAAAAAAGGTGAATCTACAAACAAATTTGCAGCACATAGGTTAATAGCATACAACGGCATCATGAAAGTGCCTACAAATATGACAAAATAAAAGTAACCGGAATCTTCATACATCCGGGTCTGCAACGTTGACGTCCAAGTCTTCATCAGATCTGTAATGAGTTGAGGTAGATATGTCAATTTGAATCAACGAAATAACACACTAAAACAAAAAACCAACAAACGCCGCATAAGACAACGACAAACACAACGCCGCACAAGACGACAAACTTATAAAACAAAAAATGAAGAAGCAACTCTATATGGATAATCACTTATTTAAATGAAAATGAAAGGAAAAACAATTTAGAGGGGTGATTTTAGATCAAAAATTGACCCTAAAACCACCCCTCTTTGATCGATGAAAAAAAAGAAAAACTAGGGTTAAGAGGAAGAGAGTTGTGCGGCTGTTATTTAATTAGTGAGGGGTAATCCACTCCTTCATAATTTGACATATGTGGTGTTTCTTAGACTATAATCCAAAAAACTCATTTTATGATAATTTTACTAACATTCATATCTCCAAATCAAATGTTCAAATTTGAAAACTAAACTCAGTAAAACCTATGGGGAGCTCACCTTTTGGTTAGAGGTTACTTAAAGTAATCAAGCTCCTTCAAGACTCCAAGTTCTTCTCCTTCAATTCAATTTTTCAAATCCTTGAAGCTTCTACTCGTTTCCAGTTCTAACAAATCAGGTCACACTAGTACCAAGAACATCAAAATAGGTAGGAGTACATGCAGGCATCAAGTCACGAGAGGTTGAAAAATGGAATTTGTGTCCTTGGACCGAATACGGAGTCTAAAAAATGGAATTTCCGTGGTATGAGTGATTTCCGTGGTATGAGTGAGAGAATGGCGTGGGAGAGAGAAAAAAGAGAGTTTGAGGTGTTCTATTTAATTTTTTTGGTTTCAAATAGCAGCGTAAGTCAATGGAGACTTATTCCTGAAGTCAACGGATCCCTCCTCATATATATAGGTGCTAATATATTATATTTAAGATCATTATTGATAATAACCATCTCAAGGTTGAAGATAATCGGAAGAAGTTGTGGAAATTGTGTGTCCGGAAAAAAGTGAAGTTCTTTATTGGCGTATGTTGAGAGGCTGCATTCCAATCCGAAGTAGATTAGTGCAAAAAAGCGTTCAATGTAACAATAAATGTTCTCATTGAGATAACTTCGAAGAGAACGAGTGGCACTGCTTCTTTGGATGTCCTCATGTACATGATGTGTGGAAGATGGCAGAAGATTGGCACTGTATTAATGATTATATGGAAAATGCAGCTTGCTGCGTTGAAATGTTGCAGAAAATAATTAATGAAAAAGAGTCGAACACAGTGGCTAGAATTTCCATGATGTTATGGACAATTTGGTGGGAGCGAAATCAAAAGTGTTGGAACGATCAACTCCTGTCAGCATTCATTGTTGTCCGGCGTGCTGGAGACGCATTACAGGACTAGAAATACCGGCAAAGCTAGCAACAAAATACACGCATTGTTGCTGCAGCTCTCGCTTTGTAGAAACCGGTTAATGTAGAGTTTAAATGTAACACAGATGCAGCTTGTTATGCAGAGTTTAATTACTATTATGTTTGGTGCTTGTATCCGCGACAAGATTTGTAGTTTTTTGAGGTAAGAATGCTAGTTATGTGTGTGAGGAATTGTCTTGAAAATTCAGAAACAAGAAAAATTACTAGTGTTGGCGCGCGGCGCAGAGTACATGGCGCGTGGCGCCGGGAAGCTACTAGATTGTGAGATCACTCCTGTCGTTGGCGCGGGGCGCGGCACATTCGGCGCTGGGCGCGGCTTCGCGAAATAATATATATTCAGTTCCGTTTTTTTTGTTTTGTATGAGTTTTTTAGGCTTTGTAGCCAATCAAAAGACTAGGGTTTATTGCTCATGACTTAGTTCAAGTGTCTCATTTTATTGCTAGTCTCCAAATTCTTAATGCATGTCCTCCTTGTATTGAACTAATTATTATTAATGAAATGAATTAAGTTTGTTTTTGTCAAAAAAAAAAAAAAAAGAAGAGATAATTATACATAAAGATACATAAGTAACAAACAACACCGCTAAACATTTCTGTATGACAAATCTATTATATGCAGCGACACTTTACTAAAATATTTTTCTCACTCTCATTCCTTTTATTACCATAAATAGTACTACTAATTAAGCGGGGTTGTTACATTATATAAATCCAAAAAGTTAAGGGGTAAAATTTTGGATAGTCCCCCATGAGTTTAACTAAGTTGTTATGGACATCTTTAACACTCCATTTATTTATATTTAAGGGGAAATTTCTATCCACTAAACTATTAGATAGATAAAAAAAAATTGGGAACTAGATAAGCTCACAAAAATAAAATATTGCATAGATATTTCATATAAAGGGACTCAAATTTGAATAGACATTATTCGTCATATTCGTACTTAATATGTCGAATTTTGCTGATATACTCTTTAAAACTAAAAGCAGGCCCGACCCTGAGGGTAGGCAATGAGTGTGACGGCCTGAGGCCCAATAATTTAAGGGGCCCAAATTTTTTTATACCTACCTACTAATATAAAAAAATAAAATTAACAATACTTAAAAAGAAAAAAAATATATGATTAGGCCAATGAAATATGTGTAGGATTATTAAAGAAAATATCATTAAGGGGCCCAATATTGGTAAAAAATATGATTAGGTATAATTAGTAGGATTATTAAAGAATAATTAGGCGGAGAGTTTGATTAATGCACTAGAAAATTTTGAATTTTTGCTTGGTGTGGTTATTTGGTACAACATTTTATTTGCTATTAATGTGGTAAATAAAAAGTTACAATATAAGTCTATGTGCATTGATGCTACTTGAGATCATCAATGTCACAAGAAAGATTGAACGGTTTGACAACTTTGTCAATTGAGAAAAATATGTTGGCGGACATTGATGTTGATGGGTTTATCAATAGTTTTGCATCTCAAAATGCTCGAAGAAATCACTTCTTATAAATTTTTTAGTAATTTTTTTATATTTTGTAAAATTTATTATGTATTAATGCTATATATATCGAATGAAAAAGGTTATTTTTTTATGTTTGGCTTAAGGCCCATAAAATATCAGAAACGGGATTGACTAAAAGTAAATAAATAAAAATATAAAACTAGAATTTCATTTTTCATATAATTTTAAAGACTCTTCGAGATTTTTTATTTTACTTTCACAGTTCACGTCAAATTTTTCTTCTTTTTGGGTTCACTTTTGTCAAATATGCTTTTGCAACTATTTTTAACAAAACGTTTTTTTTATAACAAATTCTGCAGCTTTTTAACAAACGTTTTTTTTATAACAAATTTTGAAGGTTTTTAACAACTTTTTCACTGTAAGAAATTCTGCAGCGATTTTTAAAAACGTTTATGCTTTCACATTTACATTTATGCTTATATCAACAATGCAATCGTGAGCAACCTTGTTATTTTTTTGTTTTGGTTTAGTGAGCTATCTTTCTTGAATTTGTTATTTTCTTTATTTTTTTTACAACAATTCAATGTTTATTTTTTTTATAAAGTTTCTTTTAATTTTATTGGTATTAGTTATTTGAAATCTTAAAAGATTATAAAGTATTTTGAAATCCTAAAAATATGTGTCATAAATCCATAAAATTCTTATTAAAAATTATGATTGTATAACTATAAATTCTTTTAAGGAAAGTCTTTTAAAATCTCACAAAGTCAATATAATCCTACAAAATCTTTTAAAATCTTCAATATTTTTTTTTATTAAAATAATCTTTCAAAATTTCAATCGGATACACACACCTCCCTAGTAAAATTTTCTCATTAAATTAAATATGTAATAATTTCAAAAGTCAACATTTATTTATTATCACCTCTTAATATTTCATCTTACCATTAAAAAAAAATCAAATTAACATTTATAATTATGATTAATATGAGTTAATTAAGAAACAAATTGATTGATTTTTTTTTTTTAATTTTTTTCTTAAAAAACCATAAAAATGATAGTAACTGAAATTTGCATAAATTTTACTACAAAGGAAAATAAATACTTTTTTGATTCATTTGATAATTTAATGTATCTGGTATATAATATAGATTAGATACATTAGATTTTTAATGAATTTAAAAAGTAGTTTTTATCTTATATTTAGGATCAGAGAAAAAATATTAAAAAATGAAAAGTATCCACAATTAGGCAATACTTAATCAAAAAGCATTCCTTTACCAAAAAAAAATCAAAAAGCATTTAGTCAACATATCTCTAGTATGATTAATTCTGGTAGAAACAAACAAACAATTTAATGTATGAAATTACACCTATCATTGTGGCAATCTGTTCATTTTGTCTATAAAAACAAGGGATTTTTGTGATAATATTCAGATCATAGACTTGTATCTGTATCTATCCTTTCTTCAGTTAAGATACATTTTCTTTGTCTAACGTTTTTCTCCATATTTTAACTTTGAATCTTGTTCTTATAGAGTCATATGTATTTTCATATGTATTTTCTTTGTGTCCCCTTTTTGTTTTATTTTGAATGATATTATATATAGTTTTTATTTCATTGTACATTTCATTAAACTTATCATATTTTTTTCAGGGAATATGGCTTGCCCACAAAAGGATGGTATAATCATAGTTTTTTATTTCAATTTGATTGATTTATTTAAATTTTCTCGTATATATGTTATTTTGTTTAATCCACTAATTTTTCCCCCCTCTTGTGGTTGTTTCAAGGGTCACATTCGGTACATCCCTTATTTAACAAAGAAGTGCTTAATTCTGACGTAGTTTTACTCAACTAAAATGATACTTTTTTTAAAAAAATTTGAGAATTATATATTGTGTCAATGATTTTTCATTGTTTCACTTTATGTTTTTTTTTCTATATACAATGATTTTACACGTACATATGATTTTATTAACTTTTTATATGAATTTAATTTTAATAAAAAACATGTTTCTTCTATATAAGAGTAATATGAAATCTAACTTTATTTTTTTAAATAAAACAATTTTATACAGGTAAATGCTAAATAATGCCACCGGGGCATTCTTTAAGCCTTTAAATCGTAAGGATTTATTAAAAGGATTATGAAAATGTGTGAAGTCAATCCATTGAGAATTGAAATGTTCAATTTTTAAAAAAAATATTTTCTTAAATGGAATCCTTAAAGAGTGCCTCGGGGGCACCGTTTAGCAAGACCCTTTTATAAAATAAAAAATTGAGATCAAACATTTTTTTACCAAATATTTCTTTATTGAGCAGATCCAGATGATATTCAATAAGGGATAAATTATATGTTCGTTCGATGTATTCATGCAATGTAAATCATAAGATTAAGATTGAGGATTGTGTTTCAATTTTTATAAATAAATTAAATAAGAGTAGACATAAGTTGAAAATCATCATTCAAGCCCTTTTTAATATATGTTTTATGAATATTATGTTTGAATATTATTTTTTACGTTCTTAATTCATTGTATTGATTATTATATTACGATGATAAGTGTTTAATATGAATCTAAAATGATATTATAGTAGTTCTTATAATAGGTTTCAATTTTATTTAGGTGCAAAAAATCGAAACGAGTTCTTCTAAATTAAGAAAAACTGGATCAGAAAAAGTTGAATTATCTGTTACATCCCAAAAGGATCAAATGACTAGTGAAAATGTGGATAAAGAAGATCAAATTGTGAACAAGGTTGGTTCACATGTTGAAAGCAGGTTATTTTTATTATCATATCTTTTTGTGTTTAAATCTCACAAATTAATGTAGGAAAATTGATAACTTATCACAGTTTTGGATTTCAGGAAGGGATATCCAAATGCTATTTATCATAAGAGTTCTGATTGGCCTTTAGACATCCATCTTAAAAAATTCAAGTATTTATCTGGTAATTACAATTCTCCAAATACTACTTTTTTAGGGATTTTTTTTATTGGTACACAAAAATTCGATAGTGTTCTACTACCAAATTGTCTTGTTATTGAGAAATTTAAATAATTACCTTAAGATTTTTTTTTTTTGAAGGTAAAAACATTTAGCATTAGATATAATAAATGAAGTACATAGTAACATACAATGTGTTAGGACATTCCTTAACCACATTCTAAAACCAACACAAATAATCAAGCCAACTAAGATTTGGGTATCAATAAACTTTGAGAAATTAGAAACCAATAGGGCAGTACCAAGCCAAAAACTTAATTCAATTACCCAAGCAAATTTCTTCCACAAGTGATAAGAGGGTTGAGGAACCACGGTCTTTAAATCTATCCAGTTACGGATCATTTCTTTGGCTTGTGGATGCGCAGATCGACTATTCGGGTTCTAAAAAATGGTTAAACTCACCACATGTGAGAGATTCATTTGTTGAATGCTGAAGAAGAAAGACTGGTTTGTTGCAGCCACCATTAGATCCTTGCTCAAAGCATGTTTCATTACATCCATACATCTTTGAGGCTTTACATCAAACACCATAAGGGCAAACTTAAAAGAGACTAAACTTAATAACACAATACAAACCAAACAATAACAACACAGCACAATAAAAACAATACAAACCAAACAAGAACAATACAACACACATAAAGTACCATATACACAAACACAAGCTCTCAAATTTTATTTCTTCCAATGGTGGTGGCTCTGGTGGTGGTCTCTTCTCATAGCTACAGAGCCCCAAATTGTTGTTCAGTAAAGTTGGGTTCTGATTTGAGAGCATGACAACAAGCTTGATTCGTGCAAGATGAGAGTGGTGGCTGTTGGTGGAGGAAGGATGAAACTTTATGGAAGTTGATGGTGGAGCAAGGAGATGAGAAAACATGGATGAAAAATGAAAAGAGCCCACATAGATGGGAGGGGAACCTCCACAAGGGAGGGAGCAGGCTCCATTCCGGAGAGGAACAGTTCCGATGGCGGAGGATAGGGGTGTTCATGGGTACGGGTCAATCCGCGAACCCGCCGATCCAACCCAACCCAACCCACTATTTACCCGAACCCGTTCATATACGAGTAGAACCCGGCCCAACTCATCACGCCCGCATATAATTGGTTCGGGTATTGGATCTAGCTTTTTGAACCCGTTGACCCATATACCCAACCCGTGTACCCTTATATCTAAAATTTTCATTCTACTATTGTACTACACTACTAATACAATTGTACTATTATTGTTGACTCTCAATTTTATGAGCCAATTTCTCAATTCCTTTCCTTATTCCTATTTGTGTAATCAATTTCCGACAAATCACTCAATCAAGCTTCAAAATTTGTTGAATTCATGTAATTTGCTATTGAAACTTATGTAGTTTGTTGCTATTGCTTATATATTGGAATTTATGTAATTTGCACCATAAATTGCTTTTGTTGCTACATATCATTTTCAAATTATCGATTTAATGGATATGATGTGTTTTATGGGAATTTACTATTATTAAGTGTTATGACTATGAATGAATTTTTATTTGAAGTCAAATCAGTGTTTTAACCATATATTTAATTTTTTTTTTCAAATTTATGTACAACCCGCGAACCCAACCCAATCCAACCCGTTAACAATTGGATTGGTTTGGTTCGGATTTAACAATGAAAGTGCGGATTTGGTGATAAATCCAACCCAATGTATATTGAACGGGTTGGGTAACGAGTTAGGCCAAAACCGGCCCAACCCAGCCCGCGTACACCCCTAGCGGAGGAGGAATCCCTACTAGAGAAGGGGAGGCGCTCAACCATGGTGGAGAAACCCTAATTTCTAAAGAGAGGGGAGAGCTTCTCTCTCTAAAAAGTAATTTTTTGTTGGAAAAATAATAATTACCTTGAGATTACAACACTAGATAGAGTATGATTTTTAAATTACAAGTCTTCAATTGGTGCTAGTGAAACCTCGAATTTTGATAAGAATGGTATATTTCTTCATGCAGATAAGTAATGTGCTAAGCTAGCTCAAAGAGGAAATGACATATGCTTGATGGAAGTTCTTAATTAAAATTATTAGAGTATAAGCACTTGTGCTTCAGTTCAGGACTAATTGTGTAAGCATTTGTATTAAGTGCTGATGTGGCAACAGCTGTTAGGAGTTAGTTTGACCATGCTGACATGGCATGTGTTTGTTAGAATCAGGTTGAATTGTAACTGCCACCTAGCTTATGTAGAGCCCTGAATATAAAGGGTCTCTCACAATGTAAAACTCAATCTCTTGTAATCTTTTACACAATGAATAAACAGATACAGTTGAGCTCCAAGAAAATTTAACATGGTATCATAGAGCCTTTAGGTTCATTTTTTTTTCTTTCTTTCTTCTTCGTTTCGCTTCCGCACCACAATCAAGATTCACCGTCGTAATCCATGGCGGCATCACTAGACGGTTCTCCGATCAGAAAACGAATCGGCGATGGTAGCTCAGTTCTTCCGTCAACAACGAAAGATTCTACCAAATCTGGCTTAACTCATTCCCTCACCATCAAATTGGATGAAAAGAACTTCCTCCTATGGAATCAACAAGTAAACGGCGTAATCACGGCGAACAATCTTCACAGGTTTGTCGTGAATCATGAAATTCCGTTACAATATGCATCGGTCGCCGATCGTTTAGAGGGCAAGAACTCTGACGAGTACCAGCAATGGCTTTTTAAGGATCAAAAGCTCTTCACGTGGTTACTCTCCACGATATTTGACAGTGTTCTTCCTCGAGTGCTCAACTGTAAGCATTCATATGAGGTGTGGGATCAAATTCATAAGTACTTCAACTCGGTACTGAAGTCACGAGCACGACAACTAAGATCGGAGCTCAAGAACACAAAGAAGCGTGCGAGATCGGTCAATGAGTATCTTCTTCGCATCAAATCCATAGTAAATTCACTAATTGCTGTGGGAGATGCAGTTTCAGAACAAGAACAGGTTGAGGCTATTCTTGAGGGATTACCAGAAGACTTCAACTCGTTCGTAATGATGATCTACAGTCGTTTTGACACACCAACAGTTGAAGATGTTGAAGCATTACTCCTTCTACAAGAGGTACAATTTGAGAAATTCCGCCAAGAACTCACCAATCCAAGTGTATCTGCTCATGTTGCTCAAGTCAATTTCAATTCCAAGAGTCCTAATCCAGAAAGTGATAGTCAAGAATCTGGAACAGAGCATTACTATGCTGCTGCAAATCGTGGACGAGGACGAGGCAAAGGAAAAGGTCGAGGCCGTGGCAAGAATCAAATGGCATCCACTTCTGGCAAAACTCAGTGCCAAATCTGTGGCAAACCTAATCATGATGCTGCAAATTGCTGGTACAGGTATGAACCACCTCCCTCTAGAACTAATGCACGTGGTTACAATGCTGGCAATTCCTCTAGACCCCTTCACTATAACCCCTACCCTCGTCCCACTGCACACTTAGCAATTCCACAGTACTATGGTGGAATTCCAGACTTGGACACTGCTTCTACTGCTTCATGGTACCCTGACTCAGGGGCTTCTCATCACCTAACTTTCAATCCCAACAACTTGACCTATCGTATGCCTTACCAAGGACAGGACCAAGTCATGATGGGAAACGGTCAAGGTGTGTCTATCAAATCCCTAGGTCATTCTAATTTTCAATCACCTAACAATCCTAATGTTTACCTAAAATTGACTGATCTGTTGCATGTTCCTCATATATCCAAAAACTTGTTATCTGTTAGTAAGTTTGCTCAAGATAACAATGTATTTTTTGAATTCCATCCTCATGTTTGTTATGTCAAATCTCAGGCTACTAAGCACATTGTACTTGAAGGCACTGTTGGATCTGATGGCTTATACAAGTTCAAGCCCTTCATTTTCACTTATCCCAACAGTGATGCTCACTACAAACCTGTGTCTGGCTTTGCCTCAGCTTTGAATAAGTCTTCCTATCCCTTTACTAGTCAATTTTCTGCTTTACAGAATAATACCCAGTGCAACAATGTTGTATCCACTGGAAAGTTAGATAGCATTTTTCATACATGGCACCTAAGGCTAGGCCATGCTCACAATAAAGCTGTTCAAACTGTTTTGAATTGGTGTAATATTCCTTTCTCTAATAAAAGTACTTTTACCCCATGTGTTTATTGTTGTCTTGGCAAATCTCATAGACTTTATGCACCTTTATCTAACACCATTTACACCAAACCTTTTGAGGTAATTCACTGTGACCTGTGGGGCCCAGCTCCATTCATGTCACACAATGGATATAACTATTACATTTCATTTGTGGATACATACACTAAGTATACTTGGATATATTTTCTTACTCAAAAATCTGATGCTTTAAAAGCATTTACTCAATTTCTTACCTTTATTCAAAATCAATTTCATGCTTCTGTTGAAGCTGTTCAGTCAGATTGGGGTGGGGAATTTCGTCCCTTTACTTCTTTATTAAATTCTCTTGGTATTCAGCATAGACTCACCTGCCCTCACACTTCTCATCAAAATGGGACTGTTGAAAGGAAACACAAACAAATTGTTGAAATGGGACTAACTCTATTATCTCAAGCTTCATTACCCCTTAAGTTCTGGGACCATAGCTTTACTCAAGCTGTCTATCTAATAAATAAATTGCCATCTAGTGCTTTACCCTCCTTCAAGTCACCACACCACACACTTTTTAACTCTCAGCCTGACTACACTCAAATCAAAGTGTTTGGCTGCTTATGCTTCCCACACCTTAGACCTTACAATAAAAACAAGCTTCAGTTTAGGTCTAGCTCATGTGTATATCTTGGTGTGTCCCCACAACACAAAGGGCACAAGTGCCTTGATTGCAATGGTAGAGTGTATGTGTCTAAAGATGTCATTTTCCATGAAGATCAGTATCCCTATATAACTATGTTTCCTAGTAGCTGCACTACTCAGACCCCATTTGATACTTCTATCACACAAAGTACTCTTTCCAACATCTTTAACTCTGCACCCCCATCTTCCAACATCACATCAGACAACTCACCTTCCACAAATTTTCAAACAAATCCCCCAACCTCTGTAGAGCAACATATCTCATCTTCAGAAATATCCAACCCCATACAACAAAATTCTAACATCACAGGTGAAACTAATAAACATCCCATGGTCACAAGAACCAAAACTGGTAATCTCAAACCTAAAACCTTCTTGGCCAGCATTGAACCTACCACTGTCAGAAGTGCATTGGCTGATCCTAACTGGCTTCATGCTATGCAAACTGAATACAAAGCATTACTAGATAACAACACTTGGTCTTTAGTTCCTCTTCCCCCCCCCCCACAGAAAAGCAATTGGATGTAAATGGATATTTAGGGTGAAGGAAAATCCTGATGGATCTATCAATAAGTACAAAGCACACTTAGTGGCCAAGGGATTTCTTCAAACTCCTGGATTTGATTTCACTGGGACTTTCTCCCCTGTTATTAAACCAGTCACAATCAGGATTATCCTTACACTTGCTGTAACCTATCAATGGTCTGTTCAGCAGATAGATATTAACAATGCATTCCTTAATGGGTCACTGCAAGAAGAGGTTTACATGACCCAGCCAACTGGTTTTGAAAGTTCTGATAAGTCCTTGGTATGCAAATTACACAAAGCTCTCTATGGCCTAAAGCAAGCCCCAAGAGCTTGGTATGATAAATTGACTCAAACTCTACTGCAGATGGGATTTGTCAAGAGCAGATGTGATCCTTCACTACTTGTTCATCATCAGAATGGTGCCTGCACTTATGTGATCATTTATGTGGATGATATTCTCATCACAGGGTCAGCATCTAGTCTTGTTCAGGATCTGATACAAAAACTCAATCTCAAGTTTGCTCTAAAGCAACTAGGTGAAGTGGATTACTTCTTAGGCCTAGAAGTTTATCACAAGTCCTCAAGGGGCCTGTTATTAAATCAAGCTAAATATATCAAAGATCTGCTGTGCAGAACCAATATGGAGAATTGTAAACCCATTGGTTCACCAATGGTCAGCAGCTGCAGATTGAGCAAATTTGGTACTGATGCTATGCAGGATCCTTCTCTTTACAGATCCACAGTTGGTGCTCTGCAGTATGCTACCTTGACAAGACCTGACATTGCATTTAGTGTCAACAAAGTGTGCCAATTCATGGCACACCCTTTAGAATCCCACTGGAAAGCTGTTAAAAGAATCCTCAGGTATCTTAAAGGAACCATGAGTCATGGTTTATTGCTGCATCCCTCTCCTTCTAGTCCACCTTTCTCTCTCAGAGCCTACAGTGATGCTGACTGGGCAACTGACCAAGATGATAGAAGGTCAACTTCAGGGTCATGTATCTATTTTGGCTCAAACTTGATCTCTTGGGGCTCAAAGAAACAACCTCTGGTAGCTAGATCAAGCATTGAAGCTGAGTACAGAAGCATGGCCAATACTACAGCTGATTTGATATGGATTCAGTCCCTCCTTCATGAACTACATGTTCCCTTCCACACTCCTACTCTCTTGTGTGATAACCTAAGTGCAGTAGCCTTGGCTCATAACCCTGTCCTTCATTCCAGGACTAAACACATTGAATTAGACATCCACTTTGTGAGAGAAAAGGTTCTTTCAAAGCAGCTCAACATTCTTCATGTGCCTGCAGCAGATCAGCTGGCTGATCTTCTCACCAAGCCTCTGTCTCCTACCAACTATGCCTCCATAAGGGTCAAACTCAAAGTATTTCCATGTTATGAAAACCCTTCAGTTTGAGGGGGGGGGGGGGGGGGGGGGGGGGGGGGGATATTAGAGTATAAGCACTTGTGCTTCAGTTCAGGACTAATTGTGTAAGCATTTGTATTAAGTGCTGATGTGGCAACAGCTGTTAGGAGTTAGTTTGACCATGCTGACATGGCATGTGTTTGTTAGAATCAGGTTGAATTGTAACTGCCACCTTGCTTATGTAGAGCCCTGAATATAAAGAGTCTCTTACAATGTAAAACTCAATCTCTTGTAATCTTTTACACAATGAATAAACAGATACAGTTGAGCTCCAAGAAAATTTAACAAAAATCAATCATTAATGTTCAGAATGATCTTCAAAATTGTGGCAACATTAGTCTTTTGTTTTGCCTAATGTTATTTACACATAAACTTATTGGTGTGCAAATAGTACTATTTGAGCGTATTGATCAAAACATTATTTAAACATTGTTGTTTGTTGTGAGCTTATTCTTTAGGCCGAACAGCCAGCCCGTCAATTTTAAGTTGTGATTTTGTGAATTTTTTTCCTTTTACCCCTATATTTATCCCTTCATCCTTGCAAACTATATAATATTTTCATTTTACCCTTTTATCATTTGAGTTCATCTTCACCAAAACATCGAAAATCCCTTGTTGGATCTATTCATGTGGCTTTAGAACATGATTTCAAAAACTAAATTAGCACTGGAATTACGTTTAAATAATTAATTGTTAGTGTTTGGAATGAATTCATGAAACTATTTTGCTGGCTTTTTGTGAAGAAGGCGATGCGTATTTAGGGTCTGTTTGGCCTGACTTTTTTAGGTCTTAGAAGCTACTTGAAAGTTAAAAGTGAAAATAAGAGCTTTCGAAAAAAAAAATCTAAAGTTGTTTGGTAATTGTTGTTTTTTTTTAACTCCAAATTAGATTAAACTAAATTTACTAAAGATAATAACAAACTTAAAAAAAGATAATAACATCTAATAATATTGAAATTAAAACAAACTTAAAAAAAGATAATAATAACGGATAATAATGAAATAAAAATAAACTTAAAAAAATATAATAAAAACCACTTTTTTTCTAAAAGTAGGTTTCAACCTCTTCTCTTAGAAGTACTTTTTATTCAATTTTGTACATTAAAAAAAATTGCTTTTTATGACTAAGAGCTTTATTAAAAATGTGTTTGACTCAACTTCTCATTCTAAAGAGAATAAAAAGTCAGGCCAAACGGGCCCATAATATACTTATGTTAGGTCTTCTCTTGACGCCTCTTGTACAAGCACCATTCTATTACATCGGAAATCTATTTCAATTTTTTCGGGTTCGTAAGTTGGGTTCTAGTTGGCTATTGGAAATATTTTATCAGGTGTTCCGATTTGTATTTTGGCTATGAGATTATTTTTACATACCAGAAGATTTTCTATAAAGGTGAAGTCAAATAATAAAAAGGATAAAATTGAAAAATAGACGTGTAAGGAAAATTTCCAGAACATTTAAACCATTCACTCAACATCATGTTCCGGTATTAAATGGTTTAAATGTTCCGATATTAGTTGACTGCATCCTTATAGAAAAATTTTCCTTATACCCCTATCAGAACATTTAAACCATTCACTCAACATCATGTTCCGGTATTAAATGGTTTAAATGTTCCGATATTAGTTGACTGCATCCTTATAGAAAAATTTTCCTTATACCCCTATCAGAACATTTAAACCATTCACTCAACATCATTCAAGAATGAAACAATAAAATCTTGTCATGCTCGATTAGCGACCTCCAACGAACTCAAGGCGACATAAAACAGTGAACTCCCAGACTCAAAGCGATCACAATGAGTTCCCTCATTAAGGGGGCATCATCTCGCTTAGCGAGCATTCATCTGAGTTCAGATGAACTCTAAGAACACCCCTCCCGCTTAGCGAACATTCATCTCTCGCTAAGCGAGCTAGCCCTGAAAAAGAAGCTCTGTTTTGGGTTCTCACTTAGAAACCCCTAAAAATCACCAAATAAGCTCATATAAACGCAAATAACTTTAAGCATTTAGTACTATAACAAGCATATAAGTACAAGTATTAACCTTCGGTTCTCGCTCCTCTGATTTGGTGTTGCTCTGGTTTGGTGTTTTTCTTGGCTCTCTTTTGTCTTGTTACAACTCTATGTTGGGTTGTTGGATCTTCATGGTGGTGGTGTTGGGTTGTAGGTTTTGTTTCACAGATCTGGATTTGGGTTCTTTTTTCATGGTTTCATGGTGGTTTTATGGGTCGTGGGTACTGTAACATGGTGGATTGTAGGTTTGCTTCATAGATATTGTGGATTTTGTTTCATGGTGGTTTTATGAATCCACTGAATTCTGCCCGCCGCCGTTAATGATGTGGTTTGATTAATGGTGGTTTTGCCTCCATGTGGTGGATGGAAGAATGGATGTTGGTGTTGTGTTGGGTGGTGGTGTGGTGTGACAAGGCAACTGAGAAGTTTAGTGGTGTGTTGTGTTGGGGGGTGGTTGTGTTGGGATGTTGGTTCTGCCTCCTGTGGATTTTTTGCCCATGGTTTTTATGTGTTTTTGTATGGATGTGGTGGTGGTTTTGGTGTTGCCCATTGGTGTTTTTCTGTGCTGTTTGCAGTAAGGGTTGTTTTGAGGAACTACCTTCCTCTTGGTGATGTGTTTGAGCGGTTGGTCCAGATCAATGATGTAGCTGTTTGTGTTAGTGTATCTTCCAATTCCTTCTCTTTGGATCCACCGCGGAGCGTTAATACATCTCTCCAAAGCTTTTCGCAGCTGCGACTTTAGCCCCTTACGTCGCCGCTTTTACTGATGTTAGTTTTGGTTTTGAGGTTGTTGGTCGTTTCCGCTTTGGTTTCGGGTTGAGTTTCATGCTTCGTTATGGTTGCTTTTGGTGCGGACGTTGGATGGTGGTTCCTTTTTTAGCAGGTTTGGTTTGATACCAAAATGTGAGTGGCTGCTTCTTGGCTTCAGGACTGCCGTTTTGTTTTAGATGGAGTTAGACTAAGATGGGTGGGGATTGTATTTGATGCATTTGTATTTGATAAGACTTTTAGTTGCTCTTATTGGATGGTTATAAGGGTTTTAGGACTTGTCATTGGTGTTGAATTCTTCCTTTGTGAAGAGTTGGTTATAAGGGTTTTAGAGTTTGTCATTGGTGTTGTTGAAATTCTTCCTTTATGAAGAGTTTTTGTATGACTTGATTTTACAGATTGTGCTCGTCTTGCGCTCAGTTGTGTTATAAATAAAATTTAGCTGTTAAAAAAAAAAAAGTTTTTTTTATCATATAACACAAAACGGTACAAACATCTACAAATTTCAATTTTTATCCCAAAAGTTCCTACTTCTAATTAGGTAATAGTATAAGAAATATCATCAATTCATAAAGTTACTATTTTCATCAAAACCCATAAAAATCCCAAAAGAAAATAAGGTGTGGAGAGTTCGGGCTAGAGAAACGTGATTTCTCTACTCTTTATTAACCACCTCTTAGATTAACATATCTATCCCTCTTACCTTAGATTAGTTTTAGAGAATTTCTGATTTTTCTTCTAATTTTAGGTTCCTCTCCCTCTTGGTTCTCTTCCTCTTCTCTAAGTTTTCTCCCTTTGTCTTTCTCTTTCTTCCTCCACCCCAAAAGCACTAAAAATAACTTTCTCTTTCTAATTAAGCCTTTATACCTAGGTTTCACTACAAAAACCATATCTACACCCCCCTCTTCTCATTAATGGATTATTTTCATACAACTTCTTACTAAGGCCCAATAGCCCAATACCCTTTAATTCTAACTATTAACTCTTACTAATTAAGTTTTCAAATATACTTATATTTGAATTAAATAATAAACACACAAATAAACGGATAAAAATCAAGGGAGTAGACAGAACAACTCTAGTTGTACTGTGTTTGATTATAAAACTGTTTCAAGGATTGGTCAAACTTAGAGGCAAGAGACAGGACAAAAACAGAAATTTTTGTCCTCCATTAAACCACAACTTTTTGTCTCAAATACAAGTTGTCTAAAAATATCAAAATATCGTTTTGTTCACCAAACATCATATAAAATAAAATAAAATTCAATATCATAAAAGTTTGTTCTGTTCTGTTTTGTCATGTATTGTACTGTTCTGTTCAGTAATTATTCATTAACGGATCAAACCCACCCTTAATATGAATGAAGTTATTTATATTTCTTACAATAATTTAGAGTGGAGTTGTAAAAAATCTAAAAAATTAAACATTTTTACATTTATGGATTGATTAATCAGTATATGTAAAATTCTCGAAAAGTACATTTGATTTTACACATTTAGATTGACCAAAATTGAAATGTTACCTAAAAAGTCGTATAGATATAAAAAAAACATCATAAAAACGTTTAAAGTTTATTGTAAGATGTTATCCTTTTAAAATATTTTCGTAAGTCAATCCAGACAAATTCGACAAGAAAAGAGATTTTGGGAGCTTTTGAGAATGTAGGTGGGGTGAGGAGGGAGGATAAATTTTCTTGTATTTTTTATTGTGCCTTTCTTGAAAATTACAACTATATCTAACACTTGATGGTCAATTTGAAGAATGGAAGGCGATAAAATTGACAATGAAGAGGTTGGTGGAGAACATAAGATATGGACTTCATGATATGTAATTAATTTTATATGGTATCCACTTTCTTTTCAAGGCATTGACTTGGCACAATACAAGCATATTCTTTTGATGCTACATGCTACAAACAACTACAAAGAGCAATGTAGACATGCATAGTGGTGGTTGTTGATTGTGTGAATGGGCCTCCTCATTGACATGGTTGTGTTTCACACATGGTGTTCGATAATTTCTATGTCTATGTATTGACCCTTACGTTGAATTGAAACGGTGAAACCAAACAAAAGGGTTAGTTGGTGGAGGGTAGGGACTAGGGATCTTAAATTAGAAGGCTTAAAAGCTCATGTTTTGAGTATATATAATTTCCATAAAACTATCATTTTTTAAAAAATAGAACGAATAAACAAACAAGAGTATGGATGAAAAGAATGTCGACTCGTTAATCTAATAATTTAAGATTATAAATAAGAGATGTGACGTCTCTTTCTTATGATTAAGAATATTTGATTCAATATTTTTCTTAAACTCATCAAAAAACCAAATAACATATACATTTTTTTTTTTAAAATATGGCGGTTATTAATATAAGACTAAGATATAAACTCATAATGTTGGGCTCTTTATGCATTGTTGAACTGTGTTTGGTGGTGTTAAATTATCCCTTGAAGGTTCGCTTTGTTAGGTGTTGTTCGTTTTCTGTTCAATTTGCAAGTTGCAACCAACAAAAATGTATGGAGAAAACGGAAAAATGAAATGGTAATAAAGATATAGAGAGAAACAGGCTATCGGGTGGGGTTGGTTTGGATTTTTTTCTCTTTCCGGGTAAATTGGTTTGTGCTTTGTGTTTGAAAAAGGATGTATTTAATTTTGCATGTATTTTTGAAATATGCATAATGTAACAAGTATAAAAGAAAGAGTTCACAAATTTTATCTCAATTAATAAATGTCGATATTATTAGGTCGGACATTTTTAATTGAATTAGAACTTAAAATCTCACAGTTGTATGGATAAGTTTCAGTGTTGTTATCCACTTAGTTTTATAGTCAAAATTACGTATTTTTGCATATCTTTTATGGGCGCTATATTAACTTATTTTACAACTAATCTTTAAGAAAATTCTCCAATTTATTTTATTGTAAACATTAGTTAAATAGTTTTTCAGTACATTGTAGCTATTTTAATTTAACATATTTTCTATGTTTTGTACAATTAATTGTTCAAAGATGCATGGATTAACAAAAAAATGCAAATTCATCGAAGAACGTGAGTTCGATTCATGGGAATAATTTTTTGTCAGATTTTTCTTACTTCGTGTCCGAATTCTGAATTATCGTAGCCTCTTCCCCTAAGAATTGGAGGTTAATAACAAAAAAAAAAAATTCAAAGATTTTGAATATAGGCTAAATCGCTAGCTGAGCTTGGAGTGAGCTAAGTTAAGAAGTCCATAGTCCATAGTCTTAAAAAAAATTCAAAGATTTTGAATATATGGGAGCAATTGGAAATAGCATGTCCAGGGAATTCACCCATGTTAACTTTTACGAAAATCTAAAATCGTTTGATATGTTATCGGGACAAATCAAGATTGACGGTATTCAATAAAAACGCAAAAACCGTTAATTTTGATCGCTCTCAATAACATACTAAAAAGTTTTAGATTTTTATAAAACTTAACATGAATGATCTATATGATATAAACTTTCAATCCAACGGTGAATTTCGTAAAATTTAAATTCATTAAAGTATTATTGAGCGGTGTAACATTACTCAAATGTTACACCGGTGTAATTTGATCTCTCCCCTATATATATATATATATATAAATCCTTTAAATTTTACATTTGTAATACACTATACTATTACTATACTATTTATGTTTTTTCTAGTGTCCCATAAACTTCACCAAGGGGCAAGGGTTGTTCTTAATCAAGTTGATGTATCCGTGTATTAAAATAATCCCAACTGTCTCAGTTTGACATAGAGGATTCATACATAGGTGCACATTAAAACTACATTTTCATTTTTTTTCCTTCTTATTTTATATTTTTGATTTGGAAAATGAAAGCTCTATTAAAACGACATTTTCCATTTTTATTCTTTAATTATTATTTTTGTAAAATTATATTAAGAATTATTTATCTTATTTATTTGTTACACTTAAATTTTTTATTTATTTTTTCTATTTAGGTTCTTTATCATTTGAAATGTGCACAATGTTATCCTTTTTTTAACGATGATGTGTATTAGAAATACTACTTACTCGGATTCTTTTTATTTGATTTTTTTAGAATAATAACATCAAATTAAGGAAGTGTATTTTTGCACCGAAGCTTTCTTTTATATCCTAATTTTAATTCACACACTTTCTCTTTCCAATAAATTAAATATATTATGTACAAAAAAATTAATATGTTATGTACCAATTTTTTTTTATAAAAACAACTTTAATTTTCCAAATATATAGCATTAACTAGTTTTATTGAAAAAGATAAGACTAAGTTAGGGTGCTTAACCCTTTTTTTGGGTCGTCCGTCAACAGCTAGTGCTCGCAAGCTTGTGGTCTTCACCTTCGTCGATCTGTTCGCTTGGATCTTGACATGGTTTGTTTTGTTCGATCTGGTTGGCTCTTGCACCTAACCGGTGGTTTCTTAGCCGGCCATGACGCGATGGGTTTTCGATGTGTCAGTGAGTGCTCGTCGTCGTTGGTGCTACGTGCTCTGTGATCTGTTGTTGCTGCGTGTGGTTTTGCTCATATATTTCAGCAAAAACTGAGTTGGTCCTTGATGTGTTCTACCACCGGTGGTGGTTTGGGTTCTCTTTGGATTCATGTTGTCGTCGTCGTTGTTGCTCAGACCCATGTTCACCGGTGGCTTTTTCTGTTGCACCACCTTGATCTTTGATTCTTCCAAATCTGTTGAGATATGCAGTTATCTTGTCGTTGGTGTCACTTCAAGGCTTTGTTGCAACTGTTTTGTTCTATATTTGTTCGGATTCGACAGTTTGCAGTGGTGTGGTTTGAGTTTGATTGGCTCGAAGGGGTCGTGTATACCTGCTGTGTTTTCATAGGGAGTTGTGGTACGTGAATTTGTCTGTGTTGGCGGTCAGTTGATTCACCGTTCTATACCTAACAAATGCTCACACTTTTTTTTTTTGCTATTTGGTTTCGCGCCCGAACACGGGTTCGTTGGGTAGTGTTCGATGTGTATGTGCTTGTTTTGATTTATTACCCGTTAGGGTTGGTTCTAAAACCACTTGTAGTTGGTATTAATTGTATTATCTTTAATTGCTGCATTTTATGCGGTTAACTAGGTTAGAGTGATGTCCTCTCAGTTTGCTGTAATATCTTTTATTTTATGTTTAATCCAATGAGAATATGGAATTTTATGTGGTTAATTAGGTCAGGGTGATGTCCACCCAGTTTGTTGTAATATCTTTTATTTTATGTTTCCTCAGCTCTTCTTTTGCTTAAAAAAATGAACCCAAATAGTTAATAGGTTCTCTTTAAGGCGAATCATTCGAAAGAACCCAAATTCAATTTTTAGCAAACTAGATTTTACTTTTATTGGAGCCGCCTTCTCTCCCAGAAACTAAAAGTTGAATATCAAAAAGTTTTTTTATTTTATTTAATTTAACTTATACCCTTATTAAAAGAACAAATATAAAAACTATTTCTTAAACCTGTATATTTTAAATTTTCAATTATTAAATTTCTTATATTATTAAATACAGAATTTTTATATTAAAATGTCTTTAACATATTAACATGAGTTTATATTCAATAATAAAACTCAAGGGTATACGCTACTAAGAAAACTGTAGGATATATAGGTTTTTTTAGTAGGTTTGACACCTATTTCACATTCAAAAAAGAAGTTTTATTTTTAACAACAAACTTTATTAAGAATTAAGAATACATACAAAAAAGGAAATTATTAAATGTTGACTTAAGATACAACTTTGACTAAATATTTATTTTTAGAATTAAATATGTTTTTGGTCCCTACATTTTGCCTTATAGTCAAGAATAATTCCTACATTTTTTTTATGATTTAAAAAAACCCTACAATTTTTTCCGTAACAAAAATTGGTCCCCGCCGTTAATTGTTTTTAACAGAACACTGACGTGGCACAATTAGTCAATAACATAGTGACATGTATCTTTTTCCATCAGGTTTATTGTGCACCTTTCCACACCAAATCTTTCTTTCTACATTTCTTCATCCAACACAACCCCTATCTTCATCACCACAAACTCAACCAAAACCACAACAACAATCCAAACTGAAGCCATGGTAAAAGACATGTGTCATTATGTTATTGGCTAATTGCGCCTCATTAGCATTCTGTTAAAAAAAATTAACGACGGAGACCAAATTTGATTATAGAAAAAATTGTAGGATTTTATTAAACTATTAAAAAAATGTAGAGACTATTCTTGACTATAAGGCAAAATGTAGGGACTAAAAACATATTTAACCCTTATTTTTATATTGTTTTAGTAAAATATTTAGCATTAAATATTTATTATTATTATTATTATAATCTTTGTTATTATCATCTAACTTTATTTTTCCTGTTTTAAAAATAATATTTATTATATTTGTAATAGAGAAATTTCGAGGTCTTCTTTAATTTCGATAAAAAAAAAGTTTTCATCCTTAAGGTGAATATGAACGGAATTCAAATCCCAATTTTTGAATATATAATGCAATGTTCTACCAATTGTGCTAATCTCATAGGACAGTACTGATAAATTTTAAAAAAGAAAATGTTAAAAACTTAAAATAAAAGATGGAAAATGTAAAAAAATATTTAAAAAGTAATATCGTGAAAGAAAGAAAATAAAAACAAAAATACAACAACCTGAGTGTGACATCTCTTTCCAAGGTTGTTGTGCATAAATACGAAGTTTTTGAACAACACAACACAACAACAAAACCTTGCTTGTGTCGCCACTTGAAATTTTTCGCAACAAATACCACCAACAACAACTCACTTTCCCTCTTCATAATCTCTCGTCTCTTTCGAATCAATACCTTTTCTTCTCTTCTGTTACTCCGTCTTCTATTTTTCTCATCTCGTTTTTCTCGCCACAACCACATTATATATAAACAAGGTATATCATTTTTTCCTTCTTATTTTCCTTCATTATTTTCATCTAGGGTATGCTTATTCATTTCTATATTCAAGATTTCAGACTTAAATAAATTAAAAAAAAATATATGTATATTATTTCTATGTGGACTTTCTCTTGTTTCGTTCTTCTCTTCCCTATAGATCTGTAATCACTTTGTTTCAAATTGTTTGTGATTTTGGTTTGCATTGAACATTCTTCTTATATACATGGATTATGAAACTTATTTGAACTTGATCATCAATTTGCAACACTTTAGGGCTTGTTTGGATTCACTTATGTCAACTGTTTGGTATGTGAGACTGTTTGGGAGTACTTATGAATTATGATAGCTTATGAAAACAGCTTATATAAAAAATAATTTGACTTTATTTTATCTTGTGTAATAGGATAAGTGCTTATGTTATAGGATAATTGCGTATTCGTAATTGCTTTAGGACAAGTGCTTATGCTATAAGTTGTTTATTCAAACAGGGCTTAAGTTTCAGTTTTTTGTTTTCAATTGTTTCAGATAATGGCAGCTGAAGTATGTCACCATGCTATTGGGACTTTGCAGTCTCATTCTTATCTTAGTAATTTGAATCAGCATCAAAATCTCAGGAGCAATTCACTAAGATTGGTGACAAAGGATTTTAGCTGTAGTAATGTCTTGTCGAAGGGAAGAAGTAGCTACTTTGGCCAGAGGAATTGTATTGTTACTCGATCTTCGGCTACTCATTCTCAGACGTCGGTTGTTGATCCGGTATTGTCCCCTTCAAAAAGCAACACCAGTGAAACTTTGAAGAAATCAAGTATGATAAACTTTCCTGTCAATTATATTTTTGTTGATTGCTTGTTGAAATTGGATTGCCAAGTGTTGTAAATTGGACCATAGTGTTTATGTACAATTTGTACACTGTAAACCTTAAATTTGAAATCATAATACAAATGAACTGCAGCCGCTTTGCAATCGGAGACATAGGCAAAACCGGTCGAATTTTGTTACCAAACACCGTGTCTTATTTGTTTGTGTTTATCGTTTCTTTATTTTTTTGAACTGGAGTTGCTGTTCTAACACCGACTTTTAGGTTGTTAGACAGTTGAAAAGTTGAAGTTGAGCGGATGTTATCTAACTACTGTTCTATCTGTTCCAACTCAGATGAAGCAGCTTTGATCCTTATTCGACATGGTGAGTCGTTGTGGAATGAGAAGAATTTGTTTACAGGCTGTGTGGATGTTCCTCTTAGCAATAAGGGTATAGAAGAGGCAATTGAAGCCGGAAAAAGAATTAGTAGCATTCCAGTTGATGTTATATTTACATCTGCTTTGATTCGTGCACAAATGACAGCCATGCTTGCCATGACCCAGCACCGCCGTAAAAAGGTAACATGAATGGATAATTATCTTCACGTGTAAATTAGTGATGCAATATGTAACTAACATTTTTTTTTCTCCAAAGCTTAGAGAATATTTAGTAAACATGCAATACTCATTCTCAAGTACTCAACTGAAATGGCAGGAATTTAGATCAAGTGATGATACTTGCAAAACAATCCAGAAAACTAGTCTTTTGTTATAATTATTGTTGCTTATTGTGTACATAGTAGCGTACTAAATTTCCGTCTACAGCATTCGACGATTATCTGCTGCTATTTATTGAAATGTCATTTTCTAAAATTAACCATCAACCTCTCTGCAGGTGCCTGTCGTTATCCACAACGAGAGTGAACAAGCAAAGGCATGGAGTCAAGTTTTCAGCGAAGATACAAAAAAGCAGTCCATTCCAGTCATAGCAGCTTGGCAACTAAATGAAAGAATGTAGGAATCTTTTTCCTGTTTTTAATGTTTGAAACTTATACTCTTCAAGGTCATGAATAACACGGACCCGTATGATTGGTATAACATAATTGTTATCCTTTCAGGTATGGAGAATTACAGGGTCTCAATAAACAAGAAACAGCAGACAGATACGGGAAAGAGCAAGTCCATGAGTGGCGCCGAAGCTATGACATACCACCTCCCAATGGTGAAAGTTTGGAAATGTGTGCTGAAAGAGCAGTTGCCTATTTCAGAGACCAGGTAGGTGGAGTTAATGTACTTTGATATATGTTGTAACTTGTAAGGTCAAATTTGATACAGAATTGATCCGTTGATATTAATGGTGCAGATTGAACCCCAACTTTTATCTGGAAAGAATGTTATGATTGCAGCACATGGGAATTCATTGAGATCCATTATCATGTATCTCGACAAATTAACATCCCAGGAGGTGATTGGACTATTCAGAATTATTATTGCTGTTAATTTACATATGAACTACATTGACATGAATTTTCCCCGTCTTTTGACAGGTCATTAGTTTAGAACTGTCGACCGGAATTCCAATGCTTTACATTTTCAAAGAGGGAAGATTCATTAGGAGGGGGAGTCCTATAGGACCAACTGAAGCTGGAGTTTATGCCTATACCAAGGTATGAATTCTATATTGGCTTTAATATTTCATCCCATTTATAAGTTGTTTTTTTCGAAATAGTATAAGTTTTGATTTAAGATTATATATTGTCTGTCTAGAAGGTTGCAGTGGCACTTGAACTCTCTACTAGCAATATAAACAATAGAACATCTCTTTATATGAAATGATATTATTATGTTGTTGATGTGTTATTATTGTTAAACTCAATATGCTCCATATTACTCCATATCAATAGAACATCTCTTGTAGTCAACTACTACTGAGTGTCTAGATCTTATGTTGGAAAAGCCTACAACATTTACATTAATTGAATTTCATGATTGATGGAAAAGCCTACAATATTTTGATCAAGAAAATCAACAAGTTGAAGTATTAAAATTTCTATGCATCTATTATAACCCCTTTTTCTTTCTTTGAAGAATTGTAAGTTTCAGAGTTCCTTAGATAAATTTAATCCTAATAGAAATTTTAATACTTCAACTTGTTGATTTTCTTGATCAAAATATTACCTTTGGCTTTCTAAGGTGGTTAGTTTGCATGAGTAATACATGTTAATCTGTGAAGAAATTTTGACAGTAAACTGTTGAATTATAGTGTACTTTAATAAGGGTTCGTTTGTATTAACTTATTTTTGAGCTTATGCGAAACAACTTATGCAAATAAATAAGTTTTTATGTATTATGATAAATTTTCCAAGGTAGTTTATGACAAAATAACTTATAAAAAGACAATTTTTTGCCAATGAAAAGTTATGAATTAACATGCAAATTTATTTATTTACATAATTTATTTTCATAAGCTAAAAAATAAGTTAAATCCAAACGGAGCCTAAGTGGCAGATTTCCTCAAACTTCTGGCTGCACTTATGATAGTAAAAGAAACCAAAAAAAATAAAATTCAATGTATATAATATATAGATTCATAGGTTCATGCTATATTATGATGCTGGAATTATGTTCATTATTCATTTCTTGAATCTTATTTTGAACTAAGTTTTCACAATGAACACTAACGATTTTACTTTGTTACAGCGTTTGGCTCTTTACAAGCAAAAGTTGGATGAGATGAACTGATAATAATATTGTTTAGGTAAACACTGTTTTCTTTTTGTTTTCATTTTCCTTCTCTATTATTAATAGTCTAAATTTTGATTCTTGGATTGTTTCACTTTCAGGAAATACATTCACTATTAATCAAAAGCTTCAGAGATGAATCCCTTGGGTGGAGGTTTCTCATTGTTACTGCTAGGTGCCTTGAATATTATTAGCACACATCTTAAAGCTAGGTTGTTTTAGTATAGTTTTGAACATGTGTGTATTCGTAGACCGGTTTCCGATTTTAGGTACATTTACTTTACGGCGAGCAAGTGATTATTGTTTACATGAGACCACTATTCATGCATTTCCAAATGTGGAAATACTGTAATACGTTCAGTTGAGGTACATCATTATAGTTGTAAAAAATGAGTTCTAATGTGGAAATACTGTAATACTTATTGAAGTATTTTCAACAATAAACAAGCATTGCTCCATATGATGGAGGGGAAATTTTGCTGAATGCAAGTATGTAGTCTTTGTTTATTTATAAATCATAAATCCAACATAACGTATAAACCGGTATCTTAAATCTAGGTTTCGAATATCATAGTTCATGCTGCATTACGGCTGACTCGCCACTTTTTAAAGAGATTTATATAGTAATTTCTCATTCTAATGCGACGGCATTTTTGTCCTGACGGTTAACCAAGATATGTTTATCAGGGTTAGGAATAGAGGAACTTAATATTTCCTCGTTGAAAGCATCAGAATCTGTTTCTAACCCGATCGAATCAGAAGAAGAAACATTCTCTGAGACTGATGATAGAGGGTTTGCCTTTGTCCAGAAAGAGAGCATCTTGTCATCTTCCTCTCTCATTCTCTTAGCATACTTATTTATATCAAATTCTGTGTCATCATTCCCACCAAATGCAGGTTCAAGTTTATCCATGTCAAACAAACCCTCCATAATCTTCTTTGTGCTTTGATCATTGGAGTAAACAAACTTTACCTTATTATAACTCTCTGGCTCAAGCAGGACCTTTACCATCTGCAACAATTCATTCATTTTTTTTACATTACAATAGAACTAGATTCATCAACAAACTTAACATTTACTAAAACAAAATGCAGATATATAACCAAAGCAACATATATACAAAACATAATCTAACAGATGACAAGGTGTGTTTTGTTTAGTTACCGCGAAGAATGGTTGGAAAATCCCGGGTGCATCATACATGATTGCCAATCCGAGGCGCTGAGGATAATATTTTTGTAATATATGACTAACTTCACGTGAAATCTTGAATGATACATTTGACAAATTGAAACCATTGAAATCAACCAGCCATATCACCTGGTCTTGGTGAGGTGGAAGATTTAAAATTGCATTCTCCATGCAATAAACAAAATGCTTAATCTCATCTTTTAATATCTTCGACTTCTGCAACACAAATGAAATCAATAATGAAATGATTCTTCTATATTTACTCATTTTGGAATAGACATGATGATGATGATGATAGTATTAAAAGTGATTTTTCGAAGAAACCTGGCGATTTGTTCTCATTATAATCACTGGTCTTCCATTCTTGTCACAATAATTTGGTCTATACATTTTCCCTGTCTCTGCTTCACGAGAAACCTCGTCCTTAACCAGTAAAATATAATACATATTAAATAACTTTATCAGAATAAAAAAAATCACAAATGTGTGAAATTTAAAGAAAATCTAAACCATGTCGCATAAACACATTTTACATGTGACAATCCTTTATTAGATTCGGTTAATCGGTCTTGCAAACAAATCTCAACATAGTTTGTCCTAGTTGTATATATAGGCAAGCGAATATGGCTATGATGTCAATATAAAGTAGTTTTACACCGTCATCTAATGAGTAAAATGATTTCTCGTATCACCACTTTTAAGATGTAGTTACGCAAATAAATGATGTAGTAAATAATACACTCTGAACACTTCCCTTTAAGATCATAAAGCAGATGCAGCCCTAACAACTAAGACACATGATAATATTTCTCTTAGAAAGACCAAAAAAAACTAATAGCGTGTTTGGAACCGCGGTGAAAGTAAGACTAGACGTGCGTTTTTCTGAAGTACTAACAAATAGTAGCTTTACATTTTTACGGCAATATATCACCGGTACACACACTCACAGCTGCAGCATTAAAAAGTTAAACCAAACACATACTAAAAGTGAAGAAGACAAGGAAGCAGTAACTCACCCAGCAGATCGCTTCAGGTTTGTACTCATGTCTCCATTTTAGGCTTTGTTTCAACATTTGAGCTGCTTTCTTCACATTCCAATTTTGTGATTTCAAATACCTTGAAATGGATGCATCAGAACAATACAAAGATTCTTTGTCTGATAATGTTCCTAACAACTTTCTCACCTCAATGATCTGAAATGTACCAAATTAAAGTATCACAATTAGCTACCACATTCTTCACTAAAAAATAATGATATTTTAATTTTAGTAATTTTTAATATAATGTTTGATATTTTCATATGCACCAAAGATTTCAATTATTGGACATACCTTTGTCTGTTGCTCTTGTGACAGTGATACTGCTAACATCTTCTCTTGGCCATCAGAGCCAGTTTTCTTCAGATCCTTACTCATTCTTATTTGTAGAGACACTAAAAATTAAAAATGAACACAGCAAAGATTACTAACAATTTATCTTCATTCCAAAAAATTATTACATTATAACAATAAAATAATTTACCTATGTATTCCAATGATGCAGCACAAGCCTAACTTTTAAGGGCACCAAAGTGAATTTAAGGGATATAGCTGTTTAGTTTGGTTTTTACATTGAAACATGACATTCATTTTATAACCACTTTGGTTATTAGTTATTACTATAGTTGCCTTAACACGGTTAATTAGTTAGTTAGTTAGGTAAATTTTGTTATAAAGTTATTTTCATTTGTTAGAAACTTAGGCCTTTCATTATATGTAATGATGTAAGTAAACTATAACTTTCTTTCTACACAATTTATTCCGTGCATTATTTTGTCCATTTTCTTATAATAGATTTTTTTTTTTTTTTTTCATATTTCGGTTATAAAGTTTAATAATACAACTATTCTTTTTTAATTCAGATAAAATTGAGAGAAGTGAACAAAATTCAAAAGGTATGATGTGAGACAAACAAAACAAAATACTAAGGACAGAGATTCATTAATTTTTAGTGTATCTTGTCAGAGTAGTAGGTAGTAAAAAGGAAGAAAAATATCATTATTAAACACATTCACCGACCTTAAAGATGTTATTTTTACGCACAAAATCTATCTTTTTTTTTTCTTTAATTTTTATTTTATAGAAATTGCTATTTTTGGATTGAGATCGACTTCCGTAGTATTTTGACACAGTTTAACACAATATTAAATCTTGGTCGTTGATTTAAGACTAGACGGTTCAGATTTTAATTCAATTTTATAAAGTGAATTAATTTCAGCCACTTATTCTGATCGAATGGTTGACATATAACTACAACAGAAAATCTAATTCATATATTATTTATTTGAGATGAGAGAAAATAATATGAAAAAAAAATCTAAATCATATATTTATACGATGTCTAATGTTTCTGTGTCAGAAAAACATTTCTACAAAAGGTTAACTATTTTTGTTTGTGATTCATCACATTATTAGTACTATGCAACTTAAAGAAGACTAAACTAAACTAGCATATAGCAGCAACTATATTGCAATCAACATACATCATGACCAAGGTTCAGAAACAAAAAATAAATAAATAAATTGAAGACTAAACTATATAAACTAGCATAGAGAATCCAATTATTGAGAATTTAACTGGAGTTTTTGTAGATTCAAGTAAAAAGCAAAGTAGAGAGAAACAGAAAGATAAGATGGAAATCTAATTACCTGAACACAAGATAGATAGAGTGCTAGGTTGAAAGCTGGACCCCAGAAAATGAAAAACAAAAAAACAATTATTATACCTCTTCACTGCTTCAAGTGCTGTGGATTCTTGTTATTGTGGTTGTGGCTTTATAAACACTATGTTACATAGTCACCTAACTCACAATCAATGTGATGCCGGTTAATGCTTTGTTGCATGTGGAAAACAAAACACTCCACTCTCCTTCACAAATCTATCTTTTTTTTTTCTTTAATTTTTATCTTATATATTGAGTAGGGGTGAACATCGGTCGGGTTTGGTCGGATTCAGGTCGAAAATCGTCAAACCGATAAAAACTACGACCTCTTAATTTGGACTCAATTCCGACCGTTTACGTCTTCGGTTTGTTCGGGTTTGGGTCATACGGGTGATGGGTTTCAACGGGTCGGTTTAAACGGATTAGATTGAAACGTTGTTGTTACATTTAAATTTCATTTATCAAAAAATTATTTGTTTTTGACAATTCGTTCAATATTTCGTACATACTGCAACAAAAGATACAATAAAAATGATGAGATGAAGTTAATTTGTTTCAAATTTGTAAATTCAACGACAATAATATATAGTAGATGAGAAGTAAAAGTTAAGATAATATATATTGTTCGGTTGGTTTCGGTTATGAAGAGACGAATTTTTAGAGACCCGCACCCGCCCGTATACAACCGTTCATGACCGATTTTTTACAATTGTTGACCCGAGACCCGACCCGCACCCGACAGAGTGCTTCCATATATTGACGGTTATGTCGGTTTCGAGTCGAATTGCGGATTTGTGCTCACCCCTAATATTGAGATATTTTCTGCGTGCAACTCCGAAAATAAATATTAATGTATTGAGATCAGGGCCGGTCCTGAGTTTTAGGAGGCCATGTGCAAATTTTAAAAATGACTTCTTAATAATTTTTTTTAAATAGAAAAACTTATCGATTTTAAATTACAAATAACATAAAATATAATTATCCTTGTAATTAACATAAGAAGGATTCTTGCACAAAAAAAAAAAAAAACATAAAAAGGATTGATATTCTATCAAAAACATCAAATTAATATCTTCTAACTATTTTTACTAATTTTTACAGCCCTATTAGGCAGAATATTGTGTCTGGGCTGCTTAATATTGTGCAGAATTATTATTGTGCAGAATTGGGCCTGGGCTGCTTAATATTGTGCAGAATTACTATTTTTACACCCCCTATTTTACTAATACTACTACCCGATAATTATTTTTTTTAGGCCTTTCAATTTTTAAGGCCCGATGCTACAGACCTTGTTACACCCTTATTGGGCCGGGCCTGATTGAGATTGAATTATTTTAATAGATTTTTTTCATCGACTAACGACGAGGCAAGGGAATGACAAGGGCAAGTGACGGTAGCAAGATGGAAGGAAAAAGATATGTGGTGTAGAATTTAATTGAAAATTGAGTTGTTGGAAAATTAATTCAAAAATTTCTAATTAAATGCATATAGGTAGAATTTAAGAGATGTATTTTAAGCGGTGTGGATGAATATATTTTTTTACACTTGAAAAATTTCACAATTACAAATAGAGAGAGTAAAATTATTATTATTATTTATTTTGATATGGAGAGTAAAATTAATTTTAGATTTATGATTGTTTATTCACTTTGTGGTAATAATGAATGATAGTCACTTTGCTCTGGCAAGCAAAGAATTAATATTTCTTTTGTGATGGAAGAAAGGAATATTGTTATAATTAGAGATTTACTTCCTCCATTATATTTTATAAACAAAATTATATTTTTTAAGTTGCTGTATATTGTATATTTAATGTATTTGTTAAAATTTATGTATATATGAGAAGATTATGTAGTGCTTTTCTTTTTTATTAGTCAAAACTACATGTTTAACCATTCTTTCGTATATTTATTTTTGCAAAATTCTCTAATTTATAAGAGAAGATATGCCAATAAAAAAGCGGAAAATTATTTGCTAAAAAAAAATAACACTAAAGACTATATATAGTGGCGTAGCTAGGAACTTGAACCAAAGAGTGCAGACTAATAGTCCGTTTGGTTCTATAGAAAAAAAAATGGAAAGAAGGATCGTTTTCCACAATTTTCGTTTCTTCCACTTTCTTTTCATAAAACCAAACGGAACATAAATATCGTACTGTGAGTAGATCACAATCTGCTAATAAAATAAAAAGTTAATACTTGTAGTCAAGTAAAAATTAATACTTTTATACTATTAAAAAAAATTAATCCATAATCTTGACAAAAACAATACATAATTTTGTTACTGTAGATTTGTTTGGGTTTGCCACGTCGGATCACTTTTGTAAACGCTGCGTTTTGCTACCCTATTAGATGTAGCTTTATCCTACACGCCTATGCCTACTAACATTAAGGGTGCACCTTGAGATTCTGCACGTTTTCCTTTGTGTGTGGTTTCAATTTATTTGGAAACTGATATACTCCACCGCATGTGTGAAGGCATTAAGATTGCTTTTTAAATTGTTGATCAGGATTGATGCAGTGGTCATCTTAAATCATAATATTTGTGGTTATTTTTTAGGCCAAGCATGTGAACCAGGTGTAGCAATAGTTCTCTAGCAAATTTTAAAAATTGTGACAAGGATTATCTAACTCTTCATATAACTTCTCATACTAGATAACTCTTATTATCAATACTGACATTTGCCATTAGTATTAGTATATTGTGTACAATCAACTATCCTCACGCATATCCAAGAAATGCTTAGGAGATAATGTTAAATTTTATATTTATTTAATTTTAATTATATATACAAAGGAGTTGTTAGAAGACAGGAAAATTTAAATTCAAATCACAAATTTGGGTATAAATAGGACCCCTGTAGGTGAGTTTGTAAATCCACTAACTAAAAAAAATTAATTCTTATCCTCATGGTGTTCTTTCAATGGCGAGTTAGTAGTAGTTGGTAATACATTTGCAAATGTATGCTAAGCTATTCAATATATGTATGTATAAATAATTATACATTGGGGATTGGAGTATGGTGGATCCATAAACTATTGTGAGATATGCATGCATGTTGTGTTGAGTATTAGAAAAAATATCATTTAAATTGATCAAATCACTTATCCTCAAAAATTCAATCAACCATTTATGGATGAGTCACACTTTCGCACAATAACGTATAGGGAGAGATGTTTTATTCGAAAGGAGAAATTACACATCAAACGATTGAAACCTCGAGTTGTTCCTGATAAAATAAGTATTCGACGTGGACGTAAGTTTCATATGTGGACTATTTACATGTTCATGTTTATTTTTTTGGCCTCATTTTTTTTATTTCCTGTGACATGTATTTTTATTTCCTTAATTCAGTTGGTTGTTCTAAAGCTGGATCTTCATATCTCAGGAAGCGGAATTTGGATGTCACAAATAATCCCTCATCCTGTAATTTTTCTCATATAATAATTAATTTTTTATTGTTGCTCTTTTCGAACTAATTTTATATTTGATTTCTTAACAATGGTGAATATATTTCTTTTGATTTTTTTTTTTTTTGACAAATATTCTTTTGATATTTATATAGCCAACAATATTGATTTGTATCAACGTCAATATCGTATCCGCTAATGAGGATTCAAATTTCAAAATTTTCCGACTAAGTGAAGTTCAAGGTAAAATTATATTACATGGCTTTGTTTATTGTTAACATTGATATGTTACTAACCTAATCATAAGCTTATTCTCAAAGTTGATGTACCTATAATGTTACTCATAAATATTGACGTGGCATCTGGGTTGTGTAATGGATCACGCCTCACTGTTACTCATCTTGACTTTAATATCATTGGAGCACAAATCGTGACGGGAAATAATGCTGGCAGTGTTGTTTTTATTCAACGCATGAAGTTATTGCCATCCGATACTAATGTCACTATTAGTTTTCAGCGTCGTCAATTTTCGATGTGTGTTTGTCTTTCGATGATGATCAACAAAAGCCAAGGACAAACTGTCAATCACGCTCAGTTGTATCTTTCAAGACTAGTGTTCACTCATGGTCAATTGTATGTCGCCGTTTCTCGAGTTAGAACTCGATCTGGATTAAAAATCCTGATTACAGATGATAACGAGAGTCCCAAAGCGTCTACTGTTAATGTGGTGTATTCTGAAGTGTTTCATAGAATTTAAACATTGTGTCTTTAACTGTTCAAGAAAACTTGATTGCAATATTTGTATGAATAATATAATATTGTATATTTACCTTTCATAATCACATTTTCATGTGCAACTTTAGAATTAAATTAATATTATTAAAATGATGAACCGTGTGGGAGCACGGGATAAAAAAATGGTACTTTTACAAAAAATATGACTACTTTATCTTCTTATTTTTATTTGGTCTATTGAAAAAATAAATTCACATCACTGATTTGAAATCATCTGGTCCACACCTGTCACAAGCCCGGTATAATGTGTTAATGTGTTTTTCAGACGGTAGTTTGTCGTCTGAAATAATTGAAGAGATGTATATCATATATGATCATGGTTTTATTATGTTTTGCTTTATTTTTTTTTAACCATGCATTATTTGATCTCTTAAAATTGTTTAGCAGATAAAAAAGGAGTAAAAACAAATTCAAGAATAAAGTAGCTCTACTCTGTTTTATTTTAGAATAAAGTAGTTCTACTCAACAAAATGAATTATTTAAATTCATTCATATTTTAAATCAAATTAATAGTTTTGAAATGTCAATTTCATTCGAAATTATTGTATGAACAAGTTTAGTTTCTAAACTATATAAATATAAATAGTTTATAAATTAAGGGTTTGATTGGATTGATTTATTTTTTAGTTTATATAAAATATCTTATGGAAATAAATATGTTTTTAAGTTTTATAAGTTTTTTAAAATAGTTTATAAGAAAATAACTTATAAGAATACTTTTTTTGTTAGTGAAAATTTATCAATTAACATAAAAAAAATTATTTATTTACATAAACTATTTTCATAAACTTAAAAATAAGTTAAATCCAAATAGACCCTTAAAGTACATAAAATCTTAGCCCATTGTAATTTACAAAGCATACTTTTGGTATTTTATATATTAGGGATTTGGGTCGTGTTTTCTTTCAATTAATATTGGGTCGAAACCCCTTTTAATATGGGGGCATTTAGGGTGTGTTTAGTAAGTCCAATTAGCTAGTTTATAGCATATTGAATTAGCTTATAAAATTGTTTGAAAAAAAAAATAAATGTGTTTGATAACAAACTTTTTTAATTAGCTTATAATATTTTTTGAGATGCTATTAATAGTACCGTTTAAGCTTATAGCTTATAAATTTTTACTTTTTATTCAATTTTACCCTTATTATTTTCATTTTTTTTTAAAAAAAAATATAATGACTATCCATTAATCATGTTTTTTTGTTGTCTTTTTGCACCTGTAACAGCTAAATTTTTCAATTTCAATCTACTAACTTTTTAGCTAAAAGCTAACATTTAAACTAAGGGTGTACATGGACCGGATTTAGTTGAATTTATGCAAAATCAAAACCCGAACCATATATGGTATTCCGGATTTTATTGAAGAAAATAACCATTCACTTTAGTATTGAGCCTGATTGGATAAACTCACTCATTTTCTGATTGAGTTGGGTGGGTTACTCAAAAAAAATAATTATTTATTTTTCAATATTAAATGACTACATGACGAATCATGATTTATTTATTTTTATAAAAATGATAATTTTTATTTTCTTAAAAATAGTATAACATATTTTCACTATTTTTTTAGCATCATAAAATGAGAATATCATCACCATATTTTTATTATTTTTTTCAAAAAAATAACCTATTTTCAAATAATGATATTTTTTAACACCACTACTTTTAAATGACAAAAAAGAAGTCGAAGAATGGAGACTCGAAGGAGATGATCAGAGAATGTGTTAAAATTGTGATATACGAAAGAGTAATGTGTTTGTCATTTGGAATAAGCACGCATACAATTTATTTTGAAATTTTGAGTATTGAACTTTTGACTTTTCTCTTTTAATTATGGAAAAAAAATTTTGACAAAAATGATGGAAAATATTTAATATAAATTTAAATTTTTCTTAAAAAAAAATCATAGCACTACCAATTCAGTGGGTAGGTGGATTTTTTATTTATTTATTTGGGTTGGCTGTTGTTAGAAACTCAATTTTCTGACTTTTCCTTTTGCCATCCTACGGCTTACTCGCGCGCCCTACGAAATGACCAAAATACCCTTTTGTGGCTTAAGTCACAGATGTAGGAAAAATGAGTAATTTTGAATTTCTACATCCGTGACTTAAGCCACACATGTTATAATTGTAAGATTTTTGGAGGGTGTCTGTGACTTAAGCCGCGGACATGGACATTTTGGTAATTTCGTAGGGCGTGCCCCATAAATCATATAGGGTGGCAAAAGTAATAATCCAATTTTTTTTATGGATTTTTCATTTTGAAATTCATACCCACCCAATAACTCGACCCAACCCACCTTTTTAGGTTGAATTAGGTGGATTTTACTGCCCGTACCATCCCCATTTTGACGGGGCAAACCCGAGTTGACTGGATTTTGGTTCGAGTTTGAGTTTTCCCCGATTTTAAAATACGGGGATGGGCCGGGTATATGGGGACATTTATACCCACCCCGAACCTGTCCCCAAACCCTCCCTATTTATATAAACATCATATTTTCCGCTTCTTAAATTAAATTATGTAAAAAAATTATTATATATGTACAAACAAACTCGTAAATTACATTCATACATTTATTTTTATTTTAAATTGAGCATTAAATAAATTGTTTTTTCTATTATTTTTATTGTTTAATAAAATCATACTATTGACGCAAAATAGTTCTCGACTTTTAAATCATTTTTTAATTAAAAAATATCAAAACACAACTCGAGTTCATGTGGAGAGAAACGAGACAGGGATAGCCGAAACTCATTGGGATACCCGAACCCCTTCGGGTATGGGTTTGGGGTTCTACTTTTCTTTTCCGCTTAAAATGGGGATGGGTATGAGGATACCCAAACTTTATGAGTTTGAGTTTGGGAAGAGCAAAACTTGACCCCGCCCCGCCCCATTGCAATGCCTAATTATATCCCCCTTAATACTAAAGATCCGAAAGAAGAAAAAAAAATTCAAATTACTAAAAAAACAAATCAAAAAAGATTTTCATGAAAAAAATTGAATAAAAAAATTAACTTCTAATAACAGACAAAATATATCACCAAAAATGTATCTTCGGGGAATTCTAATTTACCCTTTCATAATTTGAGGGCATTTATCTTTCGATCAATGAGAACAACCCATTTGTATGTGGTCCTTACAAGTTTGTTATAATTAGTTGAGAGGACTACATACAAATCTACTTATATAACTTGTTCTTATTGGTTAAATGGTAAATACCCTTAAATTATAAAAGTATAGAGAAGTAGTTATGTTTTCCAAAAAAAAAAAAGGTTCTGGCATGATTTAGTTATAATATCATTTCGCTTTACATATTGAATCTTTGTAAAAAAAAAATCCTATTACTTTCATCATCCGAGTCTTACTCACGGTTGTTATAGTCAACCTCTTGACTCTTGGACGGGTCCTTCTATGGTGTAGTCAATATTTTGACAATATTGAAAAAGTTATTTGAATAGACCAATAGGAGTAAAGTCTTTATTTGGTCCCACCAAATCATAATTATATGGTGTTGTTTCATAATTGTGTTTCTGTGTATCTTCAGAAATCTAAAGGCGTGAGCTTTCTCTATCCTAAGATCGAGATTTTGGCTCTGATACCAGAGTTTGGACGGCAGAGTTTTTTGCGCGTTAGCTGTAAGATAAACGTTGGAGTTCATTCTTTGTGTATTGTACTAAAAGTCTTTAATTAGACAATAGATCTTTTCTTTCTATAAGTCTTGCCTTTATTATTGGATTAACATGAGGTCTATCCATATATAGCAAATTTTTTAAACATCTATATTCGAAATCTAATTTTTGAATTCTTTTTCTATAGACTTTTAGATTTTTTCTTTCTTCAGCTAAGTTCATTGCTATCGTAGGTAGCAAATGTAACAGGTTGCAGAAGTTTAATTAGATTCTTTTATCTAATTTTTCGAGTTGTAAGGACAACTCTGCTACTGAGCTTTGTAGCTTATTTAATTCTCTTAGTTCCGAGATTTCAAAATCTCTTTTTGGGGGTGCTACCCTAAGACTTTGGCTTCTAATCAATGGTTTTTCGTCTGTTTCTTCAAACAGATTTTTGTCATCTTCTATTAATGAGCAACTCTTCCTTGCCAAGGTTTTAAATATAGGTAACTCTAATGTCACTATAGGGGTGAATAATTCATCAATATGAATTATATATTTTCCTGTAAATTCTATGCTATGATGTGAATTACTTAAAGCATAATTAATTCTATAGCATATTGTAAAAGGATGATTTCCTTTTTTCATAAATTTTGAATCTTCTAATTTGTAATTAAAGATTATGGATCTGTCCAGATCTTTATCCTTTAGGGATAATCCTATTTGTAAGTTTATATCAAACTTAATTTTTCCATATTTTAAATTGCATTTTCCTTGTGCAATTATGGATTGTCTATCATTTGTAATTCTAGAGTCTCTTAGAATTATATTTAACGGTGTATCAATACCTTTCATGAAAGTACTTTTGATTAAAACTTGAATGGTTGATATGTGAATATAACCAATTTTATTTCTTTCTTTTTCAGAAAGACTTGAAATTCTTTTTTGAATTTGTGTTCTATCTATGGTAGATATAAAAATATTTCCAGAAGTAGAATCAATTGGAATTGCTTCTTCTCCTATCATTATTCCAAATTTCAAGATATTTTTTCTCAAAAGACGTTCTCTAAATTTTATGGACTTTCTTTTAAAGTTTTCTTCAGCAGTTAGAGATAAATCTGCTTCTTCTATTTTGTGATCTTGTATAACATCAGCAAAATAACTAGATGTTTCTTCAAAAAGTGAGATTTCAGACATAATTTTCAAAATTCTTCTGAATTTTCACTAATATTATCGGGCAGAGTATTTAAGGTTTTTATTAGACTATAAAATCGAGAGTTTTTTAGTCTATAATGTATGCTTGCGAAATCTCCATAGAATTGTCCTTGAAAACATTCTATGTATTTAGAATTTTTAGTAAAATTGTTTAACTCACGAACTAAACATTTTAATTCATGTTCTTCGAAGTCTCCTTCAATAGTTTCTTGAATTTTTTCGAGAAAAACCTTTTCTTGGTAATGATTAAATTTGAATTTGTCTAAAATTATCTTAACCAAATTTGGTTCAGAGATCCTTTTTAGTAAATAAGTTACCTTTTTATCATAGTCTTCCATTAAGACTAATTCTAAGTATGTGTGATCAGAACTAGGTTCTATGTGCTCAATTTCAAAAAAATTTGAAAATAATCTTTGAGTTCTAAAATTCGAACTTTCCATCTGTTATGCAAACAGTATAATATAATAAACAAGTGTTGTGAGAATAACAATCATACCTGATATGATTTTCTTTGTTTTTTGGTTTTGTTGAACTCTTCGATCCGAAGATGTCTGTGTTGTTTTGGGATATAATCTATTTGATTATATTGTGTTATGTGGTTGATCCCTCCAGAGTATTACCTCAAGGATCTAGCTCCTCCAGAGTATTACCTCAAGAGCTACTTCTTAGAAATAATTCTAAGGACAGAAGAAAATAATTCTTCAAAAACTAATTAATAGTTTCGTATTTCTTTCAACTGTAATTTACAACTGAGCTTAGAGCTCTTATTTATAGTGGAGAAGGGCTCACATATTAGGTAGGACGTCCCTTTCCATAACAGCGACGTGCACTCAGTAAAGTGACACGCACTAGCACACTTATAGCGACGTGCACTCAGTAAAGTGACACGTACTAGTACACTAAAGAAAAACGACAAACAGTTATTTACATTATTGCAAAGTTTATCACTAAGTGGTCCCCATCTGACTCAGATGTGATAAGGTACCACTGCACACTTTAATTAACTACATGACACATGGATCTGTGATGAAGGCTTCCTTGTCTTCTTGTGCCGACGATTTTTCTGGACAATTTTCACATTTGTGTCCTTTGTAATACTGTGAAAAATATTGACAGCATTCTTCTTGAATTAACTTGGGTAATTTTTCAAGACCATCTTTCAATTGGTCAACTTTTTCTTCAAGGTTTTTGACTGTCTTGATGTCTTTGTCCTTTGCGGGCTTTCTAGAGTCACTGTATACGACCATTGATGAATCTTCGTAAATAACTCTATAGTTTGTCTGGGAAGACAATCTAGTGATCTTCTGGCGAAAGTGTTTAATTTGTTTAAGGTAAATGGCAGGATACCATTCAGTTGTTTCTCTGTTTACCACTGGATATTCTTTATTTGAAATTCCAATCTTGATGAGGTATAAGGGTTTTGTTGTAAGTTCCAGAGTGATCTCATCGTACCATGGATATGTAGACTCAATTTGAATAAAAATTTCTTTACCTTTGGCAAACAGGTTGTTGAACTTTTGTGCCAAATTTTGTAACTCCTTTGGAAAGAACTTGAGTTCTCCAAAAGTTTTTCCAGCTTGTTCTTCCAGGTATATGGTATGTATCAAGCCATTTTGAAAGAAGGATAGACATATGGTACTGTCTATTCCGGGTAGTACGACTGCTTTGGTGCAACCGATTCTGCTAACTGGGTAGAAGCATTCAGTAGTGAATTCTTCTATATAGTGGTTTAGCCATTTCCATCTAAGACTGAATTCCATATAAGTTGGATCAGTTATCTGGAAATTCTTTTGATTTTCGAGCTGGCGAATTTTGTCAATCGACAGCTTCCTTTTCGACTCCATTGTTGGAGATTTTTGAAGGTTTTTTGCTGTTGTAACTTCCTTGTAGGCTCCGTAAAGTGCCTGTTCAGCTTCCTTCATGGTTTTGTATCCTTTGTGACGCACATTCTTGCCTAAGATGTGCTGCTTTGCTATTGCCCATTTTCTATAGATCCCTTTCATTGGACCATTAAAAATGACATAAACTTCAAACTTTCCCATCTCATTGTCTACGGGATCGCTTGTTTGAATGGTTGTTGATAAACCATTTTTTCTAGCTTCATCTTCTTCCTCGACCTGGTCAGCCCAAGACTTTTTGCTGTCTGAGGTTGTTTCTGAAGATTCTGCTTCTTGTTCTATATTCCAACCACTGGGTACTATTGTTTCGATAGGGATTTTTGAACTTTCTGGGGTTGTATATTTTACATAGTAGTCATACTTTCCAGAAGGTTGTCCTAGGAGGTCCCAGTTTTCTTCTTTTTTAAGAACTTCACTTGAGCCTTTTGCTGATTGATTTTCATCTGTTGTCATTTTTTGTAAACCTTTGAGTGTTGTAATCATCTCCCCCCTCTCGGCAGAGATTTTTGCTTTTTTGATTTCTAGGGCGACAAGTTGTTCGTCCTTTTGCTTGATGTTGTTCTGAAGTAGCTTTATGGCTTGCTCCATTCTCTCGTCAGTGTATCTGGAAAACTGTTTTGCTCAGATTTTATATATTGAACATATGGCTCGAATTGTTGTAATTTCATCTGCCATCTTATTAATCTGCCTTGTTTATGGTCAGCTTTAATTTTATATCTCCAAAATCCTGTAAGATATTTAGAGTCTGTACGAAGAAGGAATCTTGATGGTAATAAGTCAATCTTCCATTTTTCTAGTATTTTTACACATGCCAGAGTTTCTAGTTCCTGAATATGGTATCTAGATTCTGTATCTGTAAATGTACCAGAAATATATTTACATAATTGTAAATTTTCAGTATCCTTTATCAGGATTTTAGAAGCACTGTAATCAATGCCCTTTTTGGTATCTGTTTCTTCTTTCGAAGTTTTAGATTGTTTTGATTGAAGATCTGATTCTTCAATTTTATATCCCTTCTCATTTAGAGAAAGTTTTGCTTTACCATTGGGTAAGGCTCTCATACAACCTGCCCAGGTTGTTTGTGATGCATCCGTTTCTACAATTAAAAAATCTTTTATTGTTGGATTGTAGAGTTCGGGTAAAATTTTTATTTTTTCTTTAATAGTTTTAACATTATCAGAATCAACTTTGGTCCAAGACCATGGAATTTTTTCTGAAATTTTCTTTTGCAAATGCTTTCTTTCCTTTGCTAAGTCTTTTAAAAATCCTTCATTAGCAATATAATTTAAACATCCAAGAAATCTTTGGATTTGTTTTCTGTCAGAAAGCTCATTTGGAAAAGCTTGTATTTTTTCTTGGGTATGAGGTGCTAGACTTAGTTCCCCATTTTCTTTTAAAATTAAACCAAGGTATTCTATTTCTTTTTGTAAAATCTTTGATTTCTTTTTTGAAATTATAATACCCTTTTCTTTAATTCTTAAAAGAACAATTTCTAAATCTCGAAGATGTTGTTTTTCATCTCCTTTTGTAAAAATGAGTATGTCATCTATATATGCTAAACATATATGATCCAAACCTGCGAGAGATTTGTCCATAAATCTTTGATATATTGATGGTGCTTGTTTTAGTCCAAAAGGCAAAACATTCCATTCGTAATGTTTTTGAGGTGGACATGAAAAAGCTGTTAATGGTTTTGTTTCTTCTGCTAGTCTTAGTTGATAATAATCAGACTTTGCATCCAAGGAAGAAAACTAATTACATCCTTTTATTTTTTCTAAAATAAAATCTTTTCTAGGTAATTTATAAGAATCTCCGACTGTTGCCAAATTAAGTTTCTTATAATTAATTACCATTCTTCTCTTTCCTCTTTTTATTTCGTTATGGTTTTCGACATAAAAAGCTGGTGCAGAATGTGGACTTGATGAAGGTCTAATAAGGTCTTTATCAAGTAAATCTTTACATTCTTGTTGAAATTCTTCAACATCCCTAATAGAATATGGAATTCTATTTGGAACATTTATCTCGTCATTAGGATTCTTTAATTTAATGACTATAAGTTCATGATTAGTGTTTTTAAGGCTGTCTAGAGGGTTATCTGAACAGACTTCGTCTAATCTTTCTTCTATACTAATATGGAAACTTCTTCCTTCCCATATAGTTCTTAATTCCCTAAGGTTTCCCTTAATAAGGTTTAAGATTTCATTTCTAGTAACTATTTTGGTGGTTACTATTTTTCTATTTTTAGGATTTCCCAAATCCTTCCATTGAAGTGATATAGTATCCTTTCTTTGAGTAAATGGTTCGTATAACTTTAAAAAGTTATTTCCTATGATTAGATCTAATCCTGAATCATGGAGGTAGATTGTTGGAATAAAAAATTTATATCCTTCAATTTCTATAGATACATCTCTAAGGTTAAACCATATCTGATGTTTTGATTTATCTGCAACTATTATTTCTTTTGGCTTGGTTAATCTTTCCCAATTTCTAGAGATAGATTTTTTTCCAAAACAAAGAGTTGCACCAGTGTCTATATAAGCTAAAAGGTTTCTATTTTTTAGCACTATTTTGATAAATGTAGCACTTGGATTTCCTTTACCAAGTATCTTCTTCGACATCTGAATCCGTCTCTGTACAGTATTCATAAATGTCTTCATTGGATTCTATATCTGATTCTATAGGTTCATATCCCATTGCATATATTGCATGTAGGATATTTTTCTTAGGATTTTTCTTTTTAGGGCACTCATTTGCATAGTGACCTTCTTCATGACATAACCAACATGTACATGATTTTTTGCCTTGTGGGCATATTTTCTTCCTAGGGTAAGGTTGTTTTTTCCTAAAGAATTTTTTGTTTCCCTTTTTGAATTTTCTAAAAGGAACCTTCTTAAATTTCTTCTTTTTATAGGGTTTTTGTAACCTTGTTTTTCTGGGTTTCTTCCTAGAGTTGCAACCATAATTTCCTACTTTGTCTTGTAGTTTATTACAACAAAGGGATACTTGAGCTTCTCTTTTGGCTATTTTTTGACTACACATTTCTTGGTGCCAAATTTTTAGGGTGGTTATTCTTCCTCCTAGAGTATCATCCACTTTTCCTTCTGCTAATGCTGAAGTAAAGAATGTTTTAACTTGAGCTGATACTCTTTCTGGTAACTTGTCATAGAATAGTTCTATCAAGTTTCTGGAAATTCTAGTACTATTATCTATGTTGTAATAATAGTCTTGAAATTCACAAATGAAATTATCTGCATAGCACATGTTGCAGATTTTTAGGTTAGTTATCTTCCAAAGATTTTGGTCAGAAAATGCTATCTTAGATTGAATGGAATCCTTCCATCCTTTAAATTATGTTACGAGTAACATATGAATCCAGTCTACTACTAAAGCTCCTGTTAGGGGTATCGTTCCCATAACTTCTGGTGGTAAGGTCGAAATGTATTTGTAAGCATTTCCTCTAGTTTTATATTGTAGGAAATTGAAGATTTCAATTGGTCCTAAATTTTTAAGGTCTTCATTTAACTGGACTAATACACTATTTGTATTGTACCAATCTCTTAGATCCTTTGCTGTATTGAAACTACAGTCTATGTCTAAAATTCCTTGCCCTTGAAATGGGTTTTGTGTGGGTACATAATAATGGGGTACCTTTTGGAATTTTTGTTTGGTAAATTCTCTTTCGAATTCTGCAGTTCTTTTCGTACCAGATGTTTCTGCTGGTTCGAATTTTACGAAGTGAGGATTTTCATTTTCTTCCTCTACTTCTTCTTCAGAGCTAAAATCATAAATGATTTGGTTTTTCTCTTTTGGTTCGTCGTCAACTACTTGACTTTTTCTTGATATATCTAAAGAGACCATAAGTCTTTCCAAATTTTCTAATTGCCTATTAAGGGCTTCTTCTGTATCGTCGATTCTTAAAAGAATTTAGATGGTGGTTTAATTTTTAATTGTGTAGAAACAGAAGTTTCTTCGAAGTTTTCTAGAAGCCTAGGAATATTTTCTATTTCTAGTTCTTTTCCTTTCTCTTCCCCCCCGTGAGAAAATTGAAGGTTTTTGTCTTCTAAGAGTTTTATCATGTATGCTATCATACAAGATATATTATTTAGCTGTGGATTTGTTGTATGAAAAAGGTGAGGAAATTTATGAGTTTCATCTTCTTCATAACAATCAAAGTTTATTCCATTATGAAATTTCCATGTTTCATATGGTTTATATCTTTCTTCTTCAGACTGTAAGGTTTCTAAATAGGATGTTTGTTTTTCTATCCTATCTTGTAAATCAGAGAAGTTATCTAAAACTTTCTGTAATTTACTTGTTAGACTTTCTTCAGTCATCTGACAATATTCTGAAGATTTTTCTGAAGAATTTCAGCTAGTTCTTTATATCCCTTAGCTAAATCGAGATTTCCTGAGTTTCTAAACCAATAGTGTAGTCTTTTAAACCATCTAATTTGGACTTTGTATAGAGCAAGATCAGCTAGATTAGGTTTAAAGCTGATTATTGGGTAAATTAATCTTCCACATGGGCTTCTTAGGAATTCATTCCCGTATAGTTTTACTATCATATTATTCATTGGACTAAACTTAATTGCTATAGATTAGCTACCAAATTTTTGCTACTAAATTTGTGCTAATGGGCTGCTTGGTTTCTAGCCATTAGATTTGAGATTTGTACATAGAAATTTTTGTGCCTTTGCCACACTAGATTTTGACTTTTTTAGTGAAGTCATTTTAATGACTGTATGTTAGAATTTTCCATCTTGGACTTAGAGGATGAAGCCTTAAGAGGATATTAAAATATTTCTGTTAGACAAAAATGAATTTTGAAACAATGACCTGATTGATATTTTGATGATACCAATGTATAAGAAAATAATTGATATATAGTATTATTCTATGTTCAAGTGTAAAGGAAAGTATATATTTGAAGAACATATATAAAGAGCCACAAAGTCAACTAAGAGTATGAATAGTGAGCTCTTTAGTTAATTGGTTTAGAAGATAACCATGGATCCGAGTAAAGGAGCCAAAGGAAGTCAAGTTCTAAACGAAACAACATCAAGCAAGATAAGTCAACCCTAGTAGAAATATGACTACCTTGTGAATATTGGTTCTGAAGCTAAAGATTGGTTCTGAGTTGAAGATAAGTTCTGAAGCCGAAGACAAGCCGAAGTAAAGATGTGTTCTGGAAAGAGAAGTCGAGTCACTGAAGAGTGGTTCGTCAAAAGATTCATGTGATAGTGATAAGTCCTGTCAACGCTGGATAACCTACTCTTAGGACTGACACATTTGTCCTCTTGCTCTAAGACGTCAACATCTTTGACCTGCTTAAGGCAATTTGTCCCTGTTGCATTAAATGCTACAGGAAGCATGCTCACAGTCAACAATATTGAAGAAAAGTCATTCCCAAGAAAGCTCAACAGATACTTCCTACTACATCAAAGGATTACGAGGTTCTCATTAAAATGGGATGATCAAATGGAGAAAAGAAAGTAACTAGCTAGTCAGCTTTCCAACAATCAAATTATGTACGATTAAGTCTTCATCAACGATTATATTTGAATCTCCTATAAAAGAGGAACACTCAGCAACGTTGAAAACTTGCAAGCCAATACTATACAATTAATCAACCATATCCATTAGCTTGTCATTGTACAAATACTTATATAGATTTCTTACAAACTTATATCTTTGAAAATCTAAGCTTGGCACAATATGTGCTTTATTTTAAAAGCCTAACATTTCGAGAGTCTCAAGTGTGAAGCTTATCATTTGATCGTTAAAGTCTTTTTAGAAGGCAACCAAAAGTCTCTTGACTTAGTATCTTGAGCAAAGAAAAGTCTCTCGGTCAGTAGAACCTCAACATCAAACTCCGAGCAAAACTCTTATCTTACACAACCTCCATTCTTCAATGGAACTGCTGAACAATTTCCTTGGTGGAAGAACAAATTATACACTCACATCATATCCATACATGATGAAGAAAGAGTTGCTCTTAATCGCAAGATCCTTACAGCTGATCAGAAGAAGCTCTACAAGAAGCATCATAAGGCCAGAAATGTGTTGATAAATGCTAACAACTTTGATGATTTTAACCAAAATATTAAATCTAAGTGGTTAATGAGCTCTCCCTAAGACGGATCATTTGGAAAAATCCGAGTTTGATTTCTGGTGGAAATAATTTTTAGCTAGATTTTCTTAACTTCGCAACCGAACTCTAGATCACGGGTCCCTTTCCCTGAGAACCAGAGGACTAATGCCAAAAAAATAAATAAAATAGCGGGTTGCTCTAAACTTGTCTCACAGGACGTACCAATTATTAACTATGTAATTGGATTTCAACTAGAAAAAGAAAAATAAAAAAAATTAGTGTCACAAACTTGCAAAGCAAGTGTAAAACAATACAAGAACTTAATGTGCAAAAATTTAAAGTAAGACATATGAAGATGGTTGGGACTTGGGAAGATGGTTGCATTGGTTGGAAACAAATGAAAGCATTTAGATGACAATGAAATGTAAGTTACAGTAAATATAAATGACAAATATTGTAAAAATGAAGAAATGCAATTAAATACTATAAAATGAAAAATGTAAAAAGTTTTAAAGACTCCGAAATTTTTAATAGCATAAAATGAAGTAATGTAATGAACTTGAAAAAGATATACATTACCATGAAACAGGTATCACATTACAGTACATTTTTTGGTCTGTAATCCCCAAATAAATCATGTTTCATAAACATGTTCACTACATTAGATTTAACTTGTTGAAGAATAAATATGTAGGATCAAACAATGATATCTATTAGGTACTCTTCTTCCCCCACAAGCAACATATGAGACCCTTCTTCTATGACCTTCAAACCAACCTCGTTCGCTCGACTAAGATGCTCACAAGGATTGAGCTCAAATCCAACATGGTTTATTTCCCCTGCATCTAACAACAAACTATGAAAACTAACCAATTGTTTCACAGGACTTCCGGTTCTCGGTTTTCGCGGTTTCATAAACAGTAATATGGGATGTCTCCCCACCACGGGTCCGTGGTTTTTAACTCCAATTGTGACCGAGACCGACATGCTTTTGCAGGTTTCTTCACTCAAGTCTGAAACTAATTTGTACCTTATGGTTTCTGAATTCTCAACCATCAAATGAGTGGATGATTGATTGAAATGAAGTTTGTCGTGTGCAACGGAAACAAACTCGTAGGAATATTTTGTGTAGCTTAGTCCATGGCCAAATTCATACACAGTAGGACCCTTGTAAAATCTGTATGTTCTTCCAGGATAGCCGATTGAGGGATCAGCTCGCATTCTCATGTCTGTCATTGGCACTTTGATGTAATCTTTTGGGTACCAAGTAATTGGTAGTCTTCCTCCTACATTGCATTGAAGACTAAAATTGAGTGGAAAAATTGTAAATCGACAAACTATTTTGCATTCGGTTTTCTAAAGACTATGTACTAAATTACTAATAGTAAAACGTTTTTCCGCAGTCCAATCGGATTTCGTCATCACTTTGTTATATTAGTTCCTAAAATATCTCTGCAACATAAATGTGGCAAGAAAAAATTGGATGGCGAGAAAATGTTTTACACAACACAACGTATATGGTCTTTAAATTGGTATAATTTGGTCTTGACTCGAGAAAGTGGTGCATAAAATTAGTAGCTAAATATGTCAATTTAATAACAAAAGCGTCTTCTGTCAACAACTATTAATAAGTTTTGACAGAAATTCTCATTTTCATGAACCAAATTTATATATTATCTAATCTCCTAAGTTTGTTCGATAGTTCATGAGAGCAAATTATAGAAGAAAACTCACCCGGATTGTGATCACCAAAGATAATCTGTGCAAGCGCAATACCTCCAAGTTCACCCGGATAACCAGCCCAAATGATACCTCCAATTTTATTGTCATATTTTGCGGAACTAATATCTATAGGGCCACCACAAAGGAGCACTAAAATAACAGGTCGCTTAGAAGCTTTGGCAACACTATTAATGAGTTCGAGTTGCTTGCCTGGCAAGTCAAGGTGAACGCGATCACGCTCTTCCCTTTCTTCACTTTGATCCAATCCCATAACCAAAACAACATAATCCACTTTCTTTGCAACGTTCACTGCCTCATCTATTTGTGCCGAAGCACACTTTGGTCCACCGTCACAACCAGGATGAAAAACAGCATCCTTAACATAATGCCGAAACCCTTGGAGTATAGTAATGTATTTACAAGGAGGGCCAGCATAGTTTCCTAGAAGTGTTAAAGGTGAAGCATTGGCATTAGGACCTATGACTGCTAAGGAAATAGAACTTGTTTTTGGAAGTGGAAGAAGTGAAGCAGTGTTCTTTAAAAGGACAATGCCGTTTCGTGCAGCTTCAAGAGCAAGATATAAGTGATTTTCAGAACAGACATGGTTGGGACCAATCATGCCAAATGGAAGATTGATTGGATTTCCACCAAATTGGCCTAGCCTCATTCTGATTGAAAATAGATTGTGAAGGGCACGGTCTATTTGTGTTATATGTAGTTTTTTCTGCTCCACTGCTGATTTTGCATGGTCTGTCAAATAACTTCCACATTCCAAATCCATCCCTGCAAAATTTCATAGCAAGTTCGTTATGATTCATCTAAATGACAAGCACAATCATATAGTAAAGGAAGTTAAAATATTATTCTTTAAAAAAATTGTGTAAATATCTAACTAAACAACGTTAATTTTATTTTTTTTATATTGTTAGTATAAAGTAGTTGAATCCAAAACTGAAGTTCAATGTAGTGTTTTTTTTTTCCATATTGTAAGTTAGTGCATAGTAATTAAATCCAAAAACTTATAGTTAGATACAATTATATTAAAGAACATACTCTTTATTAATAAAAGATAAATTAAAAAAATTCTATGTTAATATTTTAACATATTGTATCAATTCCCTTTGGACTTTGAACTTGTCTGCAAAAATGTAAATAGTTATTTGCTACTATAATAATAATAATAAAGTCTTCTTTTTAGATTAGAATGTAATGTATTTAGTTCATATTACAGATCAAATATTTCAGATTTTCAATGAATCTAAAGAGTAAATTTTCTCATATATAGTATCGGAGGGAGTATATATTCAAAGATTAAAAAAAGTTATACTACAAGTTCTCGATCAAAATTGTGAAAATGCAAATTTTGAAAAGGAATAACCAAAATAATTACATAACTTCATAGGCATAACATAACAAACAGAATTGAATTTGAAAATGATGGTCTGATACTGAGAGACACATGCTAGTGGTACACGACTACAGGTGGTCCTAACCATTAATGATCTTATTATTCAAAGCCATGCATGTTAACCGACAAAAAAAGAATGAGTGACAAATGCTTCATGAGAGACACATGGCTTGATGAGCAAAGATTTGTGGATCTAATTATATGGTTTTTTTTTTTTTTTTTAAATTTTTTTATGAGTTAATTATATGGTTACTATTATTCTCTCCGTCCCAATTTGATTGAGCCAGTTTGACTAAATATATTATTCACATATGTTTTGACCTTATTTTTCTACTAATAAATAAAAATAAATATTAGCATATAAGATGTTGGTTTCATCTTAATGAGTATTTTTAAAATATTAAATTTTTATAATTTTTACTATTATACAATTTTATTTTTTTTTTTGACAAATTTACTATTATACAATTAAAAATATTAATCGTCAAAATTATGTATTGGCATGCGTGCAGCAGTCAACTGACTCAATTTTTTAGAACGGAGGAAGTATATAATATTACTCACCACATAAAAAAATATAACAGTAACAATCTAAAAAGAGAATTACCACTTAATTAAAGTTTACATACAAAATATAAACTACTACTAAAGTTCATTTTTCTAAGAACCCAGAGAGTTAAAAATATAAAAAGAGATACCAGCGTGAAGAACATCTGCTACAGCATCCTCTGCTGATTTTGCATATCCTTGTTCATCATGTATGATCCCAACAGCTCCACAATCTGACACAATATACCTAATTTTGTTTTTTTCAACACAAAACGTTGCACTTAATTAACAACTAAACTAACCAAAAATTCATTGCTTCAAATAAAAAAAATAGATAAAGGTAAAAAAATAATCACCCGTGGAACTCCCATTGTTTTCTAACTGTTTCCGTCAAGAGATTGTAGTCAGCACAACTTGGAACCCCATTTACACGGTTATAAGCACACATTATCCCACTAGCTCGTCCTTGCTCTACACAACTGTGAAATGGTGGCTGATATGTGTCCGCTAAATCTTGCAAACTCACCTCAACAACCATAAAACTTAGGTAATTCAATAATTGTTCAATACAAAGATTTTTTTTTTTAATAAACAAAAATGATCTTTATTAATATTAACTGCCAAACAGAACGATAAATGTCTACAAAAGTCAAAACACCACTTAACCAGAGCCAATGTTCAGACAAACAAAAGAGCTCGACCACCACGTATGAAAATTTAAATCAATATTCATATTACAAGCTTTTATCCACCAAAATGAATGAACTTTAAATTTCTCTAGCATCTGGAGAACTGTCGATTCCTTAGTCTTGAAAAACAAGAGCCAAATTTTTGTAGGGACTAATTTGTCACTCCAATGAAATTGTTGGGATTAATTTTTATTAGAAATTAAATTGATAATTTTTGCCGCACTAAATTGACCTATATTTTTTATTTTTGTATTAATTTTTAGTCTTAATAATTTAAAATTTAGCCGTAGAATAAATAAAATTTGATCAACATTTATTTTTACCAGAAATTAAATTAGTCTAAGAGAAGTTGATTAACTACTTGGACCCATTATCTTAATTTAAATCATGAATGATTGATTAGTTGAGTCTTTAGTCAAAAGGTCAAAACAGAAACTAGTTACGTGTAGTTACTTACTTTAGCATCGAAGAGAAAACGATTAACACCCTTCCAATTGTCCAAATCATAGGCAGTGAAATGTTTGCAACATGCAGAAGCTTGAAGGTGTCCCCTTAATTTACCACCTTGAAAGGAATCACCTTGAATTCCTCTAACATAGGAAACAGCGTAGTTAGAAGTCATAAGAGGATCTTCTCCAGCTGTTTCTTGTCCTCTCCCCCATCTTGGGTCCCTAAATATGTTTATGTTTGGTGCCCAAAATGTCATCCCCATTGCTTGTCCTCCATTGTATATTGCCCTTGCTTCTATTCCAATTGCCTATAGTTTATTTCCACCATTAAAAACAATTAGACCACAAAAACTAAAAATATATTAATTATAAATATTTATTTGTCATTCTCTGCAAAAACAGTCCAAACAAAATGATTTTTCTCTTTCCATTTTTTTCTCTACTTTCCTCCTTCAAAAGCCCTCGCACTCTCCAAACTCTAAAATAAAGCCTAATACATTACCTCCCATTTCCATGAATCAATAGCAATATTTTTCATTCTATATTTAAAAAGTAAGTTTGAGAGTCTCATCGGATACTATTCCCTCCGTCTCATAAAAATTGTAACATTTACATTTTTTCTCAGTATTAAAATAATTGTTACTTTAAATTACTAATACAATATTTATTATTATTTTTTTATTAATATACTCTTATTTATTCAAATTCACCCTCACTAATCCCACTACTAATAGGGATGACAATAAAGTACCATAGTATACATCTCCATATCTGCGATTTGAAAAAATACATGTACTAAGACTCGTCGTATTTGCATAGGTAACAACTTTAAATACCCGTACTCGTAAACTATGGGTAACTAAATGTCCATAGCCGTAATCATTATGTGCTCTTTTTTTTTTGGTACAAACCATTATGCGCTCTTTAACTATAGGAAAGAAATCGTTTGGGGTCTTTTATCTTATTTTCTAAATAAAGTTAATTATTTTCCTTTTTTTCATTTAGGTCATTATTCTTTAAAATGTGCGTAACGGAGAGCAAGCCCACGAGAACAGATCCATTGCGGTGACATTATCCTGCAGTGTGATCTCGGCTATAACTATAATGACTATACAACAAAAGTCAAAATAAAGATGATTAAATGGTGCAGATATGCATCGGACGTCCTCCGATTAAAATATCCACGAGAGAGGATCTCCTCTAACCACACAATGTAAAAAAAACCAGCGAATAGAGAAGTAAAAGATTACTACAATGCGGATGAGAATGATAGAGTAAAACTAGAAAATTAGATTTATTAATCTTTGTTAAGTTTCTTATTAGATGATAGTGTAAAATGATTTTATATTTACATTATATATGAATGAGTCTATTGAAAATGGTAATAATTTGCAGGATGGGTACTATACGTGCACCACATCCATACCGACTTAATTTTACGGATAATTATCATCCTTACCTACTCGTACCGATATTTGTAATATGGATTTTTATCCTAACTAATTTTTGCAGGTATGCCTTTGAAATATTAGACATATATAATACTCCTTCTGGCCTTTTTTATAGACAAAAGTTGCTTTTTAGGTTTATTGGAGAAGTAATGTATCTAGTCTATATTTAAAACCAAATACATTACTTTTTCAATGAATCTAAAAAGCAACTTTTGCTTATAAAAAAAGCCAGAGGAAGTATGCATAAGTCTGTTTGTATTTTTATTTGGTAAAATAGCTAAAAAAATAAAAAACTAAAAAGAAAAACTATTCGCGAAGAAAGCCGCCACTCCATTTTATCAATAAGCAGTTTGTATAAACTCAAATAAATAAGCTCAAATAATAAGCATATATATATAAACCAACTTAAGTAACAGCTGTGAATTTGAGCTTAAGTACCTGACCGATTCGGTACCAGAGATGAGAATCAAAGGTAGCTGCAGTAAGAATAACTTGAGGGAAGCTAGTTGCAGCTGAGATAGTACCATTGAAGAAAATACCACGACCAACATTACCAACTCCATGAAGTGATTCACTCCACCACTGATAACCAGGGATACCGAGTCTTGGAATTGGAGGAGCTGAGTTAACGAGTTGAGCTAGTTTTTCATCCAATGTGAGTCTAGAAACAAGGTCTCTTGTTCTTTGTAAGATGGGAAGTTTTGGGTTGCAAAATGGGTAGGATCTAGTTGTTGGGTTTGACCAATCACAAGCAAATGGAGGTAGCTGAGTATAGACTGGGTTGAGAGTGAGTGTTAGGAAAAGGAAGATGATAGTGACAAAGGTAAAGGTAGTTGAGAGGGTCATAGTGTGAAATGTGAAGTGAGAGTGTGAAACTCAGCATTATTGAGGTGGAAACTCTTATTATAGAGAGAACAAAAAAGAAAAAAAAACTACTAGTAGTAGACTAGAGTAATCATTAGTAGTAGTCTATAACTATTTTATTTGCTAATTATTATGTTTCAATAGATTTACCCCAGCGGTAAAAATTTTATTGGAACCATAGTTTACGTGGAAATAAAGTGAGAGGAATAAAAATTATGGAAATCGAATTAGTTTAAGTTCATCCATTAGTTTTGGGTTTAGGGTTACTAAAGTTAGTCTAAGTTCATCCATCGGTTTCCGTAATTTTCTTTACTTCCACTTTCTTTTCATAGAATCAAACGGAGCCTTAAAATTTAATTTAGAGAAATGTTTTTCTTACAATGACACGGTTGTGTCTAAATATTTGTGTTTATGTAAGATTATCTGAAATTAGTATGGTTTTAAGTTTTATTTTGGGATTTTTTTTTTTACTTTTAATTTATGCTCATTTGATGTTGTTTGTTCTCTTTGTGTCTTATATTTATATAGAAATAATGTCAAAAATTGGATGTCCAAATAAATACGTAGTTTAATTTACAAAGAATGATGGTATGGCTATGATGATTTTATCATTATATAAAGAGACTATAAAAGGGGCACTCTAACTCCATATAACAAAAACTCGAGGGCTAAATTGTTAATTATCACATTAGTAAGATAACATATCGGATTGACAACCGTACCTTCCCATCAAACATACTATCTTAAAAAAAATTATCATTGATGTGTTCCATAAATTTTTCAAAATCCACTTTTTTATCTTTAAAAATATGAAGTGTATATATAATTTTCATTGTAAAGTATCTAGTTAGACTAGGCCATTGCTATAAGCAAATGAAGTATATAATTTTTTTTCTTTTTTGAAATTCTAAAGTTTAGTTGTAGTTTTAATCCTCTTATTAAAAAATTTTAAAATTGAACTCGCTTTCCAAAAATTTTATATGTGTCAATTTGTTTGATGATATGACTTGAGAATAAATATATGTGGCATTTTCTTTCTTTTTAGTCCGTTCAAAGTCCAACCTTCTTTGAAATGATGGTTAATTAAGGAACAAAATTTGCTCTTTTAAATCCCCTTATGATACTTATTGTCCCTCAAGTTCCATTTTTATGCTTAGTTTCAATTCAAAAATTACAATTCAATTTTATGTTGGTTTGGAATTTATCTTCCAAATGGTTTCAACGTCTGCAACCATCATTCTAAACTTTCTATGAAATCCAAAAACTCGAGGGCTAAATTGCTAATTATCACATTAGTAAGACAACAAATCGGATTGACAATTGTACCTTCCCATCAAACTCAAACATACTATCTTAAAAAAAAATTATTATTGATGTGTTCCATAAATTTTTCAAAATCCACTTTTTTATCTTCAAAAATATGAAGTGTAACAAAAACTCGAGGGCTAAATTGCTAATTATCATATTAGTAAGACAAGAAATCAGATTGACAACTGTACCTTCCCATCAAACATACTATCATAAAAAAAAAAATTATCATTGATGTATTCCATAAATTTTTCAAAATCTACTTTTTTATCTTCAAAAATATGAAGTGTATATATAATTCTCATTGTAAAGTATCTAGTTAGACTACGCCATTGCTATAAGCAAGTGAAGTATATAATTTTTTTTCTTTTTTGAAATTCTAAAGTTTAGTTGTAGTTTTAATCCTCTTATTAAAAGTTTTTAAAATTGAACTCGCTTTCCAAAAATTTTATATGTATCAATTTGTTTGATGATATGACATGAGAATAAATATATGTGGCATTTTCTTCCTTTTTAGTCCGTTAAAAGCCCAACCTTCTTTGAAATGATGGTTAATTAAGGGACAAAATTTGCTCTTAATTTTAAGTCCCCTTAAGATACTTATTGTCCCCCAAGTTCCATTTTTATGCTTAGTTTCAATTCAAAAATTACAATTCAATTTTATGTTGGTTTGGAATTTATATTCCAAATGGTTTCAATGCCTACAACCATCATTCTAAACTTTCTATGAAATCCAAAAACTTTTCTCTGCCAACAACATCATCGTCCTTCTCACTCACCAATCTCTCCTCAAATTCGTCTCATCTTTCTATCCCTAATTTTTTTTGGACCCAAATCCATTACTTCTTGCTGAAAATTCTAGATTCAGATCTATATTCTAAGTCCATGGTTCTTCTTGCTCGAAATTCCTGAATTCATGGTTTTTGCAACAATAAATTTGTGAGTACTATTGGTGGTTTCATCATCATATGATATGAAAATGGATGGAAATAGTAGAGGTGGGGTTGAGATGATTTGATGATGTCTCCATTTAGACCCTTAATTGTATGGATGGATGCCATGTGTAAAAAAAATCTGATGGTTGAGATTAAGTCCCAATAATTTTAATAAAAAATCAAAATAAAAATCAAACTCTGTTACTCTTCTTCTTCTTCGTTCTTGCGTATCAATACAAAGAAATAACCTTCTCGATCATACTAAAACTAGGTCTCAAACCAACACAATCCATAATGACAAGAAGGTCAACAACATCACCAACACCTTGTTCTTGAATTACCTTCTTCACCCAACTACACATAATAGCAACCATTAACTCCATAATTTCCTTATCAACTCTATTCTCTTTTCTTATCCAATCAAACACCTCCAAAGCACACCATGAATCTCTTTCATCTTGAGCAAAATAAACCAACACCAGTTGAAGCTCTCTAGCTGAGAGACGATCATTCATCTCTTCAAGAACATCATAAGGTTCCCTTGTCATTCTCTCAAGCTCTTCAATTGCTTCTAAGAACCCATCACCCATTTCTTCTTTCTCTTCATCATCACTTATTACAAACTGATCAAACTCCACATATTTTGTTGTTCTCTTAATTGAAATAGATTTTGCAGATACAAATAAAGGGTTTTGGAATTTGAATTACCCATCATTGAATTTGAGTGAAAATCCACACTTTGATGAAGGGAAAATAAAATGGTATCTCTGTTTTTGTGAAAGTTGAGATGAAAATACAAAACCCAATTTCAATGTTGGAGTAAACCCTTGTGCATGAGCCATTTTTCTGCTCTCTTTTTCTAACTTCAATTCAGTTTCTTCATCCAGTGTCAACAAAGAGGATAAAGATTGACAGGGTTTGGTTTTTATTTTTTAATAAAATTATTGGAACTTAATCCTGTTAGTGTTTTGTATGTTGGCTTTATTTAAGTAAAACAAAGTTACACCAAGATGTTTGATATAATGTTTCAACATCTGGATACACAACCAAGTTTCGTTGTGTGCGTGTCTCATTAATGCGCCTTTGGTTATTTAAGGAATCCACGCCTATATTACAGGCTCTTATTACGTATGCATGGTCAGAGTATCTGTAGCATTCATTTCCTAAAACATATCTCTATTAGTTTAAGGAAAGATATTATTTTATGCTATCATGTGTGAGGTGGAAATGTTCTAGAAGACTTGAAGCCCAACGTGTGAAGAAGCCCATGAAGACCTAAGTATTTAAGCTTCTTTGTAAAACCTAACTAGGTTACTTGTGTGTCATTATACTGCAGCAAGTGTGTTTGCATTAGGGTTTTTAGTAGTTTTGTTGTGAGCCTACCTTGTGTCACCATTGATGCAAGACTAGGACTTAGGTTTGAATTGTAATCTTGTATATTACTCCTAAGCTTTGAAGTACAGAGTTAGTTTGTTTTTTTTAAAAGTGTTTTCAATCATTATATTCTATTGAGTTGTAATCACGGGTTGTGTGATTGAGTGGAAGTGAGATGAGATCTCAAGCTTAAGAGTTCCTAGGTTGAAATTACACGGGTAGTTGCTAGGTCATAAGTTGTAAACTGGGTTTACCGATAGCTTAGGACTAGGGCTACTATAGTGGATTTCCTTCCTGGATTGGTATCCCCAGAGTAGGTTGATGTTTGCGCCGAACTGTGTTAACAAATAACCTGTGTCTTTTATTTCTGTCTTTTACTTTGTGTTGATAAGGTAGTTTATCTGTCTGTGAATTTTCCAACATCACATACAACATTTATAGTGTTGGAACATTACATTGAACATCCAATACCTGCGTGCCGGAATTTCAAATCTCAACCATCAGATTTTTTTTTACACATTGTACCCATCCATGCAATCAATGGTCTAAATGGAGACCTCATCAAATGAAGGGAACCTGAACTCTGGATCAGTAGAACATTAATAATAACATGAATGGCAATAGGTTTCAGAAGATAAATTTTGAAATGTTTTTCGCTTTAAATATAGATTCTGAAATGTGTTAAAGTTCGGAACGTAAGTTTTGAAATCGCCTATTTTCGGATTTTAGGTTCTGAATCTAAAGAGCATTTTGAATCATAGAATAAAAATGAAACTAAATCCAAATTGAGGATATTTTTTTATTTTTCGAGGGTCCGAGAGCATCTCAGGGGGCCTAAAAAGAAAGTTTCTTAAGGGTTGGATATTCACAAGCAAACAATACATGTTTCAAATAACAACATTGCTACTTTTTGGCGCAGACCCCAAATTATGGTTCTACGACTATTTGAGTTACTATACTATTTAAGTACTATTAAGTATTTATGTGTATCCATTAATGTGCATCCCCATGTTCTAGTTAACATAAAATAGATGGATCAAAATTGCAATTAATTCAAAATCCAACTAAATTGGGAAAAATGATTTATATCAATTATTACTTCTAGAAATTTTCTTCAACAAGAGCACTCCGGAGACAGTCACAATTAGTTGGCATCAAGAATATTTTTCAAGTGTCAAAAGGATTAGGTACCGAAAAACATCTAGGCCTTTCATCCATCATTGGGAGGAAATAGAAGGCAATTTTTCGCTACTTGAGAGATAGAGTGTGGAAGCGTATCCAACAATGGTCAGGCAAGCATCTTTCAAAGGTTGGAAGGTAGGTACTTATCAAATCAGTAGCACGATCAATTCCTACTTATTACATGAGTACATTCTTATTACCAACAACATTGAGTGAAGAAATACAAAGGATAATCAATTCTTTTTGGTGGGGCTCGAAGAGGACAAGGAAAAGGTATAAATTTGCTCAGTTGGGACAAGTTAACCACGAGGAAGGAATTCAAAGGTATGGGTTTTTGACACTTATTTGGTTTCAATTTAGCTATGCTAGGGAAGCAAGGTTGGAAACTCTTAACCAACCAAGATACTATAGTTACACGCATTTTTAAAGTAAGATATTTTTCAAATTGTAATTTTTTAGAGGCTCATCTAGGCCACAACCCAAGTTTTATATGGCATAGTATCTACACTTTACATTTAATAGTCAGAGGGGGGCTAAGATAATTTTCGTTATGTATTTTTTATATTATTATATAGTGCCTAGGGGAGCACTTTATACTTTATAAGAATGACAAACTTTTATGTTAATGATACAAATTTGGTGTTGATCAAAATTTGAATATTTTTTTTTTCACATTCTTATGTGAATTACATATAGTAAATAAAAATTAATATTTGAAAAAGTGTATAAGCATTTAATTGTTAAATAGACAAAAAGTAATAATTTATTAGAGATAGAAAATGTATTTTGTCTCTATGAAGACAAAATTTTATGCTTATAGACCGAATTTTAGAGACATAATTATTTGAATTTATAGACGGATAATTTTGTCTCCAATAGAGACAAATTTATTGTGTTTTGAATTTAACATTTAGAGATAGATTTTAATTTGTGAGCGACTGATAAATTTTGTATCCAATGAGAGACGGAATATAAAATCCGTCTCTAATAGTTTAGAGACGAGGAAATTAACGAGGAATCAAATCGATCTCTAATTTTGTCTCTAAGATGATCAGTGACGGAATATTTGCATTTTATAAATGGATTTTGCTCGTTGGTATTTAAGGTTTTTCTAGTAATGGAAATTAGAAAATATGGAATGAAATTGTGCAACATGTGCATGTATCAATACAACTTGAAAGAGATATGTTGTATCAGTGGAGTGTTGCACGAATTAATGAAGACATGGAGAGAAAAAGAAGCAGCAATACATCCACAATGAGATGGGAACCGCTACAATGTGGAGAATTTAAATGTAACATCGATGCAACGCTATTTAATGATCAACACAAATTTGGCATAGGTATGTGCATTCGGAACAACCAAGGAATTTTCACAAAAGCGAGAACTATGTGGTTCAATGGAACTCCCCCACCAGTGGAGGCCGAAGCATGGGCGTTGAAAAAGGCCATCACTTGGTTGCGAGAATTGGAACTACCTAGAGTGGTTATTGAACTAGATTGTCTTCTAGTAGTTAACACCATTAAGGACAACTCCAAAAATCGACCTGAGTTTGGCTATATTATTGATGAATGTAGGAGATTGTTAGAAAATAATCCAAACTTTAAGATACGTTTCGTAAAGAGAAAAGCAAATTTTGTTGCTCATACACTTGCAAGCTAGATAAAAAATTCTCAAAGGATAACCAATAGTATTGCAAATGCTCATACACGTTACAATTAAGTTTTGAAAAATGACTTTATAATAAATGCGTGCAAATTTTCAATGCACCCTTCATGATTAAGCTATGGAAGATGACTTTGCAAATAATGCGTGCAAATTTTCAATATACACATGATTAAGCTTCAAAAAATGGTGTTCAATATTTAATATTAAACAAAAGAGAGACTTCGAAAAATAACATTAAGTGTTTAATGTCATGAGTATGGGTGGAAGCCAATGGGGCACTGCGTTGTGGAAAAATCAAATTGATCATCAATTTCCAAAGTATTTTAAGAATATCAAGGGTTAGTAATCAAAATGCGTCAATATGATTTGTAAATGGTTTGACACGTTTTGCATTTGAGTATGATTTTGGGTAGGTTTAGGGTTTTGAGGAGGGCTTAGTGACTATCCAATATTTGGAAATCAGGGGTAAGGGATGTCAAAGACCAATCATCAATTGTGATTGTAAATGGTTTGGCACATTTTTTATTTGGGGGATGATTTTGAGCATGATTAGGGTTTTGAGACCATCCAACATTTGAAAATAAAGGATAAAAGATATAGTTATGAAGATTAATGTACGAGTGAAGCTTTGCATTTAATTAATGTGCTCAAATTTTCAATGCACATGTCATGGTTAAACTTTAAAAATATGGTTTTCCAGTTATTGAGTGCAAATTTCCAATGCACACTTCATGATTAAGATTTGGCAAATGAGTTTGCAATTAATGTGTGCAATTTTCAATGTACCTTTAAGATAAAGCTTTGGAAAAGAGTGTTTATTATTTATGGGAAAATTAGTCACGCAACAAACTCTAATTTAGAAACATGCTCTCTGAGAGTAAGACTGATATTTATCTAATGTTTTTTCTAGCCTCTGCTAGGGTTTGCTATCTTCTCTATTGAGAAGTTTTTTTCATTCATTCACTTTTGCCGAAATATTTTTTGAGTTTACACACACACATCTTCATTATGTCTAGTGTCAATCTGGAAGACTTGTCTTTACAAGAAGAGGAAGGGTTCATCTTTGATCTTGAGGATGGGGAAGAGGAAGCTATTGATTTTCGGTGGTGTCTTGTTGGAAGATTCTTGGGAGACCGCTCTATTCATGCTAACTCCATGAAAGTGACCATGGCAGACGTCTAAAGGCCAGTCAAAGGAGTGAAGATTAAAGAAGCGAGAACAGGATTGTTCCTTTTCCAATTTGCACATGAAATGGATATAGAGGTAGTGTTACAAGGTGGACCTTGGTCCTTCAACAATCAGATGCTTATCATGGAGAGAGTCCGTCTAGGTGTGCAAATCGAGAACATCCCTCTGTACCATGTTGATTTTTGGGTACAAGTGCACAATCTTCCGACGGGACTTATGGTGGAAAGGGTTGGAAAGACGTTGGCTAATTATATTGGTTCCTTTGTTGAATACGATAAAAATAATAAAGGGAGTTTTTGAAGGCAGTACATGAGAATCAAGGTCCGTGTTGATATCCGTCAGCCACTTAAGAAGGACTCAAGGGTTAAGAATCAAGGAGGGGAATGGTGTACCGTTAATTTTAAGTATGAGAAATTGGGTGTCTTTTGCTTTGTATGTGGCATCGTAGGACATGGTGAAAACAAATGCGAAGTCCGTTTCTCTATGTCTAATGATGATGGTTCTAGAGCATGGTCTAAGGAATTAAGAGCGGAGCCAAGAAGGAGGAGTGGTAGACAAACATCACGGTGGCTTAGGGAGGATGATGGCGGCCAGTCTGAACAGCAAGGAGAACCAACACATGTTTCTGGTGAAGAGCAGGTGGACCCTACCCGTTCAAACACTCCATCGCAGGATCCATATCAAAACCGACACACAATTAATTACCATTCATTGATATGTCCCACCCCTGCCCTCTCTGTTTCTCAATCACGACATGAAGTGCCCCACATCATTACTACCCAACCTTCAATTTGTCCATCGCTTACTGCTACCTCAAGGAATTTAACGGAAAACAACGTCACTGTCAGCCAAGCAATTATTCAGCATTCAAACCCTCCCTTTGAACCGCTGCCCAACATTCCTTTTCCAGACAACACATTAATTGCTCAATCATCACCAAATCATAGCCAGCCGTTCTCATCACTTACCCTTTCTCCACTTGTAACCGACGCATTAAACACCCAGCCCTCTCATCAGTTCTCTTTCAATGCTAGCATCGTTCCAACACTAAACCAACCCATTAAACCGGTTACCCAAACAATTAAAAATAACCCGAACCAAAATTACTGGAACCCGAACCGGACCCATCCCTAACCCATCCAAACACGGACCAACCTTGAACCAGAAACAGCCCGTGTCCATGGAATTTCAGACTGAGAAAAAAAGGAGAAGGGAGAATGAAAAGGAGACTGGAGATAATACTAATTTGACTCAGCATTTTTTAACGACAGGTCTTGGCAGCCAGGCCTGCCGGGACCAATGATTGTTCTCAGTTGGAATTGCCGGGGTTTGAGCGGCCCGAGTGCAATTCCTAATCTTAGCAATCTTGCTCAGGGGTACAGACCAGATGTTTTATTTTTGTTCGAGACTTTAACAAAGGCGTGTAACATGGAAAGAATAAGAACTATGCTGAAATTTGACTCTTGTCTTTCTATTAATGTCGAAGGAAGAAGTGGGGGGTTGTCAATTTTGTGGAAGGAAAGTGTGAAGTGCAGGGTGATGAACTATTCCAGAAACTTTATTAACTTGATTGTGGAAGATGAGGAAAGGGGAGAATGGAGGCTGACTTGTTACTATGGATACCCAGAAAGGGGTAGAAGACGATTGGCTTGGGACCTACTCAGAGAACTCAGAGACATGTCACCCTTACCGTGGTGTGTGATAGGGGATTCTAATGACCTCCTTTCACAAGATGACAAGAAAGGCTTGCTTCCGCATCCCAATTGGTTATGTACAGGATTCAAGAATGCAGTTAATGATTGTGACCTTACAAACATCCAGCTTGAAGGATACCCCTTTACTTGGATAAAGAGTAGAAGTTCTGACCATGTGATCGAAGAAAGGTTAGATAGAGCTTTGGCTTCTTCAGATTGGTTGATAAAATTCCCTAATGATAAACTCTGGAATATTTTGTCATCCCATTCAGACCATAGCCCAATTTTATTACATTGCTCTCCGGTGATTAAACAACACTATAAGTACGAATTCAGGTTTGAGAATAGCTGGTTAAAAGAGGAAGATATTGGGGATGTAGTCCATGAAGGATGGATTGATGGTGAAGGCTTAGAAATAATGCATAGACTGTCACAGTGTGCTGATAAGCTTCGGTCCTGGGGTTGAAGGAAAAAGAAGAGATTCAAAGAGGAAGTTTTGGAGCATGAGGCCGAGATGGCGAGACTTAGAGACAAGAGAGACGCGGCTAGTGTAGCTCGGTTTCAAGAAGCTAACCACAGACACGCCCAAGTCCTTATTCAAGAAGAAGCCTTTTGGAAACAAAGGGCTAAGATGCATTGGCTAAAGGAAGGGGACCTTAATACAAAAAATTTTCATATGTCTGCCACGGCGAGGTCGAAGGTGAAGAGGATTGAGAAATTACAAAATGAGACAATTACAGGCCAACCAAATCTTTGTGAAGTTGCTCGGAGATACTTTCGGGAATTATTTAAGCCAAAAGGAGGGGTTCTTGATCTGGTTCTATCACTCATCTCTCCTAGAGTATCAGCGGAAGATAATGTTGGCTTGGAGGCTCCCATAACTAAGGAAGAAACTCGAGTGGCCTTGTTTCAGATGCATCCAGACAAGTCCCCGGGTCCTGATGGTTTCAATCCAGCTTTTTATCAAAACTTTTGGAATACGTGTGGAGATGAAGTCTTTATAGCAGTCAAAGAATGGTTAGGAAGAGGTTACTTCCCTTCGACTTTGAATGAAACTAATATTTGTCTTATTCCAAAGTGTGATAACCCGAGTTCCATGAAGGATTTTCGTCCGATATCACTTTGCAATGTTCTCTACAAAGTGGTGTCAAAGCTTCTTGCGAATAGATTAAAAGTTGTACTTGATAAGTATATTTCTAAGGAGTAATCGGCATTTGTTGAAGGGAGGTCCATAATTGATAATGCTCTCATTGCCATTGAAATAATACACTGTTTGAAGAGGCGGACTAGAGGTGCCAAAGGGGAGCTGGCTCTTAAAATTGATTTTAGTAAAGCTTATGACAAGGTTGAATGGAGTTATTTGAAAGGAGTTCTTGGCAAGATGGGTTTTTCAGAAACTTGGATACAATGGATGATGTTCTGTGTAAGCTCGGTAAACTATTCGGCTTTAGTGAATTTTGAAAAAGTAGGCCCTATTCACCCAGGCAGAGGTCTTAGGCAAGGAGACCCTTTATCTCCTTATTTGTTCATACTTGTGACTGAAGGCTTTTCATCGCTTATTCACAAAGCGGTCGCAAGTGGAGAGTTACACGGAGTCAAAATTTGTAGAGGGGCTCCTATTGTGTCCCATTTGCTGTTTGCAGACGATTGCTTTCTTTTTTGCAGGTCTAATCTTTCGGAGGCAAATAAACTTATGGAGATACTGAAGATATATGAGATGGCTTCCGGTCAAGAAATTAATCTGTCAAAGTCAGAAGTTTTCTTTAGCCGCAACATGAGTAGAGCTGGCCAAGAAGATCTCTCAAACATCATGGGAGTCAAACATGTGTTGGGCACTGGTACCTACTTGGGATTACCATCAATGGTGGGGAGAAGCAAGAAGGAAACTTTTGCATACATAAAAAACTGAATATGGAGGAGAATCAATGGATGGCGGAGTAGACCCCTATCTAGAGCCGGTAAGGAAGTAATGATTAAGTCTATTTTACAAGCTATCCCGACCTATATCATGAATATATTTCTTTTACCGGATACCTTGATTAATGATATAGAGAGGATGATCAACGCCTATTGGTGGGGTGGAGGTAGTAATAACAAAGGTATACGGTGGCTTGCATGGGATAAACTAGCATGTCCCAAAGATGAAGGTGGCTTGGGATTTAGAGATTTCCAAAGCTTCAATATGGCGATGGTTGCAAAGCAAGGATGGAATTTGATGCACAAGCCAACATCATTGGTTGCAAGAGTCTTTAAAGCTAGGTATTTTCCTCAAACCTCTTTATTAGAGTCTAATCTTGGTAATAATCCTAGTTTTGCAGATATTTTGTTGTTCTCTTAATTGAAATCATAGCTACCATATGTGTTGGCCAACCGCCTTATGTGTTATATAGCTGCCTTATGTAATGTTTTGTATAAAATCATAGCTAAAGTGTTGGCAAACGCCTTAAGCTTGTTCTTCCGAAATGTGTCTCACATCATCAGTCAGCTTTTGTTCCATATAGATATATCCTTAATAATGCCATGGTAGCTATATAACTTATTCACTATATGCGAACCAAAACCAGAGGCAAAGTGGGTTGTGTTGCTCTTAAGCTTGATATCAGCAAGGCGTATGATATGATGAGCTGGGAATATCTCAGAGCTGTCCTGGTAAAGATGGGTTTTAATGAGACTTGGGTTAATTGGATGGCCATGTGTGTTGAATCGGTGGACTACTCGGTGTTAGTTAATGGGGATAAGGTAGGCCCTGTTATCCCAGGACGTGGCTTGAGGCAGGGGGATCCTCTATCCCTTTATCTTTTCATCTTATGTGCTGAAGGACTTTCTTCCCTTATTGCCCACGCCGAAGCTACAGGGGATATTACAGGTACTGCTATCTGTCGGGGAGCCCCACATGTTACTCATTTGTTATTTGCTGATGACTGCTTCTTATTTTTCAAAGCCTGTGAGAGGCAAGCCCAAACCATGAAGAACATTCTTCATCTTTATGAGGATGCCTATGGTCAGGCTGTTAGTCTTCCCAAGTCGGAAATATTTTATAGTCGCAATGTGTCAGATGTCGTTAAAAATACTATTACCGCTACTATGGGTGTTCAAGCTGTTCTCGGGACGGGCAAGTATCTTGGCCTACCCTCGCTGATTGGTAGATATCGTACGGTTGTGTTCGGCTATATTAAAGACCGTGTCTGGCAAAAAATTAATTCTTGGAGCAGCAAATGTCTATCCAAAGCAGGTCGGAGGTTATGATCAAGTCAGTTCTCCAGGCTATTCCCGCTTATGTGATGAGTATTTTCCTCCTACCTAGCACTATTATTACTACTATTGAGAAAATGATGAACTCTTTCTGGTGGGGATGTGAGGGTTCCAATAACAGAGGGATTCATTGGATGTCGTGGGAGCGTTTGTCGATGCATAAAAATCACAGAGGCATGGGGTTCAAAGACCTTACGGCTTTTAACCTGGCTATGTTAGGTAAGCAGGGGTGGAAGTTCCAAACTGATACCGACTCGTTGGTTACCCGTATTTTCAAGGCTCGCTACTTTCCTCAAGGTACCTATATGACCGCCTCTTTGGGACACAATCCCAGTTATGTCTGGCGCAGTATTTTATAAGCCCATTTTATTGTGAGAAGTGGGTCTCGTTGGTGTATTGGCACAGGTTCTTCTTGTTGGTGTAAGCCCTAAAGGCCAATTATTTATAATTGCATGGAACTTGTATTGAATAATTTATTTATTAAATAAAGGCTTTTCTTTATTATGTTTATGTGTTAAAATAATAGAGTCCTTAGAATAGTTAGTTCGTTAAATGGAACGTTAAGTATGACTTAATCGTGAGAATCCATTAAACATAAGAACACTATTCTTAAATATATGTAGCCAAGTTTTATTGTGAATTGGGATAACATTAAAGCATATAGGCTATTATGTTGGTAGACTGATGATCATATCTCACGGATCATAGATAAACAGTTATCAAGTCTTCACATAGATATAAGTGTTAAGGGTAACATTTATATCGGATTGACCCACCATGAGAATTCTACATAGTATGTTATGAAATGTCATAAGATATTCTCATAGTGATAAGTGCTGTATTCCACCCTTCGACCTGAAGCCACTATGTACCCTAGATGTAGGAGTGTAGTAACTTGTTGCCGTTCAAACGTTATTCGTAACAGGATGACTATAAAGTTTGTTGATGGGTTTTCCACGAATCATGCTGAGGGACATGAGTGACCTAGATGGAATTTACCCCTCCTACATAACAGGAGATATGTCTATGGGCCCAATATTGAACTTAGCAAGGGTGACATACTATGCCTTGTGTTCAATATAGACATAAGGGTAAAAGGGTAATTATACACGAGATATTTATCACGGAAAGAGGTTTGTCAGATCACGTGACATTCTTGTGACTTGGGTAGCAGTGATGTGTTGCTAGATACCGCTCACTGTTTATAATGTTAAGATTAATATTATTGCCAACATCATAAGAACCTACAGGGTCACACACATAAGGACAGTTAAGACGGGAGAAATAAGTGAGACTTATTGGTTGGGGGTGCGATTAGTGACAAGTGGTTATTGGGCTTATGAAGACCAATATTCATTTGACCTGAAGACCACATAAGAAACTCTATAAATAGAGTCTTGTGTAGTTCAGTTGGTCACTTCACCTTTATTCCGAATTTTGGAGAAACCTAAAACTCTCTGAAATCCTAACCGAACTCCCTTAGCCTTCACCTTGTAGCAGCTAGCACTGAAAGTTGAAGGAACCTGTTCGTGTGGACCGGCTAGAGGAGCTGCGATTGTGCAGTGCTTGTGATCGAAATTCAAGCAAATGAATTGTTCTTCAAAGGTAATAATCTAGACTCTGATCATGTTCATTCGCAAGGATTCATTGGAGGGATTTTTTTTTTTTTGAAAACTCCGCTGCGTTTTATATCTCTGTTTATGAAACGATTTCCCTACACTTCTATCCCCATTCTTCGTGTACCGTGGCTTTCGAATGGGGATTGTTCGAGGGTAATTATGATTTGTGTCAACTTATGACAGGTCCTTCAGTTCAAAGTCTTATCGATACTACAGACAAGACATGGAATTGGGATGTCATCCATCAGATTTTTAGCCCCGATGTTGCTAGCTTAATTCTGAACACCCCGTTGATAGACCAAGTTATTGAGGATAGAATAGTATAGAAGGCGGAGAAGAACGGGTACTACTCGGTTAGAAGTGCATACAGATTATGTGTTGAGGTCCTCACTTACTCCTCCCACCTTTGTCGGGAGGGATTTTGGCAGGGCATATGGCGTCTTAAAGTCCCTCCTAAAATTAAGAACTTGGTTTGGCGTATTTGCAGGGATGTGGTACCTACCCGGCGCATATTACATGATAAGGGAGTTCACTGCCCTTTTATGTGTGTTTTCTGCAACGGTGCAGAGGAGGATATTGATCATATTTGTTTTACTTGTCCGTTTTCTATGCAGGTTTGGCAACGAATAGGTTTCTGGAGTTTTATTGAACAGACACGAAGTAATGTGGGGTCAGTTTCAGAATGTATTTTTGCTCTCCTACAACATTATAACGTAGAAAATTCCCAGCGCTTCACCGCCATGCTCTGGAGCCTTTGGAAGTGCCGCAATCTCAAACTTTGGCAAGATGTTAATGAAACGGTAGCCCAGGTGATCGATAGAGCTTTTCATCTGATCGATGACTGGTGTACAGCTAAATCCATCACTCAGAATACGGCGACCTCTAGTGACCTCTCTCACGGGATACTGGGTGCCCAACACAATCCGACCTCAGCAGCCTCGCCCGCCAGTCATGGCAGCCCCCTCAACCAGGTAGACTGAAATGTAACATTGATGCCTCTTTTTCTGAAACCTTGAATAGAACAGGTATTGGTGTGTGTATTCGGGACGATTTAGGCACGTTTGTGATGGCCAAGACGCTTCACTTCTCCCCTAAATGTCTGGTTCCCCTCGGTGAGGCCTTGGGTTTGTTCTGTGCACTTCAGTGGCTTCGTGACATGTCTTTGGATCACATTGATTTCGCCTTAGATTTAAAATTGTCACAGATGCCTTTCATCATCAACGTCTGGATATCTCAGATTTCGGTCAAGTTATGTCCACTAATAAAGACATTCTCTCATCTTCGTTTACAAACTCTCGGGTTGAGTTCAATCAGCGACAAGCTAATGAGGTAGCTCACGTTCTGGCGAGGGTTGCCCTTTTCTCTGCTAGTCCCACTATTTATATTAATGTACCCCATTGTATTGAACACATTATTATTAATGAAAAGCTATAAGCTTCTTTCTGTCAAAAAAAAAAGACAACATTGAAAAATGGTGTTAATATCTATAAGGAATTGCGACTTTGGAAATTTTTTTTTTTTAATGACAAATTGTTAGTTATTAGTGTATTACAATATTGTTAATTTTTCTCCTTGCCAGGATTTGAACCCTGGATCTCCAAACTCCTATACCCTTAGCTCAACTAACATAACCAATTGAGCTATCCATCCCACCCTGTGACTTTGGAAAATAGTGTTTACTATTTACTAGTATTAATCGTAAGACAAGCTATATACTCCCTTCGTCTCAAAATAATTGTCATTCTCACTTTTCAATGTAATATTTTCTAATTGTACCCATAATTATTACTATATGCATTATTCCCGAGGAAACAAACCTATAACTTATAGGGGTAAATTAGTAAAAAAAAAAAATTAACAACATCATTAGATTTCTTAATATGTGTTTTTATTAGTCCAAATACATCTATTAGTTTTCGTGTTTTTATTTCTCTATTCTCTTTTTCTCTCCTGCCAAACACACCATGATGGTTATTATTTTGAGATAGATGGAGTACATTGAAAAATGGTGTTTAATATTTATCTGGAAAAGAAAGGCAACATTGGAAAATGGTGTTAAGTATCTATTGTGAATTGTGACTTTGGTAAATGGTATTAAGTGCCCTAAATTTTCTTTACCTTAGACTAAGATATTGTTCTTTCATCCAAAATCTCTTGTATAAAAAAATAATTATTTAATATAAAACTAAGGTATGTGTATTGAAATGAGATTTTAAAATATATTATTTAATATGCTATTATAATAAAATATGTTTTTCTTTATTTATATTAGGACTTTTGAATTTGATTAAATAATTTTTTTTTCATTGCATGGAATTTTTTTTTTCTTATGAGGTAAATTATATAAAAACTATGATTTCTTTTTTATATTAGGAAATATATATTTTGTTAAATTTGGATCCAAAGGGTAAAAATATTATTAAAGAAAACATTATTTAAGAAACAATAGTATTTATATGATAATTAAAAGTATATTTTATATGGTAAATTACATAAAACAGTATTTACACTTGAGTTGGTAACTAAATAATAACAATTGAACTTTGTAATCTCAAGATGTCGAATTCTAATTCCCTTGTGGCCAGTTGTAAAATAGTCATTATTAGTACCACTTTTATTAATAAAGTGAGAATGACAATTAAGAAGAGTTTAGTTTTACTAAAAGTGAGGTATTAAGAAGAGTTTAGTTTTACTAATACAAATTATAAAATGATTATTAGTGTCCCTTTTATAAAATGATTATTAAAATGATTATAAAATGAAATGATTATTTGTGTCACTTTTACTAATACAAATTTCCACTCCCCCAATTTATTAGTGTCACTTTTACTAATACAAATTATAGTGTCACTTTTACGAAGACAATTATAAAATGATTATTAGTGTCACTTTTACTAATATAAATTTCCACTCCCCCAATTTATTTTTCTTTAGAAAAAGATAAAATAATATAAAACTATGATTTTCTTTTTATATTAGGAAAATATATTTTATTAAATTTCGACCAAAAGGAAAAATTAATTATTAAGGAAAAAATCATTGCAAAAACAATAGTATTTATTCATTTCCTTAAATATATTAATAAAATAAATCTAATGAATATTTAATACTATATTAATAAAATATTTTTTAATTAATAGGAATTTGAATCTGATAAAATAAATATTATTTCATTGTTATGGAAAAAAATTAAATTATTTTTTTATAAGGTAAATTATTTAAAACTATGATTTATTTTTATTATATTAAGCAAACATATTTTGTTAAATTATGACCTAAAGGGAAAAAATATTATTAGGAAAAAAAATATTCCAAAAACAATAGTATTTACTCATTTCTTTGATTATATTAATAAAATTAATACATTAAATTCTGTTATAATAAATCCAATGATGCCAGCTTACAAAATACAGTCATTCAATCTAATACTCTGTCAAAGTAGAACTTATATTGCAAAAGAACAACTTCATTGTTCTTGAAATTCTCTTAACCCATCAAAGCAATTTTCAGAGCTAAACACAAAGTTATAAGTGTAAGTTATCATAAACTCATACATATTAATTTATTTTATAGAACAATTGATGCAAAATTGATCTCACTTTTTGTAATATTTGGTAGGAAATGATAGTACACCATTAGGATAATTATTTTCAAAGTTTGGATCTATTACTTACCTTTTGCTGTTTTAATTTGTTTTTTGCAGAACTCAAATCTATAAGCATAGAGAGACTTAAAAGAGAATTTTGTAACCAATGATTTAATTCAACTCCTTCTGTCAAAGAATAGTGAGGTTTTATTTCTATCCCTTAACTGTCAACAAGCTAATGCAATATATAGTGATACGAAGTTGATGGAATTTTTGAATCCAAAATGTGGATTTCTATATGTCCAAAGATGATGATCCAATTAAATTAGGGGAATTACCTATATCTTTACAAAGAATATGTTATCATTTTGTGTATATAACTACAAGAAAATTGCTCTGTACCACGACCATTTTTCAAAGTAGAGAATAATTTTAGCTACAGACGTCGATTTAAAAAGCGTCACTGAAAGTTGAGTTTTACTTTTTTTATTTAATTTTAATTTAATTTATTACTTCACTTATGTGTAAAAAAACAGTTTCACTCTTCACTTTCTCTCTCACTCGTCGCACACTCTCTCTCACTCTTCCTTCTTCTCCTCGCTCCATCTTCTTCATCTTTCACTCTCTATTGATTTATCACACTCATTCATCTTCCGAATCGTTCACTATAAATCCTTCATCTTTCAATTTTCCAAATCATTCACTCTTAAGCGACCAATTTCTGCCCAATCGTTCAAATCCCTAAAATCTTCAAATCGCTCGGATATGCTCTCAATTGTCTGGAATAGCTCTGAATCGCTCCAAATTGCTATCTAGTTTGTGTTAATTGAATTATATCTATCATATTATTTACAGAAATGTATTTTTATGTAGAGATAGCTGAACTCTATGTTTCTAGTGTTCTAATTGAATTATATCATTTAATTTGATGCAGATTCAATTTGAAACAGTTGCTTATTGCTGGATTTGGGGTAAATTGTTGAACGCTCCTTCCTTTCTTACCTTGTGTATAGGAACTTGAATACAACAATTTACCCCAAATCCAACAATAACCAACAGTTTCAAATTGAATTTGCATCAAATCAAATGATATAATTCAATTAGAACACTAGAAGTATAAAGTTCAACTATCTCTACATAAAAATACAATATTGTAAATAATATGATAGATATAATTCAATTAACACAAACTAGATAGTGATTTGGAACGATTCAGAGCTATTCCGAACAATTGAGAATAGATCCGAGCGATTTGTAAGAGTTTAGGGATTTGAAAGATTGAACAGAGATTTGATCAATTAAGAGTGAACAATTTGGAAAATTGAAAGAAGGAGTATTCATAGTAAATGATTTGGAAGCTGAATGAGTGTGAAATTCATAGAGAGTAAAAGATGAAGAAGATTGAGCGAAGAGAAGGATAAGGAAGAGTGAGAGAGAGAACGCGCGACGAGTGAGAAAAAGAGTGAAGAGTGAGACTGATTTTTTTACAAAGAAGTGAAATAATAAATTGAATTTTAATTAAATAAAAAAAAGTAGAACTCAACTTTCAGTGACGGTTTTTAGACATTCGTGGCTAAAACTATTCTCAACTTTCAAAAATGGATGTGGGTACAAGGCAGCTTTGACATCAAAATTTTATGCTAGTTTTCAATGTTTTGATTTTTTTTTTTGGTTACTATATTAGTACTATTTTATTAAAATGAAATAATATGAGTATGTTGCTGTAAAGAAAAATCAATTATTACTTACTTCCACATAAGTGTTAATTTTATCAATATGAGAATTTGAACTCATGACTTTTTTATCTCTCTAACTTTTATATTCCTTCCCAAAATCATTGGTTACCTTATCACTCCTTCACAATTACAACTTTGATCTATAACAGCGTCAAATTTAATAACGCTTTTTTGCAAAGCGGTATCGAAATAGCAAACAGAGACTTATAACAGTGCTTCGCCGTCGGACACTATTATAGTGTTTTCTACCAATTGTGATGGAAATTTATTACAAATTCTGTCACAAAAATGGCGTCAATTTTCCCGCTTGTATTTTCACTAAAATTTAGGATAATATGCGACAGAAATATAAATTTTGTCCCAAGTTCGCAATAGAAAGGTCCATCTGTCTCAATATGGCGATGGAATACGAATTCCGTACCAAATAAAGAAATATTTTTTTAAAAAAACATTTGTGACATAAATGCGTCGCAATTTCCGTCCCAATTTAATCATTTTGGAACGAAATTTAATTTTGTCACAAACTTCCGTCCTAATTTTTTTTCTTCTAGTAGTGATTATGTATGATTTAGAAATATAGATTCTCATAGATATTATAAATATAGACACTTATATTAATATATGAGTAGAAATATAGATTTCTTTAGAAATTACTACTACAAAAAAATAGGTATGAGTCATAGTATATGAGTAGAAATATAAGTCTACATACGATTTATAAAAAGGTAAGTATGCCCGTAGACAGTGGCGGAGCAACCCAAAAAAATTGAGGGGGGCCGATATAATTATAAATCGAATATAAAAAAAATATTTTAAAAAAATCATATTAAGAGTTTGTCTAATATGGATATCTCAAAAATGAATTAGTTATTTTATTTATGTTTATAATGTTATATGAATCTCTCAATCAAAAATTTAAATTTTTTAACAAAAGATTGATCAAACATGAATTTTTATACACTAAAACTCCATTTCTAATAAAAATTTGAGTACTTTTTTCGCAAAAAAATATATTCAAATACTTTGACAAAATAAAGTATACATTTTAAAACATCTATAAATTATTAATAATAAAATTTTAGAAGAAATGCTTCAAAAAGTAAATTAGAAATGATATTTCAATGATTAATAATACAATTTGTTTTAAAGAAATCTGAAGGTAAAAGAGGGGGTTTAAAACCCCCCCAATCTGAAAAGCATTGAAAATAATTGCAGAATTATGGGACCAAATAGAGGGGGTTTGAAACCCGCGCAAATCGAAAAGTAGTGAAATTACACTAACTATTTACCGGGGGTTCAAAACCGCCGCTAAATAGCATACCTATAAAAAAAATAAAAAAATTATGGGGCGGGCCATTGCCCTACCCTGCCCACAAAGGGCTCCGCCCCTGCCCGTAGAAATTACAACTATAAAAAAATAGGTATGCCTCAAATTCGCGTAGGATTTATAAAATATTAGGTCTGCATATTTTTATATAAGTATAAATATAAGTCATCATAGAAAAGAAATAGACATGGATATAAATATATGAGTAGAAATATAGATCCCCATACGATTTATAAAAAAGTATGCATACATACTAATATTTGAGTAGAAATATAGGTATCATAGATATTATAAAATAATAGGCATGAGTAAAAATATAGGTCATCGTAGAAATTATAAAATAATAGGCATGATTAGAAATATAGATCCCCATAAGATTTATAAAAAGTAACCATATATATTACTATATGATTAGAAATATAGATTCACATAAAAATTACGAAAAATAGGCATGTCTATTCATAAACTACAGCGTAACAATGTGAGTATGGCCACAGAATCAGGTTTGTTACGGTGGGAAAAACCAGATTCAGGCTTAGTAAATTGCAACATTGATGTTGCTTTCGTTAGTGGCTTCGGGAAGACCTCGGTGAGATTGTTTTTTCGTGATAGTAATGGTCAGTTCATGGTTGATATGACACAATGACAATAGATTGTGACTTCAACTATAGAGAGAGAAGCATGAACTTTACTTTTAGCTATGAAAGAAGCTACATATAGAGGATTGGATCGAGTTCAATTTTAAAGTGATTCGAAGATGTTGGTTGATGTTATTCATATGAAGCGTGGAGATAATTCTGAATTTCTTTCAAATATTCATAATATTTTTAGTTTTATGTCGTCTTTTTTAAACTTTGAGGTTAAGTTTGTTAGGAGGCAAACAAATTTGATTACTCATACTCTTGTTAGGGCGGTCGATTCTTGAACTAACTTCCATAGTGTTCTGGACTGGGCCTTAGAAGCCCAACTCCTCTCACATGTCGAGCACGGCCCAACTAAGGAGGTCTAGAAAGCCATGTGAACAGTGCAACGGGCATAGACAAAGAAAGTGTAACACACGGCACCAGAATGATGAGCGTTTACTGCTATCGTGGCTTCCCAAGCCGTTTTTCCGGTAGCCACTTGATGGACATTTATTGTCCATCAGAGGTCTTGGCCCAACGTTAGGGACTATATAAACTCCTCACTTTGCAGGAGTCAGGTACACAATTTCTTACCTCTGAAAACCATCACATATACAACTTATGACTTGAACGTCGGAATGTATATAAGTACACAACTCCATCCACTTTAACAGGGACTTTACGAAATAAAAAACGCCGGTGATATCAACTCTGTTTAAGTAAGATCATATGGATTTGAGATTATTTCTAATAGATTTATATGATGATCTTGGATAACAAAGGAAAATACTGAAAATTAATTATAGGTCTTACCGATGAAACCAGAAAGAGCACTTTTTACAAATTCAAACTAACTAGATAAAGAAAGGCGCATCTTTTTTATGTGACATCTTTAAGCTAAACTATTATTCAAACTCTATTTTTTGACGGAACTATTATTCAAACTTATCTACAATGAAAATTATACAAAAAATATTAATCAGTATTTTGGAACACTAGTTAAGAAAATTAAATATAATAGAATTATTTTTAAAATTTGTGTGATTAATATTTTTAAGGGTCTTGCTAATTAGTGTCTCCGGACACTAGTTAAGGAACTAAAAAGGGAAAGAAAAGAAAAAATATGCATTGAAAAAACAAAAATTTAAACTTTTAAGATGTTGATTTCACAAGTTCTAAGATAATATTACTATTTTTGATTACCTTAACTAGTGCTCCAGAGGCACTAGTTAGCATTTACCTATTTTTAAAATATAAAAAATAAAATGTTAATGTATAAGTGTTGTTTTTTTAACTATCGCGCTAACTAGATTGGTTAACAACACCCAAATTATACATGTTGTGCTGACCAGAACAACTTTAATCAAGAAGCTGCCTAAGCAATTGCAATGTGCATGTGTCCCATAAAGTATCAATTAATTTAATAACCTTATCTAATGAACGATAAATTAATTTAACTACCTTATCCGATGGATGTCTTTTCATCATAAAAAAATCTGAGTTATGTACAAAAAACAACATCCGAGTTTTTTTGACGAAAAAAATATAGTGAATAAATAAAGGATAAACCTTATTTTGACGGCAGATTTTTAATGGTAATTGACTGGTTTTGATTGTATAAGTTGGTTTTTTTTAGGAGTCAAAACATTTCTTTATTTAATTTATACTGTATATTATAATATTTTTGTGGCCCATCCAAAAAATTTATTTTGGCTCCGCTATCAATTGAATTATTTTTTTTATTATTATAAGTTTTTCAATCTAATTTATAAGAAATTAACTTATAAAAATATATACTTTATTAGTAATTTTTTTAAGCAAAAATGGAAAGCATGGCATCATAGTAGGTCATCAATAACTATGTTGGAACCTCAATGCACTACATTCTTCTACCATCTCACCAAATTTTTTTTTGATACATTCACCAAAAGTATTATTAATATGAAAACAAAAGAAAGATGGGGCATAAACCAAACCCACTAAAACAAGATTAGCGGAAGCGATAATTAGGCAAACCAACTTTATCTCTAAAGAAACCCTCCCTAAAACAAATTGGTAATTGACCCCATCAGACTAACTCATCAACAAAAAAACCTGCATTAGCTAATCTGTCTGCACAAGTATTCCCTTATCTGTAAATATGAGAAAATCGAAAGCGAAAATTTCTAATAATATGAAGATAATTTTGTTTCCATTTAACCTTCAATTTCCAAGGATCCACATTCACATTTGTAAAGGCTTGGACCCAAAGAAGGGAGTCACATTCAAGCCAAAGATTTGTCCATCCTATAGCATACGCACATTCAATAGCATAAACTGCAGCGCAAATTTCAACATAAAAAGAAGTTGCAACACAAATATATTAGCTGAAAAAGCATCTAAAAAACTACCCAGACAATCTCTAAAAATGCCACCACAAGAAATATTTATAAATTAACATAAAATTTATTTTTATTTGCATAAATTATTTTCATAAATTCAAAATTAAACCAAATTAAACGGCTCTTAAACACATAATTTAATGCTTTTTATTCTAGAATTTTTTGTTTTTAAACTCAATTTATTATTCAATTCACTTTAGTATAAATATATTTCAGTTACTTTTTCAATTTTTGTGAACTCATAACCAAACGTATACTAACACTATATTCTTCAATCATTTTTGTGAGTTTGGAGTGGAGGACATTGAGGAAATGGGATAAGAAAAGCCGATGTTGTCTGCATCTGAAGCAAATTTAATCAGGGTTAAATAAACGCCAGAATAAACGGTGTTAGTTAATGGGCCATATATAATAAACTGATTACTAGAGTGTGACGCAGTTGTTGTGCAAGGCCACGTGGTGGAAGCATTGAGTGCCAGGGTTATTGAACTAAGCTCTCAACCGAACACGTGGATAGGCAAATCACAATTGGTGGATCGAAAGATACCATTGGCTAAACTTACTTCAATTCTTCTCCAACTTGTTAGTCGACTTCATTTCTTGAATTGCAAAATTCCTGGAAATGGATTCTGTGCAGTTGGAATTTTGATGCAGTCATTTTATAGCCGTTTGATCACGATTGGATATTTTAAACAAATACAGTTATTAAATATAGTCTTTAAATTATGACCGTCTGATTTTGATCGGACCGTTATAAATAGCGTGACTGCACCAGAAAACTGACTGCATGGAATCCGGATCCAAAATTTCTATCCTCATTACAAACTACTATGCAACTTGTGACTGCATCAAGTCATGGACTGTAAACCGTTTGATCATGATCAGACTGATTATATTTTAAGATAGTTTTTTATTTTATTTTAATATAAAAATTTGAGTTAATATTTGAACCATTCGATCAAGATCGTACGGTTTAAATTGTATGACTGCACAACTGCACCTACCGTTGAAGTTACAGAATCCAGGTCCATTCTGTGTGCTCTATAGAAACAATACTACTAATATGCATGAATAATTCTTTTCGAAAAAAAAAACTAAATGCAATTCATTATTTATTTATTTTTTACAAGAAAATGCAATTCATTTTTTGAACAAGAAAATGCAATTCATTATTGATAATAATAATGTGAATATAAGATTTTTTACATATAAGTACTTATTTTCACTTTATTCTAACAGCTAGAGAAAGAAACGACAATATTGCATTTATATATATAATGATAATGATATTTCCTTGACTTTTCTCAATGCAAAATTGTTTGCGTTTGTTGATGGTGTGTCTCTTGCATATGCTTGTGTCGGATTGCTCTTCAATCGGCCAATACTGTGAAATTTCATCATATATATATTTTCTTCGGAAAAAACTATTTTTTAGATTAATTTTAAAGTTAATGTGTCTAATTAAGCAACATTTTGATCTAGATACGTTGACTTTACAATAAATCAAAAAAGTTATTTTTTATCCTACATATAGGATCAAAGGGAGTATAAACCATTTGCAATGGTTCTGCATGATTGTGCCAGAATTTTCAAGAGATAATTTGTCCCACTAATGTTTAATAACTAGTTGTGGCTCGTTAAATGCGTAAAACTATTTACGCCAACACGAAAAAATTAACTAAAATAGCTTCATTTTTTTTGTTTATTTTTTTTTTAAAAAAAAAGAAAGAGATGACTCAAATACGTAAATGAAGATACTCCAACTAAATTGGTATCCTTTAAGCTTAAAAAAAACTCAGAATATAATAAAAGATAAAAAAAGATACAACAAAAATTTAGAAGGACTAGATCAAAATTCAAGTCAGAGCTGAAACAATGACAACTGCCTTATTAAAACTTTACCTCAAGAAAAGTAAATAAAAGTGCAGTGCTCCAAACCACTAACGAAAACAATATTCAGGGGAAAAAAAAAATAGTCTATTATTATTAGAAGAGCGACAAATATCAGAGATTAGGATTATCTGTTGTTAATACATCACAAAGTTTTTAATTAATCTGAAGTGTTTATTGAATTTTATTTGAAGAGTCAAATTCAGCTTTTGAACGAGACTGAGGACCTTGACCAAACCAAAATACGTTTACATCCATGAAACAATTTTCAATCCTCTGGTGATATTGACATCCACCCTTAATATTAATCACGACTCCATCGTTCTAATAAAATTTAAATTTTCACAAAGACACTCCGATTAATTTTCATTAAACAATGTCCTGATAACGTGTTTGTACTTTTGTACTTCGTTTATTTTATTTACTGGAGAGCTTAGTCATTAGTTTTTTCTTTTCCTAATATCAGTCACATAGTTTGATGCCCAATACAATTAAAATTAGTTAATTTGTATCAAATTTCAACAGGTTCAAATTACAATTGTAATTTTTTTATTCATACAATTGTAAAAAATGTTTGATACAATATATAACAAATAATTAATTTTGACTTGATTACAGTTTTGGATTTCCCATCATAAAAATTGTCCTTTTATTTTAAAACCACTCAATTTTGACTCCTTTACTAAATTTTCATATTTAAAAATTGTGATTTAATATATTTTCAATAATATGACATATAATTTGATAACGTAGATTTATTCAAGTGTATTAATTATTTACATATTATTAATTAAATTTACTTGTTTGGGCACGATGTAACTGTTTAACAGTGTTTTACGTTTTTCCGAATTGTGTATCTGTAAATTCTTATAGTATTTTCGGCACACCTTGTGCAGAAGAGACTTCTTTTGTTTAATATATATTTCATTTTGATTTGTTCAAAAAAAATTAAATTTAAAAAATGAATAATTTATAAAATTGAAATTGAAGTCTTTCTTGAGTTTTCTATAATTTGAAGACTTTTGATCATTTATATATTATTAGGTTGTATATCACATCATTTAAAATATGCTAAATCATCATTTTTTATGTATAAAAATTTGATAAATGTACCAAAATTGTATTATTTTAAATTTTCATCCACCAAAAGAGGGGTGGTTTTAGGGTCAATTTTTTTATCCAAAATCACCCCTCTAATTTGTTTTTCTTTTATTTTTTATTCAAATAAGTGATTTTCACATATATTTAGTTTTTCTTTGTGATTTTTTGTTTGTCGTCGTTTTGTGCGGCGTTGTGTTTGTCGTTGTCTTGTGCGGTGTTTGTTGGTTTTTTGTTTTAGTAGTGTGTTTTGTTGATTCAAATTGACATATCAACCTCAACTCATTACAGATCTGATGAAGATTAAGACTTGGATATCAACGTTGCAGATCCGGGAGTATGAATATTCCGGTTACATTTATTCTGTCATATTTGTAGGCAGTTTCATGATGCTGTTGTATGCTATTAACCTAGGTGATGCGAGTTTGTTTGCAGATTCACCTTTTTCAGTTTTTAGCAATCTTGAATTTGTAATGATTCATGTATGTTTCAATTTGAATGAATGAATGGATTTTTATTTTGAGTCAAAAAAATAAAATAAAATAGGAGGACCACTTTTGTTAAAGAGTGAAATTAGAGGATCAAAATTGTAATTAAAGCAAATTTTTTATATAAATACAAATGTATTAAAAACTACAGCTATTTTTTTTATGGTATTGGTTTACAACGATGAAGTGTTTTTCTGGATCTCTTATGGGGTGTGCTGTGTTGTTTTGTTTACGATTTGTCAGTACTTAGATTTTTGCGATTTGGGTCTGTAAGGCTCGAAATGGTTGTTTTTACTTTATGTGTTTTGACACATGGGGTTGTGTTTACGTTGATTTTTGGTAAACAAGTGCTAGTTTGAAAATTACTTGCATGATCAATTAGTAAATTCTTTTTGAAGGGTTCGTTCAAGTCTCGGGAATTACGGTGTACTTCATGCGCCTTTAAGAATAAAATTATTGTTTTTTTTAGTGTTAGAATCGCATCCAACACTTTTTAATAACAAGTTGTCTCATGACAACATGAAAGAAAGATAAGCGAGTATTGAAAAGAAAGAAAAATAAAGAAGATGAAAAAAAATGCATAATTGGAAAAGAAAATAGAAAATAAAGGAATTGAAGAACACGTCTATTAAATTGCATGGAACGTAAATGGTGGATAATTCATCTCTATGCACTCTTCAACCTGTTTGCACACGCAGTGTGGGCATTGCAGATGTTTTAGAAAATAGAATTCAACCCTTAATTCATAGAGTTTTTTTTTTTTTTTAAAAAGGTGGTAGCAAAGAGCTAGCCACACCAAAATATATAGATAGGAAAAAGATACAAACAAATGGAGGGGGCCAAACCAAACTCCATTAAGCACAAAACCTAAAACTAGGCATACCAAGTCTATTAGAATTCAAGCTATCAAAAATAAACAAGGGTGGAGTAGACCAAGAGGAGTAGGCTGCCATATAATTTCCTTAAGCACATGAATAGAAGGGTGATGGATTGTAATTTTGAACATCTTCAAGAAGGAAAAATCCCTGATAGAATTAGAAGAGACATTCTTTGTATTGTTACCTGTCAGGGCAGTGCAAGAAATGATTAAAGAGATAGCAAATTGCCAAGTCAAAACCTTATCACTAAATCTAGCTTGATTTCTGGCCAACCAAATTGTATTTAACAGATTAATAATGGCAGCAATAAGGGTAACTTTGGCTTAAGGAACTTGGTTCAAGCACCCAGCAAGCCAAGACCAAAGCTTGACTGCAAAACTACACTCAAAGAACAGATGAGAAGATGTTTCAACTTTCTACCTGCACAGGTTGCACATGGAAGGAATGTAACAACCTCTAACCATTAGGTTTTCATCTGTAGGAACCTTGTTGTGCATTAATCTCCGAACAAGCAAAGATTTAGAGGGAGGAATGTCTATGTTCCAGATAAGCTTGGCCCAAAGTAAATCATGTTGATGATGCATTTTGAACAAATAAGCTTCCTTGAGAGTCAAGTCACCATCCACTGAGTGTTTCCAAAGGATAGAATCTGGGGTTGAAACAATGGGGAGAGTAACTTGGGAGATAATAGCATTCAGTGATGGAAAAAGTTGAAATAAGAAAAGAGGGATATTCCAAGCACCATTGTGAATAAAGTCACCAACCCTAGCTGAGAGAGATTGTCTGATGTGGTCAGGAATGTTAAGTTGTACAGATAAAGGAAGGCCACACCAACAGTCATTCCAAAAATTGATATCTTTGCCATTGCCAAGAATCCAAACAGAATTATCCATAAGATCTTCAAATTCATTTTTGACACTACACCAAATAGAAGAGAAGATATGATGCTGAATTGCCCTATTGCTTCTTTTTTTTTTTTTGATAAAAGGCTAGTGTAGTGCAAAGGCATCAGTCGTGGAAACTTGACATCCCAACTATATTGGCACCCCAAGCACCACCAATCATTTGCAGCACCACACACAAAACTTTATTGAAATGAATGCAATAGAAAATTGGGGGGACTAGGCCAAAACCCAACGAAAACAATCGACTGAATCTATAGGAAGGCAAAGCCGACCTATTGCGAAAAAAATCATCAGCAATAAAACTAGGAACAATCTCCCACCAATGATCTTCTCGAGAATTTAAACTAAAATTTGCGAGTTTATCAGCAACACAATTTCCTTCCCTAAAAATATGAGAAATTCTAAAGTTCATAAGAGAGTAGAAATGAATACAATTATACCAACGATTTCTAAGTTTCCAAGGAATGATATGGTGATTCTTGAAGGCATCCACTACTAGTTTGGAGTCGCATTCCAGCCAAAAATAATGCCAGTTTTTTTTATGAGCAATTTCAATAGCATGAATAACTGCTATTACCTCAGCGAAGAGAGAAGATTGAATACCCAAATACAAACTGAAGCAACCTTTCATTCCTCCACCAGAATCACGAAAAATGCCACCAGCTGAATCATGTCCCGGAGAGCCCCTCGCTGCACCATCAGTGTTAGCTTTTATCCAACCGGCCGGAGGTAAAGACCAAATAACCTCTTGAATCTTCGGAGCAGGACCCAGATGACTCATAATATTAAACTCTTTTAAAGCTTGAATGTCAGTAATACAGTTGGACATAATACCCTTAGATAAGTTCCTAGCTATTTGAACGGAAGCAGAAATAGACGAGTAAGATTGATGAAAAGGAACTTGGACATTACGAAAACGGACCTGATTGCGAGCAAACCAGATAGCATTTAGAAAGAAAATAATGGAGGCTAAAGCAATGTCTCTAATTTGACTACTGGAAGAAGCATAAACAATTTGAAACAAGCCAATAAAAGAGGTTAGATTGATATGTCTATGAAGCTTAGAGGACAACCAGGACCAAATTTTAGCAGCAAAAGAACAATGAAGAAACAAATGCGGCGAAGTTTCGACAGTTAAACCACACAAGCTACATCTCGAAACCATAAAGCAACCTCGATTTTGTAAGTTTTCATCTGTTGGAAGCTTATTATGGAGCAGTCTCCAAAGCAAGAAAGATTTGGAAGGAGGAATGAAAGGTTTCCAAATTAGTTTTCCCCAAGAAACTAATTTTGAAGAATCTGTGAAATAGGCGAAGGCATCCTTGAAAGTTAGCTCACCATTAGGGGTGTTCGCGGTGCGGTTTGGTTCGGTTATAAGCGAAAAAGTCATCCTAACCGCGAGATAAAAAAGCATGCGGTTTGGTTTGGTTTGGTTTGGAGATGAAAAAGTCATCCTAACCGCGAGATAACATCACATTATTGATAAAAGTTGTTGATATAAAATAATATTACAATACTAAAGCCAGTAAGGTAAATTCTAATATGGACCACTTCATCAAGTGGTCCATGGTGGACCAATCACAAATAACATTATAACGAATACAAATTTTAGAAAATCCACCGTTGGATTGAAAGTTTATATCATATAGATCATCTATAGAAAAATTAAAAATCATTTGATATGTTATTGAGACACATCAAGATTAACGGTTGTTAAATAACATAAATCTTGATGGGTCTCAATAACATATCAAATGATTTTCAAAAAAATTTAAAAAATTTATGGATGATCTATACGATATAAACTTTCAATCCAACAAAAAATTTTGTAAAATTCATATTCGGTATATCACTTGTCCACGGTGGACCACTTGTGAAGGTGGTCCACTGTAGCATTAGCCACTAAAGTAATATTACAATACAAAAAATAAGAACGACTTGAAGTTTCATTAATTTGGTGGACTGACTTGATAATTAGACTATGTATATTAGATTATAATAGAAACTTAAAGGAGTTTTAGAGGTATTGGAATATAATATAAACTTAATGCGGTTCTAGCGGTTAACCGCGACTTTTGCGGTTTTAGCGGTTGGCGGTTTTGTGGATCAATAAAAAAGTCATCCAAATACATCCAAACCAAATGCGGTTTTTGCGGTTTTCGGTTTGGATTGGTTCGGTTTGCGGTTTTACTTTTGGATTGGTTCGAATACGATCACCCCTACTCACCATCACTAGTTCTAGACCCAATGAGTCTGTCCGGGGAAGGAATGATAGGAAGCACCAACTTCTTGATATCCTCAATCAGATTAGGGTGAATATGCGAGATGAATTGAGGAATAGACCAGTTAAATTTATGCAAGTACTCACTCACTGTAGAGGAAAGCAGATGGCAAGCATTGGGTGGAACCTGGATAATATCAGCTATGGACGAGTGATGAAGCCATTTGTCAGTCCAAAAGTTAATCTGAGAGCCATCTCCAAGAAGCCAGAAGCTATGCTCCTTAACAGCCACCATGTAATGCTTTATACCACTCCAAATAGAGGAAGATATATGATAGCGAATAAGATGACCATTTCGAATACATCTAGTTCTCACAAGCTGAGCCCAATCAGAACCAGAAGAAATACAATTCCAGCAAAGTTTTAACATAGCAGCTTTGTTAATAAGCTTCAAAGGTCTAAGACCTAAGCCTCCTTCATCCAATGGAGTACATAAAGTTTTCCAAGCAACAGTAACCATTTTCCTTTTGTTTATATCACCCGACCACACAAAATTCTTTATCCAAACATCAAGCTGCTTTAATAAAGAAACCGGCCAGGAATAGACTTGGAAGCTATAAAGGAGCAAGCTATTGATAATTGATTTCACTAATTGCACTCTCCCCATTATGGATAAAAGAGCACCTTTCCAACTTGAGAGCTTAGCCTTGATTCTGTCAGCAATGGGTTGAAGATAAGGCACCTTAGGCTTACCTTGGAATAAAGGAACGTCCAGATAAGAGAAAGGAACTTCGCCCCGACTAAAACCAAGTATATCCGTGATGGCAGCAACTCGGCTACTATGCATGGAACCAGTGAAAAATTTGCATTTGGATATACTCAATTGTTGTCCTGAAGTCTCACCATAACACTGGAACAACAACATAAGAGTTTGAAGGGAGCTCTTGTTGCCTTTACAAAACACCATTATATCATCTGCATACAAGGTATGAGTAGGAGGAATGAAGCCTCTAGGACCTGCCATGGGGATAATTCTACCTGCATCGACTAAAGAAGAAATGGACCTGCTCAACACATCTTCAGCTATGCAAAAGAGAAGAGGAGAAAGAGGGTCACCTTGATGAACCCCTCTCTTGCACTGGAAATAACCAACTGTTTTGCCATTAATCAAAAAGGAAAGATGAGCAGAATTTAGAATAGTATTCACCCAAGCACAAAAAGTTGAGTTAAAACCAAACGCCAACAAGCAATTAGTCAAGAATTTCCAATCTAAGGTGTCAAATGCCTTTTTTATATCAAATTTAAGAGCTATATTACCACCATAAGTTTTATTCCCCAACAAATTAATCGCTTTTGAAGCAGAAAAAATGCAATAAGTAATGCGTCTGCCTTGAATAAAACCTCTTTGCTGCGGAGATATTATTTTAGGAGCAATTCTTGATAATCTATCAGATAACACCTTAGTGATAATTTTGAATTGAAAATTAGCAAGAGCTATAGGTCTATTGCTTCTGATGACTCTATCTCTTAAAATCAGAGCCCAGTCACTGTGAGAGGTAAGGAGCTTCCAGGCAAGCTTAAGATTAGAGGCAGTGTTTAGTTTAGTTAAAGACCTGAGGTTAAGACCTCCTTGAGAGTAAGGTAAGCACATTTTCTTCCAAGAAACAGTCACCAGTTTTCTCTTATCTATGTCCCCGCTCCAGATGAAATTTCGGATACACCTTTCCAAAAGTTTGAGCAATGTGACTGGTCAGGAATATAAGGATATGCTGTAGACAAGCATGCTTTGAATAACTGACTTGACCAGCTGCACTCTACCTGCAATAGAGAGTAGAGAAGCCTTCCAAGCAGATAACTTCAAAATCACTTTGTCAGCTATAGGTTGGAGGTGAACAATCTTAGGTCTGCCTTTGAAAATAGGAACACCCAGGTAATTGAAAGGAATGGATCCTAGTTTGAAATTTAACAGCTGAACAATAAGGTTAAGTCTGCCAGGTGTAATTGAGCCTGAGAAAATGGTAGACTTGGAGTTATTGATAACTTGCCCTGACTCCAAAGCATAATGATCAAATAGACTCTTCAAAGCTCTAAGACCACTGAGGTTTCCCGTACAGAATACTAACAAATCATCAGCATAGAAACAATGTGAGGGAATTTGAAACTTTCTAGTGGTTGTGATTTGAGCTAGATTGCCATCATGCACAAGTTTAGAGATGGATCTGCTGAAAACATCTTCAGCTAAACAAAATAATAGAGGGGAAAGAGGGTCCCCTTGCCTAACTCCCGTAGTACAATTAAAGTAACCATGAGACCTACCATTAATGGAAATGGAGAGGAAGGCTGAGTGCAAGATAACTCTAATCCAGTTACAAAAGATGTCATTGAAGCCAAAAGTTTTCAAAACTTTAAGAAGAAAGTTCCAATCAAGAGTATCAAGGCTTTGGTAATATCTATTTTGAGAGCAAGGTTACCTCCAAAGGACTTTTTATGCAGGAGATTGACAGCTTCAGAGGCAGTGCAAAGGCAATCTTTGATATTTCTGTCATTGCTGAATCCTTTTTGTTGATCAGGGATGATTGAGGGAAGGATAACAGCTAATCTATCTGCCAGAATTTTTGAGATCACTTTGAATTTGAAATTTGCCATGGCAATGGGTCTATAATGATTAATTGCATAAGCCTCAGGTGTTTTAGGGGTTACACGTATTTATCTTTACTATATAGAAAAGAATGAATGGGGTAAACCCTATTGGTTTTCATGAAACCCTACACCATTATGTCATATGTGATGTCAGCATTATGTCAATAGCTTACTTGGAAAAAATCATGTTACGTGTGTATGTATGGCCAATAACTCTCTCTCATTTGTTTTGATTTTTAGACTTCTCCTGTGCAGATGTGGAGATAACTTGGATTCTGAGAATGAAAGCCAAGGGTGTCAATCATTACTTCTCCGTTTTTCTATTGGCTGCATGTATTCTTTGCTCTTCTTCCTTTCCATTTGTCTCTTCTTACTCTTCTATTCCGTTTTTCCATTGGCCAGGTGCTTTCACTCATTAATAGCATGTTACCTCATTTTAATTTTCCAATTTCCTTCTTACCTTTTCAACTTCACACGCCTTTTCCTGAATCTTTCCACTTCCTTGCTCTGTTTTCTTTGACATGGCTTCCAACAACATCTTCTTGCTCCATAACTCATTCTTTGTTGATTCTGGTGCAAAGGGAGATGGTGATTGCTTGGATGATCTCTTTGCTGCTCTGCAGACTTATCAGATGGAGTTTGATAGTAATTGTGTGAGTTTTCTTTTTTCGTTTTTTTGCTAGAAATGCTGTGTTATGACATAGATGTGTGTTTGTGTTTAAAAGTGAATATTTCTAATGCTGCTGTACTCAAGTTTCTTGGTCTGAAGTTTGATTTTTTTTTTTCTAAAAAATGTTGGATCCTGTTCTGGATGTGTGTTCATGTTTGAAAATAAATATTCAACTTTCTTGGTCTGAAGTTTGATTTTTTTTTTTCTTAAAAAATGTTGGATTCTGTTGTGGATGTGTGTTAATGTTTGAAAATAAATGTTTATTATGTTACTGTACTCGAATATCTTGGTTGATTTTATTTTATGTTGGGTTAGGGATGTGTGGGGGTTAGGATTTTCATAATTTTTAGTTTTGTTTTGCTTCAAAATGGTGTTTTTCTCATGTTGAGGGTTTATATTTGCTTTAAGAGTATTTGTGGTTACATCTCTCTTATAGAGAAAAAAATCAAATGTTTTATTAGATTAAAGGCTAAAGGAAACAGACAAAGCCATGCAAGTGTTAAAAGGGACCAAACCAAAAAACATTATAGCAAGTAATGGAACTATAATGCAGCAATTGTGGAAAATGAAACAGCCTAGCACTGCACACAACCAAAATATCATTGCAGCAGTTAACTAAAAGCCTTTACAGAGTTATGTTTATTCCATTATTAGGTTTGGATTTACCTATAGAGCTATCTTTTCTATCTCCTTGGTGTCTGGATTGATGTTTTTAGTTTTATGCATTTCCTTCATGGTTGACTAGATATTGTATGTTGCAATGCATTCATGGCATTCATTGGCAGTATGTTTAGCAGATGTTGTGTTATTTTTTGATGTGTTGTCTAAATTGATATGATTTCATTGCAGCCGATAGGAAGACTCCCTCGATGTTTTTCTCGAGAGTTTGGTGATAGCATTGATTCTTATGTGATACTCCGTGATCCTTGCCACAACGAAATTGAGGTGCATGTTGCCAAGAGGTCTAGGGAAATGTATTTTGATGAAGGCTGGGTTGCTCTTAGGAGTATCTATGATTTGTGGTTTGGTGGTTGGGTTACTTTTGCTTATGTGAATCCTAAACTTTTGACTATTAGACTAACAACTAGATGGGGCACTGAGGTTAAGTACCCTGTCTATAATCCCCCACTTAAGTATTTGTTGCCTAGGGTTGATTCATCTCCTCCTATTCCACCTAAGAAGTTTGTCCGTAGTACCTCAAAGGAAATAACATTTTATGACCTACATTCTGGAATATTGGTATTGATCTTGAATTTATTAAATTGCACATTTCCTTGAGATTATTCCACTATTTTCCACTAATTCTTACTGAATTTATTTTTGGCTTTCATCAGATTTTGCCTTGGTATGGATTTGGCGAGTTTGTTTTTAAGTTTCGTTATTCAGATTTGGTCCTAATTGATAGATACGGTGAGCGGTATCCTTGCAAGTTGAGGTTTGGAGTGGATCCTGAGGGGCATTTAGCCTGTAAGGTCTCTGGTGGTTGGGTTGATTATTGCACAGTTCATGGTGTTTGTCAAGGTGATAAAATTGAGGCATGTGTTATGGAGCCTAAGCATGAATATGAAATGTACCTCTCTTTGTATTCTGCAGCAGGATTTAATAGTTTCACAGACTGATCTTCATGTATTTAAACTCTTAATGTTAATTGGATTTGAAGTGTCAACAATATGTATGTGTTTGTGGTTATTTTAGTTTAAATTGTTGTTGGTAAATGTATAATTTCCATTATTATCTGGCCATGTTTTAGTGCACATTATGTAGCCAGATCATAATAGAAAACCTAATTGTGTAAATTTGAACTAAATTTTTAGGAGGTTGGCAAGAGAGTTCTTTAAACAAATTTTAATCTAACTGTATTTGATAAAATTAAAAAACCAGCATTAGTTCATCAGGGAAAAATTAATCTTAACTTTGTCTAACAAGTTTCAAATTTGAATGCTTACGAAATATATGACAGGGTGAAGGGTTTTAGAATTATAAATTAATCTTGGCTCTATCTAACAAGGTTAAAATTTTAATGCTTATGAAATATATGTCAGGGTGAAGGGTTTTAGAATTATGTATCTATGTTTATTATGCTCCTAAGTTTCAAATTTTAATGCTTATGAAATATATGACAGGGTGAAGGGTTTTAGCATTATAAATTAATCTTAGCTCTCTCTAACAAGGTTAAAATTTGAATGCTTATGAAATATATGGCAGGGTGAAGGGTTTTAGAATTATGTATCTATGTTTATTATGCTCCTAATGGTTTTCAAAATTATATTTTTTGGAAGATTGGTTTTTTTCTAAGTTGTAAATAAAACTACTTTCATTATCTGAAATTCACTTAAAAAACTTCTCATCGTCCTCTCTTCTCATTACAATACTCCTATAAATAATTATAATATTGTGCTCAATAAATGACCATTTGCAACTACTAGCTACTGCAATGATTATAGTTTTCCTTGGAAACACATCCACTGTTACATGCCTGGAATGAGAAGGGTCTAAAATCCTCTTGATATTCCATCTAAGCTTATTGGACCAATGAAATACATTGCAAAAATTAGGTCATCATTGCATTGTGTTTACTTAGAGGTTTCTTTGTGACGTTGCAATAATTAACATGCTTTGGTTGCAGAGTTTGGATTAATTGGATTGGCTGTTCCTTATATCACAATCAATTTATTATCTAGGTTTTTCATTGTCTATTAAATATGCAGTCATCATGAATCGTTGTTTAGTTTTATAAGTTTTCATTATGATGCATCTTGCCAATCAAATTCCATCTTAGCAGCTTGATTTAACACTCTACTTTAAATTATTTCAAATCTCTATGTGGCTTTCGTGTGTGATCAGCTAATGTGACCTTTTCTTATTCTCCTATATATTTTGAATTAATAACTGGCCAATCCAGTGAAAGCCACTTTGGTGGATTAAATCAGCAATGAGTATTATTAATTTACAGCTCTAGGACTAAGTGATAAGTGTTTTTTTTAATAGTCCAAAGTTATCTCTTATTTATACTCTCATATATATATATATATATATATATGTGTGTGTGTGTGTGTGTGTGTGTGTGTGTGTGTGTGTGTGTGTGTGTGTGTGTGTATGTACGTGGTGTGTGGTGGCTTCAGATATTTGAACTTGCACTCTAAGTGTTAGCTATAGCTTATTTCTGCAATCATGTCCTATAATAGAGTTGAGACATCACTTGCTTTGCATTACTTGAGAGGTGGTTTATATTTGATCATATTTATTAGGTTAATGTGTTTCAATGTCTGCTACTGATGTTTTTGTGATATTTGGTGTAGCACCTCCTCTTAACCTTGAATCCAACAGTGATCATGAGAGGCGTCTTAATGAAATTCGTCTTAAGTATCGCACTTACTATGTTGAGTATAATGTGCATGATGTATGGATTCTTCTTAGCCCACTGTTATTGCACATGAGTTTTGATTTTCTAAGTGCATTGTGTTAATACCTTTGTTTTTTTGTATATAAATTTCAGGGAGCTGTGATGCTTCCCCGTATGCTCATTGATGATTTTGGTGATCAAATACGCCGTTTTTCTTATTTGGTTAATTCTCATGAAAATCAGTTCGAGGTTTTGGTGGAAAGGATTGGTAGGAACTTCTATTTTACCCGTGGATGGACCGCTGTTCGCGATTTCTATGACATTCAGGCTGGAGCTTGGCTATTGCTTATGTATATTGGAACCACTCATTTTGGCCTTATGGTGGAGGATCGGTTGCATGACTTGATAACTCCACCCATATTTAACCCCCCTATAAAATTTAATCTCCATAGATACAACATTGCCCCTCATTTTGTTAATGATGTGCCACAATCAACCCTACTTGCTTACTCTCATGATCAGTCCTTTTTCAATGTTGCACATGAAAAGACTCTAACCTATTATGATGTTTCTTCTGGATTTTTGGTGAGTATTGTCATTGTATGCTTGAAATTTGTTTTAGTTGTTTGGTGTTTCTCTAATATTGTGGTTTTTTTGCAACTTGATAGATGCTGCCATATGATGGATTTGGGGAGTATGTTTTTAGCCAGCAAACTACATCTATAAAATTGGTGGATGAGTGTTGCAGTGAATGGGACTGTTTTCTGATCCATGTTACCTTTCCATTCAAATATTTTAATGTTGGAGGAGAGTGGAGTAGCTTGGTTGCTGGGAGAAGGCTTAGGATTGGTGATCCTATTAAGTTTGGAGTGGAAGCACATGGTCACAATGAAGTTCTTTATCTCACATTGAGTCCTTGATTAGCATGGTTTAGAATATGCCTATTTAGTATGATCTTTTGTGCTTGCCTCTTTGGGTGGCATGGTCATGGTTATTTTGTGTGTAGTCAGTTCTATGTATGTGTGCAATGATGCAGATCATGTATCCACATTGTTATTAGTAGATTAATTAGCATGGCCATGGTTATTTTGTGTGTGATCAACTTTGTGTGTATGTGCAATGGCGCAGATCATGTATCCAAATTATTATTAGTGGATGAACTAGCATGGTAATGGTTAATTTGTGTGTGCTTAGTGAATGAATTAGCATGGTGATGTTTTTTTGTGTGGTTAGCTTTGTATATCTCTACAATGGTGCATATCTAGCTATGCAATTTATTTCTTTTTTAATCACACCTCAAGATATATATGCAAGTACTTAGTAAAAAATGAATGTGGTTAAATATATATGGTGTGCCATGAAAATACATGTAGTTAATGACAGATTAGGATGGTGATGGTTATTTTGTGTCTGCCCAGCTTTATGTGTGTGTGCAATGGTGTGTGCTGAGAGGACGTGTGTTTAATTGCAAAATAGTAATCCAATTTATTTTTCTTCAATCACTTCTAAAAATGTATATACAAGTTCTTAATAAAAAAATGTATGTTTAACATTTCAATTTTTTTTTCAAATCTCTATACCTCAGTAGAATACCATAACTACATGCAAGAGCTTTTCCTATAACAATTGGCCATGTGTGCTATTTAGACTGTTTCTTGGTTAGTAAGGGAATATTGTGGTCAGACATATTATAGAGTTTTATTCTTCCATTTGTCCTTCATGTACCTCTCCTTTCCTCTATAAATACCAACTAATTCTTCCTCCTTCAATCACCAACAACTTCTTTTAAAACACTAATATTGCTATTCTTCTCTCACTCAAGATGGCAAATCCAGGTTCTTTCTATATAATTCTTTTTCTTCACCAAATCTTTTGGTTTTGAAAATTATTCATCCTGATATATTTGTTTATTTTTTTGCCTTAAAATTTGGCTATGCAGATATTTATGTCAAGAAGACCAAGATTGCTGAGATTTCTGTTGGGAAGATTGATTTTCAAATAAGGGTTCGTGTGATCAACCTTTGGAGCACACCTGATCGTGCTAATCCTGCCATAGAGGGAGCAATCCATATGATTTTTCTTGATGAGGCTGTAAGTTCCTCATGTTTGTTTCTTATCTTTTTGAAATGCTATGTTATGTTTCCTGCTGTTTCATTTGAGAAAAAAATTTGGATGTTTGATTTCTGTTTGTATGTTTATTTACATATATGGATATTACATAGGCATGTATGGATGTTTCCTCCTGCTTCTAGGATATTTCACTTGACCTTTGAGGCTTAAACTGAAATTTTGGTAACTTTTGTTCATCTGTAAAGGGTTGATTTTAATAATGGGTTAGAGTTTGCTCTTAATTACGTTTATCATGTCTTGAGTAGTATCACATGCACATTAAACCTAACTGAATTTCTAAGAGGTTAACAAGAGAGATTTTTCAATGAATTAAAATCTGACCATGTCTAATTCTGACAAGCTTTTTATTTTGTTTTGGTTGTTTACCATCTTATCATGGTTCATTAAATAATGACCAAACTTTAGGGTACTAATCCAAGAATTTAGGTATTAAAAAAGGTAAGATTGAAAGAAACAGTAGATAAAGTGTTGAGTATATTCAGATTCAATATAGTTTTGTTATGATGCATTACATTGCACATGTTTTCAATTTATCACTTGACTGATTTTCTGAACTGATTGCAATTTACTTCATATTTGAGATATTGAGTTGATTATCAAGTTAGATAAGACATATTTGAGATATTGTGCATCTCTTATTGTTATGTGGCGTGGAACAATTCATGCAACTATTAGGAGGGATTTGATCTCACGGTTTAAGGAAATACTTGAGGAAGGATCTGCATATGAACTTGAGAAGTTCATGGTTGCCAGAAATGATACTGTTTTTAGAAGCACTCCACATAAACATAAGTTGAATTTCATGCGTGGGACTAGCGTGTTCAAAGTTCAGGCAGCTGAAATACCAAAGAATCATTTTCAGTTCATGCCCTTCCAGGATATTCTTTCAAGCACTAGAGAAGATTGTCTGCTTGGTATTATTTGTGTTGGAGGTCTTTGAATTACTTGCATTGAGTTGATTAGATTACTAACCATCCATACTTTGGATTATAATAGATGTAATTGGCCATGTTGTTGAAAAGAATGCTATGAAGGAGACTGAAAAGAATGGAAAGATAAACAAGGTTATGGATACTACTCTTGAAGATTTGGAGTGAGTTTTTTATTTGTTAATGTTTAGTGCATATTGTCTGGAGTTTGTGTGTGTTGGATTTAACAATTGGATTGGATTCATTTGTATTGTAGAGGGAATAGGCTTCACTGCACTTTATGGGATGAGTATGCTTTGAAAATGCATGAATTTTTGGCCACTCATGATTCAGCCCTACCTGTTATAATGATATTTCAGCTTTGCAAGCTTAAAAAATACTTCGGTGAGTATGATTACTTTCATTCTTCTAATATATTTTGAATTTGCCCTAACATTATACAAGTATTTATCATGGATCAGGTGTCATGGGAATTTCAAACTCTTTCTATGGTTCAAAACTTTTTTTGAATGCTGACTTTCCTGAGGTTGCTCATTACATTGATAGGTATCTCTTATAGTATATGCTTGGGATCTTTTGTTCATTAAATGAATGCCACTTTATTGTGATTTCTAAATTATTCTCTGATGTTGTTTTTTAATTGTGAATGAAAGGATGAATACTTCCAACATAGAGCTCACTCAAGTGGTTAGCCAGATGACTGAACCAACTGTGGTTAGTCTTGCTGATGAATTGTTGCAGACTAAAAGGATGACCATTGAGGATCTTATTGAATCTACTGAGGTTGCTATTCCTTTTTTAAACATGAATTTGGTTTTTGCTGGTGTCTCTTTTTTCTATTGTTTATTTATTGATGACCAATATGTTTTGAATTTTGGTTGGTTAATGTTTTTTATATATGTGTTGGTTCAGAAATGCTTTGGATCTGTCCTAGCATGGGCATATGAATTTGATACTGATGCTGGATGGTTCTATCAGGCTTGCACTAAATGTGCATCAAGGATTACTTACACTGCAGGCCAGCTCTATTGTGATAAGTGTAAGCTGCCAAGGACTGCAGTTCCTAGGTATGATATTCACAATATTTCTTGATGACATGTTGTACTGGCTTTAGGTTTCATTTACTGGCTAAAACACTTTCATTGTTTTGAAATTGAGCAGGTATAAGATTAATCTACAAGTAATTGATAACACTGGTTCGATCACTTTTGTGTTATTTGATCGCATTGTCACCCAAGTTGTTGGCAGGACTGCACAGGATTTACTGGATTCTATAGTTGCAGTAAGTTTGCTCTATTTGCTGCCACAACCTTTAGATTCTTTTTTATTTTTTTATTTTTTAGTTTGTAAAGCTTGGTGTTGAATAACTTCTTTTGTGTACTATAGGAAGATAGCTCCAGTGCATTTCCTCCAGAACTTGAAGTGTTCATTGATAAGCGTGTGCTTTTTAAGGTCGAAGTAACCGATGCTAATTTGTATCGCAATTGGCGCGGTTATACTGTTAAGAAGATGACCGATGATGGCGACATCATAGCTCGATTCACAGAACTCTATGGGATAAATGTATATCAACATTTGTTGAGGTGCTTATTAATGGTTAATATGTGTAAATTGCTAAACTAACCACTATGTATTATTATCAACAGCTTGCTGGAGATGGAGAGGATGGCCTTGGTGGAAATACAGCTGATGCTGTTTATAGTGGTGATATGCCCCATTTGGAAGATTTAACTCCATTGGTATTTTGTACTGGCACTCCTTTTACTTGAAATTTTGTTTGTTCTCTGGTCTTTATGGTAGATATCCTATCTATATGATTATTTAATCATGTTTGTTTCCAGGATGTTGTTGAGGGGGTTGATTCAACCACTAATGAAGCTATTGTCAATGACAATGGAGTCAACACCCCCACTAGCAAAATTTATGAGAAGAGGAATATAGATCTTGATGATGTTGGCAGGTCTGGCACAAAAAAAGCTGTGAATTTCGATGAAATTGGTGTTGGTCAAGTTGGTAGTCTACCATCCAAGACAATTGGGAAAAGATCAGTTGAGCTTGATGGGTGTGATGTTGCTTCCTCAAAGGAGATCAAGTTGGTTTGTGTGAAGAATGGATGTGCCAAGTGACTGCTTGGGCAACTCTACCTACTATTTCCTGTTGAGAATAAGTGTGTTGCTTTGTGTTTTAGTGTCTACACCCTCTGTTTGGGAGTGTACTAAAACTTTAAGTCCTTTGTGTTTTGTGTTTGATGTTTTTGTATCTTAATTTGTGTTGGTGTGTTGCCTGTCTTTGTATTCAGACTTAATATCTACATTGTCTTATGTAACAATCTATTACATAATTTCTGTTTTACCCTATCTATGTTATGGAAGTAATGGTATTAATCTACTTATGATTGTTTTAGTTTATTTGATCTGCATTGTTTGTGAAAAATGAATTTCTAAATTTGGTCTTCCTCTTCACTAATGGCATCTCATAATTATACTAAATATTCATCGATGTTCACAGTTTAATTTATAGATTGATCCCTTGAATTAAGCCTGTGATGAGACTCCCATTCGTTTTTTAAATATTAGACAAACAATATGCAATTATGAGACTCACATAGAAAACATTTTCTGCATAATCAAGTTGCAGAGGAGAATTTCCCATTCTATGCATGTGATTTGCATATAATGTCATTGTTCCTGTGTCACTTTAAAAGATAAATAACTTTAAAAGCCAAGACCATTAAAGAGCATCATAATTGAAGAACTAAACTAGCTACATGCAAGTATGATTGTGACCAGGTTGATCAAGTTCAACCATTAGACACTTAATAACCATTTGTGGGTTTAAGATTCATAAATTATATCTAATCTTATTTATTTAATCAAAATGTCTTTATGATGTGGATTTTAAAATCATAGATTGGATTAGTACATGTGTACACATACAATTGGAGTGAATTATGCACCAATGCATGTTAATGAAAGGTGCAGGCTTCAAATACCTCATACTATCATGGCATGTTATAAGTTCATCAGACAACAAAAGGAATTTCAATTAATCCCTCTATAGTGACTTGGTATGAATTCATCAAACACTAGCAGTTTCTCAAAAGAACTTGGTTGTCATAGCAGTCCTAAGAGACTAAGAACTAATGAGGGGGTCTATCTGCAGTATGAAGATCGATGCTTAGGTAACAAGTAATAATTTTTGTGTTGTTTGTTTTTTCCCATATTATTGGTTATGGTGTGCATGAATTGCACAATAACCTTGAATTTTCTTCTTCCTCTTTTTCTAGGAGATCCAATAAAAACATCTTCTGTTTAACAGTTAGCTTCTATCAGACCTAGACACATTACTTTCCAAGGTAATTACTGTGTTAGATGCATTTTTCATATTTCTGACACATATGGTCCTCTTATTCAAATTTGGATTTTTTTCTTCTGATTTCTTTTAGATGATGATGCTTACTTGATAAGGCAACATGATGATAGTGAAATAATATGCACAACTAATGCCGAGGAACATGAGATGCACTTTTATTCATACATCTGCATGCATATTTTTTACATGTGTGTTCTTTTTTACATGCATGTTGGCCTTTCTTTGCATGAACTAAGTCTATCTTTTATATTTAAACACAGATTTTGGTTTGGATCAAATGTTGTGTACCTCTAATACTGAAGAGTATGACATACCTTCCAATGATGGTATTATGGAGCCACCTCATGGCCATGGTGGAGCTCCATCTACATCCAATCTCATGCCACTTAGTTTGCATCTCAATGCTGGTATTAAATTTATTTCCCAAGAATAGTTAGTTATATTTTGTGCATAACTATACCATCAACATCTCCTTAGTTTCCATTGCTTGATTTGTGACTAAAATTATATTGCAGATTCTACTTTTGCTGAATATTTCGATATTGGTCCACCAAGCTCCAAATGTTCAGACTGTGGAGCAATCATGTGGGCTGAGGAGCGTATCAAAGCAAGCTCAAAGAGAAATCCAAAATTTGCACTTTGCTGCAGCAAGGGGGATATTGAAATTGTGCCTTACACTAAGTTGCCTCATCCACTGCACAATTTATATCATGGTGTTGATAGAAGAAGCAAATTCTTTCTAGAAAGTATCAGATCTTTCAACAGTATGTTTGCTTTCACATCTATAGGTGGGAAAATTGATACTTTGGCTAATGATGGAAATGCACCTCCCATTTTTGTGCTCAATTGTGAAAACTATCATCAAATTGGTAGCCTTGTGCCTTTGCCAGGGAAACCACCTCAATTTGCACAACTGTATATATACGACACTGACAATGAAATATCTAATAGGATGCGTGCCATTGGGTAATTGTGATTATTCTTCCTGTCGCTTTTAATATTCTTGTTGTCACTTCTAATTGCTATATGTATACTTTAATATATAATTGACTATGTTTTTTCTTTTAGGATGAAAGATGATGGTCTTGCCTTTAAGTCATCAATAGTTAAAGATATACGAGAAGTTCTTGATAACTGTGACAATCCTTACGTTCGAATCTACAATACAATTCGTGATACATTGCATTTTGATGGGATCCCTAATGTTAGGCTGAGACTTTTGGGAAAGAGGGGACGTGATGGTAGGAGATATAATCTTCCGACCTTTTCGAAAGTTGCCGCTTTGATTGTTGGTGATTTTGATGCTGCTGATGTTGGTAGGGATGTCATTGTTGAGGCACGGTCTGGTCTTTTGCAACGTATTTCTACATCTGAGCCAGCTTATTGGCCATTGCAGTACCCACTTTTATTTCCTAGAGGAGAGGATGGATATAGAAAAGATATCCGCTTCAAGGACACTCCAAAGAATGCTTCCAGGAAAAGACAGTTCATTACTCACTTAGAATGGGTTGGATATAGGATTCAACAGAGGGATATAGAGAATTCAACCATTGTGTTTTCTAGAAAGCTGTTCCACCAATTCTTAGTTGATTCTTTTAGTACAATAGAGTCTGATCGCCTAAGATATTTGAGGACTCATCAAAAGGATCTACGAGCAAATATGTATAGAGGACTAACTGAAGCAATTCTAAGGGGAGAAACAGATGCCACATCCACTGGGAAACGAATTGTACTGCCAGCAACTTTTGTTGGAGGTGCAAGGTACATGGTACAAAATTATCAGGATGCCATGTCCATATGTGCTTAGGCTGGATATCCCGATTTATTTATCACCTTCACTTGCAACCATAAATGGCCTGAAGTTGTTGATTTCTTAAAAATGTATAACCTTAAACCAGGAGATAGACCTGATTTGGTAAGTAGATTATTTAAAATAAAACTTGATCAGCTCATTAACGACATAAAAAAAGGACAGCTTTTTGGCAAGGTCAAAGCAGGTGCGGTTTTTCTTTTGATTTGTTCTTTTACATATTATAGTTATATATTTGTTCTGACTCTTCTTAAAATAACAAGTTTTATTGATATTGCAGTTATCTATACCATTGAGTTCCAAAAACGTGGACTTCCCCATGCTCATAGATTGGTTTTCCTACATCCTTTTTATAGAATCATGCATCCTGATGGTATTGATAGAATAATATCAGCTGAGATTCCTGATAAGGACCGCGAACCTGAGTTGTTTGATATTGTATCCTCTCTTATGATACATGGACCATGTGGTGAACAAAATATTGGCTCACCATGCATGCATAATGGTAGGTGCATCAAGTATTTTCCAAAGAAGTTTGTCTCGCATACAAATATTGATTCTGAGGGCTATCCTGTGTACAGAAGGAGGGACAATGGTGTTTTTATTAAAAAGGGCGAGTCTTTTGCTGATAATAGATTTGTGGTTCCATATAATAAACATTTATTGTTGAAGTATAATGCCCATATCAATGTTGAATGGTGCAATCAATCAAGATCTATAAAATATCTTTTTAAGTATGCCAACAAAGGACATTACAGAGTCACAGCTGAATTTTATCGTAGTGCCAATAGTGCGAATGATGGTCGCGTTTTTGATGAGATTCAGATGTATTATGACTGCAGGTATCTATCCGCTTGCGAGGCGGTGTGGAGGATCTTTTCATTTGATATTAACTATAGAGAACCTTCCGTTGAAAGACTTAGTTTCCATCTTGAAAATGAGCAGTCAGTTGTCTATTCTGATGAAGCCTCTATTGAGGAGGTTGTTACGAAGCCATATGCTAAATATACAAAGTTTTTGGCTTGGATGGATGCTAATAAAAAATACCCCTACGCCCGAACTCTCACCTACAGTGAATTCCCAACCCAATTTGTCTGGAAAAAGAATGATCGCAAATGGACTCCACGAGAAAAGGGCTTTTCCATTGGCAGAATACATTTTGCGCCTCCCGGTTCCGGTGAGAGATTCTATTTGAGGATTTTGCTGAATTACGTGAAGGGTCCAACTTCTTTTGATGATTTGAAAACCGTTAACAATATAAAATATAGTCGTTTCAAAGATACTTGCTTTGCACTGAGATTGACAAATGATGACAAGGAGTTTGTATTTGCCATTAAAGAAGCAGCACATTGGGGATCCGGAATTTATTTGCGCCAGCTATTTGTCTGCCTCTTGCTTTCAGGACAAATGGATCGACCAAGTTACGTTTGGGAACAAACCTGGGAAGAATTAAGTGATGATGTTCAGCATAGACAAAGACGTCTTTTGAATTTCCAAGGTAATTTAAGCTTTTATTTCATTGATTTTAGCTTCAAAGCATTCTTATATAATTATCCCGACTCCTCTTTATAATTTGTATTGTTTGTTGTAGGATTAGTATTGACCCCTCATCAGCTCAAGAGCTATGCTTTGGCTGAAATTGAAACTTTGTTGCGTAGCAATGGTAAAAGTCTCAAGAATTATCCGGACATGCCGCGTCCAGATCCAGGAATATTGCCAAGTATGGGAAACAGATTGATTCTTGATGAATTGAATTATGACAGGCCATCCTTAGTCAAAGAACATCGTACCTTGATGTCCACGATGACTGTTGAGCAAAAAAGAGTATACGATGTAATTATGACTAGGATTGAAAAAAAAAAAAAAAACCAGGTTTTTTTTTTTCTCTATGGTTATGGCGGCACTGGCAAGACTTATATATGGAGGGCATTATCAGCTGCCTTACGGTCCAAGGGAGATATTGTTCTTGCAGTAGCGTCGAGCGGAATTGCTTCATTGTTAATTCCCGGCGGGAGAACTGCACACTCAAGATTTGGCATTTCACTAAATGTCAATGAACGTTCCGCATGTGAAATAGGTACAGATGAGCCTCTAGCCCAATTGATACGCCGTGCAAAACTAATAATATGGGATGAAGCGCCTATGATGCATAGGCATTGTTTTGAAGCTGTTGATCGCACTCTCAAGGATGTTATGCATGAAAAGAGGTTTCCATTCGGGGGAAAGGTTGTTGTGTTAGGTGGAGATTTTCGCCAAATTCTTCCAGTTATACCTAAAGGGACCAGATATGAAATTGTACACTCTACTATAAACTCTTCACCTCTTTGGCGTCATTGTGAGGTTTTGACATTGACTACCAACATGAGATTGCTATCTGGTAGGTCTGCTTCAGATGTTGAGGAACGAAGAATTTTTTCGGAGTGGATTTTAGGGATAGGCGATGGCAGCATTGGGGATGCAGATGATGAATGTATAACTGTTGGAATACCAGATGATCTCTTAATTAAAGGATACAGTGATCCAGTTGCAGCAATCGTTGAGAGCACCTATCCGGATCTGTTAAGCAACATGAGTGATCCATCATTTTTCCAAAATAGGGCTATTCTTGCACCAAAAAATGTAATTGTTGATTCTGTCAATGATTACGTTTTGAATCTTATCCCAGGAGAAGAGGCGATATATTTGAGTTACGATTTTCTCTGCAACAGTGATTCAAATTTGGGTGTGCATAATGATGTACATACTCCTGAATTTTTGAATACCATAGTTGCTTCTGGACTTCCAGGTCATAAACTCAGGTTAAAAGTGGGTGCCCCCGTGATGCTTATGAGAAAAATGAATCCATCTTTGGGATTGTGTAACGGCACACGTCTTATAGTCACAAAGTTGGGGAAATATGTGGTTGAAGGGAAGATTCTTACCGGTAGCAACATCGGTGAAAGGGTTTTTATTCCAAGATTGTCTCTTATACCTTCGGATAAAAGACTTCCTTTCAAGTTTCAACGCCGACAATTCCCTCTAACTCTTTCTTATGCTATGACTATAAATAAAAGCCAAGGTAAATCTCTCCAGTATGTTGGCGTTTATCTCCCTCATCCGATTTTCTCGCATGGCCAATTATATGTTGCCTTATCTAGGGTGACTTCAAGGCAAGGATTAAAAATACTAATACCTAATGAAAGTGGAGACTATTCCAATTCAACTCATAATGTAGTTTACAAAGAAGTGTTTAGAAACATTTGATTTTCCTTCTTTTTTTTTTCTGCTGTATGTTTTGATTTCTAAAATTTGATTAGTTATGTGACTATAATATTGTTTTAATGTCTGCATATTGTGCATCATATTCTCATAAATTATAGTTGATTATACCTTAATAGTTCTCTACTATATTTATCAATACAATATAATTCCAATAAGTTTCTGCAAGGCTTCAACATTCATGGATTCCAACCTATCTTCTCAAGGGTTTATAGTGCAAAATCAGAGAAGAGTGGTAGCAATTATGTATTGAAAACAAGTTAAAAAAATAAGCAATCCTATCCTATGGTCATGACTATACACTTTACCAACATTTATCACTCTACATACTCTACACACAACTATGTGTGTTTGGTTAATCTGTATAAGATTACATCTTAATTTATTAATCCAATTTTATATTAATTCATTAAATTAATAAGTTATAAGTTCCATGTTAATATAAAAATATATTGCAAATTTAATCATATAGACTTTATTGTGTGGCAGCCTACATCCTTGCATGCATCTGCTTCTCCCCTGACACATAAATTCGCCCAACCAAATTGCATGCAACTAAAAGTCTTTTGTAATAGAGTGGTATATTGGATAAATTGAAACCAATTTGCAGGACTGTTTTCTTTTCCACTTTCTTCTTCTTCTTCTTCCATTTCTTCCTTAACTCTCAAATTGTTAGAACCAAAACTTCCAATTCAACAACTACAATGGACACTATCGAGCAAGCTGTCAAGGATTACAACATCAATAACACTGTTAATACTATCAACAGTCTGCTAGGTGCGAAATTCATTCCTTAATCTATGAACTTTGATTTTTTCTTATATTTGTTTTTTATAGTATGAATCAGCCTCCATGTTGTTGTTTGTGTATCTTATGCCAGCCTCCATGTAAAGAATCAAGATGCGTTTTTTACTAGCTTCTCATATTGTGACTGTGTTTAGGATCCTCATGAATATAGATTTTTGCAAGTCATTAAGTAGATTATGAAGGTAGAATAAGCTATCATGACATGTGGTTTTTTATTTAATTTTATAAATAACTGCACTAGGTAAATAACCAAGTAACCATGAGCCAAGTAACTACACTAACCAAATTTCAAGCACAGCAACATAGATTTGATTGGGAATGTTTTGTTATCTTTGTGTTAGACATTAATTTTTTTCTCTATAGACGTGGATTATGATGTGCAACCTTACTGCATGATGACAAGAACAGGATATTTGGAATTTGATCCACCCACTGTGAGTAAAAAACTTTGTCTATTTGTTTTGTTTTGATAAAAAATAGTTTTTCCTGCTGAGCTTATTCTTCATTCAATCCTGTAGCTTCGTGCAAAACTTCCGGCCTGTCTGTCGAACAACGTTGGTCGTTTCCTGCAAAATTATGTTTTCCTGCAGGATCCAAAGAAAAATCGTATTCAGGTCTTGCTTATGGACTCACTGCCGGTGGTTGGGTAACTTTGTTATATGTTAATCCTCTTTTATTCCACATAAGAGTTAGAAACCTTGCTGGTCTTGAAGCAGATTATCCTGAAAAAACTCCTCCATATAGCCTGTTGCTGCAACAAGTAGCAAGTGAGGGCTCTTCAAGTGGTCCTGTTCCATATTTTTCAACTCCGATGATTTTCTCACACAAACTCGAAAAAATGCTTAATGCGCATGACATAGAATCCGGTATCTTGGTATGTATTTTTTTGTCTATGCTAACTAATCAATCATCAATTATTTTTAAAATTAATTTGATCTTTTTATTCGACTTGGTGCAGAGGCTTTTATGGAATGGTTTTTGCGAGAATGCACTTCCTAATGAGGACACCCAGCTAACACTCATTGATTGGTTGGGATGTTCATGGAACTGCTACTTGCATATTGAAGATGGCCCTCAAAAAACTTGCTAAATATATGGACACTGGCCAGCTATATGCAAAGCGCATCACCTGGTGGAAGGAATTACCATTAAATTTGGTGTTATCGAATCATCCAACAATAAGGTTATTCATTTCAAGATCGCTCCTTTTATTGGCGTCCGTACTACCTTAATTGCACCTACTAACTCTGGGGGACACAAGGCTTTCTATCAATCCGTCCACCACTTTATGTTATGAATTTCTTTTTGTTGGTATGCTCATGTTTTCATGTTTTCACTTCTCCAATAAATTATAACTCTTATATTTTGTTTAATGTTATCTTTGTTTAATATAAGTTCATCGATTGACAAAAATATAATAATGCGTCGTACATACCGTATCCCTAATCTCAAGCAGCGACCATGTTTGGCATTGATATGACGTTCCGTCGAACCTGTTCAACGCACGGGCCGGCGACTAGTAGAGAATAGAAAATAACTTCTTACGTCTAAGATTTTGACAAATATTATTTAATAATCTAAGATTGACACATGTCCCTAATAACTTCCAATAACGTCCTTATAAGAATTGTTTGCTTGATTGACGTATCATGTCAATATTCGACTCATCGGATGTCGAATTGCAGATATTGCTCATTTTAATACACCATGTTATGTTGCCTCATTTTAATATATATATATATATATATATATATATATATATATATATATATATATATATATATATATATACCTGTTGTAGTTTGCATGGTAATATATAGATGTCACGTTCAAAAACTTCAAGTAGAATAATGATTCATTTTGCTCAAATCCTAATGATAAATATCATGGCATGTACATATCCTTGCCATGTTAGTTGAATTTTCCCAATAAGAAATGAAATCAATTTGTTTCGGCAGAATTTTTACATGTTTATTTTTCTCAGTATACCATTAATAATAATTTTGGTAACGACAGGTTGGTATTTGAATTTGTCTGTGGCGGACGTATAATATCAAATGCTCACTTATCAGTTTTTTTGCTTTTTGATTTTACGCTCGTACGCGGGTTTGTTGGATAGTGTCTGATGAGTTTGTGCTTGGTTTGGTTTTTTCTTCCCACCTTTTACGGTTGGCTCCAAAATCACTTGTAGTTGATTTTAACATTTTATCTTTATTTGCTACATTTTTGTATGATATACTACGTCAGGTTGATGTCCCCTCAATTTTCTTTGTAATATCTTTTCTTTTATATTTAATCTATTTGGGATATGGCAGACTGTTTCCTCTACTCTCATTTTGATTAAAAAAATAAAATTCAAACTAATAAGTATTATCAAAAGATTTAAAACTAACTAATTAATTAAAAAAATGGTAGAAGATTAATACAATATTTAGGCAAAACTAAATGATGTACTATAAGTTGCATAAATGAAGAGACATGTGATAGAGATTGACTTGTTTATCAAACTTTTCTCATGTTAGTGTTAATGATGATTTTTTTTTTAATTAATGTTATTGATGTTATTTGAAATTTAAATAAAAAATAATTCTTTTAATTTTTTTACGCTCTTTTATTATTCCCACATGACTTTCAAATAGTCGAAGACAATCCTAGTTATGAAGAGTTTGCATAAAAAAAAAATATCAAACAATATTGATTTAGTAAGTTTTTAAATCAAATTTGGATAAATTTAAATATGAACATTGAATATCATATAACGTTTGTACAAAAATCAATTTTTTTTACAATATATATAAATTATGTAATAGTTACACCACTTTTTACACAAAATTATATTTTTTTCTTAATTAATACTCTTAAAACACATATTAATATTTTTTTATTAATCTTATAATTTGTTGTAGTATAATGAATTAATTATCTAGAAATAATTGTGTCGAAAAAAATTTAGAAATAATTATATCATATATGTGTGGTCACATTGCATAAATATATAAGTAGTTAAAAATGTAATAAACAAGTGAGATTAACTGACCCCATTTAGGTGGGTCCAACGAAATCTTTCTAATCGGAGATTGTATTATTATTAATGTTGATGGAAGATGTTTGGGTTCTCCTACTAGAGATTATTTTGGTGGTCTTCTTCGATCTTCGGTTGAATATTGGATTAAAGGTTACTCTATATATTTCTCACTCTTCGGGTATTCTTTATGCTGAATTAACTGCTTTGTTTCATGAATTTAGTCTAGCAAGATCTATGAAATGTACTGATGTGATCTGCTATTCAGATACTCTTCTATGTGTTAAGATTCTTCACGCGCCAACTCCTAAGTTCCATAAGTATGTAGCTTTGATTCAAAGACATAAAAGATTTAATCCACCAAGATTGATTATTCCATTTTTCTCATATCCTCTGGGAAGAAAACAATTGTGCTGATTTTTTGGCTAAATTTGGTGCTCCCCCATATTAAATTTGTGGCTGGGTCCACATGTTACTACTAGACAATAATCACTTATGATTAGGACGTATAGCCTAATCGACTAATATTATGGTGGACCACTTTTATAAGTTGTTCCCCGTAAATCGGTATTTAAAATTATATGAAGTTCCAATGACTATCGACGATATTCTTTAAAAGTAAAAAAAATCATGACTCATAATCTCTACAGCTAAAAAAATGACATAATTGTAGTCAAGTCTATACTATTCATATTTTGTTTTCGTTGTTTTAATCAAATTGACATCAATTAGTTCTTAATTATTTCAACCATAAAAATGAAAATGATCATCAACTTATACTTCCAAATATTATCATTAAAATTTTAAATATTTTTTAACTACGAACCCACCATAAATTATTTGTAATAGTGATGATCTATATTAGAATTTTCCAAATTTAATGTGAAATTCCAATATGGATAAGTTAAGTGGTCCATGATAGACTAAAGTTATAACGAATATGAATTTTACAAAATCCACTGTTGGATTGAAAGTTTATATCATATAGATAATTTTTAAAAAAAATTCAAAAAAAAAATCATTTGATATGTTATTAGGACCCATTAAGATTAACAATATCTAACAAACCGTTAATCTTTATGTATCTCAATAACATATCAAATAATTTTATTTTTTCTAAAATTTTGTATAGATGATCTATATGATATGAATTTTAAATTTAATAGTAAATTTTGTAAAATTCATATTTATTATAATAGTATTGATTATTTATCCACAATGAACCACTAGTAAAGACTAAAGATGGTCTGTCTAGAAGTCCTAACTCAACTGGTAAATGCCGAAATTGCTAGGCCGGACGTCATGACCTGGGTTCGAACCCGGGACCTTACAGTTGTGTGTGAGTTTAATTTCATTGGATTACCACTTCTTCTAAGAAAAAAAAAAAAAAGACTAAAGATGGTCTAGAGTAGCATTCACCTAATTTAATATGTAATATGCTAAATATGAATCCAATGACCTGATTTGACATCCGGATGATCCAAACAGGAGTTACTTTAGCATATGGGATGGAACTGAATGGCATGAAACATAAAATAAAATAAAATGTAAATTATTATGACTATATGGAAAATTTCTTTTTTTTTTGGTTATGAAAGAAATATGGAAATTTCTTATAAATATACTCATTTAGTTTTAGGGCCCGTTTAGATTAACTTATTTTTGAGCTTATATAAATAATTTATACAATTTTTATGTATTATTATAAGTTTGTCAAGGTAGTTTATGATAAAAAAAAACTTATAAAAATGCAATTTTCACTAGTGTAAACTTATAAAATATCATAAAACATAATTTATATTGCATAAGTTGTTTGTATAAACTAAAAAATAAGTTAATCTAAACAAACACTTAATTTTAAAATATAAGAAAAATTTAACTTCTTAGATATATTAAAAATTTGATGTATCTAGTTCATAATTAAAACTGCTTACATGAAATGTTTAATGTATTTTTTATATTTTTAAAACTGAAGATACTCCGGCTAGTCTTTTATATAAGAAAATTTTTATTTTTTAGATTTGATTGATTTTATTTTTTTTATAAAATTGAATGATTGATTTATCTAGTCATTTTTTTAACTAAATACTTTAATCATTACATAAATTCAAAAAGTAAAATTTTTGTTATAAAAAAACGATGGAAGTGCAGAGCTTGATAATGCTTGTTTATGATCTAAATAGGAACATTAACCGTGTGTTTGTTTGGGTATATTTAAAAAAAGAGAAATAAGAAAGAGAGAGATAGAAGAGAAATAGACAATTTTTATACTCCCTCCGGTTCTATATATAAGCAAAAAAAATGCTATGTTTTGTGGTCTAAAATATAAGCAACTTTTGACAATTTTTAGTACATTAAATTCTAATTTTCCCATAATACCCTCCATTTAACATGATTGTTTTGGCAGCTATTACTTGTTAGACTAAAAAAGTACTGTACACATACTCTATTTTCAATAAAAGTAACTATTGAGTGTAGGAGTAACTTTGCAAAGTGAGGGTAATTTGGGAACTTTGATTTTTTTCTTCTATCAATCCCAATAAAAATAATGAATAAAGACAAGTTTCTTAATTTGTGTGTCACAAATTTTTTTTGCTAATAAACAAAACCGGAGGGAGTAGTTTGGAAGAGCATGAAAATGTGGAGAGAAAGAAATTTTATGACATGGGACCCACAAAAAAATTTCTCTTCTCAAGAGGCGAGATTTTGGTTATGAAGCATGTATATTTTGATTTTTCCAATTATACCCATGTATCAAGTGCTTCCTCTTGAAAATTAGTTACCCCACGTCCACTTGTGATGCAGTACTCATTAATTTTTATTATTAAATAATTATCAATTTGCATAAATTTTCTAATGTTAGTTAATATTAATAAAATAAGCCCCTTAAAAATATTAATAAAATAAGCATAGCAAGTGGATAATAAGTTTTTAAAAAAGTGGATAATAATATTTTTATTGATTTTGGTACTTCCTTCTTCTATATTTTTATTCATCCAAACAACGTGTAATTTCTACTTTATTTTTTTATTATTTCTCTCTTTCTTATTTATCTCGACATCCAAACATAATGTAAAGTGTTGAAAAAGTATAATATGTACCAAAAAGAAAAAACCCGATGGAAATACTCACTTTAGAGTGAAATAAGAAACTTCGTTAAAAAAAAAAAGGAAAGACAAGAGTAAAATATAGGAAATAATTGTGGTACAACACAACATCCAAAGTTTTATCTGGGTAAGTAAGTGTGGGACGGAATTAGAATTATTCCAGATGTAAACGGCAGAGAGAAGCAGTTAGTAACGGGCGGTTATGTGGACCCCACCACCTTCCACCTCCTTCTAGTCCCTCACACTCTTTTCTTTCTCTATAAGTACAACATTCTCGCTCACTTCTTTCTCTACACTTTCTCAACTCATTCTTTCTCTTCCTTCATTTCCATTCCTCAAACACCAATCATAATGGAGCAATTCAACAACGACGATCTTGAGTACGTTACCGACGACTACTTCGAATTCTCTGATTTCGAAGACGACGAAACCTTCTCCCAAAATGTTCCTCACCGTATTCCCGATTCTGATTCTCACGACTCCGATTTTGAAGAAGATTTCGAAACGGTACTATTCCTTCTATATTTTCAGGTATTTTTTCTATTTCATTGTTCAATTGAGATAACCAGAGGTTTGATTTTGGTTTGTAACAACAGAGTAATGTGAAGACTGATACATCTGCTTCGGAAGCACGAAATGGGAAAGATATTCAAGGAATTCCATGGGAGAGGCTTAATTATAGTAGAGATGAATATCGTGAGACTCGTTTGAAACAGTATAAGAATTACGAGAGCCTCACGCGCTCTCGTGAAGACCTTGATAAGGTTATTTTCTATTTTCACTACCTTTGGTTTCTGTCGAAAAAGTTAGTTACTACCTTCATAAGCTATGTTGAAAAACTTATGAAAATAAGCTAAACATATAAGTCAATAATCTAGTCAGAAACTTATTTCATTGATTGTTTTACTTTTCTAAACTTTGGTATATATTTTTATGTTTTCGGTTACTAGGAATGTTTGGAAGTGCAGAAAGGGAAGTCCTTCTATGATTTTCAGTTCAATACCAGGCTTGTCAAATCAACAATTGTGCATTTTCAGGTAGAGAATTTGATAATTTTATTTCTATTCATTTGGTGGGATTGGATTGTGCTTATTAATTTGTGTTATAGTTAATTAATTCATTCCTAATTTTTGGATTTAAACAGAAATTTTAGTTCGTTGTTGTTATGTTACTGTGTTGCCATATTTATATTACTTGTGATATCATGGTTGATTTTGAGGTTTTTTTTTTAACTATCTTATATGATTAATTGATTGTTTTATTATGTTTATATACTAGTACTATTGTTTCTATGTATTATCTTGGTATTCTAGTTTTGCAGGATTATATGTAACCCATATTTTTTTTGGCAGGATGAAATTAATGGTTTACCCCTTTATATATAGGGATTAAAAGAAAGTATTTTGGGGATTTCACATGTACAAACAAACTCTGATAAAAATATAACATACAAACAAACTCCCTTAACGACTAGAAGTTTGAGGTGTCTTCAATTCGTCATAGACTAACTTGTCGAAACCTCGTGCTTCCACGTGATCCAATAGAAATTAAACAAAACTTTTGTGTGCTTCTGGTGCTGCTGTTCTTCACTTAAAATTCATGTATGCCGATGACCTTTTTGAGTATCGTAAGTTTTGTCCATAGAAATTATGCCAATGACCGTTTCTGTAAATATTTCTGTGCTGGTATAATTTATGCAAAGCTCAGATTTGGAAAATTAAATCTGCTCTATGTTAAATTCTTTATCAAAATGTTTTATCTGTGTCTTTATAAATTATAATTGACCTTACTTTAGGCTTTTGAGCATGAATTTTATTCATTAAATCTATCTTTTAGGGGCAAATATTTCTCAAAGATTATTTTATCCTGTTTTGTACACTTAAATTGATCTTTAAAATTCTTTCTTAAAAGCAAGTAATTTTTAAAAAAGAAGTATATCCAATGGACGGCGGATATTGTTTTCTAATTTCTTCAGACAAGATGTTTTCATGCCAATTGATGGATGGATGCATCAAGGCTATGGTATGACTTCCATGCTTAAACTTTTAGTGATTTTTTGTGAAGGAAAAAAAATTCTTACATTCAACACAATGACCTATCCATTCCCACATACAGCACTGGAGATCAGATGGGAGCTTTATTGACTCTATATGACTATCCAATCCCATTACTTGTGGATGAAAATTCAGTACACATGAGCTGTATTATCATCAAGTACTGTTCCGAACTGGATTTAGCCGAGTATTACACTAAAAATTTGACCACAGTATGCTAATTTTAGTTAAACTAACAATCTGTTTGGGGTTCTGAAGCCAATTAGTTTTCTTAGTTACCAATTGTTGCACACATATAAATTCGGTACTTACATAGTTGCAGAATAGCCCCTATAACTCTGCATAAGCAATAGTTGATAGTGCTAATTCTTAAGCTATGTTCAATATTACCGTAGTCCGCTCTAATTTTTTATCCTATGGTTGTTTCCCATTATTACATCTGCTACTTCATATGCATGATCATTCCCTTCTATGGCTTATTTATTCTTCCTCCTTTTAATTGATATATATGCATATAATGACTACAGCATTATTTGTTTCTGCAATATAATATATTGCTTAACCTATTTATGCATTTAGGCTTCTATTTCTCTCTTTAAAGCAGGTGGAAAGTGAGCAGCTTGGGAGGACGTAATTTTATGGTATGATAGGAAAACATCTGACCACATTTGAGAGGGCTCTAAAAATATCTGCTATTAGTTATTATTGATTTTGTCTTGTCAAGAGGAGTCTTGCCTCATGATGTTTGGAAAGTCAGTCTTATTTCATGGAACTATGTTTTTTTTTATATATTGTTTCATTCTATGTCTTAAGATCTTCCACAAATAAAATCCATGTCATTCACAGGTAAGATAAATTGGATTGCTTAATACTCACTAGTGCAGAATTAAGCAATAGACTAATAGTGACTCATTGTGGAATATATCTAGTATTGACATTTGAAGAATTATATGGTCAAGTACAAACATATATTGCATACAAATTTGGTTTAATAACAATCGTATATACTAACACTAGAACAAACATATTGCATTGCATACAAACTTGGTTCAATAACAATCATATGTACTAACACAGTAACTTGACACCACAAGTATTCTGACATAGTATACCCTACCGTACTAACATTTGGAGTAATTGTTATTCGTGGATATACTTTTCTAATTACCGGTCACTTTCAATGTTAGAATGTGGTGCCTGATTTGTCTAGAGTGATATCAATGTCTTATTTTATGATCATATTATGCTTCGTAGTCGGGTGTTTATATTGATATGTTATCAATGTGTGGTGTTTTTGAAGCTGAGGAATCTGTTGTGGGCAACATCAAAGCATGATGTATACCTTATGCAAAATTACTCCGTGATGCATTGGTCCTCATTACTAAGAAGGGGTAAAGAAGTGCTAAACGTGGCCAAACCAATTATTCCAACCCTTGTACGTATTTACTACTTTTTGATAAAATGCAATTTGTTTCTTTTGTACTCGATGGCATCTTATCTTACTGTGCGATTATGTTCTTTAGCAGAAGCATTCTGGATTAGTCCACCCTGTATCACGAGTGCAAATTAGCACCATGGCTGTTAAGGAAAACCTGATGGTGGCAGGTGGTTTCCATGGCGAGCTTATTTGCAAGGTAGGGTACATCATGATTTCTTTCAATTGAGAAATAAACCATAACATACAAAGTTCTCCTTTTTAACGGGTTTGATTGTTTTTGTACCAGAATTTGAATCATTCTGGAGTTGCATTCTGCAGTAAAATAAGTGCAGATGATAATGCTATAACCAATGCAGTGGATGTTTCCCGCAATGCCAGGTAAGCATCTAAATACAAATGCTTATGTTTGAAATTTTTGTTGCCTGGTTCATAACATAACTGTCTCTTTGCAGTGGGTCATTGAGGGTCATCGCGGCAAATAATGATTCCCAAGTTCGGGTTTTTGATGCAGAGAATTTTGCTTCTCTTGGTTGTTTCAAGTATGATTGGTCTGTTAATGTGAGTATCATCAACTGATATTCCTGTTATTATTTTGATTTTCATTTCTAAGAAGTAAGAACACTTTACAAATAACAATTACGTTTCATTATTGACTGTTACAGAATGCTTCTGTTAGTCCGGATGGAAAGTTATTGGCTGTTCTTGGGGACAGTACTGAGGGATTGATAGCTGATGCTAATACTGGGAAGGTAGTCATTTTAATTTGCAGATATTTTTTAGCTGTTACATTGTCCTTAATGTTTTGTTTAGATTCTGATTTTATCTAATTTATGGTATCTCTCAGGTCACTGGAAACCTAAAAGGGCACTTGGACTATTCTTTCGCATCTGCGTGGCACCCAAATGGACAAATATTGGCTACTGGAAATCAGGACACAACATGCAGATTATGGGACATAAGAAATCTTTCACAGTCTATAGCAGTACTAAAGGGAAGAATGGGTGCTATAAGGGCCTTAAGGTTCACATCGGACGGACGGTTTTTGGCCATGGCTGAGCCAGCAGATTTTGTCCATATTTTTGATTCAAAATCTGGCTATACACAAAGTCAAGAGATCGATATATTTGGTGAAATTGCTGGTGTGTCTTTTAGTCCTGACACAGAAGCTCTGTTTGTTGGTGTTGCTGATCGAACGTACGGTAGCTTGTTAGAGTTCACCAGAAAACATTATTATCAGTATCTAGACTCGATGATTTAATCGCCTTATAAATGTACAGAGATGTGATCCATGTGCATATCTATTGAGAGATTTCTAAAATAGGTTTAAAATTTGCATTTGCAAGATGTTTTTTCAATGTTATTTTGCCTTTGAACATGATGCTGCATATAGCAAATAGCTTATTTTGCCTTCTTCCTTGCTATTGTGTATAATTGAAACAATAGCTTATTTTGCCTTCTTCCTTGCTATTGTGTATAATTGAAACAATAGTCAAGAATTATATTATGTTGCTTTGAACTTATTTCCTCCATTCAATATTAGGACATGGCAGAATGGCTGTTGCATACACATGTTTCAAACAAGGCATGTTCCAAAGTGGACTTGTCTGTCTGTACTACTACTATACGCGGGAATAGACCACTGTCCCTACGTGGGGTTTTTCTAGTTGTCGGCACTTATTTAAAATTTAAATTTAATCTGAAATTTAAATCTATTTCACCAAAGGGTAAAATTGAACAGATTGAATAATGAACCTTGGAAAACAAGGCATGTTGTTTTCACACTCGATTACTATTGTTTGTTAGGGAAGGAGGGGGACTTTGATGGGTAAGAAAGTGATGCAATGTTACAACTCCCACAGAATCAATGTTATATTTGTCTTAGAATAATTAAATATCTCAACATGAATGTAACTTTTAATTAAAAATCACTCTATCTCTCTTACAATAAGTGATTCAAATTAAAATATTTGTCACAAAATGAGCAACTTTTAATTTTTAATGTAATATTTATTATTTTTATCAACTAAGTACATATTTTAGTTTTTTTTTTTTTTTTATAAGTAAGTATATATTTTAGTTAAAATTATTTACATTACTTCTATTTTGTATTAATCAAAAGTTGTGAATATATCAATTAAATAACTACAGATGAAATAATAAATTACACTTTTTATTTTATATTTTTTACAAACTTACAATTTTAACCTCCTAATTTATATAATAGATTGTGAAAGTAAGAGGGTCATTGTTAGTTTATGAAATCTGAATAATTAATATTTAATACCAAATAAGAAGTGTTATATATACCAATCCTTCTTAATCTTTGAAATAATCTTCTGTCAAAAAAAATCTATGAAATAATAAGTTTTGAATTTTGTGAATGGATTAATAAACAATAAGATCAATTTAATAAAAATATTTTTCTATTTTTTTATTTATACTATGTTGACACTTTGGATTATTTTTCTATTATATATAGTATGTGGGGTAATGGAGGGAATAGTACCTAATTTTAAAATATCTTTGTTGTCGACGGTTTCAGCTTTCAAAGCTGCTTGGATGGGTTTGGTAGCCAAATGTTAAAATTTATTATTCTAGTACCAACCAAACCAAATGAAGAAGAATTAACGTATTAGATAACCTTGAGGCCACTGTCATAGAGGTTAAGGTCTTGTGGTTAAAGGTCCCATCATCATTCAAACGAAACATCGAGTTTAATGGATAAATACTATATGCACATATTTAATATCTTGTATAGTGGCCTACAGGTTAATGCCGAATTCTACACGCAGGCTATGGTAATATTTTTATCTTTTTTCTTCTTTTATGATCAAATTCAAATCTAAATATATGTTATTAAACAACATACGTAATTTTCTTTAATAAAAGAGGTCATTTTCAATAGATCGAATGAGAAATTGGGTAATTCAGTTTGAATGAGAAGGTGGCAAAACCTTTCAACAATCGGATATCAGGAACCGACCATAATTTTTTACAAACATTTGGATTTTTACGCATTACTAAAATGTTAAATATCTCCAAGTCCAATTGTTTGTTACTTATGCCATGGTAGCTCCAAATGACAACAGATGGAAATTATAAGATTTGAACCAAATCATGATTTATTTATTTATTTATTTTTACCGTATTTTGTGAAAGATATGAACCTCCCATTGATAAAGAGGATAAAGATTTGAACCAATCAATTGGTACTTAATTATCCGGCTGTTTACACTGATTTTTGGTAATGTAAATTGTGTTATTCATCAACGTTTTAGAATCGGATAAAAGTCTTTTTTTGAAGTGTTCGTTCAAGTTTTGCAATTTACGGTGGTACTTCATGCGTCTTTAAGAACAAAATCATTATTCTTTTAGTGTTAGAATCACATCCAACACTTTTTAATAACAAGTTATAAAAGAAAAATATTCAAGTGAGCATTCAAAAGAAAGAAAAATAAAGAAGATGAAAGAAATGCATAATTGCAAAAGAAAAATGAAAATAAAAGAAAAACAAAGCAACATTAAATTGCAAGGAATGTAAATGATGGATGAAATCTATCTCTATAACCTCTTCAACTCGTTTGCACATGCAGCGTGGGCATTGTAGAGTTTTTAGAAAATATGATCCAACCCTTAATACAAAGAAGTTACAGATATTTATAGAGAAAAACAAATAACTTTTTACATCTAAGATTTTGACAAGTGTCCCTTTGGATAACTACTCTTTAATAACCTTTGATAACTTCCTTGTAGGAGTTGTTTGCTTGATGTGTTGCTCCACGTTGTTTTGCTGGCACGTTGATAAATGTTTCACATGTTAGTCGAATGTCACACAATAATTAGTCGAATTTCACTTAATATGGCTAACTTCGACAAATCACATTCCATGACCGGTCTAAATAAATTTTCTTCTTCTATTCAAATTCTAACACCAAATCGAAATGAATATCATCAATATTATAATTTTTGTGTCAATAGAGGCCCCCAAAAATGTTGTTTCTCGAAGGAAGTGAGAGGAATAACATTTTTAATCGTGTCACCAATTCAGAGAAAACACTTAAAAGCCTTTTTTTTGAAAACTTGGCAAAATATTAGAGAAGATGATTTCGACTTCATCATCATTTTTTTTATATCAAAAAACATGGTAAGACTTTAACAACGTTTTGGTCAAAAATTACAGTCTACATTTTAATAAAACGCTTGGTCGAAAATATCATTCTTAGAATGAAATAAAGTGTGAAAATTCGACCAACTTTACAACATCTCTCGAACTGTGTTTGACCAATATTTCGATTACCTTTTCATACTTGATAAGACCAACCCAATTTTTATCACTTCATCCATTTTTCTCAAAAAGATAAATGATTATTATAATGGAACAGTATCACAGGAGACACAGGAACACGTAACTACTCCATTTAAGCATCAATTCGTAATAATTGATTTATGCCAAATACATAATGGTTACAAATAAGGATGTATATGTGTGAGAGGAGAGTGTATTCTCTCAAGTAAAAAACAAAATTGAGAAATAATGTGAACAATTGATCATTGAATTACAAAGATAAAACAATATTTAATTCTAAAAGAAATGGAGAAAATGTGATTGATGGTTAAGATGTGAAAATTGAGAAAAAATTGAGGAAAAAAATTTGAGAGGATCCATTCACGGGTGAGAAGCACTCACCTTTATGGACCTTTATATATGTGTTACGGTTTCAAAAAACCATTTTTACTATGATTTCAACATGTGTTTCTCATAGCCACAATTTGATTCACAATTTATCTCAAAATTTCAATATTTAAAAAAAAATTGTTAGGCTTAGAGATTAAATTATCATTTTAAGACGCATAAAACATTGATCAACCCTAAACTTGAAACGTCCCACTGGGCATGCCAATTTGTTTACACCGAATTTTGGTAATGTAAATTGCGTTATTCATCAACGCTTTAGGACCGGATAAAAGTCCATTTTTGAAGTGTTCGTTCAAGTCTTGCGATTTACGATGCTACTTCATGCGTCTTTAAGAACAAAACCATTATTCTTTTTAGTGTTAGAATCACATCCAACACTTTTTAATAACAAGTTATAAAAGAAAAATATTCAAGTGAGCATTCAAAAGAAAGAAAAATAAAGAAGATGAAAGAAATGCATAATTGCAAAAGAAAAATGAAAATAAAAGAAGAACAAAGCAACATTAAATTGCAAGGAATGTAAATGGTGGATAGAATCTATCTCAATGACATCTTCAACCCGTTTGCACACGCGACGTGAGCATTATAGAGTTTTTAGAAAATAGGACTCAACCCTTAATACAAAGAAGTTACAAATATTTATAAAGAAAAACAAATAACTTTCTACATCTAAGATTTTGATAAGTGTCCCTTTGGATAACTACTCTTTAATAACCTCTAATAAACTTCCTTGTAGGAGTTGTAACACCCCAAATCTTATATTTTATTAATTGATGTTATTTAATTAATTGTGTATGTTAATCGGTGTATTTTGAATGTATTAATTAGTGGTTACCTTTATGTTTGTTAGTGATGGGCTTTTATGAGTATTGAGCTTAATTAGAATGAATAAGAGTTTGTGATAAGAATAAGGGTAATGTAGTAATTTAATATAAGTTAGTGGATTGTGTAGAGATAAGGATGACATTTTGGTTATTAGCTAAAAGAATAATGTATCTTGGAGAGGAAGTAGTGGCGATTATGTAAATAAGTGTAGAAATGGGTGGTTAGTGTGAAGATGAAATTGTGAGTGGGAATTGTAGAGAAATTAAGGGTAGTATGAGAATTTAACTATAACCTAAGTGGGGAGTATTTAAGTGAGTGATTTTTATGAGAAGTAGGGTTGTTGTTGTTTTCAAAAAATTGAGAGAAAGAGATGTAGAGAGAAGGGAGCTCTTGGAAGAGAAGGGAAAGGGAAGAAAAATCATAGATAGAATTGAAGATGTAGAAGGGAGTCCAAGTGTAGAGCTTAGAGATTTAAAGCTCCAATCTAAGGTAAGAAGTTTAGATAATATAATTGTGAGTGGTCAAAGAGAGGGGAGTTTGTCTATGACTCCACACCCAAACTCTCTTCACTCATTTTGGGTTTTTGGGAAGGAAAGAGTTTTGGGAAGGTGTTTATATTTGAAGCTTGATAATGATTCATGTATAATATGCTTCTACTTGTGATTTTTATATGAAATTCATGATAAAGTTGATTACTTGAACTTTGATTTTGGTTGATTATGTTAAAAATGGGTTTTTGATGAAAATGGGTATGAATCTTTAATCAAGTTGTTTATGAGTTGTTTTAAGTTGTTTATAAGTTAGAATAAGTGTTTCTATCCATGAATATGTTTGGGAAATGTTGTATAAATGTTATTGGGTTCAAATAAGTGTTTTTGGTTTTGAAAAAGTGATTTTTGGGTCAAAAACGCGAGAAAACGATTTTCCCATCAGGTCCCCGCGCCTGGCGCAGCACAGTTGGCGCCCCGGCGCCCTGAAAGGTCTAGAAATGCCATTTCGGCTCTGCCGTTGGCGCCCGGCGCGGCCTAGTTTGCGCTCCGGCGCAGTTGACTGGTCAACAAGTTTGACCAGTTGACTTTTTGACGGTTTATGCACCCGGAACCTATTCTTCACGATTTTTCGCGTAGAATCCATTTCTGATGTTAGTTTTTAAAGATCATGCTTGGATTATGCTGTTTTGGTATATAATTGCAATACTTTGTTAATTGAATTAAGAACTTAGTATATGTAATTGAGTTTGAATTAATGAATTGATGCTTAATAATTTGAAGTATGAGATGAACTTTATGTAATTTATATGATGTATGATGATTTATGAAGTGTGAGACTTAGTTAATGATTCATGTTGATTAACTAATGATATGTGTTGATTAGAGATTAATTAATAATATGTTATGTTTGGATTTTAAATGAATTAAGATGATGCTTTATGATAATGAATTGTAATGATGATGTGTTGATGATGATAATGAATTGCAATAACTTAATGGTTGATGTATGATATGTACTTGAATGTATGTCCATAATGACGATAATATGAGGTGAATTGAGGTAAATATAGGCTGTGTGGTACTATATTTTATGAGGCGATTGTTTATAGTGTCATCATATGTGGTATATGTACATTCATGCATTCATGAGTCTATTTGTGGTGAGTCCTTCATGACTTGAAACTGAAAATATTTGTGGTGAGTCCTTCATGATTTGAAACTGAAAATGAGGTGAACGGGATATATGTTTATCCTAATATGAGGTGAATGGTACCGTATGCATATAGTTATGTCTAGGGTGACATGACATGAGATTTGTGACATTAGATGCATTAGGAATATGTGACTAAATGTGATACTTGGTAATTGACATTGATTAATGATCTTTAACTTGAATGATTAAGTGTATTATGAGGTGTGTGATGAATGATTGATAAATGATGATGTTATGTATACTTGTCTATTGATTAAGTATGTATTATTATTATGATGTGTTGTACTCTTATGATAATGAGATATGAATAACATGAGAATAATGTATGTTTTATGGATTGAGTTGTTAGACATGAGCATGTTATGTCCTAAGTGTTAAGTATGATCTTGCACTTAGTTTCTTTTTATGGTTATATTATCTAACCCTCCGTTTTGTTTATGTGCTAAACCTTTGGGGGTTCATATTCTCAGGTTATGTTTTGTGACCGAGTCGTTGGTGAAGCTCCGCTCTGATCATGACACGGGGATAGGGTTCTCTAAATGTATATAGAGTCTTTATCGCTTATTTTTATTTATTTAAAGATGTATCGAGTTAGAAATATTTTGTATATCGGTATTTTACTAATTAAGTTGTTAGTAATTAATTTTGATGAAGTATGTAATACTCGAACCATTCATTTTATAAATCCAATTTTATTTCCGTTGCGTATTCTGAATAATATTTTTAAAAAGGTAGTATTTTATTAAATACGGGTTTGGGTGTTACAATTTGGTATCAGAGCTCTGGTTGTCCTCGGACATAACGAGCTTGATGTGTGTCATGTGTCGATCAGAGCCGGTTTGTGGAGTCAGACCGAGTGAGCATTGTATGTCAGTCGTGTTTTCTATTAGTCGTGTTCTCGTGAATTTTGTTGACATGTTGTTTTACTTAATTCTTGAGACTTGTGTTTTAATTGGTGTTGATTTATGAATTTATTATTTCATAAATGATGATAAGTTGTGATGTGTTTGTTTTATGAAATTACTTGATGTTGTTTATTCATGAACTAAGAGTGATGTGAATTGGATTTGAGTTATCCATTCTTTTGGTGAGTACTTGATGAGATTGATAATTATCTTAGTCATAAGCTATCAAGTCAAGTAATGAGTATGTGTTCCTTGATGTTGATTCATGATGAATGTTATGCTTTTACGATTATAATAATTGTATGTGCTTAAAGCTATAACTTTTGTGTTGTTTTTACATGATTTTATTTGTTTATGATTTTATCATGAGTGAGTGATGATAACATGATATAATTGTGCTTCATGTTTGATTGCTAAGATGGTGATAGTTTAAGTGCTAATTTGTTAATACTTGAATTGCTTTTGGTCTTATTAGAAGAATGTGATAATTACGTAATTTCGCATGTTGGGAGTTAATTCATGTTTATTGCTATGCTTCTATGTTTGATATGACTTAATATGCTTAAACTATGACATGATGTGATTACATTCTCGCTACTTTATGATAAATGATGTTTTGCTCTAATTGCTTGAATATGAGACTTCTTGTTCCCTTTGTATTTTATTGTGAGTAGATTTAATGAAAAGATAGTGATGATTTTGATATTTGAACATGTATAAGATAATAGAATTTATTTTATGCAACGTATATTCAAATAGAACTTGAATATGTTGGATAGTTTAATTGAACTATTAGAGTAGAGCTTATGTGTATTCTTGAACATGCTCTTGTGTGTATTATGGTGCATAGTACTTTATGATGTGAATGATGTTGAGATCTAAATTATTTTCCTTTGAGTGTGTGAAACTTTTTTATAGAAGAATAGAATTTGTGATAAGTTATGTGGATTCTAGAATAAGATTTGTTTGTAACATGCACTAGATTATTGTCATGAAACTCGATTATTTCCTTGTGATTTATAATAGATGACTATGCTATCTTGCCTAGGATAGATTTGATAAAAATAATATAGTTGTTTTGATTGTTTTATTATACCATGTTTGAATTATGATCTTATGATTATGGAATAACATGTTGGATTGAATACGAGTATTAAAATGATGATTTGATATGTAATGACAAATATGTTGTTGATTTATGATTTGATTATGATAATGGTAAGTTTATATGTGTGTTGATAATATGATTTAATTATGATATCATGGTTATGTGATGATGTATATATGATTGAATCATAAATGTGTATTTTAGTTGTAAAATGATTGACTATGATGAGTTATGACAATGATATTCTTGTATATGTATGCTATTTATATGTTCATGTGAACCTTGTTGGAATTGCAAATTATTTCTTTTGAGTGAATGAAACTAGTTTTTATGAAAGAGGAAAGAGTAGAATATTCATGAATTCTAGGATAAGTTTGACGTATGTTTTGCCTTATATGATATATGCTAGATTGTCATCATGAAACTTAATTTGTCTACTTGTTATACGTGAGTTATAGTAAGTAATTATATTATCTTCTTGATAATGAATTTGACAAATGTGATGTAAGAGTTACCATTTTATTCTACCATGTTAAGCTAGATTATTTTCTTGCACGAATATACTTATGTGAGTATGATTTGTTGAGTTTTGGAATTTGTTACAATGGAATATTTATCTTTTCTTGTTTTGAGGTGATTTTAATTTTCTAAAATTTAGAAAAGGCATGTATGTTCCTTAAATGCTTCCATGATTTTGTGTAGATAATTTAGTGTCATGTTAAGCTATTATTTATCTTGTATGATATGCTTATGTGAAATGTTGTGTATGTTCTTGTGCAATGTAGAATAAACATTTGTGCGTTCGATTTGTTTTACAAATTTTTTTTTTTTTGTTGATCATTGTTGAAGTATTTTGAAATTATTTAAGTGATAAGTATGCTTAGAATGAGTTGTGTTTGATGGATAATGATATGCATTATATTCGTAAATTGTTGCAATGTCTTTTAGAGAGTTGTTAATTGTGTTATTCTTTCTTTTAATAAATTGAGCTAAGCTCACGGGACTATTACGATGCAATTTTAGTTCCATATACATATTTTTATTTTAAAAAAAATATGTGTATGCATTGCAACCAATTAATTAATATTATAATACACCTTTTTATTTTTCTGAAAATAAAAAATGGATCAACAAATTGTTATGAATAATCGCACATAAATTGAAGGCATCAAATTTATATGTGATTATTCATGATAATTAATGCCTACAAATTTATTATAAATACCTTTATTTCAAATATTTAAAATATACAATTAAATTGTTAAATAAAAATAATATACAATTTAAAAAAAGAAAATCGGAATTTTGTTATTAAAGAAAATCGAAATTTATTTAAAAATAAAAATTTCCTTTTAAACAAAATCAATTTTTTTTTAATAATTATATGTTTGAAATTTTATTATTTGAATTGTTTCCTTTTTAATATAGAAATTGAATGCAAAATCTTGAGAAGCAATGTGAGGAAAGCATTTGGAAAAGTCATTAAATGAGACCTTATAAAATTTGTCTCATTTGTATATTATTAAGATTAAGATTCTAAACTTTTTTTTGGTAAACCAAAAAAGTTTTCTTCATGCGTAATTGCAGAGATTAATCCTCTTAAGGTAATTTTACCAATTGACTACATTATGTTGGTTACCTAATTTTAACTTTTATTTGAATTTAAGTTTGCTCCATTTATTACTTTAATTTGTTGTCAATTTTAGAAGGAGATAGACATAAATAAGTAAAGATTATTGACATATGTTAAAAATGAGTTTTACTGATTTTTTTTTTTTTTTTTTGCAAAAGTAAAGGAAATCTATTACTCCCTCCGTCCCTATATAAGTCCTCCAAGAGAAATTTCACGCTTATTAAGAAAAGTTGATAGTGTAATTAATGTATACTTTTTGAATATTATATTTACTAAATTGTCCTTGTTGAAAAGATGTATTTGTAGTTGACTTTACGTATTTCAATGCAAAGTGGGGTTATGTTTGAAAAAGTAATAATAAATGTGTCTAGGAAATTGAAAAGGGACTTATATTTAGGGACAGATAAAATCTTTGTAAATGTGTTTATAATAAGGGACGGAGGGAGTAAAAACGAAGCATAAGATATGCCAAATTCAGTACACCAAATTCCAAAGAACAATGCCACATCAAGCCAACAATACAAAATACAACAACATTACAGCAAACATAACAATGCTTCTGAAAAACATTCAATCAGCCCCTTTGACATAAGATGGTCTAAAAAGGAAACTAGAAAAACAAGATTATAAAAACATTATAGCAAGCACAACTTCAAAGTTCAAACGCATATCCAAAACCAGATAGGAATAATAAATGAAACAAATTAAAACCCCTCTTTTCTATTTCAACTTCTTTTGGATATGGAAATCGACAACATGCTCCTTCCACACCTTCTCATCATCTAGATAATGTTCATAAAAGCTTACTTTACCATTTGATCTAACGGTTAAAGCAGCACTACTCCTAGTGCCATATACACCCTGCATTATTTACATATATAGTTGAATGAATTAGTCACTAATTAATTAAAAAGTTCCATTAATTCTATGATTATATTAATAACTTACCAATGGTGTTTCAACTTCAACAAAAATGGAGCTAAGATTGAATTCCCAATCAAGTGAGCATATATTAGGTAGCATGCTTTTGTCTGCCTTAACTCTGTCCTTCATTAGCTTTTTAATTACCTCCTTAACATGTATCTCACCATCCCCATTTTTAGCTATATGCTCTTTGAATTTAAATTGAAGGCGCTGAGCCTACAATATATAAAAAGGATTTGTATTAAAAGATTAAAATAAATATTTATTATCCGACTCGTAAATATTGGACCTTTTGGATTTAGTTTATTTTTGAGCTTATAATATAACTTTTACAAATAAATAATTTTTTATAATAATTCATTAGTTTTTACTAACAAAAATTGAATTTTTATAAGTTGTTTTCTTATAAATTATTTGAAAATACTTATAATAATAAATAAAATTTTATTTATTTAAATAAGTTGTTTTGTATAAATTCAAAAATAAGTCAATTCAAACGGAACCATCGTAATATTTGATCAATTAACACACACTAAGGAAAAGTTATAAACAAAGAAAAAAATAACAATTTTATGAAATTAACGTATTAACTACAATTAGTTATTCTCATTAGGGGTGGGCACGGACCCGCAACCCGACTCGAAACCGATATAACCGACAACATATTGAGGCATCCGGTCGGGTGCGGGTCGGATTTCGGTTCAACAATTGCAAAAAATCAGGCATGAATGGTTGCATACGGACGGGTGCGAGTCTCCAAAATTCTATCTCTTTATAACCGAAACCAACCGAACAACCATTAAGATGAAATTTTTTTTTTCTTCTCTGATCCTTCCCTCTCTCAATCTCGTATACACTTTGTTTTGTTGTTTTTATCGATCTTTGATATAGGAGAGAAATGTTATATTTTATAAACTTATAATATGTTGATAAAGAATGTGCAAAATATATATTTATACTTTTCTATTTAGTCTATTATTGTCATTAGGTCTACAAATTTTAAATAAAATAACAACATCTCACTCTCTTTGTTTTTTCATTTAGTTCTTCTATCATTTGTTAACAAGATATGGAACTATTTGAAAATTATGCGTTTTTGAATAATAGTGTTTTAAATATAATAAATTTCAATCAAACTCGTAATAACCGACCCGTTCTATCCGCCATCCGCACGACCTGCCACCCGAACAAACCGAAGATATAGTCGGTCGAAATTGAATTCAAATTAAATGATTGCAATTTTTGTCGGTTTTGTGATTTTCGGCCCGAATCCGACCAAAACCGACCGATGCTCGCAACTAATTCTCATTATAATGCAAACTGGAAGTGATGCTCATAATCATTATTAATTTTTTGAAAATAAAAAAAAATTATATTGAAATAAACCTAAACAATACAAACATGGATCAAGGCCTACGTACTTACATTCAACCCCAATACACACGTAACACACCACCAAAGTGGAAGTGATACTCATAATATTAATTAGAGAATATAGTTGAAAAAATAATAATTAATGTTTTATTCAAATTGATAGTAGTTTTGGGACAATTTTTTTGGGGACAATTATTATGAGAAAGAGATATATCATCTTTTTATATGGGTTGACATTTAATTATAGATCATAGTAGATACTATACTGGTTGCATTTAATTTGCTAAAAAATAAGGGACTGGATAGGATAACTTCAGTTGTACTGTGTTTGATTTCAAAATTGTTCCTAAAACTGGACAAACTAGGGACCAATGGATTGGACAAAAATCTAAATTCTTGTCCTTACTAAACCACGATACAATTTTTTGTACTTTGCACAAATTGTCTAAAATACCAAAATAACATTTTGTTCATTAAACATCACAAAGATAAAATTTGTTCAACACCTTAAACTTTATCCTGTAATGTTCTGTCTTGTACTGTCCTGTACTGTTTTGTTCAATACTTACATTTTATGAATCAAACGAAACTCCAACAATAATTAAGTAAGGTCTTATTAAATCAAAATGTGGCTTAAATGATCAATCAGTTATCTTTAAGACAAATTGTTTATGAGAATCTAAGTTTACTTTTTTGTAGGAATAATAGTTGCCCAAACTTTATTTACATCACGGCCAAATTTTATATTACTTGGATCCATGAGATTCATTTTTCTGAAAACTAGAGAATTAATACAAAATAATGTCTTATTTATTTGATTTAAATATTATTGATGAAAAAATAAGTGATCGATTGAGGAGACCCTAGACAATCAAATTATCCGACAAATATTAATTGTCGATTAAACCGGTGGATATTTTCGTAACAACCACATGATTATAAAAGAAAATTACAAATAAAAATGTCCTGCAAGTATTACCATCCCTTTTTCCGGAAAAGTGAGGGTTTAAGATAGTAAGAACTGGTGTTCAACAATGAAAAAGTGAGCAATTTTTAATTAGAAACAACCGCAAATAAAATATATTTAGACACACACAAATTAAAAAAAGTAAATGTTAAATAATTTAGTCACATTATCTAATATTAATTAGTTATTTTATCTTTTAATTTTTTGAAATTATGTATATGTATCTAACACCTTTTATTTGGTGTTGTGGTTCTTCTACAAAAGTGTGACAAGATTAATAATAATAATTTGTTAATAACAAACCTTATGCCATGGTGAGTTTAACTTATCATTTGAAAGTACATGTAGCCCGGGAGGAACTTCTTGAATGGTAATGGGCTTTCCCTTGGGCCTATTGGATATGTACACCATGGATTTGGAGTTAATATCCGCAATGACTAAGTTGAACCCATTATAATATTCAGCCTCTCTTTTTAAGCTTTCTGCATATTCTTTGGGATTCTTACTGCTCTGCCATTCATCAACAAAGGGAGAAAATGTGAACAATCAATTAAGAAGTTCAATTGAATAAGTACACATAACATAATAATTTAGTTAGTGGTGATTACTTTACCAAACTAATTAAGTATACTATTTGCCTTAGCAAATATCGGATGTAACATGCTGAATGGGTGTTTTTATTTTATAAGTGTCCTAGTGACATCAATTAAGTTTTCATAGAGGATGTATTGGAGATTAAGATCCCTCGTTCCCTTATAAATTTTAATCATTTTTTCTTTGGGTTTAGTCCCTCTCGTTTACCAAAAAAATAAAATTGTATACTATTTTAATAACCAACAGCATGCATAAATAATCTCTTTAAACATGAGACAATATGTGACAAAAGAAATTGGACTTGATATTAGAGTCTTTTTAGTACATTATTAATATTTGGATAAATAGGTTTTTACCCTCCTGCAAAGTAGATTAATTTTGTTTTATCCCTTGAATTTTGTTTTTGAAAATACCCTCTTGCAATATTGACGGATTTTGTTTTAACCTCTCTGTTGACTTTTGCTGATGTGGCGGGACAAAAGTCAATGTCACATCAACAAAAGTGACTTTGGTGACGTAACAGTGACTGTTTCCCTGTCATGTCAGCAAAAAGTCAATAGAATGGGGTAAAACAAAATTTGTCAATATTGTAAAAGGGCATTTTCAATGTTTTTTGCAGAGATAAAACAAACTCGCATACTTTGCATGAATAAAGACCTATTTACTCTTAATACTAATGTTGATTGGCTTAAGCTTTATGTTGATTACATTAGCTAATGAGCTTGTAGAGTTGGTACTAATATTACCGATAGATATATATATATATATATATATATATATATATATATATATATATATCTCGCTTATATTAAGAGAATGATGTCTTTATTGGGGGGAAAAAACTTGAGTTTAATATTACTATAGATGCAAATTGGATTACCTTCTTTCACCTTCTTCTCTATTTCTCTTCTAAATTTATATCTCTTTCTTAATTTTACTTTCTTTTATCATTATAAAAATGTGAAAAAAGAATAAGATTAAGAGAGATGGAGAGTTAGGAGAGATGTAGAGAAAAGTAAAAAAAAAATCGAAGCCCATGGAAATGAGATATGAAAATGTTTATCGAAAATAATATTTTCATTTTATAAATATAGCTTATGTTGAGTGATCATTAGACTTATACAATATCGAAGAACTTCGATACATTGTTGTATGCATCTAAATTGCTAAGTTACGCTTGGGATCTTGTAGATTCATTTTTGGGTGGCATTAAGATATTTTCATAATTTAATAAGTTATTTATAGAAAATTTCATAATTTAAAATTGGTCAAAATGAGGCCTCAATCTATGGACTCTAAAAATTTTGATATTTTTAATTTATTTTTATAAGCATTGTATTTTTTTAAGACCTCACTAATTTTTTGCTTTATATTTATAAAGCATTGCATCATTTATTTAAAGTATACCTTAAGAAACATGACGGGAAGGTCCCCACGAGTTTTAGCCACAGGATTGGTATGAAGCTCCAAAACATTGGTAAGAAAAGCTACTCTTCCTGTTGATGAACAAGCCAACCATGTCCCTCCTCCTATTTCGTCCCTTCCTCCCACTATATCACATTCTTCCCACCATGACACTTCCTTCGTTGGCCTTCAAATATTCATCCAATATATAATAAACATAATTAACAACAATTAAACATATCATAATTAATATATAGGTGAACATTCCCTTATTTAGATATATACTGGTGGATGATTCTGATAAATCTACAAGAAATTGTGAACCTATAAAAATTATCCACCTCAGTGATATTGATAAATATCAAAATAAAATGTGTATCGAAGGATTCACCATTAATTAATTCCACAAATCAAACAGTTTGAAGAAAATTAAGCTTGCCTATTGTGATATTCGTCTCTGTTGTTCAAAAGAAGAAAAGGATAGAGTGGGTGGGACTGCCAAAGAAACAAAGCTATACACATTGTTTGCAAATTTTGGGTTAACTAAGTATACTAATCGAAACAGGACAATGTTATTATGGAGTAATGCAAATTACTAAGGCTTATATTGATTTATAGGATAACCATAAAAAAAATTAATTATTGATTTATATAGGCTAACTAGCTACATTGGCAATTTAATTAGTAGATGCATAAGTTTTTGTATACTTAAACTAATTTTAACCCTACATCTCATTTATTACATATGTATAATACGCATGCATTCATGATCAAGACCGATTAATTTGGTTACATACATATCTTTTAATTAAAGTTTATTCATGCTCACTCAATTTGTATCCTGGTTTGTATTTGCTTGCTGCTTTTTTGTAATAGCACTAGTAGCTGTAGCTCTTAGCTGTGAATCTAATTGATATATGAGGCCAATGCTACTGAGTGCAGTGGAGTGGCGGATCCATAATCTTGATTAGTGGGTGCACATTTTATTGTAAATTTTTTTAATATTTTTCGTAATAAAAAAAATTTAAAAGATTATTTTAGTAGAAAAACTACACTAATATGTATCATGAATATATTATGAGCGATTTGAGTGAGATACAAGAAACAATTTGAGTGAAAACACTTTGTTAATATGAGAAATAAGAACAATCAATGTCTACAATTTGAAATACAAGTTCATCATTTCGGTTAAATTTTAGTTAATTTCATTTAATTTTGCATTATATTTTGAGTTAATTTTAATAAAATTTCCACGTGCATCTTCAAGTGGGGTGTCTTTAGAGGGGATTAAATATCGGATGTTGAAAAATCTGATACTTTTAACCTATCTGCTACTTAACTAACAGATAAAATCCTTTATCAAATAAATTATCATTTTGCAGATTCCAACCATTCACGAGTTTAAATGTCATCCCCGCTGATTACATTGTGTAAGGTAGAACTGTCAAAACGGGCGACCCAGCCCGAAACGGGCCGAGCAAAAAGGTAGAGCCTGGCCCGATACGGGCCGTCGGGCTTTCGGGCCGGCCAGGTTTTTTTCCTGAATTTTTTTATTTTTATTTTGTTGTCTAGCAAAAAAAATACATTTATATTATACATAAATATACAGGATTTATAATTCTTGGGTGCTCTATTTTTACTCATCCATTACTCACAAGTTTCTCACGCGCCCTATTTTTACTCATCCGTTACCTATGAGTTTTTCACGTGCCCTATTTTTACTCATTCGCTACTTAGAAGTTTCTCGCGCCCCCTATTTTTACTCATCCGCTACCTACGAGTTTTTTGCGAGCCCTATTTTTACTCATTCGCTACTTAGAAGTTTCTCGCGCGCCCTAATTCTACTCATCCGCTATCTACGAGTTTCTCGCGCGCCCTATTTTTACTCATCCGCTACTTAAGTAGTAAAAATGATAAATTTGATAAAAAAAACACAGTCCGCTACTTAAGTAGCGGATTATATTTGAGAAACCATAGGAGGATAAAAAACATTTATAATACAAATTAAGTTCAAATCATCCAAAACAAATTACTTATATTTATTTTTAATTTTTTATTATAATTTTGTCAGGCTTTCGGATGGCCCGTGGTCCATTTGGGTTAGTCCATATTTTATCAGAACTTATCGGGCCGGACTAAAAAAAATCCGGATAAAATTTAGACTACAATTTAAAGATTCAAACCCAGAAGAAATTCTGGCTATTCGGGCCGGCCCATTCAGGCTTGCCCATTTTAAGGGCTCTGGTAGGTAAGCCATGCATGTGCTGGATTTTCTATAAAGTTAACTTTTTTTAGATTTGTGTTTTGTTTTACTTTATTCAATCTTTGCGTTTCACCTGTTAATGTGTTGTTAAAAACATAAATTTTTAAATGCATGCCCCTTTATGTGTTCTTTAAGACCTCGGTGTTTTTCTCATACTCGCTTAAATTTCTCAATATTTTTGTTAAATGTATGTTTAGAACTTTGGTAAGGTTAGTTGTTCCATACTGGCCAAAGGTCCATAAGATAAGTGATTGATTTATATACTAAATTAACTATCACTTTTCTTGTCACAACAAAGCATGATGTCGAAAAAATGAGGATTCTTCCTCCCAACTTTCCATTTTTTAAAGTGAAAAAAATTCATAATTTTGGATTTTAGAAATTTTTTAAAAAAAGATTCGATAAAAGTGAGAATACCTATTATGATTTTGAAGAAGGACAAAAAGTAGATTGGTAAGGCAAACATTACATATTTTAGAAGGACAATTCCTCCACCCATCAATAGAGATCGACACTTCCACAAAGACAATATTTTTCCGGAGCGAGAATTATTGTTCTCAAGTTCTATTTTTTCTAGGATCGCACCCGATTGGAAGACCAAAATACTTAGTAGGGAAACTCACAACCTTACCTCTATCAAATAAATCATAAATGCATCATAATAGTAGAATGAATAACATAAAGTCTCCATAAGGATCGAAATTCGGACCATAAATTCTCAATTTATGGACTTAAAAGTTAAATACAGATTACTTATCGTTAAAAGTTTCTAAACAAATTAAAAAAAAAAAGAAAAAATGAATAAAAATAATATTCATTTTTTTATTTTATTTTTATTTTAATATGTAATTATTACATATTTTTAGGTTTCATTTTAGTTTAATTTTTTTTTTGTGATTTTTTCGACTATCGTTGTTTTATGCTTGTTTTCCTCAGATTTGCAAATTTGTTTCGATCCAAATTCAGTGTAGATCTAGTGACTCTAATGTCTTCAAAGTTGCAGATATGGAGACATGATTACTCTGAACACTTAAATTTTGTATTATTAATTGTAGGCTTTGTCATTAAATCGTTTTATACTATTAATTCAAATGTTATGAGCTGGCTTGCAGATTAATTCTATTTAATTAATTTTAGTGAATTTGAATATGTAATGATTTTAATTGTATTTAGTAAAAAAAAAATAGTATAAATAAATTATGTTGTCCTAAGCAAGTAGTATGTAACCAAAAAGTGAGTAGTAAATATATGAAATATATATATATATATATATATAAAAGCGAATGGTAATAATCACATTGATTGTACGTAGTCAATTTCTATGGTACCTCTCAAAATTTGAATGCATTGGTAATTATGTCTTTAAATTAATAATTAAATTAATTTGTGAACTTATTTTTTAGCTTATTTTCATCATTTAAAAAAAATTATACTAATTAAAGATCCGTTTGAAATAACTTATTTTTGAGTTTATACAAAACAACTTATGCAAATAACTAAACTTTTATATATATTAGGCGTAATTGCACATTTGGTCCTTTTATGTTTATTTTAATTTTCAAGTTAGTCTTTTATGTTTTAAAAGTTTCAAGTTGGTCCCTTATATTTATTTTAAGTTTCAAGTTGGTCCTTCGTGTTTTAAAAGTTTCAAGTTGGTCTTTTATGTTTTTAAAAGTTTCAAGTTTAGTCCCTATTTAATCATCTTTATAGGGACCAATGTGAAACTTTTAAAAACTTGAGGGACCAACTTGAAACTTTTAAAACACGAAGGATCAACTTTAAACCTAAAATAAACGTAAGGGATCAACTTGAAACTTTTAAAACATAAGGGACTAACTACGTTCTGGCAAGTGGACCAGTTTGTCGTCAGCAATAATTCACAATCTAGGTGTCTAGAATGAGTTCGTATCCACAGGGATCGTGTCAAAGCCTCGCTAGTGCTATTCTAGTTCGTGAGTTTTTGCATTCGTTTTGGTTTTTAGGAAAAATATTTTTAATTTATAAAAAAGAGCAATATGCATTGCAAGAAAAATAAATATTTTTTGATTCAGAAACATTGAGGATAGGTATGGTGGTTAAACTTACTCCCTCCTTCATACTTGACATAATCGGTGTATAACATAGTCATTCGTATTATTATTGGGCGTTGATTTTATCCTTGATTTAGTAGCACCTTACTGCTACACTATGTAAGCAAAGTCTTCCTACTTTTGCAACTAAGACACCTACGAAAGTCTAACCTCACTATGTCACATAAACTAATTACTAGATAGAGTTATTTACATACATGCATTATGACCATCAACAATCCAATGCCCCTAGATCTTAGTTTTGGGCTATATAGCTTCTAATTACTATTTCGTAACTAGTTCCTTATTCCTCCTCTAATTGTTAAGTCACAACTAGTTCAGGATGTTTACCGTTTCTATACATCTAGTGTTATTTATTACTAGTTTCGGACAAATAATAGTGAGAACCCTAATATGTTACTATTAAAGTAAACCCTAATTATTTATTCTAAAGGCGTTGCCGTCTATCCGGCTAACGTTGTTAAAGCAAGAAAACAAATAATAATAATAATTTATAAATGCAATTTATTATAACTTTGACTCAATTACATGACTCAAGTAATCATCGGGGAGTTCATCTTCTCCACCACAACTTAAGGAATTATTACAAAAGACTACATAATTAAATTACAATAATTCAACTATAAAAAGCCTAAAGAAATCATACCTTGCTGAGTTAGTTTCCCCGCAAGGGGAGAAAACTATGCCCTTATAGCTCCTCCGAACCTCTTTCCAAAAGGAATAGAAGGTTCTTCTATTTCTGAATGAAAAATAATGAATTATGGAGGCTCTATTTATACTTTTCGTAATGGGCCTCAGCAAGCCATCGTACCACGCTAGGTCCATCGCGGCACGTTGGGCAGATTCAGTTCAAAAATATAACTGATCCTGTGCGTTTCATCAGCGTGGTCACCAAGCAATCCCATCGTACTGCGTTGAGATTCATCGTGGTACGATGTTAAGATTCTCTTCAAAAATATAGTTGATTCTGTTTTGGCGAGCAAGTAGCTTCCATCGTGTCACATTGAGTGCCATCGTGACACGATGAACTGTTTTTGTTCATTTTTGGGCTTTTTCTTGTCTTTTGCGTATCTTCACTTTGTCTTGAAGCTTTTTATCGATTCTTCAGGTTTTTGTTAATATTTGGGCATGTCTTTGTCATTTTACTATTAATAATACTACCTAAAATACTGCGGAAATTCCTGTCATCATGGACCAACTTAAAATCTAAAATAAACATAAAGGATCAAATGTACAATTAAGCCTATATATTATTATAAACTTTTCAATGTAATCTATAACAAAACAACTTATAAAAAATACAATTTTTCTTAGTAAGAACTTATGAATCAATATAAAACTTTATTTATTTATTTATATAAACTAAAAATAAGTCAAATCCAAACCTGTCCTAAATATTATTTACTAATTTTTTTTTTTTTGCATATTGAAATATATATATATATATATATATATATATATATATATATATATATATATATATATATATATATATATATATTGAAATTCCTGGCACGCGTGTTACGATGCTAAGCACGATGCTATAGCTTCTTGGTCCTCAAAACGTGATGCTACACACGATGCTATAGCATCCTGCTGCGCTGATAACTTAATATAAATAAACCAAATAACAGAAAGCAAGTAAAAGACACTTGGTGTTTGTTAACCCAGTTCGGCGCTCAAAGCAAGCCCTAGTCTGGGGGATACCAATCCAGGAAGATGTCCAATAAGCAATAGCCCTAGACTGATGACACTAACTCTCAAGTTATGCCCTTTCCATCTAGCAACTCCCCTATTGTCTATAACCTAGGGTCCTAGCCTAGATCTGAGATATACCTGATCTCACTTCCTTGCAACCTTACAAACAGCAAGGATTTTTAACACACACAAGAAAAGATTTTGTAGACACACTCCTAAAAACTAACACTCGTACCTAAAGGCTTAGAGTGCACACAACACACATAACCCTAACTCCGTACTTCAAAGCTTAGGAGAGGATCACACGTTACAACTCAATAGAAACACGTCCTTAGCTTGTATCAAGGTGACACAAGGAAGGCTCACAAATAACACACGCAAAACCTAAGCACTAGACTCAATAACAACGGCGTGAACAACCACTTCAAATTAGGTTTTGCACTGCACATATATACTCCAGCAAAGTCCTTGATCCTGAAACAATTAAGACCTTGATTCTTCTTGACTCAAGTCTTTGACCACATTAATTAAAAAGGATTCTTTCCTAAAATAGTCTTCAAGGATATTCTTCATTAATTATTCAAGTCAAGGATCTGAAGTAATAAATGATGATCCTCAATAAAGTCCAAACACAAACGCGTCATGCAAGATTCATGAAAGAGAAAACATGAATCATTCCATAAATAGAACGCGCGCCTTCAGAGTCCATGATGTCGAACACGATGTTGTAGCATCTTGCATAGCATCCTGGTTACCAAAAATGCAGCCAATACGAAGGACTCAACAAACTCCCCCTTTGGCAAATTTTTGGCTAAAACAAATAAAGACCATACAGGGACTTAAATAGATACTTCAACTACATATCTTTTTCTCAACATAAACACACAAGCATAAAGACCTGTAGAGACTATTCTTCAAAGTAGATTCCATACTACATCTCCATGGAGATCAACAGACAAGAATATATGTGTATCTTTTAAGAACATCAGAGAGGCATGCAACAGCGGAACATAAAAACAACTTAGCCTTAGATGGTCAGAACAATCAAAAGTAACAGGATGCTGTAGGGAATGCTACAACATTTCATACTACATCTCCCCCTGCACATATGCATAGGATGTTGGAGCATCTTATCCAACATCTCCCCCTGCAGATCACATCACATTTTTCTAGGGTGCTCATGCTCACATATCAGACATCAGATCACACAAGTCCACACAAATACATACTACACTCAATATCAATACCATATATTATACTCCCCCTTTTTGCCACAAATTTGACAAATTTAGCAGTACAGACAGATGAGGTTCAGGAGTTTATTACAAAACAGGAATTAGGGGTGTCAGAGTCTCAGCCCATTAATCAGAACAGTAACAAACATCAAAATATCAAAAGAAAGAGAACAAAAGTAACAAAAAGTAGCTAATCAGCCCCACAAGCAGACAGTCTTCACTCAGAAGTGCTGGAATCAGTCACCTCCAGCTCCTCTGTGTCACCACCAGCATCTTCATTCTCTTCTGCATCAGATGCTGCAGCATCCTGCTCAGCATCATTACCAACTGCAGTACCAGAACTAGGACCTGCTTCCTCAGCTTCTTCTTTCTTCAGGGCAGATATAACAAGCTCAAGCCCTTTCTTTTGCTCATCCAGAGCTTGCACAGTTGCTTCCAAAGAGGCAATCATTTCCTTCCTACTCAGAGTTGGAGCAGGATCGTGCCTAGGTACAGACTTCTTAATCATGGGCCCTGCTATATCTGCAGCATGGGTCCCTTCAAACAGCCTAAAATGTAGAGACAGAGGTGGTTCTCTTTTGAGAGGTTCATCAGTAGCTTTCAGAATACCAGGGTGTTGATCAAGAATAATTCCACAGATGAGACTAGGAAAAGCTATAGGCATCTTGATTGCCCAAGACTTGCCATGAGCCATGGTTTGCTCAAAAATGTAAGCTCCATAATCAGCAACAGTGCCAGTACCAATAGAGTATATGAATCTAGCTAGACCATTGGCAATATGAGATGTATGGGTTGTAGGAACCCAGTTCAAAGACCCTATTCTGTTCAGAACCGCATACTTCACAGATAGCATACAAGAGGGTACTTTACCTTTAGATGGCCACACCTTGACCTGATTGGCTGTGATGGTTCTGCACACTTCATTGTTGGTAACATCAATAGCAGTGTAATCCTCTTCTTGCCTACCCAGATATTTGTTGATGATTTTTGGGGAGAACTCCACACACTTGTTTCTAACCCAGACCTTTTGATATTCAGTGCTGAGAGGATTGTCACAGTCCTCAGCAATGTTGACCACAAACTCCTTTACAAGCTTGGCATAGCAGGTGCTCATGCCACTGACAGTTCTCATCAGCCCAGCATCTTCCAACAGTTCAACTACCTCCTTCCAAGCCAAAGTCTCATCAGACAACTCTCTTTCCAGCCCTATCCTTCTTGCAAACACAAATTTCCACTTCTTGGCACTGTCCACAAAGTGGAAGGAAACATCATCTATGGGGACATCAGGAACATTGGTTGGCACGAGTTTTCTGCCAACTCTCTTCTGAGATGCTGTGATGCTAGGAGCATCATGTTCAGCATCATCATCATCAGACACATCAGTAATAACCTTCTTCCTTTTCAAGGACCTTTTCTGAGGAGAAGGTGTAATGATAGGAGCATCATGCTCAGCTTCATACTCAGAGTCACTCACATTCTTTCTTTTAGAAGCCTTCTTCTTTGGTTGAACAGGAATCTCAACCTTGCTAGAGCTTCTACTGGGCCCCACAAGTTTCTTCTTAGGTGACTTTGTGGCCACACCCTTTTTCTTCTTCACAGACTTAGGTGTCTCCTTTACCACCTCAGTTTCTTTACCTTTTCTTTCCCTGAGACGCCTACCAATGCCAGTCTTGCCTGCAAGAGAAGACCCAACAGACTTGATCACAACCACTTCTTCTTCCTCACTTGCTTCCACATTAGCAGTATTCAGATCTGCACCTTGGTCAGGCTCAGCATCAGATGCCAAAGCATCTTCAACAACATCCTTGTCAGCTTCTTCTTGTACCTGAGATGCTGAAGCATCAGGAGCAGCATCCTCTTGAGAGATGCTATTAGCCAAGGATTGTAGCACATCACCAACAATATGGTCTTCCTCATTGAGTTCATCTTCTTGTGGAACGTTAGGAGCAGGGGATTGTGTCTTCTCAGTTTCCAACTCAGTTTCCCCCTTTTCAGCATTAGGGATTTGAACAGTATCAGGCTCAATCTGCTCACTACGAGTGGGTGCTGTAACAACAGATGGAACAACCAACTCCTCAGAGCCCTGATTGGCCAAAAGAAAAGCTTGCATGTCGAAATCGGAGTTGTAACGAGATTTGGATTTCTTCACCCTTGGTTTCTTACTCCCCGTGGATTTGCCTTTCTTCGATGACTTGGGTTTAGAGGAAGAGCTTTTGTTAAGGGCAGAGGCAACAGAAGGATGAATGGTGGTGAGGGGAACAGCATTGGTGATGAAATCGGGCTGTTGATCATGGGGTGGAGATTGTGCAGGAGAGGCGATGGTGGGAGAGTTAACAGGGGAAGACATTGTGACGGCAAGAATGAGAAAGTAGGATTGGGAGTGAGAGAGTTGTGTGGGTTGAATGGAGAGATTTGATGGAGAGGTGGAGAAGTTATAGTGTAGAGTGAAATAAAAAGGGAAAGAATCAAAGGTTAAAGATTTGAAACAAAAATAACCAACTAGGTGTAGTGGCGTGTTTAAGGAGGAAATTAGGCCATGATTGCCTTGATTAACGTGCAGCCTCTGAAGAAGGCAAATAACTGCTGCACGCGCCACTAACGGTAACTGCTATAACTCCTCATGGAGGCAAATTCCTAACTTGCCCCTCAGCTTCTCAAACTGCACAGCATCAAGAGCTTTTGTAAAAATGTCTGCCACTTGCTCTTTTGTGCCAACATGCTCCAAAGTAACAATTTTGCTCTCAACAAGATCTCTTATGAAGTGATGGCGAATATCAATATGTTTAGTCTTGCTATGTTGAACAGGATTTTTTGAGATGTTTATAGCACTCATGTTGTCACAATACAATGTCATAACATCTTGTACAACATCATACTCAGTCAGCATCTGCTTCATCCAAACAAGTTGTGAGCAACTGCTACCAGCAGCTATGTACTCAGCCTCTGCTGTAGATAAGGCCACACAGTTTTGCTTCTTACTAAACCAAGAAATTAGGTTATTTCCTAAGAAGAAACAACCACCTGAAGTGCTTTTTCTGTCATCAGCACTCCCAGCCCAATCAGCATCACAAAACCCAAAAAGCTTAGAATCTTCAGAGTGAGAGTACATTATTCCATATTCACTAGTTCCATTCACATACTTCACAATTCTTTTGACTTGAGTCAAATGGCTCACCTTAGGATCAGATTGATATCTGGCACAAACCCCAACAGCATAGGTGATATCAGGCCTACTTGCAGTCAAGTATAGCAGGCTTCCAATCATGCTTCTATATAAGCTTTGATCTACGCTTATTCCTTTTTCATCTTTAGTGAGCTTCAGATGAGTTGGTGCTGGTGTTCTCTTGGATGTGGCACTTTCCATACCAAACTTTTTGACAATATTTCTTGTATACTTACTCTGAGAGATAAATATAGTATCATCCATTTGCTTGATTTGCAGCCCAAGAAAATATGTCAATTCCCCAACAAGACTCATTTCGAACTCTGATTGCATCTGCTTGACAAAATGCTGTACCATCTTGTCTGACATCCCACCAAAAACAATATCATCAACATAAATTTGAGCTATGATGAATTCACCTTTTTCTTGCTTAACAAACAAAGTTTTGTCTGAGGCTCCCTTCCTGTAGCCTTGATCTTCTAAGAACTGAGTTAATCTTTCATACCAAGCCCTGGGTGCTTGCTTCAAACCATACAAAGCTTTCTTCAATTTGTAGACATGGTTTGGATGCTCAGGATCAACAAAGCCTTTTGGTTGTTCAACATACACTTCTTCCTGTAGGTACCCATTCAGAAAGGCACTTTTTACATCCATTTGGTAGAGCTTGAACTTGAGGATGCAAGCAACTCCCAAGAGAAGTCTGATGGATTCTAACCTTGCCACAGGTGCAAAGGTTTATTCAAAGTCTAATCCCTCAACTTGAGTATATCCTTGTGCTACAAGCCTTGCTTTGTTCCTGGTGACAATCCCATTTTCATCTGATTTGTTCTTATACACCCACTTGGTACCAATCACATTCACATCTTTTGGTCTTGGGACCAAATCCCACACTTCACTTCTTTTGAACTGATTCAACTCTTCCTGCATAGCCTCTATCCATGCACTATCAGATAAAGCTTCCTTGACATTTCTGGGTTCAAATAGTGACACAAAACAAGAGTTTGAAACCACATCATTTGTCCTTCTAGTGGTTATCCCTTGTTCTGGGTTGCCTATGATCAACTCTGTGGGATGGTTCTTCTGTACACGTACTGAAGGTCCTTTCTTTTGAGCTTGATCTCCAGAATCTGTGGCATTAATCTCTTCTTCAATCTCTTCATCAGACTGACCTTCAACTGGATGTTCAGATGCTGTAGCATCTTGTTCAGCATCATGTACAACAGGAGTACCCTGGTATTTATCAACAGTTTCTTCCAGAGTAGAGTCTTGGATTACAACATTTATGGATTCCATCATTACCTGAGTCTTGGAATTAAATACTCTGTAGGCTCTGCTGTTTGGAGAATATCCTAGAAAAATCCCTTCATGGCTCTTTGGATCAAGTTTCCTCCTAGGTTCTCTATCAGCCAGAATGTAACACTTGCTTCCAAATACATGGAAATGTTTTACAGTTGGTTTCCTATCTTTCCATAGTTCATACAGAGTAGATGTGGTACCTTTTCTCAAAGTGACCCTGTTGTGAATGTAGCAGGCAGTGTTCATAGCTTCAGCCCAAAAATAGTAGGGGACATTCTTGGCATGAAGCATGACTCTTGCTGACTCTTGAATAGTTCTGTTCTTCGTTTCAACTATCCCATTTTGCTGTGGAGTGATAGCTGATGAGTACTCGTGTTTGATTCCTTCAGAGGCACAGAATTCATCAAACCTAGAGTTCTCAAACTCCTTTCCATGGTCTGTCCTGATCTTTACCACACTACTTGCCTTTTCCCTTTGAACTTGCAGACATAGCTCCTTGAATGCTTCAAAGGTATCTGATTTTTCCCTTATGAAATCTATCCAGGTATACCTTGAGTAATCATCTACCATAACAAATGCATACCTTTTTCCTCCAAGACTTTCAACTTGCATGGGACCCATGAGATCCATGTGAAGTAGCTCAAGAACCTTGGTGGTTGTATGATGCTCTAGCATTGGATGTGACATCCTGACTTGCTTACCAATCTGACACTCTCCACACTTGTTCCCTTCTGTGATCTTCAGTTTGGGCAAGCCTCTAATGGCTTCTGATGTAATAACTTTCTTCATCCCCTTTAAGTGTAGATGGCCTAATCTCTGGTGCCACAGTCTCACTTCATCTGTAGTTGTACTGAGACAGGTGGTGTTCAGATCTTCCTCATGAGGTATCCAGAGGTAGCAATTATCCTTGGACCTGGTTCCTTTCATCAACAATTGATTCTCTTCATCGTTCACAGTACACTCAGTCTTGGTGAAATTAACCTTCAACCCTTGGTCACACAATTGACTGATACTTATTAGGTTTGCTGTGAGTCCCTTTACTAACAGAACATTCTCCAAATTAGGCAGTCCATGTTTCACTAAATCTCCAATTCCAAGAATTTCTCCCTTAGCACCATCTCCAAAGGTAACAAAACTGGTTTTGTATGGCTTTAGGTTTCTGAGAAACTTTTCTTCACCAGTCATGTGCCTGGAGCACCCACTGTCAAAATACCAATCTTCCTTTGATGATGCTCTCAAGGAGGTATGTGCAATCAAACCTACATTTTCTGTCTTAGGCCTCCACTCCTTATTCACAGGGACTTCTTGTTTCACATCTTCCTTTGTTTCATTAGCTTCAGGTTGCTGAACTGGGTAACCATGAAGTCTGTAGCAAAATGGCCTGATGTGACCTCTTCTTCCACAGTAATGACAAACCCACCTTCTGTAAGTTCTTTGGATTTTGGGCCTTTGATGACCTTTTGGGTTGGATTCCAAAGCAAACTTGGGAACAGGATAGGTTTTGGAATGCTGTGCAGGATGCTTTAGCATCGTGGCACCAGTGCAAGGGTCAAAGACATCTTCAGCAGATTTAAATTTTGTCTCAAGATTCTGTTGATATTTGTTCAAATGAGAGTAATTGTAACCTACTGCTTTAGCCTTACCATTTGGTAAACCTTCAAGAATTTCCTCTAGAATATTTGTTCCAGAGCTTAATTGACCCACACGTTTCTTCAAGTCCTCCATTTGAGCATTTGCAAGGGCAGCTTCTTCTTGAGCTTCAGAGGCCTTCTCAGTTTGAGCCTTTACTTCTGATTGAAGCAAATTGATTGTCTTTTTCTGCTTCTCAAGAATTCTACACATTTCTTCAAATCTTGACAGTAGCTCCTTGTAAGTGCTTGCCAGTTCTTCATAGGCCACATCTCCTTCTTCCTCAGTATCACTGTCTGGAGTACAAATTCCAGTTAGTGCAGTTACATGCTTAGCTGATTCATGCTCATCTTCTGAATCTTCATCTGACCAAGAAACATTCAAACCCTTTTTCTGTCTTTTCTGATAGGTTCCACATTCTGTTCTTATGTGACCATACCCTTCACACTCATGGCATTGAACACCCTTGCTTTGGCTGTTCTTTTCTTCAGGTTTGAATTTCTTGAAATTGTTCTGTTGTTTGTTGATGTCAGGTCGGATGCCAGGAGCATTCTGACGATTTCTGCGATCAACTCTCTTCAGTACTTTGTTGAATTGTCTGCCAAGCATGGCTATAGCATCAGCAATGCTTTCTTCTTCCTCATCTTCATCTTGATCATTGTTATCATCAGCATTAGAGACAAATGCAATGCTCTTGGTCTTCTTCTCACCACGCTCATCAAGAACAGTCTCAAAGGTTTGAAGTGAGCCAACCAATTCATCCATCTTCATAGTTGAAATGTCATGTGCTTCCTCAATGGCTGTCACCTTCATGTCAAATCTCTTGGGAAGAGATCTGAGTAGTTTTCTTGACAATTTCTCATCAGATACTTTTTCTCCCAAGGCTTCAAAAGAGTTTGCAATATCCAAGAGTGTCATATGAAAATCTTGAATGCTCTCATCATCTTTCATCTTGAGAGTTTCAAACCTAGATGTGAGATGTTGAATTTTGGATTGCTTTACCTTTGTGGTACCTTCATAGCAAGTCTTCAATATCTCCCATGCTTCCTTAGCTGACACACAGTTCTTGATCAACTTGAAAACATTTGCATCAACCCCATTGAATAAAGCATAAATGGCTTTGTTATTGTAAAGAGCTGCAGCCTCTACCTCTGTAGTCCACTCAACCTCTGGTTTCTTCACTCCTGTTGAGGTTCCTTCCTTGCTAGCAACAGTGGGATGTTCCCATCCAGTCAAAACAGCTTTCCAAACTTTGCTATCAATGGATCTTAAAAATGCGGTCATTTTGGATTTCCAGTGATCATAGTTGTTTGATCCATTGAGCAATGGTGGTCTATTCATGTATCCTCCTTCCTTCTCCATAATGCCAGAAATATTAGGTCCTGGATCTCACCCTAGAAACAGGCAGGGTGCCTGCTCTGATGCCAATTGAAATTCCTGGCACGCGTGTTACGATGCTAAGCACGATGCTATAGCTTCTTGGTCCTCAAAACGTGATGCTACACACGATGCTATAGCATCCTGCTGCGCTGATAACTTAATATAAATAAACCAAATAACAGAAAGCAAGTAAAAGACACTTGGTGTTTGTTAACCCAGTTCGGCGCTCAAAGCAAGCCCTAGTCTGGGGGATACCAATCCAGGAAGATGTCCAATAAGCAATAGCCCTAGACTGATGACACTAACTCTCAAGTTATGCCCTTTCCATCTAGCAACTCCCCTATTGTCTATAACCTAGGGTCCTAGCCTAGATCTGAGATATACCTGATCTCACTTCCTTGCAACCTTACAAACAGCAAGGATTTTTAACACACACAAGAAAAGATTTTGGAGACACACTCCTAAAAACTAACACTCGTACCTAAAGGCTTAGAGTGCACACAACACACATAACCCTAACTCCGTACTTCAAAGCTTAGGAGAGGATCACACGTTACAACTCAATAGAAACACGTCCTTAGCTTGTATCAAGGTGACACAAGGAAGGCTCACAAATAACACACGCAAAACCTAAGCACTAGACTCAATAACAACGGCGTGAACAACCACTTCAAATTAGGTTTTGCACTGCACATATATACTCCAGCAAAGTCCTTGATCCTGAAACAATTAAGACCTTGATTCTTCTTGACTCAAGTCTTTCACCACATTAATTAAAAAGGATTCTTTCCTAAAATAGTCTTCAAGGATATTCTTCATTAATTATTCAAGTCAAGGATCTGAAGTAATAAATGATGATCCTCAATAAAGTCCAAACACAAACGCGTCATGCAAGATTCATGAAAGAGAAAACATGAATCATTCCATAAATAGAACGCGCGCCTTCAGAGTCCATGATGTCGAACACGATGTTGTAGCATCTTGCATAGCATCCTGGTTACCAAAAATGCAGCCAATACGAAGGACTCAACATATATGAATATAATAATTACACTTTAATGGAAGGCAAACGGGCAACAAGTATGTCTTCCTCCTATCCACCCATACACTAAGACATCAGCTAGCCTCAAAGTAGATATCCCCTCCAGTGGATCAGTCAAAAAGTTCACATGTGCCTCTTTCTTGGCAGATATTTTCGCCCGCCTAAAAACATAAAAAAGGACATCCCGCACAAGGTCATGTCTGTATTTGAAGTCTGGAAGCTCCAGACAATGAACATCATGCTCCTCATATCTATCCAGACACGCTTTCCGACAAACAGGGCACACCTTATCAACAGGAAATAAGGGAATCATCATGCGATATTTGAGGATAGTGCGATACTCTACCGGGGACATATGTTGTCCTAAACCATCGATTGGGATAGCTAGAAGAAAATCCTGAGCATGAGCAGCCTGCAAACATCCAAATACTGCTTTTTGTCTGGTGGTCAATTGAAAGTCAACTTCAATGTCCTTAACAATTTTACTAAACAAAGCACTCGCCAAAACATGTTGGGCTTTAGGGGGGACGATGTCCTTGCTAGTGAAACTACTAAGGTCAAAAGTTGGAATCATATCACAGAGACCATTCAAGGCATTATCAAAATCAAAGTCCATACCACATACACCACTGTCTCTAAGTATATGATCTTGCAACACCTAAGACTGAGCTCTGGAAGCCACAAAGGCATACGAGGCTGCTTCTAGTGCTTAGTACAACCCCAACCCCCCAGCCTTTATGGGTAATGAAGCTATCCTCCACTGAAGATCCCAAAGAAATGACCTCCACCAACCACAATGTCTTCAACCGCACCACGCAAACCCTTTATCAAACAAAATAGTCGCATCCTTCATGTGAATTGGTTGGCAGGTCCTTAGGTCGAAAAAAAGTTTAGCGATACTCATGCATGATCGAAGTAGAAGAAGTTCACTCTGGGGGTCCCTTTACTGTGGAAGAAGATGCATTAACTCAATAGTCCTAACAGCTCTCTTCATGGCCACTGACTACGGTCTGACAAGTGCATCAGTATGTCGACGAGTAATAATTCACACTCTATGTGTCTAGAATGAGTTCGTATCCACAGGGATCGTGCCAAAACACTATCAGTGCTATTTTAGTTCGTGAGTTTTTGCATTCGCTTTGGTTTTTAAAAAAAGGTTTTTAATTTAGAAAATAAGCGAGATGTGTGCGGAAAAGTAAATAGTTGATTCAGAAACATAGAGGATAGGTATGGTAGTTGAACTTACTCCCTCCTTCATACTTGGCATAATCGGTGTATAACATAGTTATTCGTATAATTGTTTGGCGTTGATTTTATCCTTGTTTTAGTAGTACCTTACTACTACACTATGTAAGTAAAGTTTCCCTATGTTTGCAACTAAGGTACCTACGAGAGCCAAACCTCGCTGTGTCACATACCCTAATTACTAGAGAGAGTTATTCACAAACATGCATTATGACCATCAACCATCCAATGCCTTCTAGATCTTAGTTTCGGGCTATTCAGCTTCTAAGTGCTATATCGCAACTAGTGTCTGATTCCTCCTCTAATTGCTAAGTCACAAATAGTTTAGGATGTTTACCGTATCTATTCATCTTGCGTTATTCATTACTAGTTCCGGAAGAATATTAAAGCAAACCCTAATTTTACTATTAAAGTGAACCCTACTATTTATTCTAAAGGCGTTCCCGTTTATCCGGCCAGATTTCGGGCAACGTTATTAAAGTGCAAGAAAATAAATAACAACAATATACTGAATAACAATTTATTATAACTTTGACTCAATTACATGACCCAAGTATTCATCGGGGACTTCATCGTCTCCACCACAACCTAAGGCATCTATTACAAAAGACTAGACATAATTAAATTACAAGAATCTAATAAGAAAAGTCTAAAGAAAACATACCTTGCTGAGTTAGTTTTCCCGTAAGCGGAGAAAACTATGCCCTTAGCGCTCCTCTGAACCTCTCTTTGCAAAGAAGAGAAAGTTCTTCTATTTGTCAATGAAAAATAATGAGGAATTGGAGCTCTATTTATATTTTTCGTAATGGGCCTCAGCAAGCCATCGTGACACGATGGAAAGATTCAGTTCAAAAATATAATTGATCCTGTGCATTTCATCAGTTTGGTCGCCAAGTTATGTCATCGTGCTGCGTTGAGGTGCATCGTGCTGCGATGGGAAGATTTCCTTCAAAAATATAATTTTTGATTTCTTGGCAAACAAGCAGCTCTCATCATGGCACGACGGGAGCCATCGTGACACGATTAGCTGCTTTTCTTCAGTTTTTTGGCTTTTTCTTGTCTTTTGCGCATCTCTGCTTTGTCTTGATATTTTTTCTCGATTCTTCAGGTTTTTGTTGATATTTGGGCCTGTCTTGGTCAAATTACTACTAAATATACTACCTAAAATACTACAGAAATTCCTGTCATCAGCCACCCCTTCGATAAAACAGTTATCTTGACTAACCGCCCCTCAGAGTAATTTCACCCATAATGTCGGCCTCCCAATGTTAGAAGGAAACAACCCATCACAAAGTTTACTTCCATCACACGAAGGACAAAAGATCTCAGTCTTGCGAAAATTTAAAGCAAGCCCCAATCCTGGGCCGGTCTCCCGAAAGATTTTAAGTGCTTTAGCCACTTCCCTTGAATCTCCTACAATAGTCCCATCATCAAGATATCAAGCATAAAGAAGAAGGTTACAATTATCCCTGGTTTTATGAATGAGAGGGTGTAACACAAGAGCGAAAAGAAGTGGTCCCAACGGGTCACCTTGTTGTACCCCAGTGGCAGACATAATATGTCCATCCCCAATGTATAATCTCGTTGCCTGACCATAGAGAAACTCAACCCACAAAGAAATAGATGGACATCTCTGTCTTACCTCACGCAATAATGTTGTCCTGTCTACCATGTTGAAAGCATTCGAGAAATCTACTGTAAGCATAGCCAAAGAATCATCTCTATGTCGCTGGCTCAACACCCGATTGGTACTGTGTAAAATGGCCTCTGCCCCACCTTTAAGAAGAGAAAAAAGTTTTTTTTTGTTAATTTTATTGATTAAGACAAGGGAGAGAAAATGTTTTATTATTTTCATTGATTTGAAAAGACAAGTCTTTTGCCTACGTACCCGAGAGGGATCAAAATCACTGTAGTTCGGGTTAAAAATTATGAGTAAGTTGGTTTGTTGATTTTAAGGTTTTGAAAATGGTTTTAAAGACAAAAGCCAAAAGTGGTGAAAATGTGAGGTTAATTTTATTTTAAATTGTAAAGACGTGTCTAGATGATTAAATTAGTTAAGACTTGATTATGAAAAGAGAGGCGAACACTTGGTTTGAAATCCAAGGTTTTTTTAGAACACAGTTTAAGCGAGAAAAATCACTTGGTTTGAAGTCCAAGGTTTTTTACTTAAAAAAATGTTAAAGTGATGAAAAACACTTGGTTTGAAATCCAAGAGTTTTTTATTAGAAAAAGTTTGATTGATTGAGTGTAGAAAATGCGACTTGGTTTGAAGTCCAAGCGTTTTTTATTAAAGAAAATGTTTGATTATGAAAATGGTTTTTGAGTTTCGACGATGTTTTTGAAAGGAAATTGTTTTGGTATTTTGAAAATGGTTTTGACCTTATTTTTTGATAAAGAAATTAGGAGAAAGTTGTGCGCGTAAGCGAGACTAAAGATGTCCTAAAAGTTTGAATTAAACTCGAAGACAATCCACAATGATATTTTGATCAAAGTGGCGTCTTTTCCCTCGGAATTTGTTGCGCTTTTGGTCCCGCATCCCATTTTTTGACCAAGTGGCAACCAAAACGCTTATGTGGCAATACATGTGGCAAATAAAAGTGTCACATCAATAAATATTTTAATTATAATATTTATTTTTTAATGTTCAATATGAAAGATACTAATTTTCTTAAAAGAATTGAATTTTTTAAAAAGAAAATTTGGAAAACCAAAAAATATAATTTTTTTAAAAAAATCTGAAATATTAATTTATTTATAGAAAAAACCTGAAAAAACCGAAATTATTAATTTTAAAAATTTTGAAAAAACAAAAAATATTAATTTAAAAAAGAAACCGAAATATTAATTTTTAAAAAAAAATCTGAAAATTTATTTAATATTTTTTTAAAAAAATTTATAGATTTATTATAAAAAATTAATATTTCAGATTTAAAAATATTAGTTTTTTCAGTTTTTTTTAAAATAAATTTAAATTTCTTCCGATTTGCAGATTTTTTTGATTAACATATTTCAATTATTATTTTTAAAAAAATATTAATTTTTATAAAAATCAGAAATATTAGTTCTTTAAAAAACTGAAATTATTATTTTCTTTTTAAAATCTGAAAATAAAATATTACTTTAAAAAAAACTGAAATATTAAATAACTTTTCACATACTTTTAAAAAAAATTAATATTTCAGATTTTTTTTTTAAAAATTAATATTTTTTTAAATTTTTTGGTTTTTTTCAGTTTTTTTTAAATTAATTAATATTTTAGATTTTTTTAAAAAGTTATATTTTTTGGTTTTTCAGATTCTTATAAAAATAATATTTCTAATTTTTTTAAAAATTAATATTTTTCATATTGGAAATTAAAAACTTAAAATCAAAATATTTGTTGACGTGACATTTTTATTTGCCACATGTATTGTCACGTAAGCATTTTGTTTGCCATTTGGTTAAAAAATAGGGTGAGAGATCAAAAGTGCAACAAAAATCAAAATAGGGAGATTGAAATGTTTGATTTTGAAATAGGGAGACCAAAATCGTAGATTTGACAAAATAGGGGTACCAAAAATGCAATTAAGCCTAATTTTTATTACTCATAATAGTAAATATTGATTATCTTTTATGAAAAAAATATAAAAAGTTTAATAAACAATAAAATTTTGTATTTTCTTATAAAATAATTTTTTCTAAATATAAAATTGACAAATAACTTTTTGACACATAAAAAAATTATCATTAATTAAATTTAAAATTAATATATTGATATATTTTTATTTATCAACGTACTACTAGAATCTCTTACCCCTTTCATTCCACAATGAGTGAGCCAATTGAATATTTCACGTATATCAATGTATAATTTTGACAATTAATATTTTTAAATATATGATTGTAAAAATTATATGATAGTAAAAATTATTAAAAGTTTAAATTTTGAAAATATTCATTCAAACGAATCCAATAAAATTTTATATGCTAATGTTTATTTTTGTTAATAGAAAAATATAGTAAAACCAAAATATATGTGAATAGTGCACGACGGTTAACTACTCATTCGTTATAGAACAGATGGAGTATTAATTTATTTAAGTGGACGTTATGATCGGGGTTCGAACCCCGATTCTCTCACCTGTGTGAGAATTTCTTATATTCACTTTGTCAATTCTTCTATATACAAAAAAAAAAAAGTTGTGAAGACTATTGTAGGAAGATGAACACCATTGAGAAGGACAGATAGATTTGATCAACTAAATTTATTCGGCGGAGATGAAGGTTCGTTGACAATGAAATAATGGCTCAGGCAGGGGTGAGAGAGCCTATCATATCTCTCACCCATGGACAACTATTAAGGATCTTTAGATTAAAGGGTTTATGAATTTTATGGTAAGCTTTCTATATCAAATTTTTTTCCCTTTTGTCTTTTGTAAGTTTTTTTACTTTAATTCTTTTTATTTTCCCCATGTATTATAATAAGTGACTCAATATAAAAATATTTTTTATTTTTATTACAATAATAATTACTTTTTAAAATTTGTACTTTTTTTAAAAAAAAAATTATACTCTCTAATTAATATTATTTTCATCACTCTTAAATTAATATTTTTTAATTTTCTTTTATGATAATAATGAATGCAGAAGAACCTTTTAAATAAAAGTCGAGGAAGAAGCTAAAAAATTAGCATGGGAATTCAAGACATTAACACATGGGTATATATCTTTGTACAATGTAGATAAATAAGATAAAATACTATTTAGTATGAATTGTTTTAGAGATATAAGAATTTATACGGTAACATTTAACACTTACAAATTAAATCCACTCTATCTTTTTATGTATGGTAATTAGTAAAAAAAGTCAGCATTAACCCTCGGTTCTCATAGGAAGAGGCCCTAGTAATTAAGAGTATGATCGCGAGATAAATAAAATCTGAAAATAAAATCATTTTCACTAGAAATCGAACTCATTTAGCCAATTTTTGATAGATTAAATTTTCTATTTTAAAGATTTTTTTTCTTATGTAAATATTTCTTACTAAATAGCAATATTTCTTAAGTACATGGAATTTGGTTGGGTACCAATATCTTCTAAGTAATATTTATTTGAAATTTAAATTTATTTAAAAATAAATTAATATAAAAATATGATATTATTTGATCAAATATAAAAATATGATATAATAATAAATTTTTTCTATATATACCGATACCTACCTAAATTTACACATGCATATTAGAAAATGCTACTGAACGCCCCCAATGCATTCTTTAAGAATTTTAAATAGTAAATTTTTATGAAAATATGTGGAACCAATACATTGAAAATAAAAATTTTTAATTTTTAAAAATAAAATCTTAAAGAATGCCTGGGAGACAATCTTTAGTAAGCTCTTGTCGATTTTTGTTAATTTTTTGGTCAAATCAATTTTGTTATTTTAGTATCTACCAAATTTCTTGTTTTTATTTTAGTATATTTATTGTTGAATCCATGTTGTAAAAATAAATGTTTATTATAAACTATCCATTTATAATTTGAAAGTATTTATCGATCAACTAATAAGCAAAAATCATATGCATGTGAAGTAAAAATTTGTTAGAAGTTAGTTGTGGGTACTACATGACTTTATAAGGAGAACCACCTTTAATTCCCCAGAATTACAATCGGAATGGATTGAAACCACTTGAAGCAATAACTGATTGCCGAATCAAATTAAGCGGTTCAGTGAACCAGATATTGGCGATAGACATGACAACGGGGCGGGGACGAGTTTTGCTATCCCCAAACCCATCCCAATTCCGAGCAGGGATAAAAAGTATAACCCCAAACCCAAATCCAACGGGAATCGGGTATCCCAACTGAGTTAGGGTATCTCCGTTATGTTTTTTCCTACATGAATTTGGATTGCATTTTAATATTTTTTTATTAAATAAAAGAAGTTAAAAGGCCAAAATTATTTTGTTTCAACGATATGTTTTTAAATAAAAAAAAAAGAAATAGAGAAAATAGTTTGTTTAATACTCAAATTAAAAATAAAAAATATAAATATAAATGTAATTTAAGAAATTATTTAAGGATTTCTAATTTAAAAGAGGTAAAATCTAATTTTAATATATGCGGGGCGAGTTCGGGATGGGTATCAATGTCCTCATTACCCGCCCCAACCCCATCTTTTGAAATTAGGAAAAACCCAAACCCAATCAACTCGGTGTTTCCCCGTCAAAGCGGGTACCCGCGGATATGACTTTTATTGCCATGTCTAATTGGCGATGAAAAAATAAATAAAATAACAGGCCATGCAAAAAATAAAACGTTGAATTTATAACATTTTAAATACTGGAGATAAGATGTGGAAGGAGCATGACAATGACAAAGTGTGATACATATATCATGCAATTTTATCAATAAACGATTAGGATTGAATAAATAAATGATACACCCGTGAGCTATATGAAAAGCTTGCCCACGGTAGAAGGCGCCTGAAATAACAGGCAAGAGCTACGGTTGTATAGGTCATGTACCGTACATGACCTCCTCTATTTTTTTTATTTTTTTTTTTTGCTTTTGAAAAAAAAAAAAGTTAAATATAAACTATTGGATTATATACATATTATTTAATTGAATCATAGTGATGGATACTAAAGTTGACCTCATAAAATTTATATGGTTGAAAAGATAGTGAAATTTGTAGTATCTTTTAAAAAGGGCGATATAGGTACCGTTTGACCTAACTTATTTTTAATTTTTTTACTCGATAAAATGAAAATCTAGGCCAAATAGATTTTCAAGAAACTCTTAATGGAAAAAAGTTGTTTAATTTTTATGAGTAAAATACATAGATGAAGATAAAAAATACAAAAATTATCAATCAGCTTTAACTTTTTTCTAAAAGCTTTTATTTTTACTTTTAGCTTCCAGATAACTTTTAAGACATAAAAAAGTCAAACCAAACATATCCTTACCATCTTTGTCACGCCCCAATCTCAGGTCATGACCGGCGCGCAGGCTATCACTATCTCACCTTATATTTAGCCTGGCAAGCCTAATACACAACAACACATTATCTTAATATACAATAATATTAATGTTTAGCAAAGTTTCATCTACTTTCATAGCATTTTGAAGCGTCGATAAAATTTAAACAATATATATGAAGACTATTCCATCAATGGTTCAATTCAAATAGAAGAATAATTTCTAACAAGCTTTAATCCAACATGAAGCTTAAACTAAATATTTCATCATTTAAGAACTCATTTATTCTTATAAATATTTACAATTACACTTAACATTCATCTCATCCAACAATATGCACACATACCACATTATCTCTTCGTTGTGGCGAACGCCTCGAATACCACATTATCTTTTCGTTGTGGTGAACTAAAACTTTACTGCATTCTCTCTTCGTTGCAGTGAACGGTAATTTTACTGGATTGTCTCATCGTTGCAGTGAACGGTAATTTTACTGCATTCTCTCTTCGTTGTAGTGAACGGTAACTATACTGCATTCTCTCTTCGTTGCAGTGAACGGTACCACATTTTCTCTTTGTTGTGGTGAACGGTAACTTTACTGCATTCTCTCATTGAACCAAAACATACTTACAAAAAATGTATCATTCAAGGTAATAATATATTTTTTTTGAAAAAATTGATAATTATATGAAAAGAGGCAAAACACGAAATTGATTATCATATATATAAATATTACTAGTATGTTAGCATGTGTCATGCACAGGATAATTTACTTTTTAAATAATATTTATGTGTGTATTTTGATATATTATTTGAGTAATTTGGTTTAAAATTCTACGATAAAATTGAGATATATTTTGCATGATATAAATTTAAGAATGTTACAGAATAAAGTTAGATGAAGAGTATTAATTCGCTTCCCATTTTACACTATTATGAGATAAGTAGATTTTTTATCTCATACTCGAAACTATATAATAATCCTATAAATATAAAATAATTATAAACTTCATTCTCAAATGAAAATATGGTCTGATTTTTTACGGACTTACAATTTTTTGGGAGCGTACCCATATAATTAAAATATACCTTGATTTTTTTATATTTTTCATCTCCAGTCGACTCTTCATAGAAAATCTACATTAGGTTCATTGTCAAACCCGAGATAATTTTTATTTTTTTTTCAATAATATTTGTTTTCATATGTCTTTTTTTCTTTTGAAGGTTATCTATGTCTTTTTTCATTTTATATTATTTAGTAGGTTTCCTACGTTATTTAAATTATCTATGACATTGATTTCTTTTAGTTTATTTGAGTATGAAAATAAGATATATATTTAAGTCAAGAACTCTATAGGGACTTCATAAAAAAAAAAAAAAAAAAAAAAAAAAAAAAAAATATATATATATATATATATATATATATATATATATATATATATATATACTATTTAAGCCCATGTTCCTATTCTCAAATATTTTCTTGTCACCGTACCACAAATTAATGACCAATTTTCACACATGGACGTCAAATTAAAAAATCTATGTGTGAATCTCCACTCACATTGATAAATTAATATTCCTAAAAAAAGTTCGAATGAAGGTTTATGAAAAGTTTAAAATTTGATTTATAAAAATAGCATAAATTATAAATAAATAAAAAATCAAAATTATATTAATTTATTTTAGGTTTCTCATAGATTTCACCAACCATATGTAATCAAATGAAAGTGTGATGGACACAAAATATGGAAAAACTCTTTGAGTCAAAATTCAAATTTTAATTAGTCAATGTGTGTTTTTAATAATGGGATGAAAAAGTGTTACCTGTTTCCCATTATATATCATTGAGAGATTCTCTCTCTCTCTCCCATTTACGTCGCAGGACTCTATAGAGATTCCATCAACAATAAAATAATTGTTAGTTCTATATTATTATTTAATGAATATCAATAAAATTCTCGTGCTAAGTTATCACTATATTCTACATACACTTTTCATCACGAGTGATCCCCCATGAAACCTATAGCAGTAAGAATCTATCTCATAATAGTGTAAAATGGAAAGCGAAGTAATACTCTTCATCTCACTTTATTTTGTAACATCATTAAATTTATATCATGCAAAATATATCTTAATTTTATCGTAGAATTTTAAGCCAAATTACTCAATAATATATCAAAATATACACATAAATAATATTTAAAATGTAAATTACCCTGTGCACGACACATGCTAACATACTAGTAATATTTGTATAAATTGTGAGAATATTTTGACTAAATTTCGTGTTTTGTCTCTTTCCATATAATTATCAACTTTTTTCAAAAAACAATATATTATTACCTTGAATGATACATTTTTTTAAAGTATGTTATGGTTCAATGACTAAGGGTCCGTTTGGTTTGACTTTTTTAGGTCTTGAAAGCTATCGGGAAGCTAAAAGTAAAAATAAAAGCCTTTAGAAAAAAACTAAAGCTGATTGATAATTTTTGTGTTTTTTAGCTTCATCTATGTATTTTACTCATAAAAATTAAACAACTTTTTTTTCTATTAAGAGTTTCTTGAAAATCTATTTGGCCTAGATTCTCATTTTATCAAGTAAAAAAATCTAAAATAAGTTAAGTCAAACGGTACCTATATCGTCTTTTTTAAAAGATACTATAAATTTCACTATCTTTTTAATCATATAAATTTTATGAGACCAACTCTAATATTCATCACTACAATTTAATTAAATAATATGTATATATTTATTATTAATATCACTCTTTGAAAGATTTAATTTTTTTTTAGGAGAGAGAATGTTTGCTCTGGCGATAGAAGCACTATTCACCATCACCTTTCTTCAACCTTTCTTCAACCTTAGGTAACCCATTTTCTTCCCACCGCCTTCGTTTTCTCACCACCGATCATCATGCATGCCTTTTCTATACCTTGGAACTGCCTTAATGAGTCCTCTAAACCAACCCCTGAACCTGTCCAACCCTCGAAAACCACCAAAACTTTTGCTCAAGCCCTAAAAAATGTTTGTGATATACCTCTTTCTCAGCTTCCAACTACGGTCGTTAAAGGCGGTCGTTTATCAGTAGAAATACCAGAGGAGGAATACATGGCTGGAATGAATGCTTGTAAACATAACCTGCATGGTAGAATTGTTTGGCCCAAAGGCGCGACGCCTCTTATGGTTGTTGACTTGAAGAAAAAGCTATCTCTGATTTGGAAGGATCTCGCGCGTTGGGGTATTGCTTTCATAGGTAAAGGTTACTATGAATTTTGCTTTTCCTCTTTAGAAGATGTTAGAAGAGTAAGATCTGTTGCATCTTGGAACTTGGAACCAGGGTTACTAAAGCTTTTTCCTTGGTCGGGAGATTTTAACCCTAATACACAAAAAAATACTACGGCACAGGTCTGGGTTAGAATTTATGGCTTGTCTCAGGAATATTGGAGACAAAAAATATTGTTTGCTATAGCGAGTAGTGTTGGTACTCCTATTTGTACGGATGCGATTGCTTCTAAATCTCTATTTGAAAGAACCTTTGGTCAATATGCTAGGGTTTTAGTTGATATGGACTTATCTCAACCTTTAAGATATAAGGTGTTGGTTGAAAGGAAGGATTATGCATTTTTTGTAGACCTGGATTATGAAAACTTGCCTGAGTTTTGCTCTCACTGCAACATAGTTGGCCATGGTGTTGAAAATTGCAAAAAGCTTCATTATCAAAGTAATATTAACAAAGAGAATTTACAGAAGCAAAAAGGAAAATCTGAAAAGAAATATGTTCAAACCAATGCTGGTAATGGTGTGCAGGGTAAACCTACTGAGATCATTGATGTGGAAGCTTCAAAGCACTCAGATGAAGGAAACAAGTCCCAGCCAACTATTGATGTTGATCAAGTTGGGGAGAGCTCTTGTTCAAGACCTCAGATCATTGAGGAGGTCAGTCACACTATGGTGGAACATCAAAACCAATTCAACATCCTTTTGGAAGAGAATATTGATTTGTCCCAAAAACAAATTGAAGACAGAAATATTAATGAAGATGAATATGATAGTGAAGATACTCAAGACTCAGCATTTGTGGATGCTACACAGTTTCAGAAAGAAGATGGCTTAGATGAAAGCATTCAACCTCACAATTCTTCAAATCAATTTGCCCTGTTGCCTAGTAACCAAGCTGGCCCAGTTCAAACTGGCCTAGTGGTGCAGTCAGGTGGAATGGTGGTGCAGTCAGATATTGTACCAGCTAGGATTCAATCTGACATGGGTTTCCTTAAAGACTCTTGGGCCAACATGGTAGAAGAAGAACAAGAGCAGGTCCAACAAGTCTCACCAACTACAGATGATGGTTTTCAAATGAAGTTGTCAAAGAATCAGAAAAAGGCTCAAAAGAAAGCTACTCACTCTAGCAAAGAGTCTTATGCAACCAGGTCTAAGGTATCCCAAAAATCTTTGAAATGAAGTACATCTATTGGAATATAAGGGGTTTGGCTAACTCCCCTACAAGACTAGCCTTGAAAAATCTCATAACAAATCATAATCCTGATTTTATTTTTATAGCTGAACCAATGATGAATGTAGAAGATTTACCTAGAAGATGGATAAGTAACCTGAACCTTAAACTATTCTCCATGAATTCTAGATCCAATTTGTTACCTAACCTTTGGTGTTTTTGTAAACAAAACCTTGATCCAGTTGTCTTAGCCTCAGATAATCAACATGTTTCTTTCTCTTTTAAAGACAATGATACCACCTTAGCTTTTTCTGTTGTTTATGCTAGTACTAACTATATTTTGAGAAGACAACTTTGGAATACTTTAAATACTTTACAGTCCCAACATGATTTGCCCTGGTCTTTCATTAGTGACTTCAATGTAATAGTAGGTGCTCATGAGCATAGAGGTAGTTTTGAGCCTGCCAGATTACCAATGCTTGAATTTCAATCATGGTCAGATACCTTTAACCTTGTTCACTTACCAACTAGAGGTGCTTAATTCACTTGGGCCAATGGTAGAAGGGGTACAAGATACACTGAAAGAAGATTAGACAGAGTCATTCGTAATCACTCTTTGATTAACATTTGTAGCTCCTTATCTGTTTCTACCCTTATCAAACATAGATCAGATCATTATCCAATCATGCTTGATATACAGTTCTCTAATGTCACTTTTGCCTCTCAGTTCAAATTTATGAAGATGTGGTCTCTTCACCCTGATTGTGAAACTTTAATTCATCAATGTTGGAACACCTCAGTCACTGGTTGCCCTATGCTAGTCTTAACAAAAAAGTTGAAATTGTTGAAAGAGAAACTTAAGAGTTGGAACATGGAAAGCTTTGGAAATATTCACACTGCAGTCTCTAATGCTGAACAAAACCTTAACCTCATTCAAAATGAAATTCAAACCAATGGTCCCTCAGATGATCTCTTGTCTGCTGAAGTTAATGCTCAAAAAATTCTTGAAGAAGTTTTGTGCAGACAAGAAAGTTTTTGGCAACAAAAAGCTCACCTTAGTTGGCACTTAGAAGGAGATAGAAATACCAAATTTTTCCATAGAATGGCCAAAATAAAAACCACTACCAAATCAATATCTTCCCTTCAAGATGGTGATCAAGTGCTTCTTGAGCCTCAGCAAATCTCTGATCATATTGTCACCTATTACAAAAATCTTTTTTTTTCTAACATTGTTTTGCAGGATTAGGTTTTGGCTCAGGAGGTGATTCCTCAGATTATCACTGAAGACTTGAACAACTTGTTAACTATGCTTCCCTCACTTTTAGAGATCAAAAATGCAGTTTTTGCTCTGAATAGAGAAAGTGCTCCTGGGCCAGATGTATTTGGTGCCTACTTTTTTCAACATTATTGGGAGATTATTAAGGAAGATGTTATTGGTGCAGTCCTTCAATTCTTCACTTCTAGCTGGATTTTACCTGGTTACAACTCTAACATCATAGCCTTGATTCCCAAATCTTCTAATGTTGCTTCCATTGATCAATATAGACCCATAGCAATGGCCAATTTCAAATTCAAAATTATATCAAAAATCATTGCAGACAGATTGGCTGCCATCCTTCCTTCTCTTATCTCTGAAGAGCAAAGAGGTTTTGTTCATGAAAGGAATATCAAAGATTGTCTCTTGATTGCCTCAGAAACTTCAAATCTTCTTCACAACAAGGCTTTTGGAGGTAACCTTGCTTTGAAAATTGATATTTCCAAAGCCTTTGACACTCTTGAATGGCCTTTTGTACTGAATGTTTTAAGTAAATTTGGTTTTAACAACATCTTTTGTAATTGGATACATGTTATCTTACAATCTGCATTTCTCTCTTTATCTGTTAATGGAAAATCAAATGGATATTTCAACTGCACTAGGGGAGTAAGACAAGGTGATCCTTTATCACCTCTCTTATTCTGCCTAGCTGAAGATGTTTTGAGTAGACACATATCTAAACTTGTGACTGAAGGCAATCTAACCCTTATCAAAGGAACTACGAATTTTTTGGTCCCTTATCATACCTTCTATGCTGATGACTTAATGATCTTTTCTAAGGGTAATTTATCAGGTCTTAAAGCTCTTCAGGAGCTGTTTGATTCTTATGCTGCTGAGTCAGGTCAAAAAATCAACAAAGCTAAGTCTACCATTTACTCAGGTTCTATTACTCCTGGTAGATTAGCAATTATGGTGCAACTTCTTGGTTTTAATATTGGCTCTCTTCCTTTCAACTACCTAGGAGTACCTTTGTTTAGAGGTAAACCTAAAGCCTGTCATCTTCAGCCTATAGCAGATAAGATTAAGCTGAAGCTAGCCTCTTGGAAAGCTTATTTATTGACTATAGCAGGTAGGGTGCAATTGGTCAAATATGTTATTCAAAGCATGATGTTATATAGTATTTCTCTCTACTCTTGGCCTGTCTCTTTGCTTAAGGAAGTGGAAAAAAACATAAGAAACTTTATTTGGAGTGGTGATCCTGATAAAAGAAAATTGGTTACGGTCTCTTGGAAAAAATTGTGTAGGCCTTTCTCACAAGGAGGTTTGGATCTTAGATCTATATCTCAGCTAAACAGTGCCTCTAATTTGAAGCTTTGCTGGTCCCTTCTCACTTCAAATTGCAGCTGGGCTAAAATTCTTAGAGATAGAGTGATTAGAGGTAGGAAAATTATTCAACACCATATATCATCCTCTATTTGGAGCAGTGTAAAGGAAGAATTTCATATCATTCAAGCCAATTCAACCTGGCTCTTAGGGAATGGAGAAAGCATTAACTTTTGGACTGATAATTGGTGTGGATTTATCCTTGCTGATTTTTTCAACATTCCTGACAATGTCTGGCCTCTTCTTACTTCTTCTGTAAGTGATTATATTGTAAATTGGAAATGGTCTTTTCCTCCTCTTCTTCTGCAACATTCTAATCTCAGCAACATTATTCATAAAGTAACCATTCCTTTGAAATCAAATCAAGACCAGTTGATATGGACTCAAACAGATTCTGGGGAGCTACATTTGAAAGATGCTTACTTGTTCAAATCTCAACCTCTGCAGGATCTTCATTGGGCTAAGTTGATTTGGAGCCCAGATATCCCTCCATCAAAGTCCTTTTTGGTTTGGAGGTTGATGCACAACAAAATTCCAACAGATGAGAATTTGATTTTAAGGGGTTGTCAGTTACCTTCTGTCTGTAACTTGTGTTTCAAGAAACCTGGATCCTCCTTTCACCTCTTTTTTGAATGTCATTTTGCTACTACTCTTTGGTCTTGGTTAGCTTCACGTCTGAATTTAAATCTTCATCTTAATTCTCTGGATGACTTGTGGGCTATTCCTGAGCTAAATTGGTCTCCCCAAAGTAAGGTCACAGTTATTGCAGCTATTATCAACCTTATTAATGTTGTTTGCTTAGTCAGAAACAAAGCTAGGTTTGATAATAATCTCATCAGTGTGAATTCAGCCATCTCCCTCATCATTTCAAGCACTTCTTTATCTGGTAACAATTCTTTAAAAGTGGCCTCAGGATCTTTAAGAGACTTCTCTTTGCTTAAACAGTTCAACATTAACATTCATCCTCCCAAAGCCTCTATTGTGAAAGAAATAGTTTGGAATCCTCCTCTTGATCTCTGGATAAAGTGTAACATTGATGGAGCTTCTAGAGGCTATCCTGGCCAAGCTTCTTGTGGAGAGATTTTCAGGAATAACCTCTCAGATTTTATGTTAGCCTTTGCTGAACCTATTGGTTTCTCTACTTCCTATCAAGCTGAATTGCAAGGAGCTCTGAGGGCAATAGAAGTAGCTCACTATATGAAGTGGAATTTGTTGTGGTTAGAAACTAACTCAGCTCTTGTGGTGGCAGCCTTCTCTAAACCTGCGAAGCTTATTCCTTGGTCCTTAAGAATCAGGTGGTCAAATGCTCAATTTCTTCTCAGCCAAATGCAGTTTATAGTTTCCCATATTTGTAGGGAAGGGAACCAAGTTGCAGATGATTTTGCTAATTATGGTTTCAGTTTGAATTCTATATTGTATTGGCATAGTCTGCCTTTGTTTGCTAGTAATAGTTTCAGGAAGAACAAGCTTGGCTTAGCCAACTTTAGGGTCTCTTGTTCTTGAAGTAGTTGGTTTTCCCCTGCTTCGTTTTGTAACATCTCTCTTTTAATATATTTTGGGGTGTTAGCACTTTGCTAGCATCTTCTTTGATTTAAAAAAAAATTATTTATATTTATTTTTGTTTTAAAAAAAGCAAAAAAAAAAAAAAAGTGTCATGTACGGTACATGACCATGTACCGTAGCCAGCGCTGAAATAATATGGCAAATTAAATTAATAGTGACGAGGTATATGACGATGGAGTGAAAGAGAGATGAGTGTACTTCATTCAGATTAAACGAATGGGAAAATTACATATATACTCAAGTATATATTTGTAATAAAAAAGTTAATTAAATTTGTATACTAGAATATTTTTATATATAGGAAAATGCTAACTAGTGCTCCCGGGGCACTAGTTAAGGATACCAATTATAGTATAAAAGTCTGGGAACTTGTGTAATTAATATATTTAAAATATGAATAATATTATTTTCGAGGTAAAAATTACTACTTTTGATTTCTTAACTAGTGCCCCGGAGACACTAGTTAGCAATTAGCATAATCCTTATATATATAAATTTCCAATAAATTGCCATTATTATATATTTTCAATTAGTGTACCTACATGTAATAGTCATTTGATCATAAATGAAATATTATTAGCATTATTAATTATTTTTTTAAAAAGAGTTTAATTTTGATAGATCTAATTCCACTTTTTGTGAAAATAAAGAAAAATAATGGAACAAATAACGACAATTAAACTATAAACAATTCAAGCAAATAAATATTCAACTTAGAACATTAGCGCTACTTTGATTTTTTTTTCCTTTTTCTATTTTTCTTTTTTGTATAAAAACCTAGAACAAATCTAGGACTTACGTAAATAGTTAAATCACATGATCAAGATAATGAGTATAAAGAACTTTTTTTTTTTTATGCAAAGAGAGAGAAAGCAAAGTAGAGAGAAGGAAACATCCCAACTAGGTTGGCACATTTCCTAAAACTCTACCAAGAAGCTAACTCCCAAGTATTATTAAAATAAAAATAATAGAACAAAGTACAAAAGAACTTGGGGGGACTAGACCAAAACCCAAGTGTGGAACTAACAAAATACAACTGCCTCATTAAAAACCTTACCTGTAAAACCCAAAGGGAAAAACCAGGTGAAGGAAAAAAGAGTGCAGTGCTCCAAATAAAATTACAATGCAAAACACAAACCCTACTAAGAAAGGTAATAACGAAAATTAGGATATCCATCACTATCTCTAGATAAATACTCAATAATAAAGTCAGGAGTATCAGTCCAATGAAAATAGGAAGCTAAAGAGAGACCATGATTAGCTAAAGCATCCGCCACTTTATTTCCTTCACGATAAATATGGGAGATCACAAAGGACCTACCCTGGAGCATAGCTTGAACATTATTCCAACGAACACGTAAGGACCAAGGAATAGAGGAAGCCTTCTTTTTAAAAGCATTAACCACAAGAATAGAGTCCGATTCCAACCAAAAGTTAACCCAGTTATTATGATAAGCTATTTCAATCGCACGCATTGCCCCACAAAGCTCAGCATGAAACGAAGTAGTTTGCCCTAACGGCTCAGCAAAAGCAAAGAGAAAGTTTGCATGGTGGTCCCAAAAAACACCTCCACAAGAAGAGGGACCTGGATTACCTTGAGAGGCACCATCGATGTTACATTTAATCCAGGAATGCAAGGGAGGGTGCCATAGAACTTCTTTAAACCTAGGAGTCTTTGGAGAGTGCAAACCAATGTCAAACTTCTTCAAGAAAATGAGATCCTTGATGGAGTTGGAAGAGAGTTTATTCGTGTGAGTGCCAACCAAGAAGGTGCCTGCTTGAATCATAACAATAGCCGATCTCCAAGTAGTGCTAATGTTAGCAAACCGAGCCTGGTTACGCGCGTGCCAAATGGTATATAACAAGTTAACAATGGCAGCATTTATAGTAACTTCACTTTGAAGGGACCAATTGGAGGAGCTAAGTTTCCATATATCCTCCAGGGAATTGAAACAGATCGTAGTATCAAGACAACCTGCAAACCAAGCCCAAAGACGCACAGCAAAATTACATTCAAAAAATAAATGAAAAGACGACTCTTCATACCTGTGGCAAAGGTCACAAATAGAGGGAATGTGACAACCCCTACTAAGTAAGTTATCATCAGTTGGGAGCTTGTCTAACATAAGCCTCCAAACTAAAAGAGACTTAGCTGGAGGAATGTCAGCACTCCATATGCAACGCGTCCAGGGAAGCTCTTGCCAGGCCTGGGTAGTAAACTTGTAAGCATCTTTCAAGGTAAGGTCACCATGCTCTGTATGCTTCCACATGAGCTCATCTTGGCACGAATCAAAGGGAAGAGCAACCTGGTAAACAATGTTAGGTAGAGCAGGGAAGAGGTGGACAAGAGCATCAGGTATACTCCAAGCACCATTGTGAATAAAATCACTAACTCTGGAAGTTAGTCTTGCACTAACAGCTGGAGGAATATTAAGTTGATTGATCAAAGGCGCGCCACACCAAGGATCCTTCCAAAAATGAATGCTGTCACCATTCCCAACTAAACAAGTGGAGTGATTCATAATATCAACAAATTCATTTTTAACACTGCTCCACAGGGAAGAGAATATATGATGCTTGATACATTGATTATTCTTAAAAACCCTTGCCCTTAAGAGTTTAGCCCAAAAAAACTGAGACTTGAAAATTCTCCAACAAAGGAAAAGGTTAGAAGCCTTGTTCAAACTAGTTAAAGAACGAATATTTAAACCCCCTTGAGAGTAGGGTCTACAAACTTTCTTCCAAGAGACAGTCACAAGCTTCCTTTGATTCACATCTCCACTCCAAAGAAAGTTTCTAATGGCTTTTTCAAGTTGTTTGAGAAGAGCTGCAGGCCAAGAATAGAGAGATATGCTATAAGTAAGCATGCTTTGGATCATAGATCTAATCAATTGAGCCCTACCTGCTATAGATAAAAGAGAAGCCTTCCAGGTAAAGAGTTTGAGCTTAATCTTGTCAGCAATGGGTTGAAGATGGTAAGCCTTAGGTTTACCCTTGAAAATAGGAACACCCAAGTAATTAAAAGGAAGAGAGCCAACTTTAAAGTTTAGGAGTTGAACAATCAGAGCTAACCTACCAGATGTTATAGAGCCAGAAATAATAGTGGATTTGGATTGACTAACCACTTGGCCAGATTCTAGGGCATAGTCAGTGAAAAGATTTTGGAGAGCTTTAAGACCAGAGAGATTCCCTTTACAATAAATCATAATGTCATCAGCATAGAAAGCATGTGAAGGAATCTTGATATTTCTAGTGCCATGTATTTGAGAAAGTTTACCATCAACCACCAGTTTGGAAATGCTTCTACTCAAAACTTCCTCAGCAAGGCAAAAGAGAAGAGGAGATAAGGGATCTCCTTGTCTCACCCTTCTAGAGCATTTAAAGAAACCATGAGATTTACCACTGATAGAGATTGAAAGATGAGCTGAATGGAGAATCACATTAATCCAATTGATGAAAACCTCATTGAAACCAAAGCATCTCAGCACATTAATCAGGAAATCCCAATGCAAGGTATCAAAAGCCATAGAAATGTCAATCTTAAGAGCAAGGTTACCTCCAAAGGACTTATTGTGAAGAAGATTGGCAGCTTCAGAAGCAATACAAAGACTATCCTTTATATTTCTGTCTTGAATAAAGCCATGTTGCTCCTCAGACAAAATAAAAGGAAGAACAAGAGCTAATCTATCTGCAATGATCTTAGAAATGATTTTGTACTTGAAATTGGCCATGGCAATAGGTCTATATTGATCAATAGAGGAGGCTTTAGGAGTTTTAGGGATCAAGGCTATAATGTTGGAATTGAAACCAGGAAGAATCCAACTAGAGGTGAAAAATTCAAGGACAGCAGCAATGACCTCATGTTTAACTATGTCCCAATAGTGCTGGAAAAAGAATGCTCCAAAACCATCAGGGCCTGGTGCACTATCTTTGTTGAGAGCAAACACAGCACCTTTAATCTCATCATGAGAGGGCAAGACTGTAAGAAGAGAATTGATATCTTCAGTAATGGCCTGAGGAATAACTTCTTCTGCAAGGAAAAAACTCCTAGCAATAGTGTTAGTGTTAAAAAGAGATTTATAATAATCAACAACATGTGCAGCAATAAGATCCTGATTAACAAGAACATTGTCACCATCTTACAGAGAGGAGATATAGTTGGTGGACTGCCTAACTTTAGTCACTTTATGGAAGTATTTAGTGTTTCTATCCCCATGTAAATGCTAGTTAAGTCTTGATTTCTCTTGCCAGAAAACCTCCTCTTTACATAGAGCTTCTTCATAATCTCTGCTAGTAGATTTCTCCTGGCTAATAAGAGTATCAGAGTAACCATTTTGATGAATTTGATCCTGAATTTGATGAAGATTAGCCTCAGCAGTTCTCACTAACATGTGAACATTACCAAAATTATTGGTATTCCAAACCTTAAGATTATGCTTCAAAATTTTTAACTTTTGACTAAGGATAAACATAGGAGAGCCTATAACCACAGTGTTCCAGCTCTGATGAATCACATCCTTACAACCAGGGTGAAGACTCCACATTCTAAGAAATTTGAACTGAGAAGCAAAAGACACTTCAGAAATTTGAAAATCTAACAACAAAGGATAATGATCAGATTTAAGTTTGATAAGGGTAGAAACATTAGAGATGCTGCAAAGGTCCATCCATTCTTGATTGCAAATAGCTCTATCTAACCTCTTAGCAGTATTCCTAGAACCACTTCTGCCATTTGACTAGGTGAATTGAACCCCCCAAGTGGGAAGGTGAATGAGGTTATGAGTGTCACTCCAAACTTGGAATTCTTCCATAGGTAATCTAGTAGGAGAAGACCTACCATGTTGTTCATGAGCCCCAATAATCACATTAAAATCCCCAAGGAAGCACCAAGGCAAAGGATGTTGGGATAGAAGATTGGAAAGAGCTCTCCAAAGCTGCCTTCTAGTAATATAACTGGTAGAGGCATAGATAGCAGCTAGGCCAAAAATTTGATTATTATAAGTAATAGAGAAAGCAACATATTGAGTATCAAAGTAGAGAATAACAGGAGAGATAGAAATTCTACAAAGGCACCAAATTTTAGGAACCTGGTTATAACTATTGTTAACTGCAAAGCACTTCAAGCCTAAATTATGTAACCATCTCCTAGGAAGCTTGTCAATATCTATCCAGGGCTCAGCTATCAAAACTAAGTCAGGATTATGCTGTAATATAAGTTTCTTCAAGGCTATCCTTGTAGGGGAGTTAGCCATACCCCTTATATTCCAATATAAGCACTTCATTTGGAAGGGTTGGAAGAAGCCACCTTGGACCTTGTTGTGTAAGCATCTCTGTTGGCTTGATTCAATCTCTTCTGAGCTCTCTTTTGGCCTCTATTCAAGACAACTTGAAATCCTTCTGCAAGACCTTGACTTTCAGTGCTATTGGCAGTTTCCTCCTCCTCAGCATCCACCATATTAGCCCAAGATTGTTGAAGGAAATTCATATCACGAGCAACTCTCTCAGGAGTAATATTCACCCCTTCTTGGAATAAGGGATGTTGTGTAGCATCTATGAAAGATCCCTGTGAACTAGAATCAGAAACTTCTTCATTGAGAGCATTATCCATCTGCAGGTTACCTACCCTAGGAGAATGAACAGGGCTTAGGATAGGGCCCTCAAATATAGCATCTTCATTGTTATCCTTGGGAAGATCCAGGTTATTGGAAATCTCAGGGCTAACCAAATTAACATGATTAGGAACCTGAACCTCTTCATTAGTCTCAGCAACAAAAGCTATTTCAGCTTCAACTTGCTCTCCATGAGGCTTGACCTGTTGAGGAGCCAAGGGAGGATTCTTAGCAGTCTCTTGTGTTTTCTTATAGTTGTCCTTATCCTGTCTTTTATCCAATTCCTGATGAATTCTCTTGCAGTTATTAATGTGATGACCAACATTCCTACAGTGTGAACAAAAGTCAGGCACATGTTCATAGTCTAAATCCATATAGAAGGCATAACCTTTTCTTTCCACCATAACTTTATATCTCAGAGGTTGGCTAAGATCAACATCAACCAAGATCATAGCATATTGTCCAAAGGTACGCTCGTGCATGGGCTTAGCAGTTATAGAGTCCATACAAATAGGTGTACCTAAACTCCCTGCTATTGTGAAAAGGATTGTCTTGTGCCAATATTCCTGTGCTAAGCCATAGATTCTCACCCAAACCTGGGCAGAGGTATTTTGCTGTAATTTAGGGTTGAAATCGCGCGTCCAGGCAAAGAGCTTGAGAAAACCTGGATTGAGATTCCATGAAGAAACAGATCTAACACGCTTCACATCTTCTAAAGAGGAAAAATTGAATTCATAGAACCCTTTCCCTAATGATATAACTCCCCATCGTGAAAGATTTTTCCAGATCAATGATAACTTTTCCTTCAAGGTAACGACTGTAAGCGGCGTCGCGCCCTTGGGCCAAATGATGCGTCCATGCAAATTATACTTACAAGCCTCCAAACCCGCGTTGTAAGCCTCATCAGGGATTTCAATCGCAAGGCCATCACCTTTCACCACTGGCTGCTGCAACTGCGACAAAGGGATATCGCACAAATTTGTTAGGGCTTGAGCAAAAGTCTTATTTTGTTTAACTAGCGGATTATGGATGTGTTGAGGTTCATTAGACAAATCCAAGAACTTCCAAGGAATGTTAAAAGTAGACGATGACATCATGGAGAAGAAAAAACAACGTGAAACGATGATCTAGGGTTCGTTGTTCATCGTTGCTCTGCTAGGTTTTTTTTTCCAGAAAATAATCCAAAAAGTTGTTTCAAACATATATAATTGTTTATTTATTGACTTACATTTGATTTGAGTGTGAATAGTTCTTTATCAATAATTCTTATGCTCATATCTATACTGTTTCATAGATTTTTATGATGATTTATTAAATATGTGATTAAATTTGTATTTTATAAATTTGAATGATTAAATTGTCTGACTAAATAAATATTTTTATTTCTCGGAATTATAATTTAGTTGTTCGGATAGTGCATGTAAAAGGTAGGTATTGAGTTTGAATTTTGATACTCCTATTATTATGAAATATTCTTGGATTAGTAAGAAGTATGGAAGGTTGGGAGTAAGGTAGTTGAGGGAGTTTAATATTGCTCTTAAGTCAATACTCCCTCCGGCCTTTTTTATAAGCAAAAGTTGCTTTTTATGTTCATTGAAAATGTAATGTATCTAGTCTTAAATATAAGACTAGATACATTACATTTTCAATGAACCTAAAAAGCAACTTTTGCTTATAAAAAAGGCCGGAGGGAGTAGTGTTGAAGGATGTTGGTGGACAACAGGGTGTTGGCGGCTCGTTATGGGGTGGAGAGAAGGTGCTTTAGAGAGAGGAATGGAAGGCGGGGGGGTCTTCTTGGTGGAGAAAGATTGTGAGATTCTGTGGTGATGTGGGAGATCTAGGGGCAGGTGGTTCGGAGAATGTGTGTTGAAAAAGATGGAGGATGTGGACTGGATACATTCTTTTTGATTGATCCTTGGTTGGACGAGATTTCCTTGAGTGAGAGGTTTGTGCATTTATTTGATTTGGCAAAGAATAAATCGAGTACGGTAGCCGAGATGTCTTCTTTGGGATAGGAAGCCGGAGGGGCAACGTTGGTGAGGCAGAGACAGTTGTGGATGTGGGAAGAGATGTTGCGGGAGTGTGAGCTCTACTTCACGGTCTTTTTTTGCAAGCCCAACAACCAAATATGTGGTAGTGGCAGCTTGATCCTATTCGAGGTTACTCAGTTTGTGATGCTTATCAGCTCTTGACTTCTCAGCAGCATAGTACTTTGGATGCAGCCGAAGAAGTCGTTTGGCATAAACAGGTTCCTTTGAAGGTGTCCATTTTTGTATGGAAACTCTTGTAACACAGGTTGCCAACAAAAGCAAATTGGCAACTCGAGGCATCATCACTCTCGAAGCTCTCCTTTGTGTGTCCAGATGCAGCGGTGTTGAATCAACTAAGTACTTATTCCTCTCGTGTAGCACTCTTGGTTCCCTTTGGCCGTTAGTTCGATCGTGAATTGGTTTTCGTTTGTGGACTATCAAAATCTATCAAACCACTTTCTTTAGTTTACTTATGCAGCAGGCGGCCTTCGAGTGCGGCAATCCATTTTGCAACTCATTTGGTTCTTATGTGTTTGAATTTATTAGAATGAAAAAAATCATAGACTTAATAGAAATTCAGAGGTCTCTCTATCTCAACTGTTGGACAAAGTCAAACTCTATTCTTATCGGTGGTTGAAGTCATCGAAATATAATCTTGTTTCAAATTACCATAGATAGGGGTCGAGTCCTCTTACTTGTTTGGGCATTGATTAATTATTTACTCCCTCCGTTCCAAAATATAAGTCGTTTTGACCATATTACACAAATTAAGAAATGTAATCATTGTTGTATAGAAAAGAGAAATTATGAGTAAGTTTACAAAATTATCCTTCATTAATTGTATGAGAAAGATAAATGAAAGAATTGAAAAAAGAGAGAGAAGTAAAAAGTTAAGGGTATTATAGGAAAAATAGTATTAAATGTTTCATTGGAATTGTAAAGCGATTTATATTTTGAAACAAATTTTTTCTCCAAAACGATTTATATTTTGAAACGGAGAGAGTATATTGTTATTTTGATTTGGCGCTTTGTAATCCCTTTGACACGCCTTATGCCGAGAAGATTATTCGATTTATATATGTATATAATATATTTTTACCTCTTCAAAAATGAATTTTTATATTTTTCTTTTCTTTCTTTGATGTAGATTTGGATTTCATGCATTAATCTCTCTCAAATTTATTTTATTAAATCTAAATCAAGGGTCACAATATAAAGGACACACATTCAATGTCTAATAGATGGTATAACTGCAACAACTTTTTTTACGAAAAGAGTATAACTGCACAATTACGCCAAGGAGCGACTAAGGTCAATTTTGGTCCCTTAGATGCTTGTTTTCTCGCTTCATGTCTAATATTTACGTAAGGGTCCGTTTGGTCCAGCTTATTTTTGAGCTTATGCAAACAGCTTATGCAATTTTTATGTATTATTATAAGTTTTTCAAGGTAGTTTATGATGAAATAGTTTCTAAAAATTCAATTTTCACTAATTTAAACTTAAAAAATAGCATAAAACATAATTTATATTGCATAAGCCGTTTGCATAAGCTCTAAAATAAGCCAGACCAAACGAGCCAAAAATTAGCTTATTTTTGAGCTTATATAAACAACTTATGCAATATAAATTATATTTTATGTTATTTTATAAGTTCAAACTAATAAAATTTGTATTTTTATAAGCTATTTTATTATAAACTACCTTAAGAAACTTATAATAATATATAAAAATTACATAAGCTGTTTGTATAAGCTCAAAAATAAGTTAATTTAAACGGACCTTCAATAATATACTATGGTCTTGTTATTCATAAAATAATGTTTAGTATTACGATAAATATGTTGAAATTAATGTAACTAATCATGATTTTGTAAAAACTATACGTAAGCTTTTGAAAAATTAAGGTAGATCACTGAAATGATCATGTATTCACCATGATATAAATAGGCACAAAATATCATTGTGTCCAAAATAACAAAACTGTAGTAACCTTTAAAGGTTGGTTTTCTCCATTATCTTCCAACTCTCAAGTCTCACCAATGGAAGAGGATGGTGTCCCATGTCTAGATTTTGGAATCCCAACCAAAAACCAAAACCATTCAATGAAAATTAAAAGCCGTTTTTTCGGATCTGGATTCCGTGCAGTCAAATAGTGACTGCGGGTGAATCTCAGCCATTCATTTTCTTTATGTCTTTTATTTGTTTTATGAACTTTAAATTTGAACCATCAAAACAGGTGAATGCATGACTGCACAGCCAAAGTGACTGCACCGAATCCATATACTTTTTTCCTCTCCTAGTAAGGCTTTTTAGAACACAGAAAAGAGAATATAAAAAGAGTGGTAGAAAGAACTAGAAGGTGTATAAATGGACCCAATATGAATCATGAAATAGGACTAGTACATCGGAAGCATGTGCAATGCCGTAAAAAAAGTTGAAATTTGAGTAACTTGCGCCCCCACCAAATCAGATCAAAATATCTCTTACGCGTGACTTGAAAATGACACTTTCATTGCCTTTGTTACCCCATTTGCTAAATGGTCCAAAATATTCAATACCCTAAACTTCTTAACAACGCAAGCATTCTAATCAATGACATCCTTCACTCAATCTTTCCACCTTTCCAGCTCAATTTGTTGAAAATTGGGGTACAACATGACAAACTCAATTAATTCTTCATCACAAATTTTGGACTTTGTAGTTTTGATTTTTACTTCCTAGTTTCTTGCCTTGCTTAATTGGTTGTAGTGGTTAAACAGCGTACAATGTTGTCTTAATTTTCCATAAACCTTACCCTACTAATAATTTACTCTACAAATAAATTTTAAGACGCTATTATGAATCTCTTGAATCACTTTTGTTTTATAACTAAATGCATCTATTTCTTGCTAAGTTTGTAGTAGCTATTTAGGTTAGTTAATTTCTCGTTACGGGCTCTAAACCTTTTTCTTAAAATTCATTCTGTCTTTCTTGTTCACTTACCAAACTACCTATTTAATAAACTACTTTAGCAGTTGTATTCGGTCCATAATTGAGAGAGATTACAACCAAGTGGACACAAAAGAGAGGTCTGTTTTTAATATTTTTTTTGGATAAACTAATTAAAGTATTATGTGTGCAACCGGAGAGACCGATCTATAGTAAGTAAACATGTTTCTCCAATCTTCATACCATTTACACTTCTCAATTTGTAAATGTTTGCAATTTGTTCGAATTTTGAAATATGTTATGTATTGAAGATGTTTATTTGAGTTCACCTTGTCGATCGCCGGTTTATTTTATCAAAATATATTTGTTTTGTGTTTACAACACCGCTCACTGAACCGTCTAATATAGTTTGATGGTTAGTTATGTTATCAAGTGGATTCAGCTCCCTCCTATTAGTAGTTGCGGAGGATCGAACTGTGATTATTCATATTAAGTCCAACGTCAATCACCACTAGATCAACTAATGAATAACTTTTGATGGAAATAAGTGTTTCCTTTTTGTAAAATGCTAACATATGACACATGTTAAAGACATATGTTAAGTTAAGGAAGTAAATATATAGACATAGTATTTCTTTTTCACCACTAGTATCAATTATATTATCAAGTGGTTTCAGCTTTCTCCCGATCACAGTTACGGAGGATTGAATTGTGGTTCTCCTACCAAATCAGCGTCAATTACCATACTGAATTAATTAACGATTGGTAGACATAGCATTCTCTTGAAACTTATCTAATCAAATACGTACTTGAAATTAAATTTTTAGAATTATTTAAAGCGAAGTTTGTTTATTTGGATGCCTTAATATGTATCTTTATGACATATATTAGCATAATTCTTACTTTGTATATGAACACATTAAATACACTATATTATTTCATTTGAAAGATCCCAAAACTATTCTCTTATTCAACTATTTAGCCCTAAAACTATTAAAATCAACTAAACCTCTCTAAACTATTCTCTCATCTAACTACTTAATCCCTCAATTAACATGATCATTTTAAGATGATCGTTAATAGTCCTCAAACTAAAAATAGATCAAATTAATTTTTAAATTGTCTTGAAAAATAATCATCGTCTTTAATTTCTTCATATAAGTGATGAATTATTGTGCTACTTTTTCCATAATTCCAAATAATATCCATTGTATTGGTCGTAGATTAGAGAAGTATTTTACAACAAAAAATAATATTTAAGGATTGATTGGTTGTTTTTCATGATAATTTATGAATTAAATTGATATACGTACTTTCATAGTTTGGAGACTATACATATTATTGGTCAACTCAACAAACAATAGAGTGAATCGACCAACTAAATAGCTGGTAATGAATATTATTAAAGGTCCATTTAAATTTACTTATTTTTGTGTTTATGGGAAATAATTTATACTAATAAATAAATTTTTGTGAATTTTTATAAATTTTTTAAGATGGTTTATGAAAATTATAACTTGTAAAGATACAATTTTTATTAGTAAAAATTTATAAATTAACATAAATTTTTTTATTTACAAAATTATTTTCATAAGTACAAAAATAAGCCAAATTTAATCAGAACTTAAAAGGATTTACGAGTATATTTTAATATGGATGAAGATAAGGAGGAGTAATAATTTAAGAACTTAAATAGTTATTCCAATAGATTTCTAAAACTTCAACGGATTGCCACTTTGTAAAGTCTGCGCCAACTGGCCAACTCGAATCCATATGTGCGATCCAAATTTATTGATTTGTTTATAGGGTTGGTCTAATGTTCGCTACCGTGAAGTATGGATGGTGCACACACTACAATTATATACAGTTATTATTAATGATATTTCCTCCGGCCTTATTTATAAGCAAAAGTCAACAAAAATTTTTGGTCATAAATATAAGCAAAAATCATTAAATTCAACTATAATTAATATTTTTTTCAACAATACCCCTACACATGCATTTATTCATTTCTACAAGTAATCTATGTTGGAATAGTACTAATGATGATTACATCTAAGTAGGAGTAGATTTCATAATAGGCAAAAGGGCATTTTAGGATTTGCACTGAAAATTACACATAAAACTAGTATAAAAAGCCAACTCTTTAATAAGTGTGCAAAAGAGAATTTTTGCTTAAAAAAAAGTCCGGAGGGAGTATATGCTTAGTTGAGTCGTCTTTGCTAATATCTACCTACTTCCTCCAGCATTATTTATAAGTAAAAGTTAATAAAAAATTTTGGCCTTAAATATAAGCAAAAGTCATTAAATTCAACTCTAATTAATATTTTTTCCAACAATACCCCTACACATGCATTTATTCATTTCTACAAGTAATCTATGTTGGAGTAGTACTAATGATGATTATCTCTAAGTAGGAATAGATTTCATAATAGACAAAAGGACATTTTAAGAATTGCACTGAAAATTACACATAAAACTAGGATAAAAAACCAACTCCTTAATAAGTGTGCAAAATGAAATTTTTGCTTAAAAAATAGTCCGGAGGGAGTATATTGCAATTATATGAAGCCCGGATACGTGACACGATACCGATACGGCGATACGGGAAACTTTTTAAAATTCCCGATACGATACGGTCGCGATACGTTGTTTAAAAATAAACTTAAAATTAAATATACAAATACACAATATATAAACATAATAAAAATCGTGAAAGATAATAAATTAACATTCAAATTATTCAAACTGAACAAACAAGTGACAATTACATATCTCAAGTTAATTAAGTACTACCCAAAAAAGATAATTATTACTATCCAAAAAACAAAACATCATCGGTACCATCCAAAAAACACATGGTTGTCAATCCATAAATAACATCATACTCTAATATTCGCTATTTAAGAGGAAACACAAATTGTATCAATCTCATCTCCTCCATTTCTATCATAAAAAAACATTATTTTCCCGATACTTCCTTCTCTGATACGTGTATCAGAGAAGTATCCGACACGTATCGGTAGTTATTATTTTTTAAAAATAATTTATCGGAGAGTATCGATATCGGACATGTATCGGACACGATACTTCACCATTTTTAAAGTATCGGGGCTTCATAGGTGATTAACGATGCTTAATTGAGGAAAAATGCTTTTTACACTTTTTTATTTGTCCTGAATACAAAACTAATTAATTTTGAAATATATATTTCAAAATACATTAATATGGATTATTTCTGATTAATGCTTATATAAGTTGATTTTTTCACGTTTTGAAACTTTGAAATCAACTTTGTTCATTTATAGAGGATTCTTACACTTATTTGGTATCATCCAATCGGTAATGTATGTTTTAATCGGTTTATTTTTGAGTTTTCAAATGTTATTTGTAAACGTAAATTTTGGAACGTGTAATCCGAAATTATTTTGGAAGATAAAATCCAAATTTGACATAATTTTGAATTTTCAGCTTTGTAGTAGTGCACGTTTCTAATATGTAGTTATTGTATTGGTTTACATAGGTATGTGTTAGGATGGCGGAACCGCTGGTTGAATTGAAACAAATATTGATGAATCCGGCATTGCTCAGATAATGGTTCTGTTCGAAGGAAAAAATATTTTGTATTGGGTTGTGAAAGAGACGGTGAGTATAAAGAAAGGAAAACGAAGTTAACGAAAGAAGACACAACAACTGGGAAATGTCAATGTCTATTTTCGGTTGATATAATTTCCGAAGTGTAAAATTTTAAAACACAATTTGGATGTTAAATTTCGAAGTAAAAGAAATTTCAGAAAAAAAAACTTTGAATAGTAAGTCCGAAGCGTAAAAAAATTTCAAAAATAAAACACAATTCGATTTGTAAATTTCAAATTCAACTTGTATAGTCATTTTGATCGAAAATAAGTTCCAAATCTAATTAGTTTTGGAATTTAAGTTCCAAACATATTTTCAGGACATTTTCGTCAACACGGAAAGACTGAGTAGTAAATAAGGGGGTCTAAAGAGCATTTTTCTTAATCGAGTTATGTTAACATGTGCACTATATTAGAATTATACATAGTGATTAGTAGGGGTGTGCATGGTCGGTTATTTTGACAAACCAAATCATATCCAAACCAAAACCACATATATGGATTTGGATGCATGACCATATCCATTATTTTTTATAAACCGGTTATATAACCAGTTATAAATTTGGATACAGATACATAACCAGATATTTTTATAAAACCGGTTTAACAGCGGATAATTTTTAAATCCATTTTTTAACTGGTTATTTTTAAAACTGGATTAATAAACGATTAATTTGGTCTTTTTTTTTTTACGCAGACGAAAAACATATTAAAAACTGTAAAATAATACATTTTTATTTTTTTATTTTTTGCATTCCTTCTTCTAGATTTCTTTTTTTCAATTTCAATGAGATAAGGGTATACAAATTGGAGAGAATGAGTGTGGTTCAATTGGAAGAGAATATTGTCGATTAGAGTTCAATTTGAGAGATTATTGTAGATTTGGAATTTAGGGTTCATCGCAAATCACAATTGCAGATATCACACGCACATGGTGATGGTATGTGCGTGAATTAATTTTAATAAAAGGATATATGTTTGTTTGAAGAGAATGAATGTGGTTCGATTGGAAGAGAATATTGTCGATTAGAGTTCAATCGTAGAGATTATTGTAGATTTGGAATTTAGGGTTTATCGCAAATCACAATTGCAGAGATCACATACATGGTGATGGTTTGTACGTGAATTAATTTTAATAAAAGGATATATATATTTTTTTTTGTTTTTTTTTGACAAAAACAAATTTGAAAAAGATATTTTTTTTTTTATATAGAAACAAATTTGAAAAAGATATAATAATCAATTTAAACCAAATCCAAAAATTTAATTTGGATGGATAACCGACCAAATGAAAATGGTTTGGTTAATAACCATCTACCAAAATCCGGATTTTTTAAAATGAATTTGGATCCGGTTATAGGTTTGGGCTTTCTAACCGGATATTTTGCGCACCCCTAATGATTAGTGATGCTTGATCAGGTCTTGTTAACATATGCTCTTATAAATTTAAAAGTAAAAATATTCTCTTATAATTTGTGCAATGGTAATAGTTTATTATTATGATCGATTAGGTTGATTTTATTTGTGTTAATTTCTATCTGTATCACTTATTTAGATTGATTGGTACTTTTTTAGTTAGATAGTTTATTGACTAAAATTTCAACCCTTAAGATGAATAAGTGGGTGTATTCGGATTCAAACCCCATTCCTCTACAAACTAAACTAGGCTCACGGGACTACTTTTGTGTGATTTTATTGGAAGAGGTTCTATGTTTTCCAGTTTTTATATTTTGGGCGTGTTTATTATTCACTTAAAACTTATTAAAAAATGGAAATTTGTGAATGTTAGAGCTATTAAAGGAGGTCAACTGAACCCATCATTGACGGGTCGAAGATAAAAGTGAGCCGGATCACATTACCTTGGATGGACAGGTGAGATAGTTGGGTTGCATTATTGTTTGGTTCTTTATTGTTAATCTATATGGTTTTAAAAATTATTGACTTTGTTTATGAAAAAATATTATTGACTTTGAATTTTTGTAAAAAAAAAAAAAATTGACTTTGGATTATTTTATTTTTAAGTTTTTTTTTTTTGACACAATTTGATTTTTAAGTTGAATGTCCATCTGTTTGTTTTTAATATACTCCTATATATATATATATATATATATATATATATATATATGTGTGTGTGTGTGTGTGTGTTCCTATGAATATAATTTAATCGGTATGGACATTATTATATGGAGAGATCGAGTTCAAACTTTTTAGGCGGAAGTCCTTACTCACCTCTATGCGGCTCCCTCTAAAATGTACCCTCTTGTCTAGGCGATCTTTAAGACTTTTCGATTTTGATGTGAGAATAAGAAGAGTTTGGCTACCAAGATCCTATTTTTCCATCTTTCCACATTCAAATAGACAATTCAGAGTGATGAACCTCTAGGGTTATTCTTTTACATGGATGCTTTAAAGTCTTTTTTGAATTACTATTACTTAATTACACTGTTGAAAGCTACTGCCCACAACTTTCTTTGCGAAAATTCCCCTTAAACAAGATAGAGACTTGTTGACGAATGCTATTGTGTTGTCCGTTTTCCCAAATTCCGATCATTTGACCATTTTGGTTTTGGTAAGGGATCGTGTACATATTATAAAGGCGTTAATTTAGTGAGCGTTAATTATAAACATCACCCAACCTCGAGTTCAATATTTCTAATTTATCACTATGTTGGTCGAATAATGATATCGGATCGAGTTTAAAAGCTAGTGTTAATAGTCAATTAATACTTAGGTCCATAAGTACATCTATCCATGATAAGAATAAAAAATAGAGATAATTAAATGAATAATAAGACTGAATTGCAATAATATAATATCACACATGTTACATTGATTGAATAGTTCAAGAAAAGATCATCTACTCAACATAATCAAAGGAAATTAACTACTCATCGACATAATTATCATAACAAAAAATTTAAAAAATTGCACATGAATAACCTCGATTAAACCACTTGAAAAGAGTTCACAGTGGTAGAAACTTGCTCTCCTTGACCATTGTAGTGATCATTGCTATCTTCAGCTCTCTGAATTTAAGTGTGTCAAATTCTTGTGGCATGAACCTCTATTTATTGGCAAAAATGCGCTCCTCTTTACATTCCATCGTGACATGATGTGTTTCATCGTGGCATGACGAGTTTGTTTATCTCCATCGTGGCACGATATGTGCCAAAGATTTGCTTCAATTTTTGTCTTCTGATCGTGGCATGATACTTTCATCTTAGATGATAAAATTGTAAAAATAATACAAATTATCGAAAGTTTCATACTACAATTCATTTTCTTAGAGTCCGTTTGGCCTAACTTATTTTTGAGTTTATGCAAACGGCTTATGAAATTTTTATGTATTATTATAAGTTTGTCAAAGTAGTTTATGATAAAATAGATTATAAAAATTCAATTTTTACTAGTTTGAACTTACAAAATAGCATAAAACCTAATTTATATTGCATAAGCTCAAAAATAAGTTAGGCCAAACAGGTCCTTAATCTTCGCAATCTTTCTAATGAGGACTTATATTTAAGGATGAAGATAAAATAAAATTTGCAATTCTAATGTTATTTATCATACTTATGGTGATTTTTTTTTACAGCCGTGCTTATCATCATTTAAATGCCATTTTTAGTCTAAAACAATCGGCACAAATATACTTTTTTTTTTTTGGACAAACACACAAATACTATACTTCTATGACCTAACAATCTTTGATTAATTATTACTAATTATTATATCATAATTAATTTTCACTTCTACAAGATAGAACTTTCCAGTCTAGTTTAATACAGTACTTGAAAAATTATAGTGCTTGAATTGAGCATATAAATAAAGAGGAATTCTAATATAAGCACACATATAAATGTATCGTGTTTAGGTATATTCACATGAGTGATGAGAGAGAAAAAATTAAATAATTTAATTTCAAATATTTTTTAAAAAAGTAAATAATATGATGTTTTATATATGTGTGCTTAAACACTATTTATTTATGTTTGTACCCATAGAAGACTTTCCCATAAACAAAAGACTATTGATTGAAGACTCTTACCAACTCTGAGCCACAAACAAAAGATAAAACGGCTGCCCGCTTCTCATTTGGGACACTTACGTCCTCCTCATAAATTTATATTATCTTCTCATTTACGATTTCTTATTTCAATTCTCAACTTTTAAAAAAAAAAGATAATTATTGTAGTTGCTTGTTAGTTGAACTGATGTAGATTAACATTTAACAATAATTTAATTACAAGTTGAAACTTCTAAGCTAATTAAATTAGACCACAAAACTCAACCGCTGGACCATTTCTATCATCAAACTAACTTCTTTTTAGGAATTAAACTAACTCAATCAAAATCAAAAGCAAGAGATGGTAAAAGTTTTTTTTTTTTCTCTCTCTTCAATTTAATAGAGTTTGAGGTCGAATTCTACTGTAATAATGCATTTTGCTGTTCTATTTTAAATGATTTATTTGATTATCGGCGTATATCAATTATGTTAAAAGTGTAATTTATTAGTTGCTTTATATTTTTCATGTTCTAGTGTATCTCGCTATGGCAAGCTGTGAGCTCGTCTAGACGAGTTGTGTGTAACTGCCGCCATGGCGAGCAGTTATTGTAGTCATGGCGAGTTATATGGTGTGATGAGTTTGACAGTTATGTTTATAATTGTCACAGCTAGGTGATTGTGTATATGTGGTAGTTATTAGTTGTTTGTTATTGTTTGTGACAGTTGGAGGAAGTTAGAGGTTGTTAGGAGTTTGTTAGTGTTAGTTACCTCACTTACTTGTTATTAAAGTAAGTATAAAAGAGAAGTTGTGTTTGTAAAAATTTTAACCAAGTGCTTGTGAATAATACAATTCTCTTCTCCCTCATTCTCTCACTAAGTTTTATTCTTCTTCACCATTAACAAAGTGTGTGTATGAAAATCAATAGTGTTAAGATCTATTTTTTCTAAAATTGTTTCTTTGTGTGTGTTTGATTTTCAATTGAGTTTTGTGTGTGTGAAACCTGAACCAGTTCCAACAATTGGTATTAGGAGCATTTGGTTTTTGGATCTTGTGCAAGATTCTTGTGATAGTGTAGGCTTTTGCATAAATCTATTCACCATGCCCACACAATAAGCTAAGTCAGGCCTGATATATTAGAGGTACATTGGATTGTGATATTCTATTCCCTAGTGCAGACAAAGGGAAATTGTGCAGACTTGTAGCTTACACTGATTCAAGTTGGTGTGGTGATGCTGAAGATAGGAAATCCACTGTAGGTTATGTGTTTCTGTTAGGTGGTGCACCTATAGCATGAAGCTCTAAGAAATCAATGGTAGCTCTATCATCATGTGAGGCATAATACATTGCTGCATCATTATGTGCATGCCAAGCTATTTGGCTAATGAATTTGATAGATGAAGATCATGGTGCAGTTGAAATGAAGATAGACAATGTTTCTGCAATCAATCTGGCCAAGAATCTCATAGCACATGGCAAGAGCAAGCACATTGAGACGATGTTTCATTATCTCAAGGAGCAAACGACAAATGGAAGGTTGATTTTGCAACATTGTAGAAGTGAAGATCAATTAGCAGACATTATGACAAAGGCAGTACAGACAGAGGTGTTCAAGAGATTAAGCGACATGATGAGTTTGTATTCATTGGCAACAATGAATTAGGTGGTGTGTTGAAAGTGTAATTCATTAGTTGCTTTATATTTTTCATGTTCTGGTGTATCTCGATATGGCGAGTTGTGAGCTCGTCTAGACGAGTTGTGTGTAACTACCCGCCATGGCGAGCAGTTATTGTAGCCATGGCGAGCAATGTGGTGTGATGAGCTTGACAATTATGTTTATAATTGTCACAGCTAGGTGATTGTGTATAGGTGGTAGTTAATAGTTGTTTGTGACAGTTGGAGAAAGTTAGAAGTTGTTAGGAGTTTTTTAGTGTTAGTTACCTCACTTACTTGTTGTTAAAGTAAGTATAAAAGAGGAGTTGTGTTTGTAAAATTTTTAACCAAGTGCTTGTGAATAATACAATTCTCTTCTTCCTCATTCTCTCTCTGAGTTTTATTCTTCTTCACCATTAACAAAGTGTGTATGAAAATCAATAGTGTTAAGATCAATTTTTCCCAAAATTGTTTCTTTGTGTGTGTTTGATTTTCAATTAAGTTTTGTGTGTGTGAAACCTGAACTAGTTCTGACAAATTATAAGTAACATACAATATTATTATTTCGATTGTCATTTGCGTATAAGAAAATTTTTCGTGAAAGACATTGGACCAGGTTTGGTGCGATTGAGCCGCATGCTTAAGACTTTGGCCTAGTGTTGAACACCTTCCCCCTCCCAGAGAAACACCTCCAGGTTTGGTGCGATTGAGCCGCGTGCTTAAAAAATATACGACACCGACACCGCTACATATTTATAAAAAATATAAGTTTAGAATTAAAAATACATACATTTGCATTTAAGTTAAACAAATTTTTTAATAAAAAAGTTTCAAAGAATATATGATAGTACATTTGACATTTACTCATCCAACTACTATCGAAAAACTAAAAATAATGTAATAAAAATGTAATATCTTTAAGCGTAAATAGACCTTTATCCCCCTGGAATATAGGCGACATTTGCAATACCCCCTGTAAAAAAAAATTTTGATTCTCACCTTGCAAATTTTTATTTATTTGCGTTACCCCCCTGAGTAGCCAACTAGACATGGAATATTCTGTTTTGCTGACGTGGCATGCATATGTGAAATTTTTTAAATTTTTATTTATTTTTTTCTCTGATGACTGGGTAATGTATATTTTTTTTTAAAAAAAAAAGAAAAAAATAAGATTATTTAAAAAATATATGAAAATTTTTATTTAAAAAAAACTGAAATATTAATGTTTTGAAAAATATAAATAAAAATAAAAAATATTTTTAAAAAATCTGTAATATTAATTTAAAAAAAAACGGAAAAAATATTAGTTTAAAAAAATTAATTTTTTTAAAATTTGAAATATTAATTAAAAATAAACTGAAAAAACATAAATTATTAATTTTTTCAAAAAAATCAGAAATATTATTTTTTTCAAAAATCTGAAAAAACGAAAAACATATTGGTTTTTTTTAAAAAAATCTGTAATATTAATTTTTAAAAGAAATTTTTTTTTTTAAAAAAAATAGGAAATAAAGATTTTTAAACATCTGAATTATTAATTTTCAAAAAACTGAAAAAACATAAAATGTTAATTTTTTAAAAAAGAAACTCAGAAATATTATTTTTAAAACTGAAAAAACATAAAAAGAATTTTTTTTAAAAAAAAAATAGGAAAATTTTTTTTTTAACCATCTCTAAAAGAATAATATTTAACATAAAATGTTAATTTTTTTAAAAAATCTGAAATATTATTTTAAAAAAAATTATAAAATGATATATATTAAACTTTTATAAAAATCTAAAATATTAATATTTTATTTTAAATATCTAAAAAATTAAACATTTTAATAATTTACATAGCTTATTTTTTATGTGAAAAATAAAAAATATCTACACATAATTTTTACAATCTTTAATTGGTAAAATAGACTTTATAGACTATATATAGCTTGTTTTATGTAAAAGTTTGAAAATTAGTATTTGTAAAAAACAAAGAAGATTTTACACATAATTTTTAGTAATGAGACTATTAAAATAGAATTAACTTAGTATTAAAATATTAATATTACAGATTTTTTAAAAAATATTTATTTTTTTGTTTTTAAAAAATATTTTCCTATTTATATTACAGATGGTTAAAAACCTTTTTTTTTTCCTATTTTTTTAAATTTTTTTTTTTCAGTTTTAAAAATAATATTTCTGAGTTTTTTAAAATAATTAACATTTTATGTTTTTTCAGTTTTTTTAAATTAATAAATCAGATGTTTAAAAATCTTTATTTCCTATTTTTAATTTTTTTTTCTTTTAAAAATTAATATTACAGATTTTTTTTAATAAAACCAATATGTTTTTCGTGTTTTCAGATTTTTGAAAAAAATATTTCTGATTTTTTTGAAAAAATTAATAATTTACGTTTTTTCAGTTTTTTTTAATTAATATTTCAGATTTTAAAAAAATTAATTTTTTTAAGAATTTTTTTAAAGTAATATTTTTTTCCTTTTTTTTTTAAATTAATATTACAGATTTTTTTAAAAATATTTTTTATTTTTATTTTTCAAAACATTAATGTTTCAGTTTTTTTTAAATAAAAATTTTCATATATTTTTTAAATGATTTTATTTTATTTTTTTAAAAAAATAATAAAATATACATTACCTAGTCATCTGTAAAAAAAAAATAAAAAAAAATTCCATATATGCATGCCACGTCAGCAAAACAGAATATTCCATGTCTAGTTGGCCACTCAGGGGGATAACGCAAATAAAAAAAAATTTGTAAGGTGGTAATCCCAATTTTTTTTTACAGGGATATTGCAAATGTCGTCTATATTGCAGGGGGGTAAATGCCTATTTACCCTATCTTCAATCCTTCATTGATGAATATTATTATTTCGACACATCTTTAATCGTATATATGTCTGAGAAAAGTAGAAGCAGATAAAAAAAAAAATTTGGACACTTACCCTGACACATTTGTACGAGTGTCTTATAAGTGCCGAACATCGATTTAAGAAGTGTCGGAATAAAGAAAAAATGTATAAATATCGTACGAGTGTCATACGAATGTCGAACATCAACACGTATTAGACACAGCGACACGTTTTATTATAGAAATATGGAAATCTTGTTTGACAAAAGATAAAATTTAAATTAACTTGAATTATGGAAGCGTACAATGAACGCGATAATTAAAGCGGAAAGAGAAAGGTGCATAGTGGACTATGAGTAAATTATAAAAAAATTGTAAAAAAAGAAAAGAAAATATAAAAAAAGAGGATACTGTATGCAATTGGAATCAACGCGCAAATAAGGTCAACATGATTATTAACGACAAAGTTAGAGAAAATAACAACACTAACCACACTGGCACCTGTCAGCAATAAAACAGACACGTGTCGTGCAATCAAAATAATCAGGACACGCGTCACCAAAGTATTGGCTATTACCTCAATCAATCAATAATAGCAGGTTAATTATACAATTAACATTCTAAACGAAGGTAACACAACTTGCTATATAATGAGTGAGAGTCTGAAAACCAAAATCAAGAGTGACGAGAGGTACACAAAAGAAAAATCAATTTTTATCTTCATAATATTTTCATTTTTCAAGAACTTCTAAAGATTTGTACTGTGTTTTAATTTTAATTTTCTTCTACTTTTAATTCCCCCTTCTCTAACACCCCACTTCTCTGAATCCCTTTCTGTTAATCATCTGTCTTTCAACTTATGATTTTTTGGGTTTGTCTTTTAATAATCAATTAAAAAGTAACAAACTTAGAACAATTTTTCGAAAGCAGGTGTTTTCAGAATCGAGATCCAGGTTTTTAATTTTACATATCTTGTAAATTAGCCACAAAGGTTATTTTTGATACCTTAAGGCTTCTTTTTTTTTTTCTTAATCAAAGGATTGAAAGGATTGTCTATTTAAAATCCCTTCCATATCCTTTTTGTTTTTAATCTTAATTAATTAACCTGTTCTTCAATTTTATTAAGACTCAGGTATAATTTTTCTTTTTCTAATCAAATTATGGCAGCTATGATGGATTTTTACGGTAATACACAGTTTCACAGCTCAGATCCATTTAGAGGTGAATTAATGGAAGTTCTTGAACCTTTTATCAAAAGTCCTTCCTCAAATTCAACTTCAAACTCAACACAATCACCTTCTTATTCTTCTTCTTCTTCATCTTCTTCACCTTTTCTACCTCCTTTTTACACAGATGGTTGTTATAGCCAAAATTTCTTAGGCTTTACTCAACCATCTTCTACTTCTTCTTCGTCTTCTCTTCTTGGTTTGAACCACTTGACCCCATATCAAATCAACCAGATCCAAACTCAAATTCAACAACAAAACTATACCATGCAACAACAACTTCAACAGCAACGTCTTAGTAATACTCTGAGTTTTCTGAGTCCAAAACCGATCCCTATGAAGCACGTGGGAAATAGTACTTCAAAACCCACGAAGCTATACAGAGGGGTGAGGCAAAGGCACTGGGGAAAATGGGTTGCTGAGATAAGATTACCAAAGAATCGTACTAGGCTATGGCTTGGTACTTTTGATACAGCTGAAGAAGCTGCTTTAGCTTATGATAAAGCTGCTTATAAACTTCGTGGTGACTTTGCTAGGCTTAATTTTCCAAATCTTAAACACCAAGGTTCTTGTATTGGTGGTGAATTTGGTGAGTTTAAGCCTCTTCCTTCTTCTGTTGATGCTAAACTTCAAGCTATTTGTGAAGGTTTAGCTGAGATGCAGAAACAAGGGAAGAAGACAGAGAAACCTAAGAAAACACCGGCAGCTCGATCGAAAGCTAAGGCGGCCGTCGCAGCGGCTTCGTCGGTGACTGTGGTTGAGGATTCTGTTGTTGATTTGAAGAAGGATTCAGAGGGTTGTTGTAAGGTTGAAGTTTCGTCTTTTTCTCCGGTGAGTGAAGGTGGTTCTTCTGAAGGATCTTCTCCACTTTCGGATCTTACTTTTGGTGATGTTGGTGAGCCACAGTGGGAGGGTGATTTAGATAATTTTAATTTGCTAAAATACCCCTCTTATGAGATTGATTGGGATAATCTGTGAATTCTGTAGTAGTATTATTATTAGTCAGTGTCCTCATATGTAATTTTTTATTTTCTAGTTAAGGGTTTCATCTCATGCATTATTATGTAATTAGGTTTTAGTTTCTTAGTTGTGGCTATTGCAATGGAGTTTTTGACAATTGCAATGCTACTTATAGGATATTATTGTATAATCTCTTCTTACCTTGGTTCATAGCTTGTTTTTTTCTTGCTTGGACTGGGAGAAGAATCTAGTTATGTTTTTCAATGTTCATATTAATAGATATGTAATCTACATGCATTTCATGATGAAATATATAAATATTGTAGTACTATTCTGTTTCAAGTTTATATGCATATTTTTTTTATAAGCAACAATTGAATTATAAGAAGTTAGGAGTAGAATTTGATGAAATATATAAATATTGTAGTACCATTCTGTTTCAAGTATATATGCTTATGTTTTTTCTATAAGCAACAATTGAATTATAAGGAGTTAGGAGTAGAAGGTACTCAATTTTTACCACTATAGAAAATTATTAGATGCTTTGAATGCAAATTAATCGATCTTTACTTCAATTGGAAAATACAAGAGGAGTTAACTCTTAATCGACTTATAAACCAAAACTAAGAGATAGAAGATGATTTGATCTACTAAAGAATCCAAGTTGAACACATCTCCACAAAACATAATATTATTAAGTGCACATAGTTGCTAGCCAAAAAGATGAGTTTTAACAAATTTCTTGGTCTTCACCAAATTTCTTTCAACCATTTATAAACTTTCTTCTAAACTTGGAATTGAGACGGAGCAATTAAAAAAATAAATGATCGATGTCTTCTTCCCTTAAACAAAACACACAACAAAACTTATGTGGATTACTCAGAATTTCTTTTCTCACCAAAGCCATACCGGTCGAAAGTCTTACTAATAAGAATCTCCATTCAAATATGAGGAACATAATTCACCCATAAGTCTTGGATAGCATCTTCCACATTACTATTAATAAACAAAGATATTCCAAAAAACAGTATGCTGAAGATGTGTGAAGAGAAGTTTCAGTGATTAAAAATCATTAGCATAAGATGTGTGAAGATGCAAATATACAATAAGTTTTAAGTGTTCAACAACATCAACATCAATTTGATAATGTAAGAATAGGTAAGCAACTCAAAAACCAACCAAACATTTTCAGAATACTTTCTCAACTGTATATGGCTTTTTACGCCTCCCATATTATCCATATACAGGACACCCATGATAATAATTTTTGTCTTCCAACTCTCCTAAATTCCATCAGATTCAAGGTTATTATAAACTTTTTTTCTTTTCTTTTTCACTATCAGTTTAATCTGGTTCGGGGATCAGTTCTGACATCAAGTGGTTCTGGCCCCATTCCGACCGCAGTTGCGGGGATCGAACCATGGTCCTCCCTATCAAGTTCAGCACCAATCACCGCTGAACCAACTAACGATTGGTTTATAAACTCCTATATTGAAATAACCTTGATACAATAATTGATATATTTAAACGGACGAGTTTGTTCATTGACAATTATCTGACCTTCGTATACTTGCTACCAGTTCCACTATCCCAAACACGCGCAAGTTGCAAATACCCTCTTTCAATACCATCTCCAACACTCCCTCTTGGCACCTTGCATCCAGCATGGTGAGAATTTGAACTAAGAACCTTGCGCACAAAACAAAAGACATCATAGTATATCCAAATTTTAAAAAACCTAAGAACTGAAATCCTTAGAGCACAAAACTCAACCACTCGACCATTTCAATCGGCGCATCAAATTTAATCCTTGATTAAAGCGTCTCTTATTGATATTATATTCAATGATATTTTTTTTTATATTATTTACAATTTAAATAGAGAATTTTTTTTATTAAAAACACATATTTTATATTTAAATAGGACCTCCGAATGATCAAAATAAAGATCGGTCTTACTAAATTCAAAGCTTGTAAAGAGGCGTAATGTTTTGCAGGAGTTGAGGTTAGTGGAATTCCTTTTCCTATTTAGATTTTTTCGTCATAGTTCACACACCATATATCTCGTCACACCATATAGTTTCCCAACCTTATCATTATGGCTAGAGGAAGTTCATATTTGTGTCACACTATTTGAGAGAAAAATGTGTAAGATATTTCAAATTATAAAAAGATGGGGCCAACACATGAGAGCCTTATGTGATATTTTTTGTCAAAAAAAAAAACTTATGTGATGTTGTTGACCAGCATTCTCCCAATTATAGAGCTGCTTTGGTGGCAGATGCACTATACGGTGTCTTTCATTAATAATCTAACGAGTTAAAAATGTTTTTAATTAATTTTAGTCCCTATTAAGTTTTATAGGGACTATTTTGAGTGATTAAAAATATTTATTTGTTGTACTTTTTTTCAATAGGAACTATTTTTACAAATAGCCATATTATGAAGAACTAAAATTTAAGAGCTAAATTTAATGTTCCGTTTGAATTGATGAAATATAATGGAATGAAGTGGAGCGGAATGGAATATAATAATGTTCCATTGTTTGAATTTGAAAAATAATAATGTAATGGAGCGAAATGAAATAAGATGGAATGAATTTCATCTGATACCACCACTTACCATCAATTTTGTTATACTTTTCTTTAAAATATCCAAACAATGGAATGAAACTCCATCCCATTTCACTCTATTCTATTCTGCTCCGCTACATTCTATTATATTTCATCAATCCAAACGGAGCCTAAAAGAAAATAATTTTGTAGGAACTAAAAACATATTTAACCATAATTTATGAATTATTTATGCATCAAAAAATAGATTTACTTATTTTGTAGACATTAAACTATTTGGTTTTTTAAAATATGTTATTAAATTGAAAAGTTGTAATCAAATCTATAAATTATTATATTTTTATCAAACTAGACATCGATATTTGATTCGATAATAATTGATGTACATGTCTAAGTTAGTTATTGAATTTTGATCCATTGGTGCTATTTGTTAAAAAAATGAAATAAAGTCGGTAAATATAAAACACGACATGAATGAATAGTTAGCGTATATAAAAGAGAAAATAAAACAAAAAAAACCTCTTAAATAACGTAGCACAAATTGAGTTTCAACATTTTGATGAGCTAAAACTTTCAAGAAAAATAAAAAAACTATTAACATTTTTAAAATAACCGAAAAAGTTTAAGAACCTAAATACCTAATTCACCCCTTTTAAATTGCACTATAAAATTACAAGATTAAATTGATGAATCATTCAAGTCATAGACTCATAATTAAATTGTTTAATCAGTTCAATCACAGAGAAACCGCATAACAACGGTAGAAAAAACGGTTAAACCAATTGTAGTTAGATAGTTTCAATCGTAGTTCCATTAAACTGAAATGTAACTGAAACCAAAAAGTCAACAACAAATTGACCACAAGAGTTTGTCTTACAATACATAAAAAGGTTGAATGGTGTCGACCCTAATGCACAAGCCAAAACCCTAATATCCTATGTCATCTTTGATGTCATGCTTATGTAATTATTATTCTCTAGCCAATCAGCTTTCTATAATTGCATCTGCATGAAATTTTATTGGTCCACTGCTTGCAAAAATAGGAGAGCTCCACCAACACATTATTAGAAAAAGAAAAAAAAGAAAGAAACAGAAAGAAAGAAAGAAAGCAGAAAAGAGAAACGCGTAACGCGTTCTTCTTCTTCCTCTCTACCGCCACCCTCTTCGACCAAAATCTGTCACCACCACACGCCACCGACCACCACACACCATCACCACGCCATCAATACCTCTTTCTCTTTCTCGCTGCCCTCGCCTCATCAACCATAACCCCCAAATTTCAATTTCTCAAATTTTGATCTTGCATGTTTGAAGTTTTTCATGAAATTGGTTCTTTGGTTGTCAATAAACTCAGGTAACTAGAATAATCTCATCTCTCTTCCATTTTCTCTACTGATTGAACCTTAGACTTTTTTTATTTATTTTATTTTATTTTATATTTTTTGCAGAAAAATATGCTCTGCAGATGTGTAAGCACAAGTGACATTCTCTGGTATCATCCTTTGATTCCTGCCTCACTTGAACTGGTTTTCTAAGTTATGCTCTCTTTTCCTGATTTTGTTTTGTGATTTCCTCTCATATGTAGATGTGTTTATGAATGAATGTGTCAGATTGAAGGAGCTGAGTGTATTAATCTTGATGGTAATAATAATTTCACTCTCTATTGTGCACATGTTGGTTCTGATGGTAATAATTTCATTCTTTTTCTTCTAATTCAATTTCTTCTTTTCAATTCTAGCAACAAAAAAATTGATATTTTTTTTTTTTTTAATTTAAATTTTGTTTGCAATTTTAACCTCAATTAGGTTTTGATTTTGTTTGTGATGATGTTGAAGCTTTAATTGTTACCATTGATTGAATTGATATTTGTTTAGGTTATGATTTGGGGGTAGAATTGTCATATTTATGCATTTTGAGCTTAGATTATGCTCTGTTTATATTGGATTTGATGGGAATTGTGAGTTGTGAGTAAACTTTCTGAATTATTATATGTTTTGTTTGATGGTTTTGCAGCTTTGAGTCCATGGGAGAAAATCCTGATGCATGCACTATAGACAATGCAAGTGTGAAGTTGTGAGGCCGGGATTTTTTTGTTATAATTTGATTTTGATCTGTTGTCGGATTGAATGAACTGAGATTTCTTTTTTCATGTAATTTTTACATGTTAATTTTGTTCTATTGTCGGAGTTTGCTGCTCTGAACTCACAGATTTAGATTCGTTTTTGGGGTTTTTGTTTCTTTATTTTTTTTTTTCAATTCAGAATAAAGAATGAGATCTCTTTGTTGATTTGAATATGGCTACCGTTGCAAATCCCGCAAATCATATCCTTATTCACTGTTTAATTTCTTTGCTGTGTTATTCATTTTTTGATCAGTTTTTATGAACTGTTAATCAGATCGAACTGATTTTATTTTGTGATTTTTTAGGCTTTGTTGTATTTATTGATTGAATTTTTGAATTGAAGTTGAATTTTATTGTGTTGAAACAAGGTTTTGTGATTTGGGGATTTTGTTAATTTTTTTTTCTTCTTATTTTTGTTTCCTTTACTTTATTTTTTGCACAAAAACAGTTGAATTGCTGCAGCTGCTGAAGTTGTCATTAGATTGCAAACCCAAGGCGTTGGAAGTTCCTGAGCCGAACAAGAAGGTAAATTTTTTATTTTTATTCACCGCCATTCATAATTGAATGCTTTCGTAGTGTTTGTATGACATTTCGATCATTATTAGAGTAGTTTGGGATGATAAAATGACATGTTTGTGGTTTTTATTTGGTTTTGAGAGTAGTGACATATAATTGAATGAATTACTGACTGCTTCTCTCTCTCTGCCCTTTCCAGGTTAAGTAATTTCTGACTGACTTAACCCCAAATTCATGGTTGCATGTGTATTTGACTTCTCAAGTTCAATTTTTTGGGTCACTAGAAGTAGAACAAATTTGGAAGCTTCATGAATTTTGTTGCAAATTCTTCAGTTTTAGTACTAATTTTGTTTTTTTATACTCAGATTTGTTCTTTTTCGATGTTTGTGAATTGTGAAGGTTGTAGAAGTGAAGTTAGATGGAACAACAAGAAACAATTATTGAAGTCAAGTGGTGAGTTAAATGCTATGCTTGTGTTACTATTATTCATTCTTTTTCTTCCATGGGAGCATTCCAGGTTGTTGGTTGCAAAATGAAGCTCATATGTTACAATTAGGCAGCTGATGATTGATTTGGTTATGTGGAAAGATATTTCTCAAGATTTCAATTTTAGGTAGTGCAATTTTTCTTCTAAACCTTTTATTTACTTTAGTAAAAGCTACTACTTTTTTTTCTCTCAATTTTTTATGGTTTCTCTTAATTTCAAAGATGATTTGATGATTTGTGTTGTTTGATTTTTAGGGTGTTTGAAGAAAATAGATTTGGATTAAGGTAAAATTGCTTATTTTTGTTAAAGATATGAAAACTTTCTTTTTCCTCATATATAGGTTATAATTTCACTTATTTTGTGCTTTTCAAATTTAATTTACTCATCTTCTTGAATTTTCATGTTGCTCATTTTCACTTTCATACATGCAGCTCACATGTTTGATAAAATGTCCACATGGGTTTGTTTTTTTTTCTTGCCATCTTTATTCATACGTGATTTTATAAATTTTCTTATTTTGTGATTTTTTATTCTTGATTTTCATTGTTGTTGGGAAGAGAAATGGTTTAAAGGTTCACAATATTTAGTTTTGAGTTGAAATAATTTGAATCAAGCTTAACTTTACAGTAGACTGCTTAATGCTTTTCCATGTAATTAAACCTCACTTTTTTGTTTGCAGACAATGGAGAGTTTAGTGGCAGATCTCCCAACAGGATCTCAACATCTAGCCTTGGAAGATAAATCCAATGGAACAGAAAATGTAAAAAGACCGGCACCATCAACCGGTGGATGTAGAGTTGAGGGATTTGTGCGTGTGAAAAAGGTAACTAATATAATTACTTTTTTTAATGGATTTAGAAAAACTTATTTGTTTTAGTTTTTTGATGTGAGCATGAATTAAGTGGTCTTACATTTCTCTGGAAGTAACTGATATAATTACTTTTTAAAATATGTTTTTTTTATCTTCTAATAGAAACTTATTTAATATGTGAATTTTGACAACAAATAAATGGTGAGCTCCTGTCTATTTTAACACTATTCTTATTTATTGTTATTTTTTCCCTTTAGAGCTGCCATTGAATATCAGAAGAAAGGATCCACGGAAAACTATGAACATGGACGAGTAATGGAGAATATGTTGATTGCCATGGCTCGGGAGATGAAAAAGCTTTGTGCAGAGATTGCAAATGCAGAAAAAAGATTATGTTCTAACTTTGGTTGATACATGCTATAATTATGGCATGAATCACGTAACATAACATTTGTTATATTTCTTGATGAGTTTACTTTTTTTTTTCCTTTTCAAATGTATCTTCTTAAGCACATTTGGCCTTATAACATGCATTTGATCTGAGATGGTGAATTAAGTGGCCTCTATAATATGCATTTCATTTCTCAATTAAACCACTTCCATTTAATTTTCTTGGAAAATCTTTGGATTGTTCCGTACTTTTAGCTGAATTGGGAGGAACAACACATTTATTTATTAGTAAAGTGTACAACTTGGATTTATTTAACATGTTTTAGACTTTGGTGATTTTATTTCTAAATATAGTATTAATTGTATATCTAAATTTGTATTCCTATGGAGTTCTAAAATGGAAGATAGTGGAAATGGTCAAAACATGGTAAATATTTAGATTTCAAACTATATTTTTCAAACAATTTTTTGAATTATCTGAATAACAACATAAAAATTCATGATCTTGGTTGATTTTTTTTAATTGATTTATAAAATTGAATCTTTTCCTCATAGTTATTGAATCTTTGCTGTGACCAAGTTTGATTTCTCTTAGTAATTTTGTCCAATTAAATTGTGAATGAAGAGATATGGCAAAAGCTAATAAAATAAATAGTGGATTATGTAGAAAATATTGTTTTACCTCATCTTAATCATCATTTACTTTGGATATGCAAGCTACTCTTACATCTTATTTGTCATCATGCGTTGGCGAAGAAAATTGATAATGGACAAAGTAGTGTTAGGATTTTAGTGAAAATGACTACATGGATTTATGATCTATTAATTTGTTAGACGGAATCTGAATCCAACAGGATCACTAATAAAAATCGGGAAGAGGTTGTTGTCATTTACTATTTTTGTTAATGAAATGTGTCTTGACAGATATAGTTGGGCAGAAAAATATATATTTGAATACAGCCCACTTTGTGTGGTTCTAAGTTAGTATTTTGTGGGTCATCTTCATCGGACATAATCCTTTTTTAGGACCACACATCGGGGGCTGTCTTCGAATATGGGTTTTCCTGCCTAATTCTATCTCTCAATTTGCATTTCATACACATAACATAGTAAATTATAACAATCTTTTGTTCGATTTTTGTTGGCGAGCCTGTTGATTTCAGATTTCGTCCAACCGATCGATATATCACATCTCTATTTTGATATCTTCTATTAAAATCTTATCACTACTCTCTTTACTGTCATTTTTCTTCCTCAATACATGTTGCCAAACAACATGTATTAGTAGGCTGCAAATGTGAAGTAAATCATGATGAATAAATAACATTTTGCTACATGGTTCATCATTTATTTTATTTGCTTTTGTCAAAATCAGTCTTCTTTAACAACACTTTATTCGGATGGAGTTTTTAAAAAGAATTAAATGAATTCCTGGAAATATGAACTTTACAATGAATTGTAGAAATTCCAATATTTCAGCGAAAGGCATGCATCTGCTATAAGCACTTATTGCTTATTTTAATCAAGAATATAATGAATTAAATATGCGCTAATGTTTTTTTTGTGTTATCCTCTCATGGTGTTGCTGCCATGTTCTTTAGCTACACCTCTAAGTCCTTGCCAGCCAATAGACCAATGGATACTAAATAAGGTTGCTTTTAAAGGTTAGTTTATTTTATGCTCTTCTCTATTGTTAATTGTTATTGTACTTTAGGATTATATATATATATATATCAAGAGCACATCATTTTAAGTAGTAATAATGTAATAAGAATTAATGATGTTGTTAATGATTATATCAAGAGTCCCTTAAGATTTCCTTCTAAACCAACAAATCTTTCGAGCACCGGTTCTAAGAAGGTGAAAGAAAAGAAAATAAAAAATGAGTATTATTCTAGCCCATCATCATTGAGCCATGTCAAGTACTATTGTAAATTGGATGTCCTTTTTGGTGTTCCATTACACTTTGAATTTGGTGATAGGATTTTTTCATTGGGAAACTTAATTTGATGGGTTGAAACTCAATATACTAATGATTTTTAGCTATCGGATGAAGCTTCGTATTGAAATTTCTTTTCACAATGTTCAAATTTTGATATAACACTAAGTAGGTCATGCATTTTGCGATATTTCTTGCCATGACTCAATGATGATGAGTTAGAATAATACTCAAGTTTGATTTTCTTTTCTTCTACCTTCTTAGAACCAGTGCTTGGAGGATTTGTTCCTTTGAAACCAGATTGTGAGAGACTCTTGATATCAACAACATTACCAATGCTTCTTGCATTATTGTTTCTTAAAGTGGAATGTTGTGAGTTGAGATTGGTTCCGAAGATCCATGTTTCCTTCATTTGCTAGATAGAAGGGAAAATTGCTTTCTGAATGGGAATTTCTTCTCGATCACATGGGTAAAATACAAATAGAATCTCGACAGTTACAGACATTGAAGGTCAAAATGAGATTCCAAATAAGATATACTTTCCATGATTGGTGTTGCGATTTGGGTATGTACAATGAACTCATTTGGGTAAAATTGGAATAACTATTCTTGGAGTTTTACCTATTCTTCATAATCATTTACTCCACATCTCTGAACTATTTAATGCATTTTCTTTGCGAGAATGCTTCGTCGGTTAAGGATGGTAATGAAAGGAGTATTGTTGGGAATTTGGCGGAAGTGAATGGAATGGATTTACTATTCATCCATCTGTTGGTCTGAATCTGAATCCAATATGATCATAATTTAGATGCTTGGAAGAGGTTGTTGTTGTTTGCTGATTTTGTTGGTTAATTCCAGTATGAGAGATGTAGTGAGGCATGAAATTCTATGTTCGACGACAGACCACTTTGCGTGGTTTTAAGAGTTGGATATAGGTTTCCATGCCCCACTCCAGCTTTCACACTGGGTTCCATGCATAATGATAGTAAATGGCAATAAGCTTCTTTCTGTTGTCTATCATCGATTCTGTTGGAATCAGATTCCGTCCAACATATGAATTGATAGCAAGTCTATTCCATTCTTTTTCGGTAAAATCTCATCATTGCACTTTCATTACTATTCTTCTTAGACGACACATTCTCGGAAAGAAAATGCATCAATAGTTTGCAGATGTGGCGAAAATGACGATGAATACTATGTAAAATATTTAATCCAATTCTCATTAGATATCATTCATCCTCTCTTCTTCTGTTGTTAGTATTTTTACCGATGCATCAATTTTTATGTCATGAATGCATATACAATTATTCTATTTACATTCTAATATGATTTTATTTTACATGTCCATTTTCCTGTTAGGAGAAACTTGATGATTTTGTTGAAAATATTAAGTGGATATGGCGTTGAGGTCGAATTGGGCGTCTAAAGATCCATATCCCCTTTAGTTGCCAACTAGCAGAGAAAATTGCTTTCTGACTGGGTATTTCCACTCCGAAATAGAGATAAGATTACTTATTCTTTTAAGTAATATTTTTGAAATTTAATACTTATTTGGTTTGTTGATCTTTATTTAGGTTTCTTTTTGTTTTACGTAGTAGGAAGATTGATTGAGACATCTTCGACTTTGTAAAGCTACAAAGTGAAATTGGTTGAGTCTATGCAAAGTTAGATTGGTCGAGCTGATAGCCTTGACTACCGTGTCTTTCCATAGAGGTAGATCCAATCCTTTTATTACAATCCTCTTATTACTTACATATCACTACATCTTCATTGAATCTTTTATATTTTTTCATGGGGAGCATCAATAAAATTGAGGATTCTCTTGAGTTCTTCAGTCTGATTAAGTTCATATTCTCTTATGGCCTGAATACCCATGTTTCCTACAGTCATACAGACAGATGGGGAAGTTGCTTTCTGAAGAAATATTTTTTCTCGGTAATATGCCTCATGAAAAACTGGACAATCTATATATGGTCTCTTCGTTATTCATTTAATTTTCTATGGCCAATTCATCGAATGTATGATATAAACTACATGAGTTATTATCCAGTATTTTGTCTGATTTTTAACGGATGTGAATGGAGTGGATTTACGATCTCCTCATTTGTTGGACGTCGCTTTCAATTGGAACATTTGGCACATAATCATAATATTTACGGACGAGACCACCTCCCAACATTATAAATTATTGGGTTAATAGGTCTTTACCCTATGCAAAGTAGGCGAGTTTTGCTTTACCCCCTATAAAAAAACATTTGTGATTCCCTCCTTGCAAAGTTAAGATTCCTTGCTTTTGCCCCCTAAGACCATCTACAATGGTTCAACATATTCAACACCCTCAACACACACTTTTTACACTCCACATCATCTTCTCTCTCTTCCACCTAATAATTCAACACTCCATTCAACTTTTACCTCTCCAATAGTTTTTTCATTCAACACTCTACCCCACCACTTTCTCTACCCCACCACTTTTTATTTCATATTCTTATTTAAATTTAAGTTTTTGTTTTTATGATTCAATAAAATTATAATTATCGATTAAAATTAAATTAAAATAATAAACACTTTACAAAAAAAAATTAAAATAACTTTTTTATTATATTCTTAATTTAAAATGCAATACATCACACAAATAACGTAATTAATACGATACAAATTAACTTAAAATTCGGGAAATTCAGAAGCACCACCACTTTAAACATTTGCATTTCACACAAAAAAAAGACTAAAGCTTCAAATTAAACACTAATAGAAAGATAAACAAGATTAAGATAGTGAAAAATTTGGTTTTTTTTTCCTGTGTCCAAATCAAATGAACCAAGTCTCTATTTTTAGAGAAAAAAAAAATTACGAATTTTGGTGAAAAAATAAAAAATAAAAAAATTAATTTGCATTGAAAAAATTAATATACACCAGTAATTACATTCACATATAGCATCTCGCTCAAAATCTTTTCAGCTCCATTTGCTACATATTTGATACCAGTAATAGTGTATACAATCTATATAGATCTTACTAGAGGAATAAAGTTCCAACAAACAATAGGAACAAGAAGAACATAATTTCAATCCCCAATTCTCATTAGTCTTTGATGCAAATCATTCTTTCAACTAGATGAAAACCATTCCTAAATCTTTAATCTCAAACCCACCCCAAAAACTAACCTAACAACTCTTAGATGATAAGTTAGTGGGCTTATGCTATTTGGCTTTTTAGGACATATAGTCCAATAGATTTTACTATATATTTACTTGTAACTTTCATTATGTTAAGGTATTGTTATTGAGTAAAATTCTAGCCTCTTTTGTTCTCCTTTCTCTTTGTACCTCTACTTTAACATAATAATTGACTACAATGACTTTTTTTCTCTTTTTTAGTTTGAATTTTGTGACTATAAATAAAGTAACAAATATGATTGAAACTCACACAAGTGTAAAATATTGAGTTCAAATCTAATTAAATAAAAATGTTTAGTTTAATATATAATATCAACACTGTTGAATTAGCCTTAAGGACTAACAAACCATTTCATTCTTTAACTTAAGCACCATGTCTCATTTTAATACATTAATTTTAGTCGATCATATCAACCGGTTAATGACAAGTGAATTTGGATGCATCATATCGTATACTACCTTACCTTGGGTCACTAATATATTAGAAAATTTACTTTTTAAATACATTGAATAACTATGTACATTAATTATTCAATGTATCTAAAAAATAAATTTTTTCTTATATTAATGAATGTAGGGAATAAAATATAATGATGCTTAAATTTTAAAACAAATTTTGGCAAACAAATGAATTTTTGAAATCGAACTGGGACACCATAGAATCCTCTTTGATTAGGCTAAGATAGAATACATGTACAAACAGATAGTATTTAATTTTACTTTTTGCTTTGATGAGATCTTCTTGTATACTTTTGTAGCCCTTTTCGGCACACCTTGTGCTGGGAGGTCTACTTGATCTTTTGGTGTTATATATATATATATGCTTCATTTTGGCTTTTTAAAAAATTTTATGTTTGTTCAAATGTCGGTGTGGATTTTAACTCTCTTTTATTTTATTTGTTTTTCTATCCAACATAGAGATTGGGCCCTTAGCAAACTAAGCTAGACCCATTTATTTCTTTTTTGGTCAAAAACAGAACGCAATTTTTGAAATAAAAATGTATAAAGAGCTCATTCTTCAATTTTTAATTAAATGACATATAGTTGACCCGTTAAAGCAGCTCTAAATCTACTAATTAATCTACTCTAATATTAGGAATTAGGATGTCTCCTCATTCTCTCCATTTTCAACCAAACCTTAATTTACCCCTTTCTCTCTCCATCACAAATTATCTCCTCTCATGCATAGTACCTACTTCCATTCTCCATGCAAGCTATACGCCCCTCTCTTCCTTTCTAATACTATCTCCCTATTTCAATACCACCTCTTTCTTCCCCATCTCCCCGCCGCTCCCCATATTTCCATGGAGGAGCGGGCCTCACCGCCGTCAACACCTCCCTCACAAGATTCTAATTCTAAACCCCAATTACCCCCTATTAACCCTGGCACCTACGTTGTTCGAGTTCCTAAGGACCAAATATACCATGTTCCTCCACCAGAAAATGCACGTATTGCCGAGCAACATGGTAGCGCTCCTCGAAAGGAGACAAATGGTTCCAGTTGTTGTTGCATCGTGTTCATCGTCTTCTTCCTCGCCGTTGTCATATTGATTGGAGGTGTTCTAGGTGGCCTTTTCTTCACGGTACTTACACCAAAGGACCCAAAATTTTTAATCCAACACTTTCTCTTACAAACCAAACCCCACTCACAATACAAAATCACATTACATGCCCAAAATCCAAATACAAATGTGGACATTTTATATAAAAGAGGAGATACTTTCCTCTCTTTAAAAAGACAAAATATTGCTTCAAGTGCATTCCCAACTTTCTCTCAATCCCATCAAAATTCAACAAAGTTAGATGTAACTTTAAAAGGCACAACAACCACATTGCCCAAGGATGTGGAAGAAAGCATTACAAATGATAAAAACAAAGTGCATGTTACATTTTCCTTATTAATTAATGTACAAGCTCAAATGAAAATGGGCTTGTTGCATAGCGGGTCTATGAAATACAACATTTCTTGTCAAGTAACGGTTGACACATTGGCCAAAAACACTCGTGTAGTTTCTCAACAATGTCAAACTAAACGACATTAATTAGTTGTTGTAGCAATTGTATAGTTTCTTTCCTCGTCTTCTTAAGGAATTGAGATTCAGGTGTTGTAGCAATTTCTCATCTTTGTTGTAGTTATGAGCAAAATAGATGTTAATCATGTTGGAAATTTTGACATATTTCAAAAGTTTAACTCAATTATTTTGAACTTATTTTAATTTATTTCTGTAAAATATCTTCAATTTGTGTATTATAAGACACATTGATGGTATGATGTTGTTTTATCTCTCAACTAGCCATGATTTTAGCAACTACTTGACCAACACAATAATTTTGAAACTATTTCACATGCTCCTTGTTGAAGTACAAAAGTAAGTCTAGTTTTTATATCGTTTTCATAGGGATTGTTCCAAATCAGACACGAACAATTAAAATCATACACATGTAAATTAACATAAATAAAAAGGGGGTTTTTCTTAAAATTGTTTGCTTAGCAAGAAGAATAAAATATTGGTGATTTCAAGTTTATAAAAAAGTTGATTAGATTCTTCGAATCCCTTCCTCTTCATAATCTAGAATGAACATGGGCTAATCTCGCAATTTCTCTCTTGTCGGCACGACGAATTACCCAAATCGTTCAAACCAGGGTTAGTGACTAAGAACGCTTTCCCACAATAATAAAACCCTAATGTCTTAGATGAATTTATAATCGCAAGAAGTTTATCGAACGTTAATTCTATTATCACAATCAATAATCCGATATATCTAAAGTGATTATTAACCGAACAATTATCTCAGTTCTAGTTCAAAAGTTAGGGTTAGTAATCAATTGATTCCCAAATTCAGTTCGATAGTGATCAAGTAACGAAAAACATTAACATACAGAGATAACTGAATAACGACAAGATTAAAATTGAAATAATAAGCCTCTAGTAAGTTCACATGACCTAGATTGATCTGAGGAAGATCATCTATGAATCTAACCAATAAAAGACTTAGCTACTCATATTGTAAATATTCATAGCAAAGAAGTTTGAGAAAGAATACATAAAATTCGATGAACAAAGGTGTTGAATCTCCGTTGAGGATGAGTCTCCAGCCCTAGCACACATCAAAAACGAGTTCTATGGTATTTTTGCACTAAAAATCGACCCCTAGGTCAGTCTCAGAAGCCCCTATTTATAGAAAACGCAAAATTCTGATGTGCTGACCTGTGGCTGCGCGATGCGCAGCTTATTCTTGCGCAATGCGTAGGAATCCGAACTCAAATGAATTTTATTTCTTCATGAAAGTTGTAGTTCTTGATCTTAGCTTTCATTTGGCGCAAGTCCCGCCTCATTCCGATTTACGGAACTCTAGATATGGTCAAAATACCGGACATACATCATGATGCAAATTATGCTGATTTTGTTGTTCTTTTTTTTCCTCTTCTCTTGTGATTCAAGCAACCTTGTACCAATGCACTTTCTTCTTATTCTTGTGCGAAAAACATAGTAAAAGCCTACTAATTTGTCTTGAATTTGTGGTTAAAACATCGTAATGACGTGAAGTCATCACTCCTATCTTTTAGCCACTAATTTGTCAAGACTAAGTCCTTTTGAAGGTTGACAAGAAACTTTCCTATTTTTCTCGTGTATTATAAATTGATTGTGTTGATGAATAACAACATTCAGAATTTTGTTTTTACGTAAAATCATTCCCCATAATAAGATCAGAGCTTACTTCCAAATACCTTTTCACTAAATGCCTGAGTTATTACCTTGTTGATATTCTTGTGTCTTGATAGCCTCGGTATGTTTATCACCGAGAAAAACCGGTTGTACTCTGGGGGAATTGCGCAATATCTGCGGATAATTCCTTAGTTCAGTGATTACATGCCTCCGATTATTTGTCAGTTATTCATTTTCCAGTCATCCGCAACAACAATCTAAAAAATTATGGCTAATTATGATTACGACTATAGCAACAAGGTCGATGGTTCCATGTGATTACATACTACAAACAATTCTGTTTTATCAGTAGAGTTTTTTATTTTCTCTCGAATTCTACGGAGCACAAAAATGTGGGAGTCTGCTATAAAGAAACCAAATTATGGTGTGATTGAACTCTTTGTAAGTTCTAAACTCTTTCTTCCTTGAAATCAACCACAAGGCGCAAGGTACATATTTTCTAATCATTAAGTCTCACAAAGTATTGTTTTATCTCTTTTAAATTGTGAGTGTGTATGTGTATTGATTATATGATTTTTCATACTAGAAATCTTGAGCTTTGACTTACTAAAAAGTTTTATATTAATTTTATGTGTGTGTAGTGTTATTAGAAAATTATGATTACTAGGGGAAAATCCGCGCGTTGCGCGGATTCGATTAAAATATATAATTAAAATATTTTTATAAATGAAAAATAAAAATTATAATAAGTATAATAAAATATAGATATTAATTTAAAATATGTAACATCCCAAATTTTAATTACTAGAAGAAATTAATTAAATGAGTGTTGTGGAAGCTTAATTGGAAATTAAGTGAACAAGCATGGAAGAATAATTAGTTGTCAAGTACTTGTACTCAAGGCATGTTATTTAAGGAAATAGAGAGTAGACCACAACCCATTTTTCATCTCTCTCTCTCTCTCTCTCTCTCTCTCTCTCTCTCTCTCTCTCTCTCTCTCTCTCTCTCTCTCTCTCTCTCTCTCTCTCTCGACTGAGGATGGAACAACAACAACATCACTACCAAACCCTTGAACCATAAATTGGAATTCCATAGGTGAATCATCCTACTACAATTGTTCAAACCAAAATCAAAGCAAGACAAGAATATCATTCCCTTCTTCATACCCAGATTTTATCTTTATCAAACTTCTGCCAAGAACAGCTTGCATGTGTTGGGTTCACAAATTTTAGAGCTCCCTAAGATTGAAGAACTAAGGTAATGCAAGTAATACATCATCTTCTTTCATTTGTCATCTATCTCAAACATCAAACCATCTTGTGACCTTTCTATGTTCATTATTTCGTGATAAATGCTTTGGATAATGTAACACCCGTATTTATTTAATTGCATTTAATTAAGGTATTTTGTGTGATTAGGTATTAATTAGCATTAGTAGAATTAAGTGGGTTAGTGTTAAGTGATTTAATTAGAATTGGCTAAATAAGGAAAGGTTAGAGGATAAGGAAAATAGGATTTTTGGAGTAGACATTTTTAGGTAATAAGAGGAGTTAATTGAATTAACTTAAGATAAGAAAGGGTAATTTGGACTTTGGTTAGTTTAGGTTTGATTAGAGTGAGTAAGAGTGAGAGAAGAGCTCATCACACAAAACTTGAGAAAGAGGTAGAAAGAGAGAAAGAAGAACTTTAAGAGAGTAGAAGGGAGATTGAAGGTAGAGCTGAAGTTAGAGCTGCAATCAAAGGTTAGAGAGTAGTTTAATTCATGTGAGATGATCAAAGAGGGGGGAGAAGTCTACTCTCCATACCCAAACCCTCTCATCTCTTTCTTGGTGGGGATTGGGAATTTGGGAATGTGTTTAAGAGTTTCTATGCTATTGTATGTTGTTAACATGTTGTGATATGTTTCCAATTCGTATTCCTTTGAGCAATTTCGTGTTAATTGAATGATTATGTGATTTATGATAAAAATGGGTTTTGGGTGAAAATTGGGGAAAATCATTCCTTTTATCATGAAATGATGTTTGATGATGCTAGAGTTTGTACTTCTAAGCTTATACATGTTAGATAGACCTAAAGTTGATAACTTTTACGAATTGCATGATGAAAACGGGATTTTTGATGGATTAAATTTCAAAACCGAAAACAGGGGTTTTAGGTCTGCTTGAACTCGCTGGGGCGAGTAACTTACTCGCTATGGCGAGTATTCATGATTTCTGGGTTTTCCAGAAACGCATGAGCTCGCCATGGCGAGTCATAGCGAGCAGGTTGGCGAGTGGCAGCTCGCCATGGCGAGTTGGAGGCGAGTAAAATGAGAAGCTTCTGACTTGAGCTCGCCACGAGCTCGCCATTCACCTCGCTAGGCGAGTTAGTGCAGTATGAACAGTATTTTCTGAGTTTGAGATGAATCCTATGCTTGCTATATGATAGGGATATGATCTTATAACATGTTGTAAGTTTAATTAATGGAATCTAGAGCTTAAAGGTGTATGTTATGTGCTTATGATTCTTATGGATTAAGTTATGTGTTGATGACTTGTGAAATGTGATACAATTAATTGATACCATGTTGCTTGAATGAATGCCTTGTATGATGATATGGTGATGATATTGAATGTGAAGTGAGAAGGAATATGAGGAGAGTGTCCTATATTCATGAGTAGTTGAGTAGGGTTATCATCATGGTTGGTATATGTTCATTCATGCATGCATGTGTCAAACTTGAGCGTTGGTCCACCATGACTTGAAACTAGACTTGAGCGTTGATCCACCATGACTTAAAACTAGACTTGAGCGTTGGTCCACCATGACTTAAAACTAGACTTGAGCGGGTACCACATGCATTAGATGTGTCTAGGTTGAGACATATGAATTGATGGCATTAGTTGCATTAGGAGTAAATGTGCATCTTACTTGATAATTGGTAAATGTCGATGAGATTGGTTGTAATTGTGTTATGTGATCTTATTTGATATCTGGTGAGTTTTTACAATTATGCTAATGTATGTTATGAGTGTAGTATTTATCACATGAGACGATTATGCGTCAATTATGATATGATTATTATTATTATGCATGATATGAGTATATGTTATACTTATTATTATGAACTTGGATTATAACTAACTCTCTATTTTGTGTATTTGAATGGTTTGGGTCCAGATACTTCTCTTGAGGGGTGATCCGTTGCTTGGAGGTTTAGCTTTGAGACTAGCATAGCTTGGTAAGGAGGAAGAGTAGAAATTCTAGGAGCCTTAGAGGTCTAGGATTTGCTCTGATGCTTGTAACCTTGCTAGACTAGTATTTAGTTCGTTTGTTTGAGAATTGTATGATCTTGCTAATTTTATTTGAATTATGCTATGATTTGAATTTTATGGATAACATGTTGGATTTTAAGGAATAGGCCTTGTGGTAAGAGGACTTATTCTAATATGTATCGTGGTTTAAGCTTGATGCTTGGATTGTACTAAGTACTTTAAGTAAGTATTGAGATTGATTATGATGCTTCCGTTGCTTATCATGTGAATGTATGCATGTTTTCTTAGTATTTTAAAAGTGTATAACATGTAATACCATGATTGATATATGATTGCTTGTTTTATTTATTAAATATATATATATATATATATCGATTAGGGTGTTGCAAATTTGGTATCAGAGCAAGGTCGGTCCATGTGGATCAATTAGGTTAGAATACCCTTAGGTGCATAAGTGTAGTAAAACACTTTTTAGCATCCTTAAGTTTAATGTGAGATTGGGTTTTTGGTTAATTGTTTAGGTAATGGCGCAAAGAGCGATGGTGGATGCTATAGCCTTGATGGCTAATGCTTTGACTCAAGATGCGGCGGCAAGAGCGGCCGAAAGGGTTGCACATGAGAATCGCATGGGCAATGAAGATGAGCTAAGATTGGAGAGATTCCTTAGGAACAACCCTCAATCATTCAAGGGAGGGCATGATCCCGAGGGAGCTCAAAAGTGGTTGGAAAGCATTGAAAGGATCTTTGGTGCTATGAGGTGTTCGGAGACACAAAAGGTGACTCTTGGGAGTTACATGTTGCATGAAGACGTCGGGTATTGGTGGAAGAATGTGAGCCAAAGATTGGGCCAAGGTGGAGCTCTCATTACTTGGGAAAGTTTCAAGAGGGAGTTCTTAGCTAAGTACTTTCCGGCGGATATGAGGAACCGGAAGATAGTGGAATTTATGGAACTTAAGCAAGGGAACTTGACCGTTGCGGAGTATGCAACCAAGTTTGAAGATTTGTGTCGCTTTTGTCCACACTATAACACAGTGGAGGCGGAAGCGGACAAATGTGTGAAGTTTGAAAGTGGATTGCGTCCCGATCTTAAGCAATTGGTTGGTATCTTGGAGATTAGGAACTTTGCCAACTTGGTGAACAAGAGTAACATATGTGACTTAGATGGGAAGGCAAGGTCTAGCTATTTCAAGGAGATACATGATAGGAAAGGGAAGAGTCAAGACCGTGGGAAGCCTTATGACAAGAAGAACAAAGGCAAGTTTGAGTCTAACGGAGGAAAGAAGAAGGCTACCGATGTCAAGTGCTACAAGTGTGGCGAATTGGGTCATTATTCTTATGAATGCCCAAAGGGGGATAGGTGCTTTAAGTGCGGAGATTTTGGTCACAAGGGTGATGCTTGCAAAGGGAAGATGGTTTGCTTTAATTGCAAGGAAGAAGGTCACAAGAGCTTTGAGTGCAAGAAGCCAAAGAAGGCGATGGGTAAGGTGTTTGCCTTGAGCGGGAATGAAGTGGATCAAGGAGACAATTTGATTAGAGGTACGTGCTTCATTCATGACACCCCTTTAATTGCAATTGTCGATACGGGAGCAACACATTCTTTTATATCTTTTGAATGCATGAATCGTCTTAATATTCCTGTGTCAAGCATGATTGGTTGTATGGAAATAGAGACTCCTGCTAGTGGTTCTGTAACTACTCAACTTGTTTGTCTTAATTGTCCCGTGTCTATTTTTGATAGATCTTTTGGTATGGACCTTGTGTGTATTCCACTTAGTGGTATAGATGTGATTTTTGGCATGAACTGGTTAATTGTTAATCGAGTTCACATTAACTGTTGTGATAAGACGGTGATATTTCCGAAGTTAGAAGAAGATCCGAACTTGATGAGTGGGAAGGAAGTAAAGGAGTCGTTAAGCGATCATGGAGAGTTGTTTGTCATGATTGCATCTTTGAAGCTTGAGGGTGAGGTTGGAATTGAAGGACTTCCTGTTGTACAAGAATTTCCTAATGTGTTTCAAGAGGATGTGTCTGATGTACCACCGGAGCGAGAAGTAGAGTTTACTATTGACTTGGTACCTGGTACAAGTCCAATATCTATGGCACCGTATCGGATGTCAGCATCTGAGTTGAGTAAGTTGAAGGAGCAATTAGAAGAGTTACTTGAGAAGAAGTTTATCCGACCGAGTGTGTCACCATGGGGAGCGCCAGTGCTTTTGGTAAAGAAGAAGGACGGAAGTATGAGATTGTGCATTGACTATCGTCGTTTGAATCAAGTCACGATCAAGAATAAGTATCCGTTGCCGAGGATAGATGATTTGATGGATCAGTTGGTGGGTGCTTGTGTGTTTAGCAAGATTGATTTGAGATCAGGATATCATCAGATTCGAGTTAAGGCGGAGGATATTCCGAAGACTGCTTTTAGAACAAGATATGGTCATTACGAGTATTCGGTTATGCCTTTTGGTGTAACCAACGTACCTGGAGTGTTTATGGAGTACATGAACCGGATTTTCCATTCTTACTTGGATAAATTCGTGGTAGTTTTCATTGATGACATTCTTGTGTATTCCAAGACCGAAGAAGAACACGCGGATCATTTGAGAATTGTGTTGAGAACCTTGCAAGAAAAGAAACTTTATGCTAAGTTGTCCAAGTGCGAATTTTGGTTGAAGGAAGTGAGTTTCTTAGGTCACGTGATATCTAGTGGAGGTATTGCGGTGGATCCTTCTAAAATGGATGCGGTATTGAAGTGGGGAACTCCCGAATCGGTGTTTGAGATAAGAAGTTTTCTTGGTTTGGCCGGTTATTATTAGAAGTTTATTGAAGGCTTTTCAAAGTTAGCTTTACCGTTGACTCGATTGACTAGAAAGGATCAAGCGTTTGTGTGGGATGATCAATGTGAGAGAAGTTTCCAAGAGTTGAAGAAGAGGTTGACGTCGGCTCCAATTTTGATTTTGCCGATACCTAATGAGCCTTTTTTCGTGTATTGTGATGCATCTTTGATGGGATTGGGTGGTGTTCTGATGCAAAATGGACAAGTGGTAGCTTATGCTTCTAGGCAATTGAAAGTGCATGAGAAGAACTATCCAACACATGATCTTGAGTTGGCGGCCGTTGTGTTTACCTTGAAGATTTGGAGGCATTATTTGTATGGTTCAAGATTTGAGGTTTTTAGTGATCACAAGAGCTTGAGGTATTTGTTTGACAAAAAAGAATTGAATATGAGGCAAAGGAGGTGGTTAGAGTTCTTAAAGGATTCTGATTTTGAGTTAAGTTATCATCCCGGAAAGGCGAATGTGGTTGCGGATGCCTTGAGTAGGAAGTCGTTGCACATGTCTTTGCTTATGAGTAAGGAGTTGGACTTAATTGAAAAATTTAGAGATTTAAGTTTGATTTGTGAAGTGACTCCTAAAAGTGTTAAATTGGGAATGTTGAAGTTAACTAGTGATTTTCTTGAAGAAGTAAAAAGAAGCCAAAAAGAGGATTTGAGTTTGGTTGATCGTTTAACGTCAAAGAATCAAGAAGGCCAAGTAGACTTTAAGATTGATGATTTTGGGGTGATAAGATTCCACAATAGGGTTTGTGTACCCGATGTCCCGGAGTTAAAGAAAAGAATTCTTGAAGAAGGTCATAGAAGTGGTTTGAGTATTCATCCCGGAGCTACTAAAATGTATCAAGACTTGAAGAAATTATTTTGGTGGCCGAGTATGAAGAAGGAAGTGGCGGAGTTTGTCTATGCTTGTTTGGTTTGTCAAAAATCCAAAGTTGAACATCAAAGACCATCGGGGTTGTTACAACCTATGTTTGTACCCGAATGGAAGTGGGATAGTATTGCAATGGACTTTGTAAGTGGATTACCAAAGACTAGGAAAGGAAATGATTCGATTTGGGTGATTGTGGATAGGTTGACAAAGTCGGCACACTTTATTGCGTTCAAAACGGGAACCTTGGTACCTAAGTTAGCCGAGATTTATGTTGAACAAGTGGTGAGACTTCATGGTATTCCTTCAAGTATTGTATCGGATCGAGATCCGAGGTTCACATCAAGATTTTGGGAGAGCTTGCAAGAAGCGCTTGGTACTAAGTTGAGAATGAGTTCCGCTTACAATCCTCAAACGGACGGTCAATCGGAAAGGACTATACAATCTTTGGAAGATTTGTTGAGAGCTTGTGTATTAGAGAAAGGAGGTAATTGGGATGAATGGTTGTCCTTGATTGAGTTCACATACAACAATAGTTTTCATTCAAGTATTGGTATGGCACCATTTGAAGCTTTGTATGGAAGAAGGTGTCGCACTCCTTTGTGTTGGTATGAAGATGGTGAAAGTGTTGTGTTAGGGCCGGAATTGGTTCAACAAACCACGGAAAATATTAAGATGATACAAGAGAAGATGAAAGTGACTCAAAGTAGGCAAAAGAGTTATCATGATAAGAAGAGGAAAGATGTGGAATTTCAAGAAGGCGATCACGTATTTTTGAGAGTTACCTCAACTACCGGTGTTGGTCGTGCTTTGAAATCAAGGAAGTTAACATCTAAGTTTATTGGGCCGTATCAAATTTTGAAGAGGATAGGAAATGTGGCATATAAGATTGCCTTGCCACCATCATTGTCGAACCTTCATGATGTGTTCCATGTGTCCCAATTGAGGAAGTATGTATCGGATCCAACACATGTGATTGTATCGGATGATGTGCAAGTGAGGGACAACTTGACGGTTGAGGCAATACCTTTGAGGATTGAAGGTAGGGAGGTCAAGAAATTGAGGAACAAAGAAATAGCATTGGTGAAAGTTGTTTGGGGAGGACCCGCGGGAGAGAATGCTACTTGGGAGCTAGAGAGCAAGATGAGGGATTCTTATCCGGAGTTATTTTCAGGTAAATTTTCGAGGACGAAAATTCTTTTAAGGGGGGTAGAGTTGTAACATCCGTATTTATTTAATTGCATTTAATTAAGGTATTTTGTGTGATTAGGTATTAATTAGCATTAGTAGAATTAAGTGGGTTAGTGTTAAGTGATTTAATTAGAATTGGCTAAATAAGGAAAGGTTAGAGGATAAGGAAAATAGGATTTTTGGAGTAGACCTTTTTAGGTAATAAGAGGAGTTAATTGAATTAACTTAAGATAAGAAAGGGTAATTTGGACTTTGGTTAGTTTAGGTTTGATTAGAGTGAGTAAGAGTGAGAGAAGAGCTCATCACACAAAACTTGAGAAAGAGGTAGAAAGAGAGAAAGAAGAACTTTAAGAGAGTAGAAGGGAGATTGAAGGTAGAGCTGAAGTTAGAGCTGCAATCAAAGGTTAGAGAGTAGTTTAATTCATGTGAGATGATCAAAGAGGGGGGAGAAGTCTACTCTCCATACCCAAACCCTCTCATCTCTTTCTTGGTGGGGATTGGGAATTTGGGAATGTGTTTAAGAGTTTCTATGCTATTGTATGTTGTTAACATGTTGTGATATGTTTCCAATTCGTATTCCTTTGAGCAATTTCGTGTTAATTGAATGATTATGTGATTTATGATAAAAATGGGTTTTGGGTGAAAATTGGGGAAAATCATTCCTTTTATCATGAAATGATGTTTGATGATGCTAGAGTTTGTACTTCTAAGCTTATACATGTTAGATAGACCTAAAGTTGATAACTTTTACGAATTGCATGATGAAAACGGGATTTTTGATGGATTAAATTTCAAAACCGAAAACAGGGGTTTTAGGTCTGCTTGAACTCGCTGGGGCGAGTAACTTACTCGCTATGGCGAGTATTCATGATTTCTGGGTTTTCCAGAAACGCATGAGCTCGCCATGGCGAGTCATAGCGAGCAGGTTGGCGAGTGGCAGCTCGCCATGGCGAGTTGGAGGCGAGTAAAATGAGAAGCTTCTGACTTGAGCTCGCCACGAGCTCGCCATTCACCTCGCTAGGCGAGTTAGTGCAGTATGAACAGTATTTTCTGAGTTTGAGATGAATCCTATGCTTGCTATATGATAGGGATATGATCTTATAACATGTTGTAAGTTTAATTAATGGAATCTAGAGCTTAAAGGTGTATGTTATGTGCTTATGATTCTTATGGATTAAGTTATGTGTTGATGACTTGTGAAATGTGATACAATTAATTGATACCATGTTGCTTGAATGAATGCCTTGTATGATGATATGGTGATGATATTGAATGTGAAGTGAGAAGGAATATGAGGAGAGTGTCCTATATTCATGAGTAGTTGAGTAGGGTTATCATCATGGTTGGTATATGTTCATTCATGCATGCATGTGTCAAACTTGAGCGTTGGTCCACCATGACTTGAAACTAGACTTGAGCGTTGGTCCACCATGACTTAAAACTAGACTTGAGCGTTGGTCCACCATGACTTAAAACTAGACTTGAGCGGGTACCACATGCATTAGATGTGTCTAGGTTGAGACATATGAATTGATGGCATTAGTTGCATTAGGAGTAAATGTGCATCTTACTTGATAATTGGTAAATGTCGATGAGATTGGTTGTAATTGTGTTATGTGATCTTATTTGATATCTGGTGAGTTTTTACAATTATGCTAATGTATGTTATGAGTGTAGTATTTATCACATGAGACGATTATGCGTCAATTATGATATGATTATTATTATTATGCATGATATGAGTATATGTTATACTTATTATTATGAACTTGGATTATAACTAACTCTCTATTTTGTGTATTTGAATGGTTTGGGTCCAGATACTTCTCTTGAGGGGTGATCCGTTGCTTGGAGGTTTAGCTTTGAGACTAGCATAGCTTGGTAAGGAGGAAGAGTAGAAATTCTAGGAGCCTTAGAGGTCTAGGATTTGCTCTGATGCTTGTAACCTTGCTAGACTAGTATTTAGTTCGTTTGTTTGAGAATTGTATGATCTTGCTAATTTTATTTGAATTATGCTATGATTTGAATTTTATGGATAACATGTTGGATTTTAAGGAATAGGCCTTGTGGTAAGAGGACTTATTCTAATATGTATCGTGGTTTAAGCTTGATGCTTGGATTGTACTAAGTACTTTAAGTAAGTATTGAGATTGATTATGATGCTTCCGTTGCTTATCATGTGAATGTATGCATGTTTTCTTAGTATTTTAAAAGTGTATAACATGTAATACCATGATTGATATATGATTGCTTGTTTTATTTATTAAATATATATATATATATATATATCGATTAGGGTGTTGCAGATAATGGCAAGAATTGGACTGTTGTTGTTGTGGTCGTTTGGGGAAGGACAACAGCTGGAGCTGCGTTGCTGTTGTTGTTGATCTGGGCGGCTCGCCACGGCGAGCTAGGCCACTCGCTATGGCGAGTGAAGCAGAAATCCAAAGCTGCTATTCAGACTGTCACTCTCCATTCTGCATCCATTTGTTGAGCAAACTTAACTTCTTCCCACTCTCTGCTGGTTGAAACAGTACCATTATCATCACCCACTTCCAATTCCTTCCTAATCCAACATGCATTAGAATTGTTACCTACTCTAACCGTTGGAATTAAGAATAGGTAAGTACAAGTCTTGGTCCTTTCTCTTAAATTCCAAATTCGTGCTTATTCCTCCTAATCACAGTCTGGTTGTCTTGCATGTTGGTTACACTGTGTTCGTGGTGCTGCAATGTGAGACCTTGAAGCCAAGAAAATTAGATATATCCTTAGAGTGGGGAATTCTACATGAGTCAGTTCTGATGTGGAGGCTTCGTGGATGTATCAGAGCTTGTGAGCAAGTTTACAAAGCTTCTTTTAACAGGTGGGTTCTTAGGTAGTTTAGTTAGCTTTCCCTAAATTGAATAATTGCATGTTAACATAGGAAATTAGGAATTAATTGTGTGAAGAAAAATAACTCCCAATTTCTCTTCTATTCTTTGTCAATATTAATTATATTATGTTTCTGCACTATCTCAGAGAATGATTGTAGGTGTAACCTCTTAAATTAATGATTTTCGTAAAACAGAGAGTTTTCTGCATGAACTCGCCATAGCGAGTTGCTAGCGAGCATTCATGGCGAGCATCCAAGTTCTGGGCTGATGAAACTCGCCATGGCGAGCGATTGCTCGCCTAGCGAGTTGATTTAGGACAGGACCTGCAGTTCGCCATGGCGAGCTGGGTAACTCGCCGTAGCGAGTTAAGTGCAGAATGACTCATATTTTCTTTTTCAAAAATATTTCCAAGGCACTCGTTTTATATCCTTCTCTGAGATAGATAGCTTGCAGTTATATAATGTATATAATGTTAAACGGGAAGTCAAGCACAATTCCGAATTATAGGGATAACTAGAATTAAGTTTGCATGTTCCCCAGGTTTGGGATAATTATGGTGGTATGTAATTCAACAATTAGTATCAGTCAATCATGTGCGGTCTAGTATGCTGCTTATGGGCTTCCAATGGAACAACCCATTAGGGAAATGATTGTCAGCTTTATGCCGTGGTCGAATCGATCAGCGGATATGGCGGGCCTTCGAGACATGCTCACTTCGAAGTGTCTTAGCGGAATAAAATCAATAAGACGTTCTCTGTGATACACCTTTAATTATGTTTATTATTATGTTATGATAAGTTAGAATAATATATGGACTGATTAGGTGCCCCGGCGTATTAGCCTTTAGGAGGGTAGTAGAACTCACTTGGACGAAGTGACTGTCTCACCCCACTCCCTTTTTGATATAGGTAAGACAGGTTATTTCAGAGCAGGGACCAGGTTGGACCTGACGATTGGAGCTGTGCTTGGATCGTCAGCATTAGAAGACTTAATCTTCATTCTTGCTTTTATTTAACTTTTATCTCTGTAGTTCTTTTCCGCTGTTGTATCAAATATTCGGTTATTATCTTAATAATAACATATTATTCAGTTAACTCTTTATAATTTAATGTACTCAGATTCAAATTTTAATGTTCCGACTAAATATTCTAGACAATTTAGTTGGGGCGTTACAAAATATGTATAAAAAAAATTAGTTTAGAAATATGAGATTTTTCACTTATTTATATTGTAGTTTTGTTTATATTTTAATATAATAGATCTCTTGTAATATTTTTTAAGTTTAAAGGGATGCATCATATTATATTTTAATAGTGTAATTGTGTAATATCTTAGTTTTTTTATCTGAGTTGCAATTGTATAATCACGTGTCACTTTTTTTTTTGAGGTATCCCTTATTTAAAAGTTACGTGATCTCGTTTTTTAAAAATTATGAATCAAATAACGTAACTGCTTATTCTTTTCTATGCAATTTAAGGTACTAAATAACTTTTTTACTTCTCTTTTGTTCTTTTAAAGTCTCTTATCATATATTCACTTGGTGAAATTTTATCCAGACTTTATTAGTCTCGATTTTTTTAGTCTATTGTTCTGCATACATTTTTTTTTGCTGTCCTTTTTTTGGATTTGTTTTCTTTTTCTTGGTGAGGTTTATATCCCTTCAAATTTATTGTCAATTTTTGTCTCTCTTATTAATAATATTTGATTGAATATTTAGTTTATTTTGTTATAATATAAACTTGAATATTTTTTGTTGCCAATATATAAATTTGAATGATGATTCATATATTTGAATTTATGCTTAATTATTTGGCTCATGAAGAGAGAATTTATTATTTTAGAAGAATTTAACATGTCTTATTATTTGCTTTCAAAAATATTATATTATTCTGATAAATATTTTATTGAGCCATAACTTTAACAATTTTTTAACACTTTAGAATATGTATTTATTTTATTTAAATATAGATACATTATTATTTAAATCAAATTAATAATTTTGAAATTTTTAGTAAATTTCAAAGCACATATATACACACTATCTTTAATCAATAAGATTATTAAAGTGTTTGCATGTATTGTGACTTTTCTGTTTATTATGGTACACCACATTTAATATTATGGTACAACACACTTAATTGTAATTTAAGGAATCCAGTTTAAGGAAAATTTGCACGGGCTTGATTACAACACACTTAAAAAAAATTTATAAATAAAAGCTTAATTTTCTTATTATAGGTTACAGACGTATAGTCATGGATCATAGATGGTATTGGTGGTTTTGCATTTTTTATCTTTTGATCACTTTCCTTGAAATTGCATACCAAGTAGCATTGTTGCATAATCTCTTCTATGTAATTAATATAAAAGCCCTTATATTTAACGAAAATGCATTTTTTGTGTTAATATATTGACTTCTATTTGATTTTCTTCTCAAATACTTTTTAGGCTTAAATGCACTTTTGATCCCCTTATTTTCATATTTTTGAACTTTTGGTCCCTCTATTTTAAAACTCAACTTTTTGGTCCCCCTATTTTAAAATTCAACATTTTTTATGATCCCCTCTCATTTTAATGATGTGGCATTGACATGGCAAGGTTGATTAGGAAATGTTATTTTCTATGTTATTAGTTTATTTTTTAGATTTTTTTGGGTTTTCGTCCGATTTAAGATTTTTGGCCGATTTTAGGGTTTTCAGCCGATTTTTTGGGTTTTTCGGCCGATTTTAGATTTTTCGACCGATTTTAGGTTTTTCGGCCGATTTTTTGTTTTTTCAGCCAATTTTATAGAGTTTATAGTTGATTTTAAGTTTTTCAGCCGATTTTAGATTTTTCGGGTTTTTCGGCCGATTATATAAAATAAACTAAATGACATAGAAAATAACATTTCCTAGTCAACCTTGCCATGTCAATGCCACATCATTAAAATGAGAGGGGGATCATAAAAAATGTTGAATTTTAAAATAGGGGGACCAAAAGTTCAAAAATATGAAAATAGGGGGACCAAAAGTGCATTTAAGCCTATTTTTTATTTGGAGAAATTTTATCTCAACTTTTTTTTTTTGTCTGGATTCTTTAGCTTGTTATTTAGTTTACCTCTTTTTTATTTACTATCGCCGATAAAATTCCTGTACTCATCCTATAATCTTCCTCATACGGATAATGACATGTCACTTTGTTTTTATTTTTTATGTATCTCTTTTTTTTTTCAATAAAAGTTGGAGGCATACAAACTTATATTTGTTGAGAATATTGCTTACGATAAATATCGAAATAAGCTTTGTTATGGAATATATGTTGAAAAGTTTATTTTTGTTTTTTCTTGATGTGGTTTGTGTCCCTTCAAATTATTATTTTTTGAAAGTTGTCCCTTCAAATTTATTGTTAGTTTTTGAAACTGTTATTTAATAATATTTACTTGAATATTTAATTTTTTTAAAAGTAATATTTAGTTTTTTTTTTATTATATAAACTTGATTTTATTTTTTTGCCGATATATAAGTTTGGATGATGATTTCATATATTTAAATTTAGGTTTAGTTGTTTCATATAAACTTTCTTTACCTGATCAGTAAAGAAAGTTTATTATTTTAGAATAATTTAACATGTAAAAAATATCATCGTATTCTTACAAATATCTCACTATTTATTTTGAGCAACATTCTTTTAACACTTTAGAATATGCATTTATATTTTTATCTAAATAGTTACACTATTATTTAAATCAAATTAATAATTTTGGAATTTTCAGTGAATTTTATTTGCATGTAAATATGTTTAAATATATGTAAATATGTTTTAATATCTACAATTTCAACAATTTCTAAAATTTATTTTGATGTATGAGCATCAACAACTTCTACAATTGATGATTTTATCTTTTCATCCTTTCATCTTATTCTTGGAAAATTATACACTACATGGTATAATTATTTACTCTATTTCCTCCATACAATTTAAGGTCTCTCGTATTTATACAACAACGACTCTTGTTCTAATAATAAATTGATTTCTTTAGAAGTTTCTTCTTAAATTCTCACTTGTTAGAATTATATCCCATATTTTATTGAACAAAATGTTTTTAGCGCCTATTTTTTCTAATATACATAATGTACCAATGGGAAAAAACTTTAATACACCTTACTTTCTTTTTTCCCTTGTTCTGGTAATTATAGCTGCAAAAGTGAATTCTAATACTAATTGGGAGTCTTGCACTATTTTTTTTTTTTTTAATCAAAAGGGGAGTCTTGCACTATGCGTCAAGGGAGTCTTGCACTCATAATGAAATCACACATTTTTTAGTATAAGTAATAACCAAGAAATTATAATTATAATTAAAACCACACGTTTTCTTGTATAACAATAAGTAATAATTAACAAATGATTGTCATAAAAGAAAGTAATGACCTTTTAATACACAACTCTTAAGATTATTTTAATGCTAATTGAAGTTAGAAAAGTGAATGATAATTATATTTTTATAGGAAATAATATTAATACTAATTGGGAGAGTTACAAATATTAATAGGGTTTTTAAATGTGAGAATATGATTAGTTAGAACATAGAGAGGTCTAATTTTATCCAAAAAGAGAAAACAATAGAACAGTTAAAGTATATATGAGAGAATGGCACAATTAATTTTTTAAATTGAAGTTCTATAAAAGAATTGAGCAAACGTTAAATAAATCTTCATTATTATAAGATAACACTAATTAACTAACATTTTTATGACATATGAAGTCAATTAAGTTAATTGAGTTTGTAACTTATAAGAGACTAAAGACATTGCAAAAAGAAAGCAATATGTTGTTTCAGAGTGGCCACATGAGCTTTAGAGTTACCACATAATTGGAGCTTAATTATATTATATAGATAGTCACAATTCTCTGTTCTCTAAAGTATCTCAGTTAGGCACAATGGATGAATGGAAGCTCGGGAATAATTTAAGTTTCACTTATAAAGATATATTCATCATAATAATCTGAAAATTGTAGAAACAATTACAGTATGTTAATGAGAGGAATTAAATAACTACAATTTACAAATAAAAGAAGTAACTCTTTCAAAACTAAAAAAATCATAGATTTACAAATATAATAAAGCAACATGCGATAAAAAAATCTCACAATAAAATGTTTATAAATAAAATTTATCTTTTGTTGCACCGTATGAGCACCTAATATTATTCATCAAATCATTGAAATTTCTTCATAAAAAAATTATAAATTAAGGCAAGAAAAAGAATAGCACTTTATATTAAACCAACAAAAGAAGGCTAATTATAAAAAAGAAAGACACAAAATAAAGTAAAATAGATAGAAAATGACCTTAAAGTTGGTAGCCACATATTAAAGCTCTCAACGCCAATGTTTCATGTTGACAATAGATGCATGATCAATACCTTCAAAAGAAACAATAGAATGAGATCATCATAGTCTATAAAAATATGATATTGTAAATTAAATTTTTAAGTAAATTATCTTTTCAACATCTCAAGAACCAAACACAAATATACAAAAGGAGAGAAATAATATTTTTTCTATCACCTTGTAGAATTTTTCTCTGATAACGATTGAGATGCAAATGCATAATCAACTAAAAACAAACTTGCCAACAATAAGAGTTTCAATTGAAGACACAAATGCGTTCTCTAAATATATATGATCTTAAAATTTTTATCAACAACATATATCAATAAATTGGGAAAGCTCAACAATTGTATAACCTTGACTCTAACTTGCTTGGCTCTAAAAATAATGAGTAAGAAAGAAAAACAAAAATAACAATACAATTACCACTCAAAAGTTACTTGGAGAAACATTGTATAAGTAACAAAATGAAAAACTAAGAAAAACTCCAAACATTACATCATCTACCTTTTTATTCTTCTAACTCCGGTAGAATTGAAACAACCAAATCAATCAAGCATAAAATATGAACACATGTGTGATTCCTCCTGCCAAAGACATACTCTTTTCATTTTCCTTTATAATGATTTGATCACCTTTTGATTTCTATTAATTATAGCACCCATAATTTGCAATAAAAGAAAAATAATTACCATTTATTTTGTACTTTACTAATTTGCCACTTTGGTGCATTACATTTCATGACCTTGTGTATTCTTTTAAATTGTTTGCATAAGTTGTCATGACTTGCATGTGATATTAGTGGTTACATTTACTTATTTAGTATTCATTAAGTTTAATATAATATATTATTAATATTATTAAATTAAATTAGTGGAACACAATAATAAGAAATGTTAAGAGAGTGTGGCAAAGGATTTTTTATTTTTTTTTAATAAAAAATGAAGAATTGAAGCTCATTTAGATGTGGCACATAGGCAAAAAGAAGGCTTAGGAGCAACTCAACCTTCCTATTATAAGTTAAAGAAGTTAAAGATTAAAGATAAAGATTGCTTTTAGGGAAATGCTTCATCCAGCGAAAATTTACTCACGAAAACGTCGCGAATGACCTGGCACTGGGCAGTGGAAGTCACTATCATTAACTTTAATTTCCTTTTTAATAAAAATAAAAATAACCAGCTTCTCTTTTCTCTTCCATGGATCCTCTTTCATCTTCAATTTCACCATCCAACAACACTCCTTATTCTCTGCAAATTCCATGTTTTCTTCCAAACTTCTTGGTTAGTTTTGTCCCTCTCTCCTCCATTTATTTTTCTCTCAAACTCATGTCCTCAATTGAAGTCTCTTTCTATTACCCTCTCAAGACCTAGTTTTCCCAATTAGATTTTTTTTACTTTTCTACTTATTTGAAAGAATCATATATTTGGTTGTTGGAACATAAAGTTCCAAAATGGAGATTTTGAAAGTGAAAATTTTAAGGATCTGAATTTCTTTGTATTTTAGAGTATTGATTGAGATTGTTTCAAAAAAAATGGTATTGATGGAGATTACTGGAGATTGAAATTGGTTTCTTTGGAAGAAATTTGTTGAAATTGATTTCAGTTCTCTCAGGATTTAATGTTGGGTGGTTGTAATTGAAGATGAACTAACCAAAAGCTTGGGAGAAGAAGATGGAAGTGAGAGGGATAGTTCGGTTTTGTTTCTCAACAGTGTTTCAATTTTTTGGGTGGATTTATTAGTAAAGATATTTGACTAAACAGGCTGTGACAAATTTGGCAGTGTGCTTTTATTTACACTTTCGTGAAATTTTCGGGATAATAATTTCGCATGATATAGCATCACTGTTACTTTTAAAATGAAAAGTGTGTTTGTTATGTGCCGTAATTATTTGTTATATATAGTTTATTATGATCTGAGACATATGCGTTTCATAATTAATAAATGTTATATGCGATGAAAAATTGGATTGTTTGAGTCCTCATATTTACAGCATGAAATTGAAAATAATATAAGTAGATTGTGTATTTACAAGAAATTATTATTCAAGGTTGATTTTGGAGATATTTAAATTTGAGTCACATGTTAATTGAAGTAGGCATAATATAGAGGATTGTTTATTTTTGTCACGCTGAATAACTATTTTGTGAAAGGATTTTGTGTATGCGTGATATTTGTGTAAATGGTGATTTACATATTTGTATGTGAAATTTTATAGTGTTAACTAACTTGAAATCATGCTCTATTGGCGTGATAGAAGAATGTTCTTAATAAGTACATTTGTTGTTATTACAATTGTGAAAAATTGCTAGTTTCTATTTGAAAATCAATTGACTGTTATGAATTCCATTCAACCTATGAAGCACCGACACCTCTATGATTAGACGTGTCGCGGTGTCCGACACGTGTCGGTGTCCGACACTCGTATGATACCCGTACGACACTCCTACAAACGTGTCGGAGAGGTGTCCAAAAAAATAATCTTTTCTTTATTCCGACACTCCTTAAATCGGTGTCCGACACCTATAAGACACTCGTACAAACGTGTCGGGGTAAGTGTCCAAATTTTATTTTTTGTTATTTGCTTATACTTTTCTCAAACATATATACAATGATTAAAACTGGGTCGAAATAATAATATTGATCAATGAGGGATTAAAGATATTACATTTTGATTACATTATTTTTTGTTTTTCGATAGTAATTGGATGAGTAAATGTCAAATGTACTATCATATATTCTTTTAAAACCTTTTTATTAAAAAATTTGTTCAACTTAGATGCATATATATGTATTTTTAATTCTAAATTTATATTTTTTATAAATATGTAGCGGTGTCGGTGTCATATATTTTTTACATTAACGGTGTCGAAGTGTCCGTGTCGTGTCGTGTCGCGGTGTCCGTGTCAGAGTCCGTGCTTCATAGCATTCAACACAGTTTCTATTTGCGTGCCATTTTGGTTTATAGTTTCCTTGACTATGTGAGGCTAAAATTTATTTATAGAAAATGGAGATATTCAAATTGATGTAAAACAAAGTATAAGAGATTTTTTATTTTTTTTTTATTTTTTTATTTTGAACAAAAAGTATAAGAGAATTAAGTGTGATTTGTGGTGTAAAATTATAAGAATGTTTCATAGTATAATTCTATCACAAATATATTAGATTAGTATCCCTTATGAGTTTAATATTACTTATTGAAAAAAAATGAAAAATTTGAAGTGACATATTGTTCTCAATGTGAGAACGCCATAATTTGAGTGATATATGTATATACCATGTTTGTAAAAGTATTTCTATTGAAGGAGTTATAATTATATACTTATATTCTTGGAAGTAAATTGATGAGCTATTGCTCAAACCGATGAAACTTATGTATGATAGAATCATCAAATATCTGAGAGATGTCTTTGCTATAATGTGGATAATCCATTGTATATAGATTACACAATGAGGTTTGATAACACATTTATAATTGGATCTAAGCAGATTTGTTGAAAAATATTATGGAAGTCGGTTTGAGAATATGAGATATTATGATGATAATTAGATATTAGCCGATGAGATATTTGTGAGATGTCATTAAATATTATATGGTATTGTCATACCCCAATTTTGCCCCACACATTTTTTTTATTCCCATTTTGCCTTTTAATTAATAAATTTAGTTTCTTTCACATTTTTGCATAAAAATTCATAAAAATCCATAAAAATGCATAATCACTTCACAAAAATTTCCAAAAATATTTTCTTTAATTATTTAACTTTTTCTTTCATAAATTATTTAATTATTCATGAAATTCTTTTTTGCATTTTTCTTATTTGCATTTCTTTTTAGATTACTTCATGAACAAGTAACTTTATCCTTCATAATTTTTCATTCTAATTAACATCATTCTCATTTTAGATTTAAAATCAAAATCATCAATCATCATCATGCATATTTATTTTGTGTATTTAATATTTATTTTTTTATTATTATTGTGTTATTTAACCATTTCTTTTGTCTTAAGAAAATCAAAAAATTTCACAAAATTCCTCTAATCATTGACACATCATGGTCCTTATCATTGACAACCTAGAAACTTCTAAAATTAACACCTCATCACATAGTACAAAAATGACACATTATCCTTAATCAAAAAATCACAAAAAATATTAACCAATTCTCTCATTTACCCTCATTTTTGATCAATAACTCCCAAGTAACCTTACCCTAATTGTTTCCATATAAATAGTACCTCAAAATCAGTGTAGAGAGGTTGGAAATTGAGCAGCTGCAAGCAAAAACCCGAGCTCCCCATAACCACCATTTTCATCATCATCATTTTTTTAAAATAAAAAATTAAAGCCTCAAATCCATTTCCAATCATTCATACCTTCTTCACAAGGTTCCAGAAGCTCAAAACCACCCTTAGATCATCCCAGATCGTGAAGAATTGAGCTAACCCGTGCTCAATGTTCATCACCCATAAATTTTTCTCAAATCTCAAAATCTCACTCCAAGCTTGAATCCATACGTTCAGACCTTCCTATCATACTCCCAGAAGAAGGAATCAGCTTTCATTTGGTGAAAAACGCGAAGGAATCGAAGGTGTTGAAGAGCTACGGTGGCTAGGAAAAGAGTGAAGTCGAATCGGACGTTTCAGAGGTCTATTCAGGTAATTTTCGACACCATTCATCTCCATTTCATGCTCTGATACTTTCTGGGTGGTTTATTTGCTTGAATCTGTATTATACCGTGTTTTCCCGTTTTGGATTTAAAACTTTATCCATTATTTTTTGCAAATCTAAGCCTCTCCTGTGAAATATAAGGGTGGATTCGTGATCAGGATGAAATTCCGAGAAAAACCGTATATGATTTGACCGGTTTGGCCGCCGGTTAGGAAACTCCGGTGACGGAAAATTCACCGGAAACTTCCCCTCTTCGCCGGAGAAGAAGACTTATGCATGAACCCTTCCTTTTCCAGTTTTAACCTGGATCGTTTGATCTTAGCCTTAAGTCCCAGCCGTAAGATTGCTATTTTAAAACGTAATCGTCAGATTTGATTTTAATTGAGTTATAACGGTGATGATGCTGGTGGCGTACATTTCCAGTTTTGCGCCACCCGCACTGGATTATTTTGTTTGACCAGTTTTTTTTTGTTTGACTGCGTCTGGGCTTGGGCTGCAGATGAGGCTTTTTTGTGGATGCACCCCCTTATTTGCTTCGCCTTTATGAGATACACCCCCTGCTGATTTTAATTTTAATTAATTTTAGCTTATTTGTAAAAGCACTTATGTGACTTATTAGCTTATTTAAGCTTATTAGGTCACTGTTTATGCTTATATTATATTAATTTTATTTGTGAATTTTTCTAGCTTATTTAAGTGATTATTCTTAATTAATTTGTCTTAGACCTAAAAGTAAATAAGTGCTTATTGATGATTCCAAAGAGCTTTTTAGCTTATTTGATCTCAACACTTGCACAACATGAATTGATATTACAGTGGTTACTGTAGTAAAGGATTTTCAATTTTTAAAAGCTTATTTTAATGAGTGATTATTCAATTAATTGATTTTTATCATAAGTGCTTATTTAGGGTTTCAAAAAGCTCTTTAGCTTATTTGACCCTAATTTCTACACAACATTGATTTAAATACAGTGTTTACTGTATACAACCCATTTTCAAATTTTTAAAACTTATTTTGATAAGTGATTATGCCTTTAAGTTGTTTTGACCAAAAGTGCTTATTTGTGATTTCAAAAAGCTCTTTAGCTTATTTGATCCAAATTTTCGCACAAGATCAATTGAAATACAGTGGCTACTCTATATAATTTTTTCCCAAATTTTTGAACTTATTTTTATAAGTAATTTTCAATTAAGTTGTTTTAACAATAAGTGCTTATTTGTGATTTCAAATAGCTCTTTAGCTTATTTGATCCAAAATTTTGCACAAGATTAATTTAAATACAGTGGCTACTGTATACAACCAACTTTCAAATTTTCAAACCTATTTTCATAAGTGATTATTAATTAAGTTGTTAAACTTATAAGTGATTATTTGTACTTAGGGCTTTTTAGCTTAATTGTGAATGTCCCTTTGCTTTAATAAATGTGTCTTAACACTAATTTACCATCTTAATTCATGTTTCATGTGATAAGTTGTTTTGATTAGCTCTCATTAGAGTTCATTTTAATTCATTTGATTAGTTTATGATTGTTGCATGTTCATGCATCTATATCTTTCATGTCATTGCATGGTTATGCATTTCCATGATTATTGCTTGCTTATTAATGATGTTGATCACTTCTATTCTCTTGTTCTCGGTCTCTTTAGATTGAGTTTTCGCAATAAAAAACTAAAATAATATTTTCATAAAAAACAAGTGAAAAAGGGCGAATGTGACGTCTGTCCATTCCAACCCCGAGTAATTCATGACACGTGACGTTTGTCCGTGGATTGAGTTATTCTCACTTTAAAACGCTAAAAACAATACAACTTACTTAAACTATTTTTCTCAATAAAACCCGATAATGTTTTATCCATTCCTCGGACACATACTTACGCTTAAGTCTCCCTTGTGAGCATACAAGCACAGTTGTGTCGGCGGAATGCGACTTAGACGCTATTGGTTGATTAACCATTTTCTTAATACGAATGATGTTTTATTCATTCCTCCGACACGTACTTACGCTTAAGTCTCCTATTGCGAGCATACAAACACAGTTATGTCGGCGGAATGTGACTTAAGCATTATCCGCTAAAAACAACAAACACGCAAGTCTTTTTTACCAGAACTACGTGAGTTTTGAGTTTCCCATTGCACCTGGGAATACGTAGGAGCGGGCTCCTACAACCGTCAAACTCAATAAATAAAAACTTTTTTTTTAATTAATAATCGGAGTAGAATTCAAGTAAGCAGTTAATTAATAATTTGGCAAATTTAATCAAACCTAAAAGCAATCAACCTTAAAACCTCTAAATGGTTCCCGTTGAGTACAACGGATGCGAGAGGGTGTTGAGATCTTCCCCTCGCATAACCAACTCCCGAACCCGCCATGGTTCTTTAACCATGCTAACAGAAGGTTTTTACGGTTTTTTTCCTTTCCCCCTTTGGGATAAATAAAAAGTCGATGGCGACTTCATTGTTAAAAAATGAGAATTTTTCCGACCGCTACAGGTATATTGTGCATTAGCCATTGTGTTAAAACAATACAATGATGTTTTATGAATTTGATTATATAAAAATTAATATTTATAATGAGTTAACCCAATGTGGGAGTGTCGTCAGTTGAATATTATCCAAATAGACTTGTGTAATAAATCAACACGTAGGTTTATATTTATTCTATGTGAATGTTTGTCGCTTGGAAATTTAAGTAGATTTGTATAACAAATTTATAATTGGATGTGAGCCATTGTATGATAATAATACAATGATGACGTTAATTGGATATGATCCAATGAAATAAATCTATAAGTGGATTTATTTTGTTGATGAATAAGTTGTCGCTTAGTAGTCATCTAAGCCGACTCGTACTATTGTGAAAACTGAGTTTATTTTTATAAACTTGAAGAACTTGAGATTAATTGACTTTGAGACGTCTTAGTCAATATGTGTGAATTTAATGGATCCGTATACTAAACCCCTGGGAAGAATGTTGAGGGTTTTAGGGTGTTGGCTTCATTTGCTAAAATAAGCCTAAGTTCATGATGTGGAGCATGATGTGTGCACATCAGGATCCACACCTGGACGCCCTAAACACACGCTTTTCTGTTATTATTTTGCGTGTAACCTTCAGAAAGATTTGATTAAAAGATAATATCTCATCTACTTGTGCGCCAAGAAACGTGTTTCCAGAATCTACAGAAGAAAGTTGATGTATTACTTGTTCGTAAAGATTTGGTTTTAAAATATATTTTGTGAAGATTGCTTCAAAATATAAAAGATTTGGTTCAAGTATATCTTTCTGCTTCAAGGAGTTTGTTACAGCAAATATATTTATGAAAGGAATATTTGGTGCAAATATATTTTGTGGAAAATATATTTTTCCTTTAAAAGATTTGTTTTATTTCAAACAAATATTTTATCCATATCTTTGGAAAAGATTTGTTTGTTATATTAAGATTTAATTGTTTCACGAAAAACAAAAACAAATCTGAAGTCAATCCTTTGTGAAGCCTTTGAAGATTATCTCAAGACTATTTTCCTATATAAAGGGGTTTGATCTCAACAACAAAGTACTCGAAGAAAAACTTTGAAGATCTTTAGAGTTCTTGAGTCTTAGTATTGTTCTTTGTTATTTGTGAGCCTTCACTTGGATTATGTTTTGATACAAGTAAGGACTGAGTTTAGTAGAGTTGTAATCTCTATTTTGTCTTTCTCCAAAGCTTTGAAGCAAGGATTTAGAGTGTGCAACACTCAAAGCCTTTAGGTACGAGTGCATAGTTTTCTAGGAGTGTGTCTCCAAACTGAGTTTTTTATTAAATCCTTACTGGGTAAGGTTGAGGGGGTGTGAGCAGAGGTTCTCATATCTAGGAGTTCCTAGGTAGAATTAGCACGGGTAGTGATTAAGTGAGAAGTTGTAAACGGGGGAGTTTAGCTTTGAATTGATACTACCATAGTGGATTCATCCCTGGATTGGTATCCTCCAGAATAGGGCTTGTTATAAGTGCCGAACTGGGTTAACAAATTCTGTGTTGTTTATTGTTTTCTGCACTTTACATTGTTTCTTGTTCATCAAGTTCAGTATGTCCACGATGTTGGCACATTAGGCTACACATCATACTATTCCTAAGGTGTACACATTGTGCTGCACATCTGACACTTGCCACCAGAATTTCAATTGGCATCAGAGCAGGCACCGTGCCTGTCTTAGGGTGAGCTCCAGGGAAGATACTTTCTGGTATTATGGAACAAGGAGGAGGATTTGTAAACAGACCACCTCTTTTGGATGACACCAATTATGATTATTGGAAGTCGCGTATGGTGGCTTTCCTAAAATCTATGGATAGCGAAACCTGGAAAGTAGTTATCAAAGGTTGGGAACACCTGTGTGGAGGGGCACAAATGAATTGAAGCCAGAAGAGAACTGGACTAAGAAAGAAGATGAACTAGCTCTTGCAAACTCCAAAGCATTAAATGCCTTATTCAACGGGGTTGACAAGAATATGTTCAGACTGATCAAACAGTGCACAATTGCAAAGAAAGCTTGGGAGATACTCAAGACAACTCATGAAGGCACTGCCAAGGTAAAAAGCTCAAGACTCCAACTTCTCACCACAAAGTTTGAAAATCTCAGAATGAAGGAAGAAGAGTCAATCTATGACTTTCACATGAACTTGCTTGAAATAGACAACTCCTTTGAGGCTTTAGGAGAAAAACTATCTGAAGAAAAGCTTGTGAGAAAGATGCTTAGGTCTCTGCCTAAGAGGTTTAATATGAAACTCACAGCAATTGAAGAAGCCCAAGACATTGCCAGTATGAAACTTGAAGAACTTGTGGGCTCTCTCCAAACTTTTGAGATGAACTTAAGTGAACAATCTGAGAAAAAGGGAAAAGGTATAGCCTTTGTATCCAGTGCTGATCAAGAAGAGGATGATATTGAATCAGATGAGGATCTCTCAAATGATATTGTCCTGCTAGAAAGACAATTTAATAAGCTCTTGAGAATGTTGGATAGAAGACCAAGGAGGAATGTGAGGAACATCCAGACAAACATCAGTAAACAAGGAAACGCTCCAACAAATACCAAGACTGATGACAAGTCAATTCAGGGCAAGGTTGTTCAATGTCATGAATGTGAAGGTTATGGTCACACAAGAACTGAATGTGGTACTTATCTGAAGAAGCAGAAAAAGGGTCTGACTGTATCATGGTATGATGAAGACTCTGACAATGAGTTAGAGAATGTAGCAGCAACTCATATTAGTGCCATGACTAGTGTGTGTGGTTCTGATGATGATTCAAATGATGAAGAACTCACTTTTGAGGAACTAGCCTCAGGTTACAAAAAACTATGTATCAAAAGTGAGGAAGTGTGCAAAACCAATGAAGAGCAGAAGGTGACTATCAGTCAACTTAAGACAGAGAAGGTACAACTGCAGGCCAAAGTAACTAGTCTTGAAAGTGAAGTCAAGTTACTATCAACCAATTTGGGGAATATGACCAAGTCTGTTAAGATGCTTAACACTGGAACATACATGCTTGACGAGATTCTAAAAGTTGGAAAGCATGCTGGTGATTCATCTAGTATAGGATACAAGAACAAACATCAAAACAAAAATCCAGATACAAAGTTTGTTCCTGCTCAGAAGAAACTTGACCCTAGCAGAATGTGGTCACATCACACCCCACATCAGAGACTTGCTGACAAAGGAAAGTTAAACGCTTGGAGGTGTCACTACTGTGGAAAGAATGGTCATATCAAGCCTTTCTGCTATAAACTATATGGGTATCCTAAGAAGAAGTCTCAGGCTAAAGCTCAATCAGCAAGAGTGATACCTAAGAAGATATGGAATCCAAAGATATCAGAAGTTGCTCACGTAGCTCACACTTCACTTAGAGCATCTTCCAGTGAAGATTGGTATTTGGATAGTGGTTGTTAAAGGCACATGACAGGTGTTGAGAAATTTCTCACAGATATCAAGTCTCATACCACCAGTTATGTAACCTTTGGTGATGGAGAAAAAGGTGAAATCAAAGGTATTGGTAAGCTCAACAACAAAGGTTTACCTGACCTAGATGATGTACTGTTAGTCAAAGGTTTGAAGGCTAATCTAATCAGCATAAGCCAACTGTGTGATCAAGGTCTTAAAGTCAACTTCACAAAGAATGAATGTCTGGTTATATCTGACAAAGGAGAGTTGTTGATTAAAGGATCTGGATCAAAAGACAACTGCTACTTATGGGTTCCGGAAGAAACAGAAAATTCAACTACATGTCTTATTAGTCAGGAAGAAGAAGTGAAGCTTTGGCACCAAAGACTTGGGCATCTGAACCTAAAAGGAATGAAGAAGATTGTCTCCAAAGAAGCCTCCAGAGTCTTTAACAGCAGAACCAAGACCATGATGGAGTCTATCAATGTAGTCATAGATGATTGTTCTGATGAAGTGCCCAATGTGAAGCCTGATATGGTCACATCTGTCCCCAAATCTGAAGACTCTAAAGTTGAAGACAGTTCTGAGAAGACAGATCCTCAAGAGAATGAGACTCAGGTGAATAAGGGTCCCTCTCTAAGAGTTCAGAAGAATCATCCCAAAGAACTCATAATATGGAATCCTAATTCAGGTGTTATGACAAGGTCAAGAGAGGTTGTATCCAATGCTTGTTTTGTGTCAAAGGTAGAACCAAAGAATGTGAAGGAAACCTTGACATATGAGTTTTGGATTGTAGCTGAGTCCAAGATGAGTAATTTGAATCAAGTCAAAAGGATTCTGAAGTATGTAATTGACACAAGTGACTATGGAATTCTTTACTCTCTTGGTGAAGACACAAGATTGTTGGGTTATTGTGATGCTGACTGGGCAGGTAGTGCAGATGATAGAAAGAGAACTTCTGGTGGATGTTTCTTTCTGGGAAGCAATCTTATATCATGGTTCAATAAGAAACAAAATTGTGTTTCTCTTTCTACAGCTGAGGCTGAGTACATTGCAGCAGGAAGCAGTTGCTCTCAGCTACTTTGGATGAAGCAGATGTTGGGTGAGTACAATGTGCAGCAAGATGTGCTTACATTATATTGTGACAATCTGAGTGCTATAAATATTTCCAAAAATCCTATCCAACATAGTAGGACAAAGCACATTGATATTCGTCACCATTTTATTAGAGATCTTGTGGAAGACAATGTTGTGACTCTAGAGCATGTTGCCACTGAGAATCAACTGGCAGATATTTTTACAAAGGCTTTAGATGCAAACATGTTTGAGTTGTTAAGGGGTAAACTTGGTATTTGCCTCTTTGAAGATCAGTAGCAATTACTGCTATTTCGGCGTGCAACGGATACCTGCCTTTCCCTCCTCTCACCGTTGCACGCAATCCAAAGGCAATCATATCAATATTTTCCAACGGATATTTCGCTATCATATCACCTCATTGTTGATGCTGCTGCTGAAGCATCTATTGTTCAAGAACAATCAAAGCCTGTATCTGACAAGGCTGTTGAAGAAACCTCTGAGGGCACAAGACACCCTATGACTCAGAAGGTTATTGATTCTGTATTCAAGGCCCTGCAACAGCCTAATGTTGTGACAGATGTTGGCACATCTTTGTCACAAGGAGTAGAAGACTTTCAAGCTACTACTGAAGAAGCTCCTGTTGTTTCTGATGGCCTGGTGCCTTTACTATTCTTGCACCATAATCTCTGCATCTCTCTGCTATCTGCATATCTCTGCTGATCTTGGTGTTTTCATTTACTCTCTATGTTTTTGACTTTATTTGTCAAAATTCTGGCTAAAAAGGGGGAGTAAAAATTGTGCAAAGACTTTTATTTGATGAAGACTTTAAAAACTGCAGCAACTGTGATGTGGGCACATCTGGCTATACATATGTCATACATGCTTATTTTTCTTCAAGAATTTTCTCAACAAATTTTCCTTGAAGAATTAGTTTTCTAAAGCATGTTTTTCCGAAGACTTAATCTGTACATTTTCAATATGGTGATGCATTCTCAAGAAGCCTGTTGAAGATGTTATTTGTGTAATGGTTGACACATTTGTATGATTTCTACATGGTGATGCATTCTTAAGAAGCCTGTAGAAGATGTTAATTTGTGTGATGTTTGACACATCTGTGAAGTTTTAACTTGGTCATGCATTCTCAAGAAGCCAGGTTTAAAAACATTTTCACGTCTCTCTACTAGGTCATGCATTCCGAAGAAGCCTATTGAAGATGTGATATTTAGGGGGAGTACTTAGAAAGTGCTCTAGTTCAAAGGGGAGTAAACTACTACATGTTTGCATGAATCTATGCATAGCTGTGTTTACTACCCTCCCTCTTGTGTGCATGGAATCTCATGTTTGTATGTGTCTGGGAATTTATTTTTCTCAGTCTTTACGAATTTATTTTTCCTATTATGTGAGAGTTTATTTCTCTCAAAATGTGTGAGGCTCATATCTGCTGCTGCATGCCTCTGATGTGCCTACACATCTCTCCATGTCTTATTGGCTGACTCAAAGATTATTTTAGCCAAAATTTGCCAAAGGGGGAGATTGTTGAGGATTTTCGGGTGTTGGCTTCATTTGCTAAAATAAGCCTAAGTTCATAATGTGGAGCATGATGTGTGCACATCAGGATCCACACCTGGACGCCCTAAACACACGCTTTTCTGTTATTATTTTGCGTGTAACCTTCTGAAAGATTTGATTAAAAGATAATATCTCATCTACTTGTGCGCCAAGAAACGTGTTTCCAGAATCTACAGAAGAAAGTTGATGTATTACTTGTTCCTAAAGATTTGGTTTTAAAATATATTTTGTGAAGATTGCTTCAAAAATATAAAAGATTTGGTTCAAGTATATCTTTCTGCTTCAAGGAGTTTGTTACAGCAGATATATTTATGAAAGGAATATTTGGTGCAAATATATTTTGTGGAAAATATATTTTGCCTTTAAAAGATTTGTTTTATTTCAAACAAATATTTTATCCATATCTTTGGAAAAGATTTGTTTGTTATATTAAGATTTAATTGTTTCACGAAAAACAAAAACAAATCTGAAGTCAATCCTTTGTGAAGCCTTTGAAGATTATCTCAAGACTATTTTCCTATATAAAGGGGTTTGATCTTAACAACAAAGTACTCGAAGAAAAACATTGAAGATCTTTAGAGTTCTTGAGTCTTAGTATTGTTCTTTGTTATTTGTGAGCCTTCACTTGGATTATGTTTTGATACAAGTAAGGACTGAGTTTAGTAGAGTTGTAATCTCTATTTTGTCTTTCTCCAAAGCTTTGAAGCGAGGATTTAGAGTGTGCAACACTCAAAGCCTTTTGGTACGAGTGCATAGTTTCCTAGGAGTGTGTCTCCAAACTGAGTTTGTTATTAAATCCTTACTGGGTAAGGTTGAGGGGGAGTGAGCAGAGGTTCTCATATCTAGGAGTTCCTAGGTAGAATTAGCACGGGTAGTGATTAAATGAGAAGTTGTAAACGGGGGAGTTTAGCTTTGAATTGATACTACCATAGTGGATTCATCCCTGGATTGGTATCCTCCAGAATAGGGCTTGTTATAAGTGCCGAACTGGGTTAACAAATTCTGTGTTGTTTATTGTTTTCTGTGTTGAAAACGACAAGTAATGGGAACCCAACCTTTGTGATTGGAGATCCCATGAAGAAGGTTCATATGGGTAAAAACAAGTTACTTGTTAGTTATGTTAGCACTAAATTTTGTCCACTTCCTATGTGTTTTGATAATGACTATGATAAGTGCTACATTAAAATTAATTTGAGGGGTAAGCTTCAAAAGCTTTTAATGATTACCATCAGCTCTTATGAGTGGTGTATGATTGTAGCATACACTAGATGGAATCACCTATATGAGTGTCAAGTGGGGCCGCTTGCATGAGACCGTGGCGGGTCCCTAGAGCACTCATGAAAACCAGACACGCACACGGCCTAAATGCGCAACACCGTGTAACACGAGAATTGTGGGGGTATGATGTGGGTGGTAGACCGCTGACCTACATCAAGTGTCTTTGGTTCATATAGCTTGCTACACCAATTTCACTGTGTGTTAAGTATATTCATCAGGTTAATAGGCTTATACCCCCCTGCAATGTTGGAGAGTTTTGCGTTACCCCCCTATAATTTATTTATTTTTTTTTTTTGACATTACCCCCCTGTAATGTGATTTTATTTTTTTTTGTAGTTCATTGAAACCCCTGTAATGTTGTTTTGTTTTACCCCCTGAGGGGTGAAATGAACTGCGAAAAAAAATAAAATCACATTGCAGGGGAGTAATGTCAAAAAAAAAAATTATAGGGGGGTAAAGCAAAACTCGCCAACATTGCAGGGGGGTATAAGCCTATTAACCCATATTATTCTAACACCGGTTCATATAGCTTGCTACACCAGTTTGATGCATTACACTCAAAAGTGACTAGGCAATTGATGACTTGTCATTACATACATAATTCTAACCATTTTCTAAGCAAAAATTAGGCTTTTGTAATGAGTTTCAACATAGTTTTGAGGAAGAAGCACATGAATATGGAGATTTCTTGTAAAACAAGCAAAAAAAGTATTTTGAAGAAAATTGGTGTTACAGACGCGTGCCACACCTGCCAAGACGCGTGCCACGCAATAGGGCTTAAAAGACTCTGCCAAGACGCGTGCCACGCGTGTGATTTGAGGAGAAGGCGTGCCACGCAATAGGAGGATTTAAGTTCTGCCAATACGCATGCCACACAACAAGTGGACGCGTGCCACGCGTGCCAGACACGTGGCTGATGGAGAATGGCTTATTTTGGACACGTATCACGCGTGGAAGGACACGTGGCACGCGTGCCAGCTAGTCTATAAAAGGAAATGAATATTTCTGTATTCGGGTTCGGATCTTTTTGGAAGAAATCACATAGAAAGGTGAATTTTAGAGTTTAAACTTGGATTTGGGAGCTGGAAATGGATCTTCTTAATCTTGCTTGTTCAATCTCCATCATGTGTAGCTAATTCCTCACTAGATTGGATCTTGAAGATGAAGTAGTTTGAATCACAATCATGTAATTGAATTTTTGTTATTAATGAATGTTTTCTCATAGTTCAATCAATTTACCTTGAGTTTAATGCTTCTTTGATCTTGATCACATTAAAGTTGATTTGAATTAATCTTTTCTACTATGAGAATAGGAATTGATTGATAGATCTAGGTGAATTGAATGAGCAATAGTTCTTTAGAGATTTAGAATTGTTGTGTATGAATTGAATGATTAACATGCTTAATCCTCATGTGATAATGAATTTGTCTAAGAGATTAGAAGATTGTTGTTAGATGAGAGGATTATTTGACCATGAGAGTGGAAATAGTCACTAGGTTAATCAATTGAGCATGAGATTTTTATTCATTGATAACTTGTTCAATTATTGGTTGTGAAACAAGATACGGATTCGACAAGGTCCAATCGTTTTTACTTCATTCGATATTTCTATTTGAATCTTGCTGAAATTTTGTTGCTTATTCAATATTTTGTTGAAAACTTCCCCCAATCATGTTACTATTAGTCGAATTAGGATTTAATCTTGTTGAATTGATCGTTTTAAGCACAATCCCTTGAGGAACGATATTTTACTACTTTGATAAATTCATGCACTTGCGATAAAATTTTCTATCAGCAATGTTTTCAAAACAATTTTAATTTATTTTTTAGTTTGAAAACTTTTGAAATATGTGGGGGAATGTTGGAAATTTTGAGATATTTCAAAAGTTTAACTCAATTATTTTGAACTTATTTTAATTTATTTTTGTAAAATATCTTCAATTTGTGTATTATAAGACACATTGATGGTATGTTGTTGTTTTATCTCTCAACTAGTCATGATTTTAGCAACTACTAGACCAACACAATAATTTTGAAACTATTTCACATGCTCCTATCTTTTAGCCATTAATTTGTCAAGACTGAGGCCCTGTTTGGATTAGCTTATTTTTGAGCTTATGCAATTATTATATATTATTATAAGTTTGTCAAGGTAGTTTATGATAAAATAGCTTATAAAAATACAATTTTTACTAGTTTGAACTTATAAAATAGTATAAAACCTAATTTATATTGTATAAGTTGTTTGCATAAGCTCAAAAATAAGCTAATCCAAACGGGGCCTAAGTCCTTTTGAAGGTTGACAACAAACTTTCCTACTTTTCTCATGTATTATAAATTGATTGTGTTGATAAGTAACAACATTCAGGATTTTGTTTTTACGTAAAATTATTCGCCATAATAAGATCAGAGCTTACTTCCAAATAGTGTCTTGATAGCCTTGGTATGTTTATCACCGAGAAGAACCGGTTGTACTCTGGGGGAATTGCACAATATCTGCAGATAATTCTTTAATTCAGTGATTACACGCCTCCGATTATTTGTCAGTTATTCATTTTCCACCGCAACAACAAATCATAATAGAGAGATGTTATTTCATACAATGAATGAACATTTTTTTTATTTTGTTGTTTCATAGGGTCTAACTGAAAAATTCAGACACACTAAATATTGAGAACTTATAAATTACACGTTCGAACATGCAATATTTCAACATATCAAATGTCTGGTTTCAATTGAAACATGAATAAAATTTATGCTAGATAAATTCAATATATGATGTCCCTAATTAATTAAATAATAGGATGGTCTGGATTGAATTAAATGAAAAGTGATCATATTTACATCATTTGATATTTTTTAATTAATTATTTATTTTGTAAACTCTATTGTTGGATTAAAAATCTTGTTTTTTACATTTTATGTCATTTTCCATATATTACCCTCTTGTGTATTCAGGCCTCTCCATGTATCTTCTTTGATTGTGAAATTCTGGCACACCGATAAGCAACTGCTTAGGATCACCTTGAAAAATAGGTAAAGTCAAATCGCGACTTGCCGGTAGAACCAAAGTTATCATGCAAAAGAGGAACTTGACCCTAACCGCGACCTGCCGGTAGAACCAACACAATAAAGTTCTTCTATCAAGAACAAAGTTCTTATCACAAGAACAAAGAAAAAGTTCTCACAAGAGAAACTCTCAAAATATATTAAACTTCAAGTTGTTCTTTGAAAGGTACATGAGAGTCCTATTTATAGTCTATCCTTACATAGTAGGATTTATTGTCCACTACCATATATTCATTATAGCCACTAGAAAATAAGCATTAACTGATGCGTAATTTATGAGTGTGAATAGTTGTTTCGCAATGTGCAAGTATACACAGTCTTATCTGTAGCACAAGTAATAAGAAAAGTATCGTTCCCACAGGGATTGTGATAAGGAAATCTCGCTCTAAGACTAGTTCAATTAGTTTTACACTTATGAGTAATGGTAACAAAATAACAGTTTAGGGTTGCAATTAAATTAAAGAAACAAATGATTAAAAGAGTGTGAGAAAACAGTTGTGAAAGCATGTTGAACTTATGATCCATTTAATATCCAGCTTAATATGTATGTGATGAGATAAGTGTAGGCAAGACTCCTGCAAGCAACTCTTGCCTTATGGTGTATGTCTACAACGTTGGATAGTGCAATGTGTGATAAGATGAATCCTATGTCTAGGTCAAACTTACTTCATTACAGTTCAGAAAACACGTGATTGTATTCTTACTATGGCCGTAAATCTTATGTCTAAGACTTCAAGTAGAGAATATATGTCTATACCTCACTTAACCACATTATCTCATTAAATCCATTCATTATTAGATGTCTCATAATAACAAACTTGTATTCAAACCTAAGTTGATTAGTCCTAGATATGAATATATAGCAAAATAACAAATGAACTAAAAGAGCATACAAACACACATCACATCACATAAACATATTAAACTTTCAATTAAACTTCACATAATTTCAACATTAAGAGTTTAGCTCATGATGAGCATAGAAACCATAACAATCAGAGATATAAGATTACACATAAAAAAGAATTCTTAAATGTAAACATACAGCTGAGATGGCCTTAGAGTTGATGTTTCAAGCTCCAAGTCCAGCAGCAGACTAGACTCCAATTATCAGCAGCAGCGGCGCACCATCACTACAACATTTTTAACTTTAGACAACATCACAAAAAGGGTGGCTTAAAGCTAAAAAACAGTGGTCTAAACTTTAGGCAACGGTTTAGCCACGATTTTTCAATGGTGGTTTATGCGGTCGTGGCCTATATTCTAAGGCCACCGTTTTTTAACTTTAGGCCACGTAAATAGAAAACCGTAGCCTAAAATTTTAGAAGAAGCCACGGTTTTCAAGGCCAATTTTAAGCTACGGTTATTTCAACCAGGTTTAGGCCACAGCTGCATAAATGTGGCCAATACTTTAAGGCCACACTTATTTTCTTTAGGAAACACGCATATAGTGTTTGCCTTTAAATTAAAGACAACATGAATAAAATGGTTGCCTATACATTTAAGCCATAATTTTTCGAGCTTAGCCAAATTGTAAAGCTAGATTATTAATTAATGATTATTATTTAAAACAACTAAACCATTAGTTAAACTTTCTTATCATCATCAAATAAAATAAGTAAGAATTGTATGATCAAATCTTAATTTCATTTATAACCAATCAAATATCTACAAATTAAAAATAAAAGAAAAGGACTAGAACATCAATTACATCAAGTATTACATTTTTTCTTACAATAATTCTATAAACATCAAAGTCTTCAATATATTTCCTTAGCTTCATTTATTTAGAAGATGATCTTTGTGTCCAAACTGCAAATATAAAACATGATGTTAGAAGTAACATCATTTTTTAATATAAAAATTCAATTCAAATGCAAGACACTAAAAACTTGTCAAAACTCAATTAATTGTCTATGCTAAAAATAACAACCTATATATATATATATGTATGACGAGCACACTAAAAACTTGTATCAACGAGACAAACTAGGAACCTATATCTAAATTACACGCTCTCCATATACACTAAAAATGGCAGTACAATTCAAACATAGAGTACAATTTTTAAATTAAAACCTTACTTGTATATCAACAACGAAAACTAGGCATAATCATGTGTCAGCCTCTGCTTGGTTCTAGTACTCCTTGCCACTGCTTCCATGCATTAGCAAGCTTGTGATGAATGTAGTAAGCAGAACAAAACCAATCTAAGGTACATACAATCTGTAGTTTAATTGTCTTCCCATCCTGCTCAACAGTTCGTATTTTCTGCACAAAAGAATATGATATTATAAGTTCAGACTAGATACACAAGCACAATCTCAAATAATTTCAAGCTAAAATAAAATTGAAATGTTGTACTCACAAAATCAACTCCAATGGTGCTTATGTAGCTATCAATGTATGAATCATCCTGTACGATATCATAAAGTTAATAATTTTAATAACTGTATTATGCAGCAGTATTATGGAGCGTAAAGGGGTTTAAGTTAGGAGTTATAACCTGCTAGAATACATAACAACACATAATAACACAAAGACACGAGCTTACATACCCAGATAAGATGATTTTGCTAAACATCATAAATTCAAGGGACTACTTAAGAACCAAGTTAGTGTAGCACATTGATAGATTCTGCTATTTATAGAGCATAGTTCTATTTCTAGTTACAAACCAAGAAATCAGAGATGGCTGTGGAAAAGAAAAAAGACTTTGAAACATATATTGCTATAATTATATTTATAGACCAAGTCCTAAGCCTACCAAAACTCCCTTCATAGATTTAATCTAACCCCCTCCCCCCGGTCCAGATTTAATCTAACCCCCTCCATGCTACCAATGCCTACTTCACCTGTAGATTCTATTCCTACCCAACACAGTTCTCTCCTAACTTTATTTTTTTACAGTTAACCCCATATTGGACGCTAATCATGCCCAACAACAAGAAGCACGTTACACATATTCAATGTCAATCATTTAGACATAACACAATCAATGTGGATACTAAAAGCGATTAAATTTTTTTTATAAAAAAAAATAACCAGTATAAAAGAGTTGAAAAACACGGTAACACAATAGAAGAAAATAATAAAATACTACGATACTAGTGGGGATAAGATAAACGGTAGATAGCTTACAGCAAATCTTAGAAGAAGGCATGATTTACCAACGCCAGAGTCTCCAATAAGAAGGAGCTTGAACGGGTAATCACTGCAAAATACAAGTTTAGCATACTTAGTTTCTCATTTGAAATAGACTAATAATAATCAACCAAAGAGCAACCACAATCATTTCATCAACACAGACACATATATACATGTATTTCGACAACAATGAAAGCTCATAAACCACAATTCATAAAACACTAAAAACAAATGAAACTTAAGGCAATCAACATAAAGAGTATTAAAAACCTACAAATAAATACTGATCACTATTTTGTCAAACTGTTTTAGAATATAAAGAATTAAATGAAGAAATTGATGTCTTTAGTATTTACATTTCTAAGTATATGATGTGGAGTTACAGATAAATACCCTTCACCAATTATTATGAAGTAATAGTAAATTCACAAAATGAAGCATAGCCCAATAAAACTATCATATTTGATGATTTCCACTATGAAATCCTACTTTAAATTATTCAAACCATGATTCCATGATCATTAGAGAATAAGTGCAGCTCCTTTTTAATTCAATTTTAACATCATGTTGAATTTTACGATCAGGTCCATGTAAGAAATAAGCTATGAAGCACTAACACTACCTAATGAAAATAAATTATGCGATCAGACCTTCAAACTGTTCTAAATGAGCCAAACCTGCATTTTGAAAAACTGAAGCGATTCCAAACCATTTACTGATCATGGACCAAGTACCTGCAAAGACTGGACACTAAAAAAAAGATGTGAAATTGTTTCTTCCGCCCCACATTCCACTACACATTGAATGGACCCCTTATCTTTTGTAGCCAAACAAAACATGACACTTTTGTTGGAATTGATTTTTGCCATGCCTTCGCTAGAAACGTATCAGCCGAGTCAACCCTATCCGACATGATCTTCTTATACGCTTCCTAGACCGAGAATTTGTTTACAGACTTGCCTGCTCCTGAATCTAACATACTTATATCGTTCCACCATAACGAACTGCTATTAGCCCCACGTCTAATACCGCCCTCACTAACCCCGTATCGATTGGCCAAAGCATTAATGGAAGATCTAATTGGCCAGACATGACCCACAGCAGACGACGTATACATAACAAAAGCACACCGATCATCTCACGGAACAAATACTTTGAAGTACAAATGACTTGTAACAATCCAAGTTGGAAAAATGCCTTGCACAGATACGCAAATAACACAATCCACAAGCAATTATAGTATCAATTACTATCAACAGCATGGTCTTACACCCTAATAGTTAGAACCCTTACAATTTAACTTAACAAAATCGCTTTAACTCAACAAAATCCCTTTATCTCAGCAAAATCAAAACAAAACTGAAGCAAAACCATTTTAACTCAATACGATCAAAACAAAACTGAAGCAAAATCACTTATCAAAACAAAAAACAACACAATACAAATATATCACTTCAACTAAAAAATTATAGAAAACAATGTTGAGAACAAATTGAATCAGGAGAAAAGTGAAGAAAAATGAGTTACCTTAACAGACCCGAGTTTGGAATTTTGAGATGCTAAATCTGATAACTGTCGGCGGTGGTCAGATTTTTAGTGATTAAGAGAGAATAATCAATTTAGGAATTTCCAGTTTCAGTGAATGAGAGGGAGGGACCGATTTAGGGTTTTCTCAATGGTGTTAATAAGGGAAAGTGCAGAAGGTGCAGAACGAACTGCATGATTGAGAACAAAAGAGTCGAATAAACGGTGGTTTATGAGAGTTTGGAGTGTGGAATTAGGGTTTTTGGAGCGTAAAGAAAGACGAATTGAATCGATGAGTTTGGAACGGTTTAGAAACGAATTTGTTGCGATGTTAATGTGTTGAAATTGAGGAAAAATTGACTCACATGCTTTGACATTTGGTACTGTTTAGATTGGTGGTGATAAAAGATCATAAACACGATGAAAATTATGAAATGATTTAGGATTAGGAATGAGAGAGAGGGATAATATATTTAGGAATAAAAGTGTTTTTTTTTATTGAAGGGTAATTAATTTTTTTCAGTTGGCCCTTGTATTAATTAGTGAACTATTTCAAATCAAAATCTTTAAGCCACCCTTGAAACAGGTGGCTTTGAAATATGAATATGCAACGGTTTATTTATGTGGTCAAAAACATCCAATCAGTTGCCTAAAGTATTATAGGTCACAGTTAAAACGTGTGGCCATTATATTATCATAGGCCACGGTTGTAGGTGTGGCCAAAACCATCAACGGTTTAAAACCGTGGCTTTTCTATGGAATAGGTGACGGTTTTTAATCCAAGCACGAAATTGTACCATATATGTGTAAGTTATATGCAACATTGCTAAAACCGTTGCCTATAACTGTTTTAGGCCACCATTTTTAATATGTGGACAAATAAAGGGTGGTCTAAACTCAAAAATGTTGTAGTGCATAAACGTCTTAGGGTTCTTCTTTCTTCACAACGGTTGAGCTCTCTAACTTTAGGGTTTTTGGCTCCTTTATATAGGACAATCTCTTGGATCATGGGCCTCCCTAAATCCGAGGATAAGACAGCCCAAAGGAATAAATCATATTCCCCCAATGATTAGTACAATGATAGCACAATCTGCACATGGGAAATTTGCCAGCTGCCTTTCCTCGCGTTAGCGCTCGTTCGTATTCTTCATCTGACGTGGCTGCTTTTGACTGCGTTAATTGGTCAGCCACCTCTTGTGGTTGTACGGAATGGTTGTCTTGTCTCTGATTATCTGTTGCCTTGGCTCTTGAACCTTTTCAATGGTCCAGTGGTCCGTCTTGACACCAAACGACTCTAGAGCTCTCTTTATATGAAGAGATTACATAAAATTCCTAAATACATACTAGACTCATAAATGCATAAAATAAACCTAAACATTGAATACAAAATCGTATTGACAGGTGACAAATCTACATTCAAAAGCATAATAATACTCACAAAAAGTGAGTTATCATACCCCCAAACTTGATCTATTACCTGTCCTCAGGTAATACGGTAGAAAGCAAAAAATTTGTTGGGCTACTCATCGTATTGACATGACAACAACACGTTCAGACCATAAGCTTCAAGCTTCAGATTGTATTTCAAAGATTGGCATAATTCTTGCAATTCAGAAATCCATAATAACCATGCGTGTGTGTGTGAACTGATATCCTACTGTCAACCATAGACATGACAAGATCCTTTTCTAAAACTACATAGGCAAGACGTAAGTTATCTTTTTGTTTCCTATAGGTTCAGGGTTTGAGCTTAGAGACTTGCCTGAGGGGGGAGCTATTCTTTTCATGTTTACACAGACTTTTTGATCATTATATGCAGGGGATATTACTTAGGTTCAATTTTTTAGTGCTTTAGGTGCTACTCTACCTTTTCACCTAACGGGATCTCACTTGTAATGAGTCCAACCTGTTACTCCGAGTAGAGCACCCTACACAGCACATGTTCCTCCAGTTTTAGGCACAGGAACCCTATTAACTGTTCTTCCAGTAGTTGGCACAAGGACTTATTATTATTTTTTATTTTTTATTTTTAATACATAATTAATGTAACGCCCCATCACTTTATATCTAGCCATGCTTATACATTCTTTTCCTAACTCCTTCCCCCAAACTTGTTCTTTGTTCATTCCCCTAATTATAGTCCATACTTAGAAAACCTAACCTCATGACTATGTATTTTAAAAACTTATCTAACCATTACTATGGTCAACAGTTATCAATCAGTTGTGCATAAAAGGTGCAATGGTCATCACATCAAAAATCCCAGCAAGAATTTGCAAAAATTTCACCAATCCTAGACTAAATTCACTTATAATCTTAAAACTCAGTTGTCATGTCAATAGAATGTTTAGCCAAACAATTTAATTACGATCTGACTCTCTAAAAACGGATAGACTCAATTTATTTGACTCATGCCTCTCCCCCAAACTTAAACTAAACAGTGTCCCCACTGTTGACAAGGGAAGAGGCAACCACAGACAAAACAGACAACCTAAAAAGTAAAAACATAAAATAAAAGACAAGGTAAGACAGATACCACTTCAGGCATGATGCCTGGCGCTTCTCCTGGTTCCAACAGCATGAACCTTAGGCTTCCTTTTCTTGGTGCCAACGACGTTGGACACCCCTTCATCAGCTTCCTTCTCTTCTTCATTCCTCCTTGCTGAGACAGATGGCTCAGGTTCGGCACCCACATGCTTATCAGCATTTGCCTGTAGCACATCTTTTCTCTTTGTTGTGCGCTTTTTCTTCACAATGGACCCAAGGGTTTGGGACTCATCCACAGCTGTCACCTTTTCCGTCGTCGCCAACTGATCTCCACCAGGAGCACTAGCAACCACAGGATTCCCTACTTCCAGCTCAGGGATCCTCTAATCTTCATTTGCCTGCTCAACAGGCTTGTTAGTAGTAGTCTCATCAGCAGAAGTATGGCCTTGTCCTTCTGGCCCTCTTTCTCCCGAACCTTCTTCCTCTTCATTCATCTTCACTTCTTCAGAAACATCATCCTTCCCAGCATCAACCTTCACACTAACACTTTCTTCATTTTGAATTCCTCAATCTCCAGGGTTTTCTTGAACATCATCCTCTAACAGCACCTCTTCACTGGCCAAAGGCTTATCAGAATCTCTCTCTGGCTCAATCAGACGTTCATATTCAGGCAACCGCTGATTTGACTCAACCGCGGGCTCAATGGGGGCTTTGCCTGAAGTGACAAGGTGTGTCTCTTCTTCCACAACTTGCTTCTTCTTTCCATACTTTGACTTCTTTTCACTCTTTGACTTCTTTTTCTTCTTCCTTTTCCCTCCCTTAGCAGATGGCTCAGGCTTATCTGCACTTGGCTCTTATTCAGGTTGAACTTCTTCTTCAGCAATACAAGGTATAATTTCTCTAGGGAATGGAGGCAGTGGTCCAACATGCTTCTCTGCAGGCCGGCAATACTCAAACTGCAGCTCAACCCAGTGACTGAATTTATCATTCCACGCATAAAAAGCTTGCATATCCTTTTGCATCTTGGATAGCAGAGCCATGACATCTGGAGAGCTAGTGGTAGCAGGAGCAGCAGGCAACTGCAGCTTTGACTTTCGCCCAATATTTCCCTTAATCAGCACTTCAATTGCTCGTGCATCAAAAGCACCAGTTGGCTTGAAAACCTCATCCCTTTCACAATGGGGTACTAGTTGCTTCTTACACAGCCCAAAAATCAAACATGGGTAGTACAACATACCCTCATTCTTCTGAGAACAGATAGTGATCTCCTTTGCTATAAGCTTGCCAACATTCACATACTGCAGGGCAGTAGTGCAGTGCAACAACACCAGTCTTGCCTTATTGACTGTTTCATTGTGAGCCGTAGGCAAGACAGTATGCTTCAAAAATTGGTACCACACCCTCATCATAGGCTTTAGATTCATCCTCTTCACAATCCATTCATTCACACCTTCTTGTTCCACTCCGTCCCTTCAATGGTCAAACTCTTCATGATGCTTGTCATCTCCTCATCAGACAAGGTGGCTAAAGTGGCTTCATAGTGATCTTCTCCATCCTTAATCCCAAAGAAACGGTTGATGTTGGCTTCGGAGTAAAGAACTCCTTTGCCTCTAACGACCACTTCCTTCTTCTTCTGATTTGGGTTGGTAAGGTTTGCAAAGAACTCCTTCACCATTTGAGCGTTATAAGCGGATGACTGTTTTGCTAACTTCCTCCAGCCAAGCTTGTTGATAATGTCAGACAATTCTTCTGGTATCATCGTATCATCATCCTCAAAACTGCTGATGAAACCTCGCTCTATGAAGAACGATTTGGCAGAGATGAAGTTGGTGTAACGTTGTTCAGCTTCAATGTCGACGAAGGTATCAAAATAGGAATCATTGTTGGAGCTTTGAGAGGCCATGATTGAATGTGGTGATAGAATTTTGGTAGTTGAAGTATTTGTGAGAGAGAGAATAGAAAATGAGTACTTAGAGAAAAATAGGATTTGTGAAAGTGTTTTATGGTTGAGAGAGGGGTAATTATATATTTGTGGGTGAAGATGAAAAATTGGAGTAAATCTAATTAAAGATCCGTTGCAAAATAATAAACCGATGAGGTAATTGAGGTAATGATGGCAGTTGAAAAAGTAGTGGGTAGCAGTTACAACTGGTCACTTTATCGAAAAGCATTAGTCACATCCGACGCGTGAAATAACTCGCCTGACATGGCTATAATTATCGGACAGGCGTCAATAATCAATGTCTGGTGCTTTGACAGCTAATTTCCACAAACTCTTCAATGACTTCATTAAGGAACCTCCACGTGACTTGACACTTGGTGCTCACAGCGCACATCCAGCAAAGCATCAGTCATCCACAGTCAAGACTGTGACGCAACATAGTTGACTCCAATTATCTTTCCTTTTCTGAAACAAACAAAAACTAAAAACAAAAACAAAAACAAAAACTATTTACATTATTAGTCTGGGGTGCTTCCCAGCAGCGCTTGGTTTTACTAAGTCCTCAGCCAGACTTTTAACCATAAATCAAACTTCGTCAAGGGTGGTGGTGACTCTTGACCTTGAGTCATCACCCCAATAGTGTTTTACTCTTTGACCATTAACTTTAAACTATTTTCCAGTTGATTTATCTAAAAGATCTACAGCCCCATAAGGATAAATTTTCAAAAGTTTGAATGGGCCTGACCATCTAGATTTCAACTTTCCAGGGAACAACTTTAATCTAGAATTAAAAAGCAATACTTGTTGTCCCTCAACTAAAACTCTTTTTTGAATCTTTTTATCATGCCAAGCTTTTGTTCTAGCTTTATATAACTCAGCATTCTCATATGAAAACATTCTATGTTCCTCCAATTCATTTAGCTGCAATAGTCTTGCCCTACCAGTTGCCTCACAGTCAAAATTTAACTTTTTAGTCGCCCAAAAGGCTTTACATTGTAGTTCAATTGGTAGGTGGCAAGCTTTACCAAAAACTAATCTGAATGGGGACATCCCCAAAGGTGTTTTAAAAGCTGTTCTATAGGCCCACAAAGCATCATCCAAGAGCTTAGACCAATTCTTTCTAGAAGCGTCTACAACTTTTTCTAAAATCCTTTTTATCTCTCTATTGGATAGCTCTGCTTGCCGACCTGTCTGAGGATGATAAGTAGTGGCAACGCTATGTTTTACCCCATATTTGGCCAGCAACTCCTCAAATATTTTATTGCAAAAGTGAGAACCTTCATCACTGATGATGGCTCTAGGAGTGCCAAAACGGGTGAAAATATTCCTTTTCAAAAAATTGGTTACCACTCTAGCATCATTAGTGGGGGTAGCAATTGCTTCAACCCACTTAGAAACATAATCTACAGCTACAAGAATGTATAGATTGCCAAAGGAATTATGGAATGGTCCCATGAAGTCAATGCCCCAAACATCAAATAATTCAATTTGTAAAATGTTGGTAAGAGGCATCTCCTGTCTATTGGAAACATTACCCATCCTCTGACATCTATCACATTGTTTTACAAATTCATAAGAATCTTTAAACAGGGTAGGCCAGAAATATCCAGACTGCAATACCTTAGCAGCATTTCTAGTCCTTCCAAAATGCCCACCATAAGGTGCTGAATGGCAATTAGTCAACACTATACTTGCCTCTTGGCCTGCTACACATTTTCTCAATATTTGGTCAGCACATTTTTTATAAAGAAAAGGTTCATCCCAGAAATAATCCCTAGCTTGATGGAAAATTCTTTTTCTTTGTTAGGAATTAAATTCTAGGGGAACTACTTTGCTAACTAAATAATTGACATTGTTAGCATACCAAGGAGTCATATCTCCAGTTATCGCAAGTAATTGCTCATATGGGAGTTATTCTTTAATCACATACCTTTCTTGATTCTGCACTTCATCAGGGAGTCTTGACAGATGATCTGCCACTTGGTTTTCTACTCCCTTTTTATCTCTGATTTCCAAATCAAACTCTTGTAAAACCAAAACCCATCTGATTAATCTTGGCTTGGCATCCTTCTTTGCAATGAGGTACTTGATGGCTGAATGATCAGTGTAAACTACCACCTTGGTACCAACCAAATATGATCTGAACTTATCAAAGGCAAATACCACAGTCAGCAATTCCTTTTCAGTTGTTGTGTAGTTGAGTTGAGCTTCATTAAGGGTTCTGCTTGCATAGTAGCTCTTGTCTTGCCTCTGCCCCAGTACAACTCCAACAGCATAATCACTAGCATCACACATGAGTTCGAATGGCTTGGACCAATCTGGTGAAATGATAACTTGTGCCGTGACTAAAGTTGTCTTCAGAGTATTAAAAGCATTCAAACAGTCTTCATTGAAGTCAAATGGAACATCATGCTGCAACAATTGGCATAAAGGCTTTGTAATCTTAGAAAAATCTTTGATAAACCTTCTATAGAAACCAGCATGACCCAAGAAACTTCTAATTCCTTTCACATTTGCAGGGGGAGGTAACTTCTCAATAACTTCTATCTTGGCTTGATCCACTTCCAATCCCTTCTTTGAAATTCTGTGCCCTAACGCAATACCTTCTCTGACCATGAAGTGACATTTCTCCCAGTTGATAACCAAATTGCTTTCTTCACATCTGATTAACACTAGTTCCAAATTGGTGAGGTAATCGTGAAATGATTCTCCAAAGACAGAAAAGTCATCTATGAAAACTTCCATTGCTGATTCAATTAGATCTGAGAACAGTGCCATCATACATCTTTGAAATGTAGCAGGTGCATTACAAAGTCCAGATGGCATTCTCCTAAAAGTAAAAGTACCATAGGGACAAGTAAAAGTCGTCTTCTCTTGATCTGAAGCTATGGCTATTTGGTTGTAACCAGAATAACCATCTAGAAAACAGTAGAAATCCTTACCAGCCAATCTATCTAGCATTTGATCTATGAAAGGCAAGGGAAAATGATATTTCCTTGTGGCTTTGTTCAGCTTCCTATAGTCCATGCATATTCTCCATCCAATCACAGATCTTGTTGAAATCAATTCATTCTTCTCATTGGCAACCACAGTCATGCCTCCTTTCTTTGGTACACATTGAATAGGGCTCACCCACACACTATCAGAAATAGGGTATATGATACTAGCATCTAACCATTTAATGATCTCTTTCTTCACTACTTCCTTCATGATGGGGTTGAGTCTTCTCTGGCATTCCATACTATTCTTAGCATTGTCTTCCAGCAGGATTCTATGCATACAAACAGCTGGACTAATCCCTTGAATATCTGCCATTTGCCAAGCTATGGCCTTTTTTTGTTTCTTGAGCATGGCCAACACACTTGACTCTTGTTCTTCTGTCAATTCAGCAGCTATTGTTGAGGATTTTAGGGTGTTGGCTTCATTTGGTAAAATAAGCCTAATTCCATGATGTGGAGCATGATGTGTGGCACATCAGGCTTCACATCTGGACGCCCTAACTGGACGCGCCTTTCATTGTTTTACGCGTGATCTTTTGAAAAGATTTGTTTTTCAAATAAAATCGTGCCAGCTTGCACGCCAAGGAACAAGATAATCTTTCATGGATCTGTTTTATTGGCCGACTTTGATCAAAAAGATTTGAAATAAACAAATAAAAGATTATGATCAAATAAATCTCAAGGCAAATTTATTGAAGGCCAACTCGTCAAAGCCTATGAAGCTTGTTCTATATAAAGGCAGACTTAAGACATTATTAAGTGTGTGAAATCAAGAAGTTAAGTCTACAAATCGAGTCTTAGGTTTTAGTTCTTTAGTTGTTCTTTGTGAGCCTTCACTTGGATCATGTTTTGATACAAGTAAGGACTGAGTTTAATAGAGTTGTAATCTCTAGTGTTCTTTCTCCAAAGCTTTGAAGCAAGGAGTTAGATTGTGCTACACTCAAAGCCTTTAGGTACGAGTGCATAGTTTTCTAGGAGTGTGTCTCCAACTGAGTTTGTTATTAAATCCTTACTGGGTAAGGTTGAGGGGGAGTGAGCAGAGGTTCTCATATCTAGGAGTTCCAAGGTAGGATTAGCACGGGTAGTGATTAAGTGATAAGTTGTAAACAAGGGAGTTTAGCTTTGAATTGATACTACCATAGTGGATTCATCCCTGGATTGGTATCCTCCAGATTATGGCTTGATTAAGCGCCGAACTGGGTTAACAAACTCTGTGTTGTTTATTGTTTTTTGCACTTTATATTGTTTCCTTGTTCATCAAGTTCAGTATGTCCATGATGTTGGCACATTAGGCTACGCATCATACTATTCCTAAGGTGTACACATTGTGTTGCACATCTGACACTTGCCACCAGAATTTCAATTGGCATCAGAGCAGGCTGACTGGGCAGGTAGTGCAAATGCTGACTGGGCAGGTAGTGCAGATGACAGGAAAAGCACTTCTGGTGGATGTTTCTTTTTGGGAAGCAACCTTATATCATGGTTCAGCAAGAAGCAAAATTGTGTTTCTCTTTCTACAGCTGAAGCTGAGTACATTACAACAAGAAGCAGTTGCTCTCAGCTACTTTGGATGAAGCAGATGTTGGGTGAGTACAATATGTAGCAAGATGTGCTAACATTATACTGTGACAATCTGAGTGCTATAAATATTTCCAAAAATCCTATCCAACATAGTAGGACAAAGCACATTGATATTCGTCACCATTTTATTAGAGATCTTGTGGAAGACAATGTTGTGACTTTAGAGCATGTTGCCACTGAGAATCAACTGGCAGATATTTTTACAAAGGCTTTAGATGCAAACAGGTTTGAGGTGTTAAGGGGCAAACTTGGTATTTGCCTCTTTGAGGATCAATAGCCATTATAGCTATTTTGGCGTGCAACGGTTACCTTCCTTTCCCTCCATTCATAGTTGCACGCAATCCAAAGGCAATCATATCAAATATTTTCCAACGGCTATTTCGCAAATCATATCTCTAAGAAATCCATTTGTCAAGATACTATCACATTGCCTATCACATTATTCATTACATTCGTCTCTCACATCCAAACGACCTAAAATTTCTCTGCAATTTTCATTGTTCATCTCAGCAATTTTCTTTGAACCTTCAATCTCACAAACACTCATCACCATGTCTACTGCTACACAAACATCTCCTTCCACAAAATCAAACCCTTCTCCATCATCACCTAAACCTAATTCCCCCATACCACATCAAGAAGGTGATCAAAGTGATGTGATCGTTAATGCAACTCCTGTGTCAATGATCAAATCATCAGGGTCCAAGAAATGGAAGTCCAAACGATCAAAGAGGGAATCATCCCCCATTGTTGAAGAGGAGGCTGCAATTCCATCTCCTTCTACTGAAAAATCAAAGAAGAAGAGCAAGAAATCCAAGATTGGATCACCCAAGAAGGCTCATTCCATGTCAAGCCTACATATTGATCCTCTCCCTTCTGTGAATGTTGATGCTGCTGCTGAAGCATCTATTGTTCAAGAATCTTCAAAGCCTGACTCTGAAAAGGCTGCTGTAGATACTTCTGGTGACTCAAGACACCCCATGACCCAGAAGATCATAGATTCTGTGCTCAAGGCCCTACAAGAGCCTAATGTTGTGACAGATGTTGGCACATCGTTGTCATAAGGAGAAGAAGATGCTCAAGCTAATGAAGACGAAACTCCTGTTATTGCTGATTCACTAGAACAGGATATGGTAGATGAAGACCAACTTGCTATGGATGAATACCCCAAGGATGACACTCAGATTGACCAGAGTGAAGAAGCCAAGGGCTCTGAAGATGTGGAAGACTCCAATCCTTCTGACAAGGATGCTGATGGGGACACTCCTGTTGTGGATGTAGAAGATTTTTACTCTGACATTCCTTTGAAGAAAGTTGCTGAGGACAACATTGCTAGAAGGATAAGAAGTGGTAAAGGTCCTGCTGTTAGTGGTTCTCCTGTAACTGCTAAGGAGAAGAAGAAGCCTGTCAAGAGGCAAGTCATGTATTGACCCAAGAAGGGTTACAGTAAAGCTGTGGTTCCACATGCCAAGAAGAAGACTCTAAAAAGAAAAGAGGCACCTACAAGTGACTCAGAGTACGATGTGGAGCAGGATGTAGCTCACATCAGTGAGTCTGAAGAAGAATCTGCTGAGGAGCAGAATGTGGAGCTCGATGTGGTCCACATTGAGACTTTTGTGAAGAAGAGCTTTGGGAAGAAGAAGATTCCTCAGGGAATTCCAGATGTACCCATTGATCTCATCTCCTTCCACAACTTTGAGAATGCTGCTAAGTGGAAGTACATTTTGCATAGAAGACTAGCTCTAGAGAGAGAGCTCAGTGCTGAGGCATTGCAATGCAAGGAGGTTATGAAGCTGATCAAGCATGCTGGCTTGATGAAAACTGTTTTTGGGCTGAGTGACTGCTATGAGAAGGTGGTCAAGGAATTTCTTGTCAACATCCCTGCTGGTTGTGATAATCCTCTGGACAATGAGTACCGAAAGGTTTTTGTCAGAGGAAAAGAAATCATGTTCTCTCTTGCTGTTATCAACAAGTTTTTGGGCAGAAGTGAAGAGCCCTATGCTGAGATGAAAGCCAATGACAACTATATCATCAAGGCCATTACTGGTGGAAAGGTCAAGACCTGGCCTAAGAAAGGGAAGCTACAAGCAAGCAAGCTCACTCCAATCTACAACATCCTTAACAGGATTGCTGCTGCTAATTGGGTACCAACCACACACAACTGTGATGTGGCTACAGGTTTGGCTAGATTCATCTATACTATAGGTAACAAAATTAACTATGATTTTGGTACTTATATATTTGACCAGACTGTCAAGCATGCCAAAACCCTAGCTGTTAAGTTGCACATTGTTTTTCCTTCTGTGTTGTGTGGAATCATATTGAGCCAGAGACCTGATGTTCTGGGCAAGGATGATTTGTCTTGCAGAAGAGAGTCTGCTATTTCTTTTAGTCTCAAGCAGTCTGATGTGATTCCTGATGTGGGCACATCCAGCTCAACTAGTGCAATGTCAAGGAAAGACATAATTGCTGCTTTAAAGGAGACTTGTAAGGCTCTGAATGAGAAGAAGACCAAGCTGTAAGCAGTCATTTCTTGACTAGAGCTTGAGGATGAACAACCAATGGTTGAGGATGTGGAATTGGAGGAGGAGGAGCCCAATGACTCTGAGGCTGAGGAAACTGATAGGAGCCAGGATATTTGAATCTTTGTAATTCATTATTTCCCTGTATTCAGTATTTCCTTTGTTTTGCTTGTATTTTGTGGGTTGTGCCCTGGATTTCTGATGCACCTATGTGTGCTTGATTCTGTACTTGCTGCACTATTAATGACATGAGTGCCCTTTACTGTTCATGCACCATCATCTCTATATCTATGCTATCTGCATTCTATGGTGTTTTCATTTACTCTCTATGTTTTTGACTTTATTTGTCAAAATTCTGGCTAAAAAGGGGGAGTAAAAATTAAAATGAACAATCTCTTTGAAGTCTTAAGTGCAGCAAATTGTGATGTGTGCACATCTGACTACACATCTGGTATACATGCTTATTTTTCTTCAAAAATTTTCTCAACAATTTTTTTTGAAGGATTAGTTTTCTAAAGCATGTTGTTCTGAAGACTTATCTGTACATTTTCAATTGGGTGATGCATTCTTAAGAAGCCTACTTGAAGATGTTAATTTGTGTAATGTTTGACACATTTGTATGATTTCTACATGGTGATGCATTCTCAAGAAGCCTGTAGAAGTTGCTATTTGTGTGATGTTTGATACATCTGTGAGTTTTTAACATGGTCATGCATTCTGAAGAAGCTATGTTTAAAAACATTTGTACGTCTCTCTACTTGGTCATGCATGCTTAAGAAGCCAATAGAAGATGTGATATTTAGGGGGAGTGCTTAAAAAGTGCTCTGATACCAAAGGGGAGTAAACTACTACATGTTTGCATGAATCTATGCATAGCTGTGTTTGCTACCCTCCCTCATGTGTGCATGGAATCTCATGCTTGTACGTGTCTGGGAATTTATTTTTCTCAGTCTTTAGGAATTTATTTTTCCTATTGTGTGAGAGTTTATTTCTCTCCAAATTTGTGAGGCTCATATCCGCTGCTGCATGCTTCTAATGTGCCTACACATCTCTCCAAGTCTTATTGGCTGACTCAAAGATTATTTTAGCCAAAATTTGCCAAAGGGGGAGATTGTTGAGGATTTTAGGGTGTTGGCTTCATTTGGTAAAATAAGCCTAATTCCATGATGTGGAGCATGATGTGTGGCACATCAGGATTCACATCTGGACGCCCTAGCTGGACGCGCCTTTCATTGTTTTACGCGTGATCTTTTGAAAAGATTTGTTTTTCAAATAAAATCGTGCCAGCTTGCGCGCCAAGGAACAAGATAATCTTTCATGGATCTGTTTTATTGGCCGACTTTGATCAAAAAGATTTGAAACAAACAAATAAAAGATTATGATCAAATAAATCTCAAGGCAAATTTATTGAAGGCCAACTCGTCAAAGCGCATGAAGCTTGTTCTATATAAAGGAAGACTGAAGATATTATTAAGTGTGTGAAATCAAGAAGCTAAGTCTACAAATCGAGTCTTAGGTTTTAGTTCTTTAGTTGTTCTTTGTGAGCCTTCACTTGGATCATGTTTTGATACAAGTAAGGACTGAGTTTAATAGAGTTGTAATCTCTAGTGTTCTTTCTCCAAAGCATTGAAGCAAGGAGTTAGATTGTGCTACACTCAAAGCCTTTAGGTACGAGTGCATAGTTTTCTAGGAGTGTGTCTCCAACTGAGTTTGTTATTAAATCCTTACTGGGTAAGGTTGAGGGGGAGTGAGCAGAGGTTCTCATATCTAGGAGTTCCTAGGTAGGATTAGCACGGGTAGTGATTAAGTGATAAGTTGTAAACGGGGGAGTTTAGCTTTGAATTGATACTACCATAGTGGATTCATCCCTGGATTGGTATCCTCCAGATTAAGGCTTGTTTAAGCGCCGAACTGGGTTAACAAACTCTTTGTTGTTTATTGTTTTCTGCACTTTATATTGTTTCCTTGTTCATCAAGTTCAGTATGTCCATGATGTTGGCAGATTAGGCTACACATCATACTATTCCTAAGGTGTACACATTGTGCCGCACATCTGACACTTGCCACCAGAATTTCAGCAATGATAACAGGTAACTGCTGACTAGTCTCCAGAAATGCATACTTCAAATGACTTGGTAATTGTTTCAGCTCCAGATCAGGTGGCTTCAAAACTGAGGAGATATTCACCTTCTGGTCTTCTTTAGGGATCTCTAAAACTTCATACTTGTCAACCCAAAGTGCCTTAGGTTGAGTTGGATCTTCATCTTCATTAACTTCTTATGCCAATTCCTTGTCTTCAAGTACAGCTAACTCATTTTCCAATGGGTCATGCCTCTTTTCAAATTGTTTTTGAACCAATGAATCCCAGCATTGCAATAAAGAAACATCTTCTATCTCTTCAACAGGGTACTTCATTGCTTTCAAAATGTTGAAAGTGACTTCTTGAGCATTGACTCTCATTGTGAGTTGTCCTTTTTCTACATCAATTAGTGTTCTACCAGTTGCAAGGAATGGCCTTCCCAATAGAATAGGGGTATCATCATCAGCATTGAAATCCATTATGATAAAGTCAGCAAGGAAGAAAAACTTGTCTCCCTTTACTAACACATCTTCAATTTTACCTTGAGGGTAACATAGACTTCTATCTGCTAACTGAAGTGTCACTGTGGTTGGTCTTGCAGCACCAATTCCCAACATCTTGAAGGTCACCTAGTGCCTTTCCAATGTAAACATCACCAATGGTGCAAGGGATGGTAAAAGAACCAGGATCCTTCAATTTGGGTGGAATTTTCCCTTGTACCATTTGGCTGCACTCTTGAGTAAGTGCTACTGTTTCAAACTCACCAATCCCCTTCCTCTTTGTAAGCACATCCTTCAGGAACTTATAATAGTTTGGCATTTGCTGAATAGCTTCAATGAGAGGAATGTTGATATGCAATTGTTTCATGATCTCAATGAACTTGTCAAATTGTTTTTCTTCTTTGGCTGTTCTTAGTCTCTGAGGAAACGGATGTGGTGGTCTTTCTTTTTCTAAAATAGGGCTACTCTTGGTAGTAGCTTTAGGGACAACCAGAGTCTTGTCTTTTTGTGACTCAGGTGCCTTTTCAGGACTTGTCTTCTTTGAACTGACAGTAGGGGATAATTGTTGATTTGACTGTGAGACAGTTTAGTCTTCAGCCAACCTTTCTTAAGCATCTTCAATTTGAATTGTCCCCATGCTTGGTCCTTCATACTCTGTTCCACTCCTCAAAGTTACCATCTTGCATGTTTCTTTGCCTTTATCTTTTGAGGTAGAAGCAGGTGTTTCAGTAGTGCTGGGCAAACTTCCACTTGGTCTTTGAGTAAGAGTCGTGGCTATTTGGCCTATCTGATTTTCCAAATTTTTGATACTAACTCCTTGGGCTAAGATTTGATTCTTGGCTTCAACAGTGAAATTCTTTGTCTCTTGCATAAAATTCTTCAGTATTGTCTCCAGTTGAATACCAGGCTGTTGAGCAAAACCTAGGGGTACAACAGGTGCTTTTTGTTGAACTTGTTGTGTTTGTGCATTTGCCCAAGAGAAATGAGGATGGTTCCTCCAACCATGATTATAAAGATCACTGTAAGGATTGTTATTCTTGTTGAAATTGTTGACATAGTTGACTGACACAGGGTTTGCAGGGCATTCTTCATAAAGGTGAGCTCCACCACAATAAACACTGGCTACTTCAGCTAAGTCTGTAACTACTTTAACTGGCTCACTGGCAACTGCAGGCAAGGCAGGTGGCGTGAGAAAAGTCTTCAACATGTTGTGCATTTGAGCAACTTGAGCAACAAGGGCTGTTGTTTCACTAACTTCATGGACTCCAGCTGGCTTCTTTGATTGAGTAGGAGCAGGATTTGCTCTAGCTGTAGGCCATTGATAGGTGTTTGAAGTGATACTCTCTATGAGATCAAAACCTTGTGTGTGTGACTTGGAAAGTAAGGCTCCTCCTGATGATGCATCCAACATATTTCTTGAAGATGGCACTAAACCATTGTAAAAAGTTTCAAGCTGAATACATACAGGAATACCATGATGTGGACACTGCCTTAGCATCTCCTTATACCTTTCCCAAGCATCAAACAAAGTCTCATCCCCTCCTTGTCTAAATGAAGTAATATCATTCCTCATCTTTGCATTCTTTACACTTATGAGTGATTAAGGTAACAAAATAACAGTTTAGGGTTGCAATTAAATTAAAGAAACAAATGATTAAAAGTAAACAGTTATGAAAGCATGTTGAACTTATGATCCATTTAATATCCAGCTTAATATGTGTGTGATGAGATAAGTGTAGGCAAGACTCCTGCAAGCAACTCTTACCTTATGGTGTATGTCTACAACGTTGGATAGTGCAATGTGTGATAAGATGAATCCTAGGTCTAGGTCAAACTTATTTCATTACAGTTCAGAAAACTCGTGGTTGTATTCTTACTATGGCCCTAAAGCTTATGTCTAAGACTTCAAGTAGAGAATATATGTCTATACCTCACTTAACCACATTAGCTCATTAAATCTATTCATTATTAGATGTCTCATAATAACAAACTTGTATTCAAACCTAAGTTGATCAGTCCTAGATATGAATATATAGCAAAATAACAAATGAACTAAAAGAGCATACAAACACACATCACATCGCATAAACATATTAAACTTTCAATTAAATTTCACATAATTTCAACATTAAGTGTTTAGCTCATGATGAGCATAGAAACTATAACAACCAGAGATGTAAAATTACACATAAAAAAGAATTCTTAAATGTAAACCTACAGCTAAGATGGCCTTAGAGTTGATGTCTCAAGCTCCAAGTCCAGCAGCAGACTAGACTCCAATTATCAGCAGCAGCGGCGCACCATAAACGTCTTAGGGTTCTTCTTTCTTCACAACGGCTGAGCTCTCTAACTTTAGGGTTTTTGGCACCTTTATATAGGACAATCTCTTGGATCATGGGCCTCCCTAAATCTGAGGATAAGACAGCCCAAAGGAATAAAGCATATTCCCCCAATGATTAGTACAATGACAGCACAATCTGCACATGGGAAATCTGCCAGCTGTCTTTCCTCGCGTTAGCGCCCGTTCGTATTCTTCATCTGACGTGGCGGCTTTTGACTGTGTTGACTGGTCAGCCGCCTCTTGTGGTTGTACGGAATGGTTGTCCTGACTCTAATTATCTGTTGCCTTGGCTCTTGAACCTTTTCAATGGTCCAGTGGTCTGTCTTGACACCAAATGACTCTAGAGCTCTCTTTATATGAAGAGATTACGTAAAATTCCTAAATACCTACTAGACTCATAAATGCATAAAATAAACCTAAACATTGAATATAAAACCGTATTGGCAGGTGACAAATCTACATTCAAAAGCATAATAATACTCACAAAAAGTGAGTTATCACTAACATGCTTATAAATTACCACTAGGAAGCATTTAGAGAGCCTATGATCCAACTATAGGTCATCTAAAAATCCACCCAATAATAAAAACGAAAATTACATATAAAATTAAGAAAATTAGAATTGATGGCTTTATATTTAGTTCAAAATTATTTGACCACAAGCCAACCCATTTCACTACGTTCTGGCAAGTGGACTAGTTTGTCGTCGAGCAATAATTCACACTCTAGGTGTCTAGAATGAGTTCGTATCCACAGGGATCGTGTCAAACCTTCGCTAGTGCTATTTTAGTCCGTGTGTTTTTGCATTCGCTTTGGTTTTTAGGAAAAAGGTTTTAATTTATAAAAATAGCGATATGCTTTGCAAGAAAATAAAGATTTTGATTCAGAAACATGGAGGATAACTATGGTGGTTGAACTTACTCCCTCCCTCATACTTGGCATAATCTGTGTATAACATAGTCATTCGTACTATTATCGGGCGTCGATTCTATCCTTGTTTTTGTAGCACCTTACTGCTACCCTATGTAGGCAAAGTCCCACTACTTTTGCAACTAAGGTATCTACGAGAGCCTAACCTCGCTTTGTCACATACCCTAAATTACTAGGTAGAGTTATTTACAAACATGCATTATGACCATCGACCATCCAATACCCCTAGATCTTAGTTACAGTTATTCAGTTCCAATTGTTATTACAACTAGTTCCTGATTCTTCCTCTAATTATTAAGTCATAACTAGTTCAAGATTGTTGTGCCGTTCCTTTAACCTAGTGTTATTTATTACTAGTTCCGGACAAATAATAGTGAGAACCCTAATGTGCTACGATTAAAGTAAACCCTAATTATTTATTCTAAGACGTCGCCGTTTATCCGACCAAGATTCCGATTAACGATATTAAAGCAAGTAAACAAATAACAAATAATAATTTATAAAGACAATTTATTATAACTTTGACTCAATTACATGACCCAAGCATTCATCGGGGAGTTCATCTTCTCCACCACAACCTAAGGAATTATTACAAAAGACTACATAATTAAATTACAAGAATCTAAGTATAAAAAGCCTAAAGAATCATACCTTGCTGAGTTAGTTTTCCCGGAAGGGGAGAAAACTATGCCCTTAGAGCTCCTCCGAACTTCTCTCCCAAAGGAATAGAAAGTTCTTCTATTTCTGAATGAATAATAATGAATTTTGGAGGCTCTATTTATACTTTTCGTAATGGGCCTCATCAAGCCACCGTGACACGCTAGGTCCATCGTGTCACGATGGGCAGATTCAGTTCAAAATTATAACTGATCCTGTGCGTTTGATCTGCGTGATCACCACGCAATGCCATCGTACTGCGTTGAGCTTCATCGTGGTACGATGCTAAGATTCTTTCCAAAAATATAATTGATCTTGTCTTGGCGAGCAAGGAGCTTCCATCGTGTCACGTTGGGTGCCATCGTGACACGATGGGCTGATATTCTTCATTTTTGGGCTTTTTCTTGTCTTTTGCATTTCTTCACCTTGTCTTGAAGCTTTTTCTCGATTCTTCAGGTTTTTGTTGATATTTGGGTCTGTCTTGGTCATTTTAATACTAATAATACTACCTAAAATACTGCAAAAATTCCTGTCATTACAAGTCCAAACTTAAACTGTTGCTTGTCCTCAAGTAACATGTCAGACATGATCGTTAGCGAGTTAAGAAATAAATAAATATGATAGGAATTTCACACCCTTACTTGTTCAGCAATGGTACCGCTGATTCTTACCGTAGCGTACAATGCCCAGTCCTGCTTGGTTCAGGAGACGTTAATAGTAGCGAGTCGGACAACTGTCTGCAAGAGTCCATGTTCAACCTTTTATCTCTCTCACATTTTCACTCGAATTGAAAGGGTTACTCTCAATCATCGCACAACCTGCCATTTTACCATAGGCTTGCAAGAATTCTAAGTAACTTGTCAAAATTTAATAAATATACATTTTTGGAGGTCTTTAAGGGTTATAACGTGGCTAGGGTCAAGGTAGGACATTTTTGGGATAAGTAGGCAAAACTTGGAGTTAAGTACTACTTTGTTTCCTTTTTGTGTATGCAACCTTATTCCATAGGGTACCTTTTTATTTTTGGTATTTTCAGAGAATAGAACCGGAGAGACGTTTGTGGTTCTTTTTCTATCACTGTTTTTTGTAGAGACTTTTTTTAGGGATTTTTGATGTTCTCCCGTCTCTTTTCTTTTTATTATTTTTCTTTTGTAGAGACTATTTTTTTAGGGATTTTTCCCGTCTCTTTTTTTTTTATTTTTAATTTTTTTGTAGTGATAGTTCTCTGTATACCCACCCCAAACTTGAATAGTTGCTAGTTCTATGACAAACCCCAAACTTTGATTGTTGCTATGATCAGAGAACTAGTACCTAACTCCAAAAGAGGGTAATTCATTGTTTTTATGGTTATAGGCTTGTATCGTGGTTTGTCACCGAAAGAAAAGGGATATATATTTTACGGCTCAAAGTGGTTAGCAAAGGATAATAATAATAATATTCATAAGGGTGGCTTGAAAAGGCTTTGGGTTATAACAAACAATTGCCTCAATGCATAATTTAATAAATCAACCAGTTATAGAGAATTGGAGCAAGTTCTGAAAAATAAACAAGAGTGCGGAACTTTCACGGATCGAAAGAAATTGGTAATACCTTGGCTTAAGTATCTGAAGGCTCAAATCCTCACTTTGGCTTAAGTATCTGAAGGCGTGAACACTTATCTGCAGACACCGCTTCATCACTTGTCTCATTGTCCCCCGAACTTCTGCTTTTCGGAGCATTCACCTTTGGTGTTTTTGTTAAGGTGCAAAATTCGGATCATCAACATTTACAACTTACTTCGCTGCAATCTTACCTATAACAGTTTCTCATGCACAAGATAATAAACAGCGACAATTATTTAATTATTTTTTTTAAGACAGGGGCTGTTAACAGATGAATATGACATGCTGAAATTCTGAGTATATTTTATTGAATTGAAAAACTGAAGCAAATACTGAATTGAAAATACTTAGATAGTAACCCTGGGTTGCCTCCCAAGCAGCGCTTGTTTAGCGTCTCATTAGCTTGACGCATTTCCTCCAATACAGATGATAGGTTCGCATGTCTCTCTCTTCTTTAGGAGCTTCCGCCTTAGCTCCTTCCTTCTTGGTGCTCTTCTCGTACTTCTGTAGGTCCTGTTTTTCTTTGAAGGTGGCAAAACAGATTCTTCCATCATCATCTGAAGCAACTAGTTTGATGATAGATTTACCTTTGCCTTTTGGTGGACTTTCCTTCTTTTCTTCGTGTTGTATGCTAACCCAGCGGTTCTCCTCTACCTTCTGGAACCGTATCTTCCTTCCTGTAGCAGCTGGCTTCTTCAGAGGTGGCGTGTTAACCCCAAACTTAGATCTTATGGCCGCCTTTCGGTTTCTTCCCCATGCTTTGACCCATGGTACCTAGATATCTACCTCAATAGTCAGCCTCTTCATTTTGTCAGTAAGCCCCTCGGGTTCCTCCTCGGCCTTTGCTTCTACATGTAGCTGCGCCATTTCATCCCCCAGTTACTCTATCTCTATCTTCAAATTCACCTGAGTTGGAGTCGATGGTGCAGCTGCTTCATTCTTCCATTCGAACTTGCATCATTCGTCCCTGTTCGTCTTGGAAGTTAGAATGGTGATTACATGTTCTCCACTCCTTAGTGTCATCTCAGCAAGATCCATGTCAATGATGGCCTTGCTAGTGGCTAGGAATGGTCTTCCCAAGATGATGGGATGTTCTTCATCTTCTCAAATGTCTAGGATCATAAAGTCTACTGGAAAAACCAGGTCTTGGACTTTCACCATGACATCTTCCATTGTACCTGCTGATCGAATGGTTGATTGGTTAGCTAATATGAGTTCTTTAGCTGTACCTGCAGTTGGTAATCTGAGCTTGAATTTGTCTGCCAAAGATAATGGTATGGCATTCACACTTGAGCCCACATCACATAATGCATTGGCTCCTTCTTCCCCAATCTGACAGACCATGGTGACGCTTCCAGGATCTTTCTTTTTGGGTGGTAGCTTTGGTTCTTCCGTTTCGTCTATTTTGTATTCTTCTAGCTCACTTAGGAACTCGTGATAGAATTCTTCCATTCACATTCCTGCTAGCTCGTTGAACCATTCTTCGAACTCTTTGAAATTTATTGTATCTAGCTCATCATAATCGCGTTCGGGCTTTGCCTCTTGCAACGCTTTGCACTCCTCCTTTGGGTTGTCCACCGTGTTACCTGCAATGTCTTTAGAAACATGAGTACTTACCAGTTTAGACAGCTGACCAATTTGGGTTTCAAGACTTTTGATGGTCGCCCCCTGGTTGGCTACTGTATTCTGGATGGTCCCAACGGAAACTTGGGTGCTTACTTCAACCTAGGTTGTAGTTGTTCCCATATAGTTCACCTGCTCTTCACCTCCTGGCAAACATTGCCCGTTTGAATAATCTTCTAGGTAGAAGTCACTAACTCCTTCTACCCGTTTCACACTGCCTTCTTTTACCTCTTTCTCTTTCTCAGCAAGTTGCCTCTTTAGCAGCTCAATCTCTACTTTGTAAGCAACTTCTTTGTCCACCTTGATGATTCCTGGTGTCTTCTCATTCCTGTCATGACTCATGTTGTATTCGTTCGGGCACATATGTTCAACTAGATCCTTGGTCTCTGAATATGTCTTAATTTTGATAGACCCACCAGTCGAGGCATCGAGTATCATGTGATGTTGCATTTTCATACCTGCCGTGAATATCTGCATCTGCTCCATAGAACTAATGTTGTGGTTAGGACACCTCCTCATGAGCAATTTGAAGCGTTCATAAGCTTCACACAGCGTTTCAGATTCATGCTGTTTGAAACTCAGGATCTCAGATTTCCGCTTCTGGAATAAAGTGTGAGTAAAGAACCTCTCAAGGAACTTGTCTTTAAGCTCCTTCCATGTGGTGATTGATCCCCTTGGCAAGCATTGCAGCCAATCTTTTGCTGACCTGTAAGAGAAAAATCAAACAACCGCAGCTTCTTCTGGTCCTCTGTGACATTTTCCGGCACCTTCTGTATCTAACAAGTCTCTGAAAACTTTGACAAATGATCCCAAGGATCATTGTTGGTGCGGCCGTCGAACTGGTTCCCCCGAAAACCTGTAAGAACGTTACCTTTGATATCAAAGTTAGCTGGGTTTGCCGGCTGGAACCCCAGTGAGATCTGATCATTGTCAGTCCTTTTGCAGTAATCTCCCATAGTGATTCTTTGTTCGCCCCCCATGGCTTTGGTGGTAGGCTCTCCTTCTTTCTCGAGATTACTGGATTCTGCTAGCTTTAGAGCTCTCAGTCTTTTCCTTAGCTCTTTCTCTGGCTCGTCGAAGTACTTAAACTCCAGGATATCTGTTTATCAAGCACAACAAATTAATACCATCAGTAGCACTGGAAAAGATATTTATAATTATTTTTGGTTTGTTTCATGTGTGTTTGTCACCATGAAAATTCCCAGGTAAGTGTGGTGGATCACTAGGATCGCTTAAATACCTTGACTTTGCCTTAGCCAGAATTTCACAGTTCTAAATCCACAATCATTAACAAGATTTTAGATTTTTTTTTAATTTTTTTGTATTTTTAAATTTTTTTGACAAACTAGAATAATTCTAACAAATTTTTGTGAACACAATCCCCGACAACGGCACCAAAAGCTTGACTACGTTCTGGCAAGTGGACCAGTTTGTCGTCGAGCAATAATTCACACTCTAGGTGTCTAGAATGAGTTCGTATCCACATGGATCGTGTCAAACCTTCGCTAGTGTTATTCTAGTTGGTGTTTTTTTGCATTCGCTTTGGTTTTTAGGAAAAAGGTTTTAATTTTATAAAAATAGCGATATGCTTTGCAGGAAAATAAAGATTTTGATTCAGAAACATGGAGGATAGGTATGGTGGTTGAACTTACTCCCTCCCTCATAATTGGCATAATCGGTGTATAACATAGTCATTCGTACTATTATTGGGCGTAGATTCTATCCTTGTTTTAGTAGCACCTTACTGCTACCCTATGTAGGCAAAGTCCCACTACTTTTGCAACTAAGGTACCTACGAGAGCCTAACCTCGCTTTGTCACATACCCTAAATTACTAGGTAAAGTTATTTACAAACATGCATTATGACCATCGACCATCCAATACCCCTAGATCTTAGTTACGGTTATTTAGTTCCAATTGTTATTACAACTAGTTCCTGATTCTTCCTCTAATTATTAAGTCATAACTAGTTCAAGATTGTTGTGTCGTTCCCTTAACCTAGTGTTTTTTATTACTAGTTCGGGACAAATAATATTGAGAACCCTAATTTGCTACGATTAAAGTAAACCCTAATTATTTATTCTAAGACGTCGCCGTTTATCCGGCCAAGATTCCGACTAACGATATTAAATCAAGTAAACAAATAACAAATAATAATTAATAAAGACGATTTATTATAACTCGGACTCAATTACATGACCTAAGCATTCATCGGGGAGTTCATCTTCTCCACCACAACCTAAGGAATTATTACAAAAGACTACATAATTAAATTACAAGAATCTAACTTAAAAAAGCCTAAAGAATCATACCTTGCTGAGTTTGTTTTCCAATAAGGGGAGAAAACTATGCCCTTAGAACTCCTCCGAACTTCTCTCCCAAAGGAATATAAAGTTCTTCTATTTCTGAATGAATAATATTGAATTTTGGAGGCTCTATTTATACTTTTCGTAATGGGCCTCAGCAAGCCATCGTGTCACGTTAGGTCCATCGTGTCACGATGGGCAAATTCAGTTCAAAATTATAACTGATCCTGTGCATTTGATCTGCGTGATCACCACGCAATGCCATCGTACTGCGTTGAGCTTCATCGTGGTACGATGCTAAGATTCTTTCCAAAAATATAATTGATCTTGTCTTGGTGAGCAAGGAGCTTCCATCGTGTCACGTTGGGTGCCATCGTGACACGATGGGCTGATATTCTTTATTTTTGGGCTTTTTCTTGTCTTTTGCGTTTTTTCACCTTGTCTTGAAGCTTTTTCTCGATTATTCAGGTTTTTGTTGATATTTGGGATTGTCTTGGTCATTTTAATACTAATAATACTACCTAAAATACTGCAGAAATTCCTGTCATCACCATCAATACTTCTTATCATGTGAATTGAGCTTCAAGTTGGACTCAATGCCTCTTCCTCAAAATATTTTAGTGCATTTTTGTTTATAAGTTTCCTTCCATATGTTTAGTGAACTCATGATCTCATCACACACAGTGGACAGATGTTCCAACACCAGTCACGGATATGATGTTGGGGCAGATGTGCCAACACTTGACAAATTGAAATTATGGCACATAGTGGACAGATGTTCTGTCAGATGTTCCAACACCTATCACAGATAGGATGTTTGGACAGATGTGCCAACACTTGACCACACACAGAACACAACAAATAACAAAATATAAATTGCAGAAAATATAAAGTGCACAAGTTATTTGTTAACCCAGTTCGGTGCAACCTTACCTATTCTGGAGAATATCAATCCATGAAGGAATCCACTATGATAGTTTTAATATAAATCTCTCGGTAACCCATGTTTACGAATTATCACTTAAACACTACCCGTGCTAATTCTACCTAGGAACTCCTAGATATGAGAACCTCCGCACACTTCCTAACATAACAACAGTACATCCATCACTATTTCACAATCAATAGCAAAAATATATAACCTGGAGACACTCTCCTAAACAAACTAAACACTCGTACCAAAAGGCTTAGAGTGTTGTACAAGAAAACAACCTTACTCTGTGCTTCAAAGCTTGGGAGAAGATTACATAAATACAACTCAATAAACACAATCCTAAGCTTGCATCAAAATGACACAAGAAAGTCTCACAAAATAGCAATGTACACTGAAGTCCTAAAAACACAAATTCAGCATACACTCATACAAAACTAGGTTTTAGTCTTCATATAAATATACCGTGAATTAGCTTGAGCTTCTTGATCCAATAGGGTTTCAAAACACAGCCGGAATAGGTGAAATATTCAGCTCAAAAATATTCTTGAATAAAATCAAATCTTTCCTTAAATATTATCACATTTTAAGAAAATAAATAATTCACAAAGAATCTTCAGCAGACAGAGAGAGAAACCACCAACTTGGCGCACAAGAATACATCTGAAGTTTCCACAAATAAGATTCAAAAGATATGTCGCATACACATGACGCAAAATAGGGCTCACATAATGATGTTCCCACATTTGGTCTCAACATCTAGCTAAAACATTATTTTTGCAAAATTAAGCCAATTTTCAAAAACCCAACACATTAAACCAAGTGATTGAGTAAATTAGATTCATTTCATCTTGTTTCCTCTTTATGAGACTTGATAGTTCTTAGATCATCTCATGTTATTAGAAGTATTTAGAGTGTTTTTATACTTATCTGATCAACCTATGAAACATTGATAATGTTGAGTGGTGGTTTCTCTGCCCATTACAGTGGATTAGGGTCACATAACGACTAGTCCTTATTATGTTTACCTTAATAATAATCGTGGCCATTTCTTCTGTCACAAAGCAATTAGCCTTGAGCAATTATCATTCATAAGGTGCGCCTGATTGCAAAAATCTCATTAGTTATGTTGGGTTTTTAATGTTGGCTTCATTTTGCAAAAACAAGATGATAGTCTAAAGGTGGTGACAGATGTGGTAACATTTGTCAGCAACACTGCCAACTGATGCCAGCTAGACTTGGAACCCTAGTACGCGCCTTTCAGCGCGCCGTCCTTCTTTGAACCCTAATTTCTTTGTTTCAGGTTTAGCTTGCGCGCCAAGACAAAGGGAAATCAGCCAGCTTGCTGAAGTTATAAATGGAAAGATTTATTTTTAAAATATGTGATAATATATTTTTAAAACAAATCTTTAGGTTCAAGGAATATTTTTGTAAGAGATCAAGACACGCCTTTTTCAACAAGGATTCAGAAGCCCAAGTATTACTTGTAGTCCAAGCAGCTCAGGACTATAAATATATGAAGACCAAGACCTAGTTCTCTAAGAGAGTCAAGCCGTATTTGGTTTTAGGGTTTAATGTGTCAAAATCGAGTCTCTTTGTGAGCCTTTCATGCATTGCCTTAATGCATGTTTAGGACTGTGTTTGATTGAGTTGTAATGTTACTTTCTCTAAAGCTTTGAAGCAAAGAGTTAGTTAGTCTAAGCACTTGAAGCCTTTAGGTAAAAGTGCATAGGTGTCTAGGAGTGTGTCTCCAACAACCATTCAGTTGAATTGTGTTTTATACCCCGGTAGGTTTACGACGGTGTGGAGGAGCATCATTATTAAGGAAGTGACCTGGGCTGGTCATATCTAGGTTAGGCCTAGGTAGAGTTGCACAGATAGGGATTGAGTGAGGAGGGTTAACGGGTAGTTAGACTCTGAATCAATACTATTATAGTGGATTCATTCCTGGATTGGTATCCCCCAGATTAGGAGCAGTTGCGTCCGAACTGGGTTAACAAACAAAGCGTGCAATTTACTTTCTGCCTTTTTATTCGCTTTATTATTTGTTAAGTCATCTCTCGTGGAGACAAACGTGGGAACATCTGTCTCCAGTCCAACTTTTTTGCGACAGGTGTTAGCACATCTGCTATCACATCTGTCTACTGATAGTGCCGGAATTTCAATTGGCATCAGAGCAGGCACCCTGCCTGTACTTGGGTGAGATCCAGGGGGTACTTTCTGGCAAGCATGGACAAGGAAGGAGGTCTCGTTAACAGGCCACCTCTGTTAGATGGTACTAACTACGACTAGTGGAAAGCAAGGATGTGTGCTTTCTTGAAATCGCTTGATGGCAAGACTTGGAAGGCTGTTGTTACAGGATGGAAACATCCTATGGTGGTTGACAAAGATGGGAAAGTGACTGCTGAGCCTAAACTGGAAGGAGAATGGTCAAAGGAAGAAGATGACCTGTCAGTAGGAAACAACAAAGCCCTAAATGCCATATTTAATGGGGTTGACAGGAATATGTTTAGACTAATCAAATATTGCACTGAAGCTAAAGAAGCGTGGGAGATTCTGAAGACCACGCATGAAGGTACTTCAAAAGTCAAGATGTCCAGGTTGCAACTATTGACCACTAAATTTGAGAACCTGCATGTAACATCCCAATTTTAGTTAATAGAAGAATATTAATTAAAATAAATTATTGACTAATTGGAAAATATGTGAACAAGTACGGAGGAATGTCTTAACAAATGGGATTGAGGAACCGTCGAATAAAGGGAATAGTTAACGGACACAAACGGAGAATTACCAATTAAGAGGGATTATGATACGAAGCGTACGAGTATTATCAGTAAATAACTAAGAAGAGAAGCACGTGACTTAGTTGTTTTGATATGGCAATTATCTTTTGGGCCAAGTGTGTTAATGGGGCCCACATTTGACTAAAGTTTGAGAAGCACTATAAGGGCTCACTTACATCTTCCAATTCATTAACTTGGCTCTGCATACAAACAGAACAACCTTTCTCTCCATTTCTTTCTCTTCTCACGCGCACCATCATCATCACCATATACATAATCATCAATTCTTCCTCAAAATTGACATGCAATGACTCCATCTTCTCTTCCAATCCATTAGGAAATTGAATAGGTAAGAATCAAGCTTTATCTCCTTCTCTTTATTCCAATTTCGTACTCCCTCTTAAAGCTCCAAATTTGACCTCGAATTGCATGTATTGTTTCTGAGTTCTTGATGATACCTTAAGGATGTCTGGGCTAAGGAATGAAGAGGTTCACAACTATGGACACCTTATGCAAAAAGGGGCAGTTTGGAATTCATCGAAATAGAAAGGAACAAGAAGTTTTGGAAGAGTTTAAGAAACCCGTAATGGAAGCATGGCCCTTAGTAAAACTGTAAGTTCTCTCTCCTCACAACTCCGTTACAAACGATTCTTTTTGGTATAGTTATCTAACTCAATTCCAGTCATTTGGAGACCAATTTGGTGATTTTTAACGCAGTAATGAGTTTTGGAGACGTGTTTGAAGTTCAAAGTTAGAAACAGGATTTCTGCAGAAAACGTTTTTGGACAGTGCTTCACTTAAAGTTTTACTGCACCCTCTCTATAACTCGGTTTGAGATGCCGTTTATTTCTATGGATTGCTAACTCGATTACAGTCGTTGTGGTTCCAGTTTTGTGAATTTTCGTTAAGGGAAGAAGTCTGTAGGTATTTTTGAAGTTGATGCGCTATTGCAAAAATACTGTTATGGATTTAAAGCCCTTCTTCGCTGCAAATTCAGTTTCTCGGAGAGCTCCAAAGATGTTGTTAGCATTGTGTTTAAGCTTCTGAGTTAATCTCAATTCCAGGTGGGTTCTTTAGGCTAGGTAGTTAGATTCCCCAATTTAAACATGCATGCAAACATAGGAATTTTTAGGGAAAATTATGTGTGAGGAGAAATAACTCCCAATTTCTCCTCCAAACAGTCGTAAAATGTGTTTGTTATATTGTTACAATGATTTAAATTGAGGATTGTAGGTGTTCATTTCAAAAATGATGATTTTCTGCAAAACAGAGGCTAAATACGCAGTTCTCGCCCGGCGAGCAGCCAGCGAGCCTCCTAGCGAGTGAACAATTTCTGGGCAGAGTATGAATCGCCCGGCGAGCTCTCATTGGCCTGGCGAGCTTAGGCTGGCCCGGCGAGAGATAGCTCGCTCGGCGAGAGTACTCAGAACTGAACTTGTTTCTTGCTTGGGCTTGTTGGAGTGCTTTTTGGGCTAGATAAGTGTATTAGTCTTATTTTCACAAAACTTTTCAAAAACTAAATACACTCGTTTTATATCCTCGAATTAAATTAATATTTTTGTAACAATAGAATTTATATAAATTTCGAGTTGTTTGTCATCACGGTACAATCCTAGGGTATAACTTAGGATATTAGAATTATTGTATGCTCCCCGGGCTTTAGGAAAAATTATGGTAGCATGTAATCAATTTAGAATCAGTCGAATTATGTGCGATTGTGATATCGCTTGTGGACGTCGTTTTAGATGTTCCATTAGTAAAATTTTGTGAGCTGTACGCCGGAACGCTTTCTGTTCGCGGACAAGGCAGGCCTCTGAGACATGCTCACCTCACAGTGCCTTGCGGTTAAAATCAACAAGACTAATGATGTGTTACACCTTTATTTAATTATGCTTTATGACAATATGATATGAACTATGTTATGACTGATTAGGTGCCCCGGCTTAGTCGCCATTAGGAGGGTAGTAGGACCCACTGAGACTTAGTAGTCTCATCCCACTCCATTTTTTTTTTAGGTAGACAGGTTATTTCGGAGCAGGGACCAGGATGGACCTGACGATTGGAGCTGTGCTTGGATTGTCAACTTAGAAGACTTAGTCTTCTTCCTTGTTTTTATTTAACTTGTTGTTCTGTTCTCGATTATTTCCGCTGGTTGTATCGAATGTCCCACAATTATCTTAATGATAATGTATTATTCAGTTGTATTTCTTTTAATTAATGTACTCAGATTACAGTTATTAATGTTTCGACTAAATATTCTAGATATTTTTAGTTGGGGCGTTACACTGCAGATGATGGAATATGAAAATGTGCATGACTTCCACATGAACATACTTGATTTTGGTAACTCTTTTGAAGCATTGGGAGAGAAGATTAGTGAAGAAAAATGCTTAGGTCTCTGCCTAAGAAATTTGATATGAAGGTGACTGCTATTGAAGAGATGCAGAATATATCCACCTTGAAGCTTAATGAGCTAGTAGGGTCACTACAAACCTTTGAACTTGGAGCAAATGAGAAATCTGAAAAGAAAAACAAAAACCTGGCATTTGTCTCTAAGGATGCTGATGAACTCAGTGAACAAGTGATCGCGGTCGTTTCGTGATCAAATTTAAGTAATTTAAAAGTAGTAACAAGGTAAGATAACCTTGGTCGTTTCCCAAAGACTCTCGATCAGTTAACAATATTAGAACAAATTAAACTGTAAATTATGGGGTTTTCGATTGAGAAAAAACAGTAACGAGGATGACGAAATTAATTAATAGAGAAGCAATCAATCCGTTGGTTTTAGGTAAACTTCATTCATCATTTATCATAGGTTTCTAGAAAATATACTTTTCAGTTTCTATTCTTGATTGATCGTGAAACTAACTAATCAAGCGTCAATTAGTTTTACAGAAATTCAGACTGAATTAACAAGCGTAATACAGTTGTTCGATCAATCATGAAAGTAAAGAAGCGTCACAGAACATGATCAAGGTCATTACGTGAATTTAATCAATCCTATAAACAAGCGTTATAGACTCTTTCAATTTTTATTCGAATTAAATTAAACAAGCGATAAATTAATCCGAATAACCTCGCTACAATTGCAATCCGAAATTAAACAAGCGATGAATACGAATTGCATTCAAATTAATCAAAGAGGCAGCGAAATTGAGAGAGAAAGAATTAGAACATGAACTGTAATTGCATTAAGATTCAAACCTCAAGATTATGAATTGAAGTGCCATAACCAACGAATTGACCTAGAGTTTTAGTTGCTCATGATTTGGTTGCACAATCCTTATTTTTTTCGTGAATGACTGAATGAATAACCCTAGGGGCGAAATTTGGTTTTATAAGTAAAGCAAAAACGGGCCACAAAACAATTGGGCCGAAAATTATAAGTTATGCTGAAAATAATTAAATCTTGTAAGTCTGGAACATTGACGAGTAAATATGACTCCTTTGCGATCTGAATTAGCTTTCGACTCCAACATGAAGGTTGTAGCTCTTTGTCTTAGCTTACCAACGCAACTGGCCATGTCTCAATCTGATATTCCTAGCTCCAGTTATGATCTGCGCAATGAGAAGGTGACAATTTATTATTTATTTAGAAAATAAGTGCGAAAAAAAAATAAAGCTATAAATAATCTTAAATATAAAAACACACTAAAATAGTAAAAATAGTAAAATAAACTATAGGAATACATGAGTACAATAGTAGAAGAACGTGCATTAAAAAATGCACTGATCAACAAGACATGGATGAAGGTGTCTCAGAGGCTCTGGCCCTTGTGGGAAAACAATTCAAGAGGTTGATGAGAAGAAGGGATGGAAGATCCAGGACAGATGTGCCGCACATCTCAGATGAAACTGGAAAGCAGACCAATCTCTAGAAGCGAAAAGATGAAGATAATTCAAATCAGACCAGGAGTGTACAGTGCTATGAGTGCAATGGGTTTGGTCACTACAAAACTGAATGTCCAAACTTCTTGAAGAAGCAAAAGAAGAGCATGATGGCCACTTGGTCAGATGAAGATAACTCAGATGTTGAAGCTGAAGGAAAGAGGGACACAACAATCACTGGAAGGTGTGTGTTTGACATAAACTTTGAGGGAGTACTCACTTTAGAAGAGCTAGCTGAGGCGTACCAGAAGCTATGTCAAAACTATGATGACAGAGTCAGATGTCTGCAACAACAGAAGAACCTCATTAATCAGCTCCAGGCAGAGAAGAGTGAACACCTTGCTCAGATATTGCATCTTACTGATGAGGTAATTGTGCTAAATTCACAGTTTGAAAACATGAGCAAGTTAGAATGTTGAATGCTGGAAATATTATGCCTGAGGTGAGTATAGAAGTTGATCAACCTGACAAGAGTTATAAAGCAGTGGGATATGATTATACAAATCTCAACAGAAGACATTTACCATATGGTGAAAGATACAATCCTACAAAAAGAACTCTCAAATCCAGGAAGGTCGGACACATGGTGCCCCATTCCAGACCACTTCCACCTCCCAGTTTCAATAAGGAACCTAAGGAGTGGGCATGCCATCATTGTGGGGAAAAGGGACACATAAGACCTTTCTGCTACAAACTTTATGGAAGTCCACAAGCATCAGAACCACAGGTACCTACGAGAAAGATTACTAAGATGAGAAAGGAGCGGAAACCGAAGGTTGGGAAATCTGGACTGATTGCTCACACATTATTAAGAGCCTCATCCAAAGAAGAATGGTACTTTGATAGTGGGTGCTCAAGGCACATGATAGGTATCGAAGATTATCTAGAAGATCTAAAATCTCATCCCACAGGTCATGTAGTATTTGGAGATGGAACCAAAGGACAAATCATTGGTGGAGGAAAAATGGTCAATGTAACACCCCAAACCTTATATTTTATTATATTTGATTGATTGATTTTATTTAATTAATTGATGTGTTTTGTATGCATTAATTAGTTGTTACCTTTATGTTTATTAATAATGGGCTTTTATGAGTATTGGACTTAATTAGAAGGAATAAGAGTTTGTGATAGAATTAAGGTTAGTGTAGTAATTTAATATGAGTTAGTGGGTTGTGTAGAGATAAGAATGGCACTTTGGTTATTATCTAAAAGGATAGAGTATCTTGGGGAGGAAGTAGTGGCAATTGAGTAAATAGTACGATAATTAGTGGTAACAGTAAAGTTGAATTAGTGAGTGGGAATTGTAGAGAAATTAAGGGTAATATAGGAAATTGACCCTAACCTAAATGGAGAGTATATAAAGGAGTAATTTTTATGAGGAGTAGTGTTGTGGTTTCATTTCTCACAAAAATGAGAGAAAGGGAGGTAGAGAGAAAGTGTAGAAGACCAAAGCTTGAAGATGTAGAAGGGAGTCCAAGTGTAGAGCTTAGAGATGTAAAGGTTCAATCAAGGAAAGAGGTTTAGATAATATAATTGTGAGTGATCAAAGAGAAGGGAGTTTGTCTATGACTCCACACCCAAACTCTCTTAACTCATTTTGGGTTTTGGGAAGAAAAGGGTTTTGGGAAGGTGTTTATAATTGAAACTTTGATAATGATTCATGTATAATATGCTTCTACTTATGATTGTTGTATGAAATCCATGATAAAGTTGATTACTTGAACTTTGATTTTGATTGATTATATGATAAATGGGTTTCATGAGTTAATACATGAAAATCTATGATGTATGATATGAAATGATGTTTGATGATGCTTTAAGTTGTACCTCTATGATTTTATTCTTTCATCAACATGTTGTTATAATATATGAACTTGTATGATCAAGCTTTGATGCAATAAATGGGTTGTTGTTGAAAATATGGGTTTTTATGATTCAAAGAGTTTTCAAAGCTTTTATACAAATTGTTTCTTGAGTTGTTTAAGAGTCAAAATAGGTGATTTTGAGTATGAACATGTTTAGATATGTTATATATGAGTTATAGGGTCAAATAAGTGCTTATGACATGATAAAAGTGATTATTTTCGAGTAAAACCGCATGCTAGCAACCCAGGACGCGTGCCACACGCCCCCTGGCTGCGTGCCACGCGTCTGGGCAGATTCTGGAGGTTGGCATTGCGTGCCATGCGCCCCAGAGGCGTGCCACGCGCCCCTGAAAATTCTGTCGCACACTCTTGCTTGTTTTGATGATTCCGGAGTCGTTTCTAATCCGTTTTCGATGCCGTTTGTTTCTATGGTTAGCTATCGAAGAGTACTTGAATTAGGAAGGATATTTGGCAGTGTTTTAGACTTTTATTAATTATGTGCATGTCGATGAATAGATGATGAATTAAAGTGTATGTTCAAGTGCGAATAAGTGATAATAATTAGGAATGATTTGTAAGCTCATAACATGATTAGATTATGATCTTATAACATATTATAGGATTAGATTGATTATGTTTTGAGGATATGTGGGTAATATGATTATGGTTGCATGATTGGTTTAGTAATTGTTTACTTGAAGTAGGAAGTGAACCTTAGGTAATGTATATCATATGTATGATGATTTATGATGTGCGAGACTTAGTTAATGATGCATGTTGATTAACTAATGATATGTGATGATTAGAGATTAGTTAACAATGTGTTGTGTTTGGATTATATATAAATTGAGAAGATGTTGTATTGAGTTGATGATGTATATGATTATGATGTAAACGATGATTAATTATAATGATTATGTGCGTTGAGTTAAGATTGTGATTTATTATGTATGATGACGAGTTTATGATGTTGATGTATTATGATAATAAATTGAGGATGATGACTGATGATTAACCTAGATATTAAGTGTTGTTGTGCCTTGCTTGAATGTATACCTTAATGATGATATGATGATGTGAATTGATGCGAACTTGAGCGAGGTCCCACATGACTTAAAACTGACTTGATGCGATGGATATATGTTTATCCTAATTTTTGATGCGGACTCATGAGTAGATGTGTAGTGTTATCATCATTATTTCGTATGTGTACATTCATGCATGCATGAGTCAACTCGATGCGATAGTCCACCATGACTTAAAACTGACTCGAGCGATGGTCCTCCAAGACTTAAAACTGACTTAATGCAAAGGATACTTCTTTATTCAAAACTCGATGCGGGTACCACATGCATATAGTTATGTCTAGGGTGACATGACATTATGTAATTGACATTAGTTGCATTAGGAATATGTGATTAAATGTGATACTTGGTAATTGGCATTGATTGGTAATTCTTAATTTAAGTGATTAAATGTATTATGAGATATGTGATGAATGATTGATAATTGATGATTATATGTGTATACTTGATTATTGATTAGGAAATGTGATATTATTGTGGTGTGTTATACTTTTATAATAATGAGATATGTATGACATGAGATTAATGTATGTTTATGTATTGAGTTATGTAGACATGAGCATACTATGTCCTAAGTGTTAAGTGTGTTCTTGCACTTAGTTTCTTTTATGGTTATATTATCTAACCCTCTGTTTTGTGTATGTGCTGAACCTTTGGGGGTTCAGGTTCTCAGGTTATGTTTGTGACCAAGTCGTTGGTGAAGCTCCGCTCTGATCATGACAAGGGGATCGGGTTCTCTAAATGTATATAGAGTCTTTATCACTTATTTTTATTTATTTGAGGATGTATCTAGTTTTAGAAGTATTTTGTATAACGGTATTTTACTAATTAAAGTTGTTAGTAATTAAATTTGATTAAGCTTGTAATACTCAAACCACCAATTTTATAAATCAAGTTTTATTTTCCGTGCGCAATTTGAATAATATTTTATAAAGGTAGTATTTTCTTAAATACGGGTTCGGGTGTTACAATTTGGTATCAGAGCTCCGGTTATCTTCGGACCGTATGAGTTAAGTGTCGATCAGAGCAGGTCTGTGCATTCAGACTAAGTGGGCATAGAGCCACTCGTGTGTTTTTGTGATTGATTGTGATTCTTGTGATTTAATTGTTAAGTTACACTTGCACATTAGTCACTATTTTTACTATTTTGCAAATGTATTATTAGTTTCTTGAATTTTGTCGCATGTTGGTTTACTTAATTCTTGAGACTCATGTTTAATTGGTGTTGATTTATGAATTATTGTTTCATAAATGATGATAAGTTGTGATGCGTTGGTTTTATGAATTTACTTGATGTTGTCTATTCATGAACTATGAGAGGTATGAATTAGATTATGTTATCTATTCTTTTGGTGAATACTTGATAAGCTTGATAATTATCTTAGTTATAAGTTATCGAGTCAAGTAATGATTATGTGTTCTTTGATGATGATTCATGACGAATGTTATGCTTTTGTGATTATAATAGTTGTATGAGCTTAAAGCTATAATCTTTGTGTGGTTTTGACATGATTTTATTTGTTATGATTCTATGATGAGTGAGTGATTATAACATGACATAATTGTGCATAATTGATGATGAATGATGCTTTGATCTAGTTGCTTAAGTACATGATTACTTGTGTTATATGCAAATTTTGATTCAAGTATATGCGAAACTAATAATTGAATGGTTGATTGTTATTCGATGATTCATATTTTACTATCATTGATCGTTGATTGTTGAGTGAATAGATGTAGGATATTAGAATAATTTCTATGTACGTGATTTGATATGACTTGAGTATGATAATTTAATGTGATTATTTGAAGTAGAGTTTATATGAATTTTCATGTATGTATGATTTGTGCGTGGTCCCTTATGACATGTGATCATTTTAGGACTAGTCTTAATTCTTCATGATGTGAGTTTGTTGAAGTTTAATTATTTCTTTGAGTAAATGGAATTAACTTTTTATAGAATAAGATGAGTAGAATTATAAGACATGTTTGGTGCATGATTGTTTTATATGATATGTGCTAAATTATCATTATGAAACTTAATTTGTTCTTTTATTATCTATAGGTTGTAATAGATGATTATGTTATTTCCATTATGATAGAATTGATAACATGATGCACATATTCCATTGTTTTGTTTCACCATGTGAACTATGATGCTAAGTTAATTGTTATCTTGCACGATATGATTTAATATATGCAAACTATTAGATTGTTTGGAATTGATCGTTATGTAATATTCATCTTTTCTTGTCTTGAATCGATTCTTGATTTTTAAGATCTATAGAAGATGCATGTTACTTGAACTTCTTTATGAAATGCTTTAATTTGATTTTGTGCAATCTTAGGTAGATGTTTGTAGTTTACCCCTTGTATGCGACATGTGCGCAAACACTGTCGATATTAGATTCTTTTGGGAAGAATAAGTTAGAATCGTAGGAGCCTACTATTAGATGCAAGAATTGGGAATTTCAAATAGATGTTTGTAGGTAAGCTTGAGATAAGTAGGGGGAGAAGGTTATACTCCTTTGAGACATTTAAGTATAAGAGAATAAGATAGATAGAGATACCCGGAGAAGAGCGTTTATGCATTAGTGAAGTTTATTTCGGAGTCGATTGAAGAGAAGGATCTCAAAGTGTGTTGATGAATTTGGAAGTGTTGTTTGTATGGTTCGAAAGTGGAGGTATTAGACGATCGCAAGAGTTCGGAGTATTGGTTGACCAAATAGAGACGAATAAGTAGCATGAGGAAATTGTTAGAATTCGAAGGATTTATATTTGGGATTGAGTTGTCATTTGAGTTGAGTTAACGTGATAGCAGATGTCGGCTTTTATGACGAAGGAATTGAAGTTAAGTGAACAAGTTCAGAAATGTAAATTGATATAGGAGGTGACACTTAGAAGTGTAAGTCAAGTATGATGAAGTTGGCGAGCCGTATTCTTGAAGAGATTTGAGAAAGTTAGAAGGTGGAATTGGATATAATGGACCGACCGGTGCGAAGTTGTCAAGGTAAAGAAGTAAACCTCAAAGAGATGAGAATGGAATTACGAGATTCTAAGATGGAAATTGTGAGTTGGATTAATCGAGTTCAAAGGAAATTTTAAGATAAGGTTGCCGTTGGAATCAAAACGATGAGATCGTTAATTGGAAGGGTATGTTGGAAACGTTCACGTAAGACTTTGGACATCGAGACAAAGTTAAGTGTGAAATGTTACTAATGGAAGATATGGATGAGTAAGTTAACCATCGGAAGAATGTGTTGATAAAATAGTTAACTGATGGACTATCGGAAGAAGATTGAGTATGGAGAAGATGATGGGAAATAGAAGGATTAAAAGTGGTACTTAGTGTAAAGTAGATAGGCATAACATTAGTATGTGAGTTGATGGTTGACTTAAGATATATTTGAATGAGAGTATCTCAAAGGAAGAAGTGAAAGTGGAATTGTTTGTGTTAAGGAATACAAAAGTTAGGTAAGAGATAATTTGGAAAGAACATAGTTATGTTGGAAATTTGATGCAAAGAATTTTGGTATAGAATGTTGGAATTGTATCATCAATGGAGTGGTTGGAATGAGATTTATATATGGATATGCAATTTGGCGAAGCTATAAGGATTAAAGAGAGAAGTTAGGACTTACGGAAAATCGAGAAGTTACGAAGTATTAAAGAGGAAGTAATTTCCGAAATGAAGTTGATTATTCTTATTAAGGTAGAATTGTCGAAACTATGGGATAATGAAATTTGGAATGTGTGTGGATAAGAATTAGACATGAATTATACGGATTAAGAAAGACATCAAGAGATCGAAATTGAGAATAAAGATTTATGGAAAGTATGAAGTTGTGAATGTCTCTTTGAAGATGACGATTATTTTGGAGGGTGAAAGATTGAAGGATACTTGTGATGGAAAGTTCTTGATAAAAGAACATATTTGAAGTTTGGTAAAGATGGTTTATGCTACCATCATGGTTATCGGATACTTATTGGCAAATTAAGGAATTGATCAGCCTTAATCTCTTGTTAATGGTAAACGAAAATCGTGTTGATTGAATAAACTAGTTTTGTCAAATTGATAATGTGTGGAATTTGGAAATTTTATTGGGAAGTTGGACGAAGTGGTTTTATGGGATTGTTTGGATTATGTAATTTTCGAGGGCGAAAATCTTTTAAGTGGGGGAGAGTTATAACACCCCAAACCTTATATTTTATTATATTTGATTGATTGATTTTATTTAATTAATTGAGGTGTTTTGTAAGCATTAATTAGTTGTTACCTTTATGTTTATTAGTAATGGACTTTTATGAGTATTGGGCTTAATTAGAAGAAATAAGAGTTTGTGATAGAATTAAGGTTAATGTAGTAATTTAGTATGAGTTAGTGGGTTGTGTAGAGATAAGAATGACACTTTGGTTATTATCTAAAAGGATAGAGTATCTTGGGGAGGAAGTAGTGCAATTGAATAAATAGTACGATAATTAGTGGTAAGAGTAAAGTTGAATTTGTGAGTGGGAATTGTAGAGAAATTAAGGGTAATATAGGAAATTGACCCTAACCTAAGTGGAGAGTATATAAAGGAGTAATTTTTATGAAGAGTAGTGTTGTGGTTTCATTTCTCACAAAAATGAGAGAAATGGAGGTAGAGAGAAAGTGTAGAAGACCAAAGCTTGAAGATGTAGAAGGGAGTCCAAGTGTAGAGCTTAGAGATGTAAAGCTTCAATCAAGGTAAGAGGTTTAGATAATATAATTGTGAGTGATCAAAGAGAGGGGAGTTTGTCTATCACTCCACACCCAAACTCTCTTCACTCATTTTGGGTTTTGGGAAGAAAAGGGTTTTGGGAAGGTGTTTATAATTGAAGCCTTTGATAATGATTCATGTATAATATGCTTCTACTTATGATTGTTGTATGAAATCCATGATAAAGTTGATTACTTGAACTTTGATTTTGATTGATTATATGATAAATGGGTTTCATGAGTTAATACATGAAAATCTATGATTTATGACATGAAATGATGTTTGATGATGCTTTAAGTTGTACTTCTATGATTTTATTCTTTCATCAAGATGTTGTTATAATATATGAACTTGTATGATTAAGCTTTGATGCAATAAATGGGTTGTTGTTGAAAATATGGGTTTTTATGATTCAAAGAGTTTTCAAAGCTTTTATACAAATTGTTTCTTGAGTTGTTTAAGAGTCAAAATAGGTGATTTTGAGTATGAACATGTTTAGATATGTTATATATGAGTTATAGGGTCAAATAAGTGCTTATGACATGATAAAAGTGATTATTTTCGAGTAAAAACACATGCTAGCAACCCAGGACGCGAACGCGTGCTAGCAACCCAGGACGCGTGCCACGCGCCCCCTGGCTGCGTGTCACGGATCTGGGCAGATTCTGGAGGTTAGCATTGCGTGGCACGCGCCCCAGAGGCGTGCCACGTGCCCCTGAAAATTCGGTCGCACATTCTTGCTTGTTTTGATGATTCCGGAGTCGTTTCTAATCCGTTTTCGATGCCGTTTGTTTCTATGGTTAGCTATCGAAGAGTACTTGAATTAGGAAGACTATTTGGCAGTGTTTGAGACTTTTATTAATTATGTGCATGTCGATGAATAGATGTTGAATTAAAGTGTATGTTCATGTGCGAATAAGTGATAATAATTAGTAATGATTTGTATGCTCATAACATGATTAGATTATGATCTTATAACATATTATATGATTAGATTGATTATGTTTTGAGGATATGTGAGTAATATGATTATGGTTGCATGATTGGTTTAGTAATTGTTTAGTTGAAGTAGGAAGTGAACCTTAGGTAATGTATGCTGATTTATGAGGTGCGAGACTTAGTTAATGATGCAGTTTATTAACTAATGATATGTGATGATTAGAGATTAGTTAACAATGTTTTGTGTTTGGATTATATATAAATTTAGAAGATATTGTATTGAGTTGATGATGTATATGATTACGATGTAAACGATGATTAATGATGATGATTATGTGCGTTGAGTTAAGATTGTGATTTATTATGTATGATGACGAATTTATGATGTTGATGTGTTATGATAATAAATTGAGGATGATGACTTATGATTAACCTAGATATTAAGTGTTGTTGTGCCTTGCTTGAATGTATACCTTATTGATGATACGATGATGTGAATTGATGCGAACTTGAGCGAGGTCCCCCATGACTTAAAACTGACTTGATGCGAAGGATATATGTTTATCCTAATTTTTGATGCGGACTCATGAGTAGATGTGTAGTGTTATCATCATTATTTGGTATGTGTACATTCATGCATGCATGAGTCAACTCGATGCGATGGTCCACCATGACTTAAAACTTACTCGAGCGATGGTCCTCCAAGACTTAAAACTGACTTGATGCGAAGGATACTTATGTATTCAAAACTCGATGCGGGTACCACGTGCATATAGTTATGTCTAGGGTGACATGACATTATGTAATTGACATTAGTTGCATTAGGAATATGTGATTAAATGTGATACTTGGTAATTGGCATTGATTGGTAATCCTTAATTTAAGTGATTAAATGTATTATGAGATATGTGATGAATGATTGATAATTGATGATTATATGTGTATACTTGATTATTGATTAGGAAATGTGATATTATTGTGGTGTGTTATACTTTTATAATAATGAGATATGTATGACATGAGATTAATGTATGTTTATGTATTGAGTTATGTAGACATGAGCATACTATGTCCTAAGTGTTAAGTGTGTTGTGTGTATGTGTTATGTGTGTATGAGCATACTATGGTTATATTATCTAACCCTCTGTTTTGTGTATGTGTTAAACCTTTGGGGGTTCAGGTTCTCAGGTTATGTTTGTGACTGAGTCTTTAGTGAAGCTCCACTCTGATAATGACACGGGGATAGGGTTCTCTAAATGTATATAGAGTCTTTATCACTTATTTTTATTTATTTGAGGATGTATCGAGTTTTAGAAATATTTTGTATAACGGTATTTTACTAATTAAAGTTGTTAGTAATTAAATTTGATTAAGCTTGTAATACTCGAACCACCAATTTTATAAATCAAGTATTATTTTTCGTTGCGCAATTTGAATAATATTTTATAAAGGTAGTATTTTCTTAAATACGGGTTTGGGTGTTACAGTCAATGACAGATTACCTGAACTTGGAGATGTCCTACTTGTAAAAGGGCTGACTGCTAATCTCATTAGCATATGTCAATTATGTGATCAAGGACTGAAGGTCAACTTCTCACAACCAGAATGTTTAGTCACTGATGCTAAAGGCGTTGTCCTAATGAAGGGAGTGAGATCTAAAGACAATTGCTACTTGTGGGTACCCAACCAGTAGACACATGTTGCGACATGTATGATTGCCAAGGAAGATGAGGTGAAGATATGGCACCAAAGACTAGGTCACTTAAATCTCCGAAGTATGAAGAATGCAGCTTCAGCTGAAGCTATCAGAGGGCTACCTAAGCTCGATATTGTGGAAGGTAAAGTATGTGGAGAATGTCAGATAGGCAAACGAACCAACGTCTCACACAAGATGTCGCCACATCTGACTACCAATAGAGTTCTGGAGTTACTACACATGGACTTGATGGGTCCAATGCAAGTTAAAAGCCTTGGAGGGAAGAAGTATGCATTTGTTGTAGTTGATGACTATTCAAGATACACCTGGATACACTTTATCAGAGAAAAGACACACACTTACTCTGTCTTTGAAGAGTTATGTATTCAACTGCAAAGAGAAAAAGAGCTCCATATAAAGAGAATCCGAAGTGATCATGGTAAGGAGTTTGAGAATTCAAAATTCTTGGATTTTTGTGCTAATCAAGGGATCAAACATAAGTTTTCCTCACCTATCACCCCTCAACAAAATGGTGTAGTGGAAAGGAAGAATCGTACTATCCAAGAATGTGCTAGAGTAATGTTGCATGCAAAGAAACTTGCTTACCGGTTCTGGGCTGAAGCCATGGACACAGCCTGCTACATACACAATCGTGTCACCTTAAGGGCAGGTACTACAACCACTCTGTATGAACTGTGGAAAGGAAGGAAGCCAACAGTGAAGCACTTTCATATCTTTGGAAGTAAGTGCTACATCTTGGCAGATAGAGAGCAAAGGAGGAAGCTGGACCCAAAGAGTGATGAAGGAATATTCTTGGGGTACTCAACAAACAGTCAAGCTTACAGGGTTTACAACAACAGGACCCAGACTGTGATGGAATCCTCAAATGTGGTAGTTGATGACTCAGCATCAGTCAGTGATTCAAATGTGGTCCCAGATGTTGACACATCTGTCCCCTATACAGAGACAGAAGCTGAAGAAGATATTCCAGAAGTCAACACTCAGAATGATTTGACTGAACCTGCAGGTCCAACCAGTCCAGAGCATGAGACTCCAGTGCCACCTAGCACTCCTGCAACTAAAGGTCCATCCATTAGAGTCCAGAAGAACCATCCTATTGATCAAATAATTGGTGACCCTAATCAAGGTATCACTACAAGGAGGTCTCAGGATATGATTGCTAGTGCTTGTTTTGTGTCAAAGTTTGAGCCAAAGAATGTGAAAGAAGCTCTGACTGATGAGTATTGGATTGATGCCATGCAAGATGAGTTGAATCAATTCAAAAGGAATGAAGTATGGGACTTGGTACCTAGACCAAGAGGAACAAATGTGATTGGTACTAAGTGGGTGTACAAGAACAAGACTGATGAGCAAGGAACTGTCACTAAGAATAAAGCAAGACTCGTAACTCAAGGGTACACTCAGATTGAAGGAGTGGATTTTGATGAGACTTTTGCTCCAGTGGCTAGATTGGAATCGGTTAGACTACTTCTAGGAATGGCTTGTATCCTAAAGTTCAAGTTATTTCAGATGGATGCGAAAAGTGCTTTTCTCAATGAGTACTTGAATGAGGAAGTCTATGTAAAGCAACCAAAAGGTTTCGTGGAGCCTAGTTACCCTGATCATGTGTACAAGTTGAAGAAAGCCTTATATGGCCTCAAACAAGCTCCTAGAGCTTGGTATGAAAGGCTCACTGTTTTTCTGGTGGATCATGGTTACAGAAAGGGTGGCATTGACAAGACTCTGTTTGTAAGGGAAGAGAAAGGAAGATTAATGATTGCCCAGATCTATGTAGATGACATAGTATTTGGAGGGATGTCTGACCAGATGGTGCAACATTTCGTACACCAGATGCAGTCAAAATTTGAAATGAGTCTAGTTGGTGAACTAACATTCTTTCTTGGGTTACAGGTAAAACAAATGAGTGACACAATTTTTGTTTCACAGAGCAAGTATGCAAAGAATATTGTCAAGAAATTTGGAATGGATAGTTCTCCTCACAAAAGAACACCAGCTGCTACTCATCTCAAACTGACCAAAGATGAGAAAGGTGTTGATGTGGACCAAAGACTCTACAGAAGCATGATTGGGAGTTTGTTGTATCTCACAGCCAGTAGGCCTGATATAACATTTTCTGTTGGAGTATGCGCTAGATACCAAGCTGCTCCAAAAGTGAGTCATCTCACACAAGTCAAGAGAATCCTCAAATATGTGAATGGTATTAGTGATTATGGCTTGTTGTACTCTCATGGTGAAAACTGTGAGCTAGTTGGCTAATGTGATGCTGACTGGGCAGGAAGTGCTGATGATAGGAAGAGCACCTCAGGTTCATGATTCTTCTTGGGTAACAATTTGATCTCATGGTTCAGCAAGAAGCAGAATAGTGTGGCCTTGTCTACAGCTGAAGCAGAGTATATTGCTGCTAGAAGTAGCTGTTCTTAACTATTATGGATGAAACAGATGTTGAAGGAGTACAATGTTGAGCAAGATGTGCTAACATTATACTGTGAGAACTTAAGTGCAATCAATATTTCCAAGAATCCTATTCAACACAGCAGGACCAAGCATATTGATATCAGGCACCACTTTATCAGAGACCTTGTGGAAGACAAGGTGATCACTCTTGAACATGTAACCACTGAGAAGCAGACTGCAGATATCTTCACTAAAGCTCTATATGCAAATCGCTTTGAGGAGTTGAAGAGCAAATTAGGCATCTGCCTATTTGAAGAGCTGTAGCTTTACAGCGTGTGTAATGTGCAACAATCATGATCATACAGGTTGCACAGTATTTATGTTCTACTCCAGTATTATTAGTCAAATTTATTGGCTAAAAAAGGGGGAGTAGTATTTGATTGGTGATTGGTACAGGTGTGCCACATGTGTTAACATGTGGGTACAGAAGACAGGTTGTGGTAGGTACAGGTGTGCCACATGTGCTGACATGTGGGTACAGAAGAGAGGTTGTGGTACTAGTGTAATTCAAAAACTTATTTTTTTTACACATGTACTATGTTCAGGGGGAGTAACAGGTAATGCATGTGTTAAGGGGGAGTAAAACTCTCTCAAGCAGCATGTTACAGGTTGCAGGAGCAAGTTGCACTCTATGTCTGGGAAACTTGTTTCTCAGTATGCATAACTCCAGGGGGAGTGATAAGCTAGGTATCACTATCTAGCGAACAATAGGTGTGTGCTCAGACTTGAGCTTGTATTTCTCTTGAAGATCGGAAGAGTCTTGAAGACTGAAGACCAGATGTGGTGACAGATGCTGATCACATCTGATGGTGCTTGTGCTTGTGCTCTCTGCACTTGCATGTTTTACTGGGAATTTAGGTTCTCAGGATATCAGGGATTCATTTTTCCTGAGCCACATCTTTGTGGTAAGTTTCTATGTAAGGAACTCAGTGTTCCATATTTGAGTCCACTATGAGAGACTAACTCTTTCTAAGTGTTGACCTTGAGACTAGCAGCATCTATGTCCGCTGCCTCTGATCTCTTGTATGTTACTCATTGTAACATATTGCAAAATGTGAAGTTCCTTCTCCATCAAATCACTTACTCAGAGATTGAAGGAATTTGCTGAAGATTTCTCTCCAGGAGGTGCTAAGGTTGTTTTAGCCAAAATTTGCCAAAGGGGGAGATTGTTGGGTTTTTAATGTTGGCTTCATTTTTCAAAAACAAGATGCTAGTCTAAAGGTGGTGACAGATGTGGTAACATTTGTCAGCAACACTGCTAGCTAATGCCAGCTGGACTTGGAACCCTAGTACGCGCCTTTCAGCGCGCCGTCCTTCTTTGAACCCTAATTTCTTTGTTTCAGGTTTAGCTTGCGCGCTAAGACAAAGGGAAATCAGCTAGCTTGCTGAAGTTATAAATGGAATGATTTATTTTTAAAATATGTGATAATATATTTTTAAAACAAATCTTTAGGTTCAAGGAATATTTTTGTAAGAGATCAAGACACGCCTTTTTCAACAAGGATTCAGAAGCCCAAGTATTACTTGTAGTCCAAGAAACTCAGGACTATAAATATATGAAGACCAAGACCTAGTTCTCTAAGAGAGTCAAGCCGTATTTGGTTTTAGGGTTTAGTCTGTCAAAATCGAGTCTCTTTGTGAGCCTTTCGTGCATTGCCTTAATGCTTGTTTAGGACTGTGTTTGATTGAGTTGTAATGTTACTTTCTCTGAAGCTTTGAAGCAAAGAGTTAGTTAGTCTAAGCACTTGAAGCCTTTAGGTAAAAGTGCATAGGTGTCTAGGAGTGTGTCTCCAACAACCATTCAGTTGAATTGTGTTTTATACCCTGGTAGGTTTACGACGGTGTAGAGGAGCATCGTTATTAAGGAAGTGACTTGGGCTGGTCATATCTAGGTTAGGCCTAGGTAGAGTTGCACAGATAGGGATTGAGTGAGGAGGGTTAACGGGTAGTTAGACTCTGAATCAATACTATTATAGTGGATTCATTCTTGGATTGGTATCTCCCAGATTAGGAGCAGTTGCGTCCGAACTGGGTTAACAAACAAAGCGTGCAATTTACATTCTGCCTTTTTATTCGCTTTATTATTTGTTAAGTCATCTCTCGTGGAGACAAACGTGGGAACATCTGTCTCCCAGTCCAACTTTGTTGCGACAGGTGTTAGCACATCTGCTATCACATCTGTCTACTGATAGTGCCAGAATTTCAAGTTAAAACAAATCAAAGTTTACTGATGGTTCAATTCTAGTTACTAATTCGTTCAAGCTAGCCTACGACGCTTGAAAACTCGCAACAATGTCGTCCATTCATGGATTATCAATATAATTTTTCCTTAAATCGAGGATACCTGCAAAGATCTTGCTTCTTTAAGTTGTTGAAAAATCTTAAAGAACAATTTGTTCATATCGAATTTTTGTTCATATCGATATTTAAAGAACCTGAAAGTTGAAATCTCATCCAACGGCCCAAACATTGTCTTGGAAGTATAACTGTACTCAAGTGTATCTAGGCGCATCGTTGTACACCTATGAGCGAGTGGCAGACATGGCAATTTTATGCCCGAAAGTGTGTTTTCATTTATGCACAAAGTACACATCATCACACACTAACCACTATGAGGATCAGGGATCACTCCAAAAGTCCCCTCTTTACATAACAACCTTATACCACGGTGGAAAACTCGTCATTACGGATATAATAGATGTCTGCAAAAATAGCATCTGTGAAATCTACCTTGCTGAAGCTTTTTCAAACAATAATGTTCACTTTCTCCATTATGGCTTTACAACATTCAAATCCTTACTATATTACACATCAAAGACTTGGGGGGACAACTGTTTCAGACTAGCCAAAGGCCCAAACATACAAGCAGCCCATTTGATCCTAAATCCATCAGCATCTCCACATTTTCACTAAGGCGTATCGTCCTAAATAGTGTTGGAAAAATAATAAGGTGTGCACAAAAAGTCAATCAACCATGTAATCAATTTCAAATATAATAAAGTATCAGTTTTCACTATTTAGTAAAATAGTTGATTTGATATTGTCCTTGATTAAAATTATAGACATGTTATCGTAATTGAGATTATGATAATGAGAAACAAGTCTTTTGTTATTTTAAATCTAAATAGTTCTTGATCGTATGATTATTGAGAATAAGACATCAATAATTTGGATAGATCAATATATATGTGATGGTCTTTTATTGGATAAAGATTAATATATCTCATTTATTAAATTACATATATAGATGAAGCATATGGTGATATGTTCATTGAACTGACTAAACTTAGAATTTCTAATGGTAAATATTACCTTAATTGTCAATATAAAATTCTAAAGAAGAAATATAGTAATTTTTCTTTGAGCTGATATTGACATAGCAATTAGCATGTTATTTATTGTACTCTAATTCTGGACGCCTAGTATCTCAGGGTACTAGTTGAAAAGATATTGGGTACGATTAAATACTTGTATAATTAATGATTAATCAAGACGAGATCTGTCAACTCTTGGTAATGAGTTTGAACTCTGTGATAAAATTAAAACCCTGGCCAGGGAAATTGAATGGAAAATAGAAAAGAGTTTCTTGATTCACATATATTAACTTATTAGATTTTGACAATAGTACCATGCTCTAGAGTTAACCAGAGTTGTAACGACAGAAGAAAAAATATATATTATTCTTCTAATGGTTCTTGAAAGTAAAATATTACTTCATACTATCCGAATGTTAAGGAGTGTTACTAGATACCTTGATTAATATATTTATTTGATTAATTTATTACCGGCTTAGTATTTAACCTACAAAGTCACACACAAACGAGTGTTCTAATTTCTTACTAAAGAATTATTTTATTTGACAATTAAATTAGAGAATTTAATTAAAATAAAATTAAGATTCTAAGAGAAATGTTATTTTATTTTTTTCTAGTTCAAAGAATATAAGGAAATCAATTGTGCATATATATTTATTTTTGAAATATATATATATATATATATATATGGTGTATGTATATTAATATGGAATATGAACTATATGGTAGTAATTTTCCACTTTCTTGAAATCAACATGTGCTAAATGAGTCATAGTGGATGCAATTAACATGTTAATTGATTTTCATACCAGTGGGAATATGAAACGAAAAGATTTTTCATTGAGTGGGAATTGATTTCTTCTATTTTGATAGAAGTTCACATGCCTATAAATATGTACCATATAACTTGTTCAAAATATACTAATTTTCATCATGTATGCATTTGCTTATTTTTTTCCTTTGTTTCACAAACGCAAGAAGTTTTTCCTTTGATGCATCATCTCTAACGCATAAATGACACCTTTTAGGAGATATTTGTGTGTAGTTCTTCTGAGATTGGTTGCATCATAAGGCTAAAACAACTTGGTCATAGCGACTTAACTGAAGCACCAATGCTAAAGTAATTAAGTCTAAACCAATTGTGCATATTGAAGATGTGCAGATGCAACATGTTGAACAAGATGTCCTAGACATCTTGTCACTGGGTTCAGTGCATGTTAAGGCAACATGTTGAACAAGATGTCCCAAGACATGTGGGTAGGACATCTTGACCCAGTTCAGCTTAAAATATAATGCTTATACATTAAGCACGCGTGTTTGTTTGAATTTAAATAAGGCATGAATCTTTAAGTAACAAGCTGAGATTAGGATTAATGATAAAGTTTGTTATTAATTTGTGGATAAAGATTAATTCTTTATCTTATGGAGTTTGTTTTAAAACAAGTTTGTTTTAAAACTAATTCTTATTGGAGTGCATCTGAAAGATTGAAGATTATCTGAAGACCTGCACTCCTATATAAAGGACTCAACATAAAGCTTAAAACTCAACCCACAATAACTGAAGATTGAAGGTCCAAAGCTTTGTGCCCACTGTGCAAAGCATTAGTAGCTCCTTGTATTGTTGTTGATACTTGGTAGCCTTGAGTCGTTGAATGTTGTCATTCAACTAAGTCTTTAAACTGCAAAGTTTAAGTTTCGTCACTTGGGATTAGTGATTAGAGGGAGTTGGGTAGGTTCTCATATTCAGTGGGAGTTAGCCCTTGGGTAGAAGATTACTAGGATTGAGAAAAGACATACATGCCAAAAGGTGTTTGGTGTGGTTGTAAGATTAAGTATTAATTCGAAGTAGTAGTGTTCACTTCCTGGATTGGTATCCCCAAGAGTAGGGCTATTTAGCGCCGAACTGGGTTAACAAATAACTTGTGTTCTTTATTGGTTTTATTTAATTCAGTACTGCAACAAATCGTGATCCTCATAACCAGCTGTCGAACCAGTTGTCTAAGACATCTGGACTACAGACACATTGTCCTAGACATTGTGTACGACATCTGTCCTGCCAGAGAACAGAATTTCAATTGGCATCAGAGCAGGCACCCTAACCTGCTGGGTGAGTTCTAGGGAGATATATTTTGTTCAAGATGGACAAGAGAGGATCAATCAACAGACCACCAGTCTTGGATGGATCAAATTACGATTATTGGAAAGCAAGAATGGTTGCCTTTCTCAAATCCATGGATCAAAAAGCATGGAGGGCAATCATCAATGGGTGGAATCATCCAATAGTCACAGCAGCAGATGACTCTAGAAGTCTAAAAGGAGTAGCAGATTGGAGTCCAGAAGAAGAAACTGAGGCCAGTGGAACCTCTAAAGCACTCAATGCCATATTCAATGGTGTTGATGAAAACATGTTCAAGTTAATCAACACATGTACTGAAGCCAAGCAAGCCTGGGAAATTCTTCAAACTGCATATGAAGGGACCTCTAAAGTTCGAATATCAAAGTTGCCACTTCTCAACACTAGAATACGAGATATAGCAAATTCAACCTTTGCCCTAGGTGAGAAGATATCTGAAGAAAAGCTTGCCAGAAAAATCCTTAGATCACTGCCTAAGAGATTTAACATGAAGGTGACTGCATTCGAAGAATCTCAAGACTTGAGCACAATGAAAATTGATGAACTTATTGGCTCATTACAAACTTTTGAGATGTCTCTGGATGATAAACAAGAGAAGAAGATGAAGAACTTGGCTTTTAAATATGAGGAAAGCCAAGATGATGATGAGTTATCAGAGGCATTAGCTTACCTTACAAAGAATTTTAATAAATCTTTGAATAAGCTCCAAGTCAGGTATAGGACAAATGTTCCAGACAAGAGGTCCAACATCAAGTCACAGGGCAAGACCAAAGAGGAGAGTAATTCTAAGTAGAACAAAGAAGTAAGATGTTTTGAATGTGAAGGATTTGGACACATCAGACCAGAATATCCAAACTTTCTCAGGAAATAGAAAAAGGGAATGGCAGCTACCTTATCTGATTCCGAGGAAGAAAAAGAAGAAGAAACAACAAATAAAGCCTTCACTGGAACATTTGATACTAGCAGCAGCACTAGTAACGAAGAAATACAATAAGAAGAAAAGAAGAAAAGATAAGGAGATGGAGAAATACAATAATCTCACCATTAAATGGGAACAATCTTGTGAACTCATAAGAAGAAAAGATAAGGAGATGGAGAAACTAGCTCAAGAAAAGGAAGCACTAGAAGCTTTTACAGCTGACTTGAGAGAACAAGTCACATTGCTTGCACAAGAAAAGGAGGCACTAGAAGCATCAACAACTGCTTTAAGAGAACAAGTCACCTTGTCAAACTCAAAACTCACTGAGATGACAAAATCTGTGAGAATGTTAAACAAGGGAACTGACATGCTTGAAGAAGTCCTTGAGCTTGGTAGAAACCCAAGTGACAAGAACGGGTTGGGGTATGACAACTCCAGCAAGGCTCCTGAGAAGAAAATTCCCCCAAAGAATACCTCCCAGGACCAGATGTCAAACCACAAGTCTCAACATCAGTCTCAGCACAAGCATAAGAAGACAGGATCCAAACCTCAACAACCAGCTACATAAGCAGAAAAGGTTTGAACAAAGGTCTCAGCCTCCAGCTCAACAGAGGAAGCACATGCCAGACCACATGTCCCAACATCATGTTCAACATGTGTCCCCTCAATACAAAGAATATAAGGGACCACTGAAAAGATGTAAACATTGTGGAAAAACTGGACATCTAATCTCAAAATGCTTCCACCTCTATGGCTACCCTCAGAAGCCTAAGTCACCAAGTCAGAACAAGCAGATGGCCCTACCTCAAGGGGTGAAATACAAAGAAGTCCTGACTAAAGTATGCAAGCCAACACCACCCCAAAAGGCTCATACTCCTCTAAGAATATCTCCATCTAAAAATTGGTATTTTGACAGTGGGTGTTCTAAACACATGACTGAAGATAAGAGATACCTTAGAGAATTAAAGTCTCACTCAAAAGGAAGTGTTACCTTTGGTGATGGAGTTAAAGGTAGAATCATAGGCATTGGAAAACTAGCTGGTCCAAACACTCCATGCCTAGATGATGTTCTACTGGTAGAAGGTCTCACTGCAAACTTGATTAGCATTAGTCAACTATGTGAACAAAGACTAAAAGTGCACTTCAACAACCATGAAGGCACTATTGCTAATGATCAAGAGGTAGTGATGAATGGGACAAAGTCAAGTGATAAGTGCTATACTTGGACACCTCAAAACAATGGTCCAGAAATACCATGCTTGTCTGCCAAGGAAGAAATTGACAAGATGTCCCACCAGATGTCTCAACATCTGTACAACGGACAAGAAGCTGAAGAGATTTTGGTTGGGAGTGTTAGAGTGCCTCTGAGTATTCACACGCTCAAAAACGTGTCATAGGCATTATAGAGGTAACGTGCAGAGTAAAGAAACTTTAAACATTTGCACGTAAAAAGAGGTAGCCTTAAGTTCTCAATCTATCTATAAAAGGCTACTAGAACCTCATATGTGACACTACCAAACGTCTCAACATCTTGTCTGACATCCGTCTTGAGAATCAGAAACTCATTCTTCTCAAGAACTCTCAGCAACAATGTCTCAACAATCATCGAAGAACAACAACTCAAATCCAGATGATTCAAAAACACAAACAGAAGATGCATCCTCTCAAATGCCTAGGGTTTCTGAAATCGAAGTTGATCAAGAGGGATTATTGTCAATGCTGTACCAATCAGCGTAATTCCTCCAACTGAAGGACCAACAAAGAAAAGAAAGAAGTCCAAAAGATCAACGAAGAAGACGAAGAAGGGTAAGTCCTCAGGAAAATCTCCGGTTCAGAATAAAGAAGATGATCAAGAAAAACCAACAGGCATTGATCAAAAAAACATAAACTCTGAACCAAAGCCTTCTAAGGAACCTGAGCAAGATGTCAAAACATCCGGTTAAGCACTCACAACAACATCACCTGACGAACATCAAGATAAGGCTGCTGAGCAGATTTCTTCACCAAACAGCGAAGTTCCTCCACCAGAAACAACCATCAACGCTCCATCAGAACCTCAGGAAGAAGATCCAAACTTGGATCAAACTATGCCCTCAGAAGAGATTCCAACACCTGATGTCGAACCACATGTTCCAACATCTGGTCATGATCCTACTTCTGAACAAGAGAATGTTCAAGACCTAGGGCTGGAAGATCAAGAAGATGAAGATGAGGTTCCTCTAGCCAAGATTCTTCAAAGGATGAAGAAAGGAAGTAATCCACATCAAAGCGTTGAAGAAGAAAGCTCTGATGAAAGTGAAGGAATACGTATTAGCATTCCAGTCAAAGGAAAAGCTAAGACGTATAGGTCTAAGCAAGTGGAGACTCCTGTCACTGCAAAGAAAGGGAAAAGAAAGGCTGAGAAGAAATCTACTGAAGAGAAGAGTTCAAAGAAGAAAAATCAAGTCGTTGCTGTAAGCGACTCTGACACTGATGTCGAACCAGATGTCCTAGACATCACGACCTCAGGGAAGAAGAGGATTGGTGGAAGAAAAATTCCTGCAAACATCCTACCAGCACCAATGGATAGGGTTTCCTTCCATTCTGAAGAAAGTGCTCAAAGGTGGAGGTTCGTTTACCAGAGAAGAGTTGCTCAAGAAAGAGAGCTTAATCAAGAAGCTCTAGAATGCAAAGAAATCATCGACCTCTTAGATGCTGCTGAGCTGATGAAGACTGTGAAAGACTTAGGCAACTGCTATGAGATGCTGGTAAATGAATTCGTTGTAAACATCACCAGTGCTTGCAGTGAAGGAAGTGAAGAATTCAAAAAGGTTCGAGTCAGAGGTAAAGATGTGAAGTTCTCTCCAACAACCATCAATGAATATCTTGGTAGGAACCCTACTATGGAAAGTGATGAAGCTGAGTTAGTCAAAGAGGTGACTAAGGAGATTACTGGAGGTCAAGTGAATGAATGGCCTAAGAAAGGATTACTGTCTACAGGATGTCTTAGTGTCAAGTATGCAATTCTTAACAGAATTGGAGCTGCAAACTGGGCACCTACCAATCATGGTTCTGGGATTACCCCTATGCTGGTAAAGATGATCTATCTCATAGGGACCAAGAAGAAAATCAACTTTGGTGATCATGTTTTCAATCAGACCACGAAGCATGCTGAGACATATGCAGTGAAACTACCTATAGCATTCCCCTGTCTGATAACTGGAATGATCTTAAGGCAGTATCCAAACATCCTCTATCCTGATGAAGTTTCAACCAAGAAGCCTCAAGCACTAAGCTATGACTACAAACTTTTTGTCGGTACACATGTCTTAGACATTGTGTTCCTAAAGATGAAGGAGGTTATTGAAGCATCAAGCTCTCTACCTAGAGCAGACAAAGGAGATGTATTGTCTGAGTTAATGCAAATCTCAAAGACTTTGGGAGAAACCATTAGGGTCAGCACAGCAAGGAAGACTCATGTGGACAATTTGTTCAAGTCCATCATGGAGAAGGGTGAAGGTGAAGAAGCCTTGAACAATGAAGAAGCTAGGAATGGTGAAGAAGCAGAAGAAGTTTGAAGAACAGACCCTGGGTATAGGAAAATAAGTACTTTGTGTATTTTTCCTCTATTTCTGTTCATCTTCTTGTAAGTTTTGTGGCCTATCAAATGTCCTAGACATTGGAGGCTTTGACATCCGGCATTCAGATATAGTGCAACTTTTGTATGCTGTTCGTTCTTTCTTAATCAATGAAATATTTTCCTTTAAACCTTTGTCAAATTATGTTAAAAAGGGGGAGAAATAATTGATGATAAGAACAGCTCTTTGGCAAGTAGAATCTTCTCTTGCTTTACGGATGAATATGGCAAGCTTTAAAAAATTAAAAATTAAAAAGTTATGCTTAAATAAGTGTGTCCAGAGCATAATTAAAATGCTAAAATTGAACCTCTAAAAAGTCTAGTGAGTCTTGATCACTCTGATTGAGTATTTTCCGCTGCAACTCAAGACTTTGGTTCACTAAGTCACTAGGTATCTCATCCCTGGACTTAGAAAATTCATTGTAATGGATCATATGAAGACAAGACTAAGACTGTCTCATACTAGAAAAGGTTCATCACACACTCAAGATTAAAGAAGTCTTGAAAATTGAAGACACACAAGTTTCTGAAGATCAAAGACCTTGAAGACCTGAAGATTTCAGAACAGAAGATTGCATCAACAAAGATCAATTTCAAGATTGAAGAATTTAAAGATTGAAGACTGAAGAGTGCACATTCAACAAAGTGGTTTGTGGTTGTTTTAGCCATAATTTGCCAAAGGGGGAGATTGTAGTTCTTCTGTGATTGGCTGCATCATAAGGCTAAAACAACTTGGTCAGAGTGACTTAACTGAAGCACCAATGCTAAAGTAATTAAGTCTAAACCACTTGTGCATATTGAAGATGTGCAGATGCAACATGTTGAACAAGATGTCCTAGACATCTTGTCACTGGGTTCAGAGCATGTTAAGGCAACATGTCGAACAAGATGTCCCAAGACATGTGGGTAGGACATCTTGACCCAGTTCAGCTTAAAAGATAATGCTTATCCATTAAGCACGCGTGTTTGTTTAAATTTAAATAAGACGCGAATCTTTAAGTAACAAGCTGAGATTAGGATTAATGATAAAATTTGTTATTAATTCTAAGTGTTAGATACGATTGGATTCGTATTTAATTTGTGGATAAAGATTAATTATTTATCTTATGGAGTTTGTTTTAAAACAAGTTTGTTTTAAAACTAATTCTTATTAGAGTGCATCTGAAAGATTGAAGATTATCTGAAGACCTGCACGACTATATAAAGGACTCAACATATAGCTTAAAACTCAACCCACAATAACTGAAGATTGTGAGTCCAAAGCTTTGTGCCCACTGTGCAAAGCATTAGTAGCTCCTTGTATTGTTTTTGATACTTGGTAGCCTTGAGTCGTTGAATGTTGTCATTCAACTAAGTCTTTAAACTGCAAAGTTTAAGTTTCGTCACATGGGATTAGTGATTAGAGGGAGTTGGGTAGGTTCTCATATTCAGGGGGAGTTAGCCCTTGGGTAGAAGATTACTAGGATTGAGAAAAAGCATACATGCCAAAAGGTGTTTGGTGTAGTTGTAAGACTAAGTATTAATTCGGAGTAGTAGTGTTCACTTCCTGGATTGGTATCCCCCAGAGTAGGGTTGTTTAGCGCCGAACTGGGTTAACAAATAACTGGTGTTCTTTATTGCTTTTATTTACTTCAGTACTGCAACAAATCGTGATCCTCATAATCAGTTGTCTAAGACATCGGGACTACAGACACATTGTCCTAGACATTATGTACGACATATGTCTTGCCAGAGAACAGAATTTCATTGTGACTCACCCCACTCACACAAAAGGACTCACAAACGGTTACACACGTCTCTCCCCTATATACATGCATAAGCACTCATCATCAAGGTACATTCATTCTACCCAATTTATACACACGTATATTGAATTGTTACTTACTTGAATATTAGAGTGCTAACATTTTTGCAGGTATTTTTTCCCTATATACTAAATTTCCTATCACTGACATCACCAGTACTACCAAATCCACCAACAGAACTTCCCATTTTGAAGGTAGAATTCATTTTTAATTAATTTATAATAAGGTCAATAAATTTTTAAATAAAGATAATAACTAGGTCATATGTTTGCACCTAATACAAACCTAAAAAAATTATCAAAAACTGACCTACATTTTTAGTAAATTTTACTAAAATATGAATTACTTCCAAATAAAAATTAAGGACTGTATAGTGTCCTAATACTTATTTTTTTTACTCCAATGACAATTTTAATAAGAAACTCATACTTGATTTTACCAATTTATATTTTACTATTTTCAATTTATTTAGATTTATTATTTTAGTTTTTTTTTCTTCCAGTAGATGTTGCCCTTTTGAAAAGAGTTCAAAAGGTTATGCATAGCAATGTTGAGACGCCTAGGTATATGAATGTAGTTTTTCGTAGGTTGAGATTTGCTATACTGAAATTCCTGGCACGCTAAGCACGATGTCCGATACAATGTTCTAAGCACCTTAACAGTTCTATCACTATGTAATGGAAAGCAAATAAGCAAAGCAAATAAAGAACACGGGATATTTGTTAACCCAGTTCGGAGCAACACGCTACCCAATCTGGGGGATATCAATCCAGGAAGGAATATCACTATAATAGTCCTAGTTCTAAGTTCTCAGCAAACACCACGTTCACAACTTATAACTTAGCCACTATCAATGACTCTTCAACCTAGGAACTCCTAAGTCTGAGATCCCATCTCACTCCCTTACAACCTTACAAACAGCAAGGATTTCAATAACACAAATACAAATATGTTTTGGAGGCACACACTCCTAAAAACTACACACTCGTACCTAAAGGCTTAGAGTGTTAAAAACCATACAAAGTCCTAACTCCGTACTTCAAAGCTTAGGAGAGGATCACACAGATTACAACTCAAAACAACAAAGTCCTAAGCTTGCATCAATGAGACACAAGAAAGGCTCACAAAAATAACACACACGCAAAACCTAGAATTCTAGACACAATCACAATAACGGCGTGAACAACAACTGAATTAGGTTTAGCTCCTTCTTTAAATACTCCATGCAAAATGTCCTTGATTAAACATTGGCTTGATTTGTTTGACACAAGCAATTAAACCAAATTAATTAAAAGAGATTCTCTACAAAAATATACTTCAAGGAGATTCTTCATAAACCTATTCTTGACAAGGATCTGAAGCATTGAATGATGATCCTCATAATTAGCCTGATTAAAAGCGCCATGCAAGATCCATGAGAGAGAAACGAACATTCCATAAATAAAACATGCGCGCGAGCACTTCCAGTCACGTGATACAATGTTGAGGCATCTTATCACACATCCTGCTACAAGATTTATTTTACCAAAAATGCAGCCAACACCAAAGACTCAACATATAAAAAAAGGTTTGGCGGCGCAGCTTGTTGCCCGTCTACCTCTCGTTCATGTGTAATTATTAAGTGTATATATATATGATATGATTAAAAAAAATATAATTAATCAAAAAACATGCTTCGAGAATTCTAGAGAAAAAGTTGTACTCTCTTCTCCGATCAAATAATCAAACAAACATGCTTCACAATTCTTTTCTTCTTGATACAATTCTCAAAACAAAAGACCCCCCAAACTCTCCTCTCTTTTATAATCGAGTATCGCAACAAGTCAACAACGCGAGACACTCATGCAACGGCGCCGGAAATCCAATGGAAGAACGCCGGAGCTGCAATGAAGATGAAGATGAATACAATCTACAGATCTAGATCTATCTTCCCTTTCTCTATTTTCATGAATATAGATCTGTATATTTCATAAATCTGCTATTAAAGTTAATTTGTTTTGGGGTTTTTCATTGTTATTAAGGTTGATCTGGTTTTTCTCCCTCCTCATACATGATTTTTTTATTGAGATAGTAGAAGTTTTATTATTTTTTAATGCTAAGCAATGCTTCGTTGTCGTTGCCTTCTGAAGCAACTGACGCCAAAATTGAAGCAACGAGAACGCCACGTGTTTTTGCTCCAACGCTGGTTTTTCTAACATAGGGAACCAAAACTACCATGTTTTCTCTAAGAACCAAGCGCAGGAGTTGCTCTAAGGGCTTTAGGCCTTTGAAAAATAAATTATTAAAGAAAGAATGCTTTTTATAAATCATAAGTTATATGAGAACCTATGACTATGAGAAAATAAATTATAAAAATGAGACAACAATTTTGTCGCTATTCAAAAATTCAAACAACTATTTTTTATTTCAATTTAAAATTTGATTTAGACCTCATTTAAGAAGTGTTTGGTTTGAATAAAAGAAAAAAAAATATTAGAAAAACCAATGAATAAACTTAGACTATTGTGCATGAGAATAAACTTTATAAAAATAATACTAGTACCTATTTAATTATGGGTAAATAGGTTTATACCCCCTGTAATGTATGCGTGTTTTGTTTTTTCCCCCTATAAATTATTTTTTTGTGACTCGCCCCTTGTAATGTTGAATTTTTTGGACTCGCCCTTTGGATGCACTTTTTAAATCGGTTATTTTGTTCGAACAGATTTAAAAAGTGCTATTTTTTTAAATCGGTTAATCTGTTCAACCGATTTATAAAGTTCAAATTCCTTGCACCCAAGGGGGGAAATCAAAAACATTTACTTTGCAAGAGGCAAATCACAACAAAAAAAATTACAGGGGGGAAAAACAAAACTTGCCTATATTACAGGGAGTAAAGACCTATTTATCTTTTAATTATTGAAGTAGAATTGATGGTTAGACTCACACACCTTAAATATATAAAAATGGTAAATTCTAAAGTTGAATTTAAATCGCTGGATATCAACATCCTTATAACTACCTGTTGAAGATTTGCAGAACATTAATACTTGTATATACTATATCATGACCGAAGTTCAAATTTCAACCCCTGCATATATAATGCAATGTCATGCCATTGAGTTAAGCTCACGGGACCATCATTACATTTTTAATAATCATTTTAAGAATTATATACATTTACCTAAAAAATATTGACAAATTGTTAGTATTTTTTATCACGGGACCATCATTATATACATCTACGGATTTAGTGTGGGGTTAGCCGATCCCACTTGTCTGTATTTTTAGTTAATATTAGTATTACTAGGGGAAAACTCGCGCGTTGCGCGGGTTCAATTAAAATATATAATTAAAATATTTTTATAAATAAAAAATAAAAATTGTGATAAGTATAATCACATATAATTAATTTAAAATATGTATATATTTAATATAAGTATATGTATAAAAATAAAAAATTATTTATAAATATGAGATTTTTCACTTATTTATATCACAGTTTTGTTTATATTTTAATATAATAGATCTCTTATAATATTTTTTTAAGTTTAAAAGGATGCATCATATTATATTTTAATAGTGTAATAGATCTCTTATAATAGATCTATTATAATGTTTTTTAAGTTAATATTATATTTCAATTGTATAGTCACATGTCACTTTTTTTTAGGTATCCCTTAGGTAAAAATTACGTTATCTCATTTTTTTAAAAATTATGAATCAATCCAGACTTTATTAGTCCCAATTTTTTTAGTTTATTGTTTTGCATAATTTTTTTTTTTGCTTTGTCCTTTTTTTTTGGTTTTTTTTTTTCTTTTCTTTTTCTTGGTAAGATCTATATCTCTTCAAATTTATTGTTAATTTTTATCTCTCTTATTTAATAATATTTGCTTGAATTTTTAGTTTATTTTGTTATAATATAAAGTTGAATATTTTTTGTTGCCAATATATAACTTTGAATGTTGATTTCATATATTTGAATTTTTGTTTAGTTATCTAGCTCACGAAGAGAGAATTTATTATTTTAAAAGAATTTAATATGTCTTACTATTTGCTTTAAAAAATGTTATATTATTCTGATAAATATATATATCACTGTTTTATTGAGTCATAACTTTAACAATTTTTTAACACTTTAGAATATGTATTTATTTTATTTAAATAGTTACATTGTTATTTAAATCGAATTAATAATTTTGAAATTTTTAGTAAATTTCAAAACACATATACACACAATATCTTTAAATAAACAATAAGATTATTTAAATCATCTTATTATGTTGAATGTAAATATGTTTAAATATATGTGTGATTATATTTTATAAATATATTAAATATGTTTTAATATCATCAATTTTTACAATTGGTAATTTTTCATCTTATTCTTGAAAAAGTATAACTATTACTCTACTCCTTCATATAATTTAAGGTTTCTCACATTTATAAAAAAGACGAATCTTGTTATGATAATCAATTGATTTTTATTGAAGTTTCTTTTCAAACATTCACTTGGCAGAATAATATTTCATATTTTATTGGTCAGAAATTCATAATATTTTCAACCAGCGGTTTAATTTATATTCTTTAAGTTTACTATGCTTAGTTCATTTTTTTTTACATCTTTATCTTTTTTTTATGAGTTTTTTGTCCCATAATTTTTCTTAAGTTTGAAGAGATGTATCATATTTTATGGATCGTAGTGTGCAGTCGCAAGTTGTTTTGCTTATTTATTTCGGTGTATTTCTTATTATTTTCAAATCCTTATGTACCAAATAACATAGCTGTTTACTCTACTCTATAACATCACTTCTTTTTTTGAAACAAATATGCAATTCTTTTGCCAATATATTGACTTCTTTTCCTCTCAAATTGTAAGTCTCTCAATCATGAATAATTGGTAGTTATTCTCTATCATTATATCCAACATATTATAGTTTGATGACAATTCTCAAATCAATAATAACCATCAATTACTAATATATTTAATTGAATATAAATGATGGTTTTGTTGTTTTAATAATTTTAGTGATATTTTCCTTGGAGAGATAAGTGATATTGTTGTAGGGTAGTAAGTAAAAATTGTCTTCAAACTTGTTTTATACTTTACTACAGATGAAGAACAAAATATAAATTTTAGTTTGTCCAAAAAAAATTTAGTACATATGAATATGGTATTCTGTAACATCCCCAATTTCTAAATTGCCTAATTAATTTACACTACTAGAAAAATCGCTTTTAGCAACCGAATTAGCGACTGATTTTGATGAAAATCGGTCGCTAAATGCGTTAGCGACCAAAATGGCAACCGGTGAAAATCGGTAACAGTCACCCTGGTCGTTGATCTGTTGTGACCAATTTAGCAACCAATTTTGTAGCCACCGATTAGCAACTAAATTTAGAAACCGAATTAGCTACCAATAACAGCGACCGATTTAGAGACTAAATTCAGAAAATGGTTTAGAGTCGGATTTACGACGCATTGTGCGACGCTATTAGCAACTGATTTAGTGACTGATTTGAATTAGAGACTGATTTTGCGACTTGTTTTAGAGACCAAATTTATTTAATCGGTCACTAATTCAGTCACTAATTTTGATTTTTTTTATAAAAAAAAATAAAATTGTAGGCCCTTATATATATATATATATATATATATATATATATATATATATATATATATAAACATAACAATACACATTAGTAAATTAAATTCTTATAAAGCTCTGTTTAATCAAAGATTATATAGAAAAATTACAATAGAAAAAGTGCAAATTAGAAATCACTGTTTAATCAAAGATTGTATAGAAAAATTACAATAGAAAAAGTGCAAATTAAAAATCACACAATTGGTAACATGAATAGTACATACATACATAATATATCTATATAAATTAGGCTTAGTTGAATTCTAAATCTAACTAGCTATGTCATTTAAATTACCACTCCAAGTCAAACAACGAATTCCATCAGCAAATGTAGAAGCTATGCAATTACAGTCATTCAAGCACCGAGTTCTCTGTCTTCAAGTCAAACTTTAGCAAAAGCTACTATAATCTAAATAGCACCGGGACAAACACTGCATAATCTGAGAGGCAGATCCATTCCCAGTGTGTGATTTGAGGCATACCCATCATCTACCTGAATCATTTACTTGCAAATACATACAAGTTTTACCATAAAATAAGTTACATATGCCAAGTAAACTTGCTCTCAACCGACCTCATCAATTATAGCCTGAATCTTCTATGAAACTGAAGTCACACTATCTACGGATTTGCCTTCAATGGCTCTAAAAAATATCTGTACATTCCACAAGAAAATCTTTTAATACATAAAGTACAACCTTAACTCCAAAATGACAAAATATTCACGTGTTCTTCAACTCAAAACAAGTCAGGAGTATAATTTAGCAAATGCAGCATTTTGTAAATGACGAATCTCAATAAAACACAGAAAATAGTCAGGAGTATGATATGATGTAAGTCGTGTAAATATATGAACATATAAATAACTTCAAATACCTCATGTTCAATGCGCAACAAGAACTGGAAACCTTTCTCATGTAGAACCTGAGAATATGCATCATCAGGGTCAATTCCTTCCTGGTTATGTTTTAGCTTAGTGAACTCCAAATTGCCCTTGAACCTCTATATTTAAACCCCTACAACCAATTCCAATATTCAATGTGGCTCTTTACTCTCCTTGTACAGCCTCCACAATCCTCCGCTCAGCATACGTAGTGAATCCCTAAAACCACAATCAACTATAAATAACTTAACGGTCACATGCTTAACATTTTTTTAAACATCAAATTTTATTAATAGAACTCATTCATAAGCATAAGAGATACTCATGAGGAGAGAAAAGTACAACACCTGCAAAAAAAATGCAGGGAATCAAAACCAGGACACCACAATTAAAACATCAACATAACTATCAAAATATCATCTGTTAAACACAAACACAAATAGATAAAATGTAATCAATTGCATTATACAATGATCTACTAACAATAGTTAACCAGAGCCAGAAGCTTAACTAACTTTTTTTTAAAAAAAAAAAACATCCCAATGATTTGCTAACACAAGGACTCTTCTCTATTCACTACTCATAAATGTCTAAATCTCTATTTTGATAATTGCTAGATACACAAGAAGCATATATAAGGCATGAAACTTGATTACTTACAACCAAAAGGGATGATAACAAACGATTCATACAAGCATTCAATTTCATAGGTGTGTCTACTTTTTTCTTAAATGAAACAGATTGAGAAAACGATGAACTACCCATAAGAGCACCTGGAGAAGATCATTTAAAACAACACAATGTTTTAGAAGAGTAATCAAAATTATCAAATTTAATTTGAAATTTAGAACTGCTGCTACCCAAGCATAATGGAAAATTCAACACTGTCAGGCATGGATTGCTGCTTCAGCTACATCAAAAAAATTGTTATAAAAGAATATGAGCAATTTTTTATTTAAATTGCATTAGAACTTTACAAAAACTAATCTAGAGTGAAAAATCAAAGTTAGATTAATCATGTTAAAGAGAATTAGTTTTTCATCAAGAGTGAGTTAAGTAAAAGTATTGTGACTGCCATCATAAAAGTCAATAACTATGTTTGGAACAATCAAACTCATTTTTATACACAGAATAAATCAAAATTTCAATCTTCTAATCACCTGTTACATGGTTGCAAGCTTTGTATCATATAATATGCCTACAAATAACGAACAAAATGCAACATTGAAGTTTAGACTATGTAACATTATGTATGCCATGAAAACTTATTTTCTGTAAATAGAAACCAGAAAGACACAAATAATTTGAGCAAAAAACAGAATTGCTCAAATCTACCATCTCATTCACGTGTTCTAGTAATCATCGGATTTTGGAATAAACTATGGACAAAACAGTTGAGAAACACAAGTATTACATCAAAGCAAATCATTCACTACAAAAAAAAAAAAAAAAAACTAAATTGGGGTAAAAGCATAGAAACATAGTAAATGCGTGGAAATCGAGATGAACCCTAATTGTACATGGAACAAGAAATTCATGCAATACATTGAATTTGTAAGTGAGAGAAGTAATTTAAAATTGGATAAAAATCAGAAATCATTGTTGCTTATAGAAACAAAGAAATCGATTAGAGAAAGAGAAGAAATTACCAGAACGATGGAAAGAAGAATCGAAAAAACAAGAATACATTTTTGAGATTTTGATTTGAGGGTTTTAGGGAACTGATTCACAATCGAGAAGAAGAAGAAGAATGAATCGATTGAAAAGGGAATTTACGGTTATGAGAGATGAGGGACAACACAGTGAGTACTGAGACAACAAGGGTTTTTTGTGGTATGTATGCAATTAGAGGGATTTTTTTTTTTTATAGTAATAATACTTGTTTAAAATTTTTTTAGTGATTTGAACAAAAAAACATTGCAACAAATTTTCTAGTCCCTAGTTATCTCAGGGCGGTTACGGTGATATCTTGTTTCATCGTCTGTTTTTATTTGGAGTTACTGTTGGAATGGAGATGGATTGAAAGATAACAATTTGATATTTTGTTTTTTATATTGAAATGTTACTTGAAATTTGTTGAAATATTTAAGTCACTAATTCAGTTGCCAAAAGCGCTTTTTCTAGTAGTGTTTAATTAGAGATTATTTATCAAAAATTAAAATTAATTAAAGGTGATTAATTAATTAATTCATAGGGATTTAGTGTATTAAGTATGTTAATTTGGGATTTAACTAAACCTAATTTGTACCTTAAAACACTAATCTCATGAGTTTAAGATAAGTGAACCAAGAACTCAAATTTTCCCTCCTCTTAGTGACTCATTTCTTCATTTTCTCTCTTAAGCCTACACCTTGCCCTTAGAGGTGAGTCACTAATCCACTCACACTCTTGTAACCAAACCACATGCAACTAAGCCAAGTCTATCTCTTATTCCATCTCAGAAAATCTGAAACCAATCTCTCACTTTCTCTCTTTTCTCACACGACAACAACATAAGCAAAGCTCCAAAATCTTCATTTTTCCCTTCACAATATTGTTGTCCCTTTTCATCACATGTACCTATTCTTTCACTGTTTATAATCAGAGAATCCTCACTCCCAGGTAGAGGAGAGAATCAATTATGAAGCTTTTGTAACTCCACTTCCCAACTCCATCACATGATGAACAACAACAAACACCCTCATGTCACCTCTTTTCCATCCAATGAGATTACATGCAATCACCAACAGAACAAATTCGTATACTGTACATGGCTCATAAATTCAACTATATAAAGCCCCTACATTCCTCAGTTCTGATCATCAACACATCTCCATTTCTTAGAGCAAGGGTTTTCAAGTGTCTAGGAGCTCAAATTCTATCTTTCTGTTCGTGGGTCTTGCTAGGAGTTTCAGTAGCTGTCTATAGAGCTTAGAGGAAGATTAAAGCTCAAATACCAGGTGGGTTCTTAGGCTAGTTTAGTTAGAATTCCCTTAATTTATGAATATGCATGTTAACTTAGGAATTTAGGAATTAATTGTGTGAGGAGAATTAGCTCCCAAATTCTCTTCTATTCTGTTATATATTGATTATATTATATATCTGCACTTTCTCAGAGTTTGATTGTAGGTGATTCCTTTGAAAAATGTTGAAATTCGCAAAACAGGGGCTTTACTGCATTAACTCGCCATAGCAAGTTGCTAGCGAGCACTCATAGCGAGCTCAAGGTTCTGGGCTGAAGAACTTCGCCATGGCGAGCTCTAGCTCGCCTAGCGAGTTGTTTAGGTCAGTACCTGTAAGTTCGCCATGGCGAGCTTGTTAACTCGCCGTAGCGAGCTAACCCAGAATTGCCTCACTTTTTCTGTTTTTAAAATGAATGATCACTCGTTTTATATTATTACCTGAGAAAGATAAATTGCAAGTTGTATAATGTATTTAATATTGTACGGGAAGTCGGGCACAATTCTGAAATTAGGGATAACTTAGTATTAAGTTGTATGCTCCCCGGATTTGGGATTTATTGGTAGCATGTTAAGAACTTAGTTATCAGTCGATTAATTACATGAACATGTTATCAGTATGGACTTCGTTTTAGATGTTCCATTAGAAAATTTATGTGAGCTTTATGCCGGAGCGCTTTCTGCTCGCGGATAAGGCGAACCCCTAAGACGTGCTCACCTTAGAGGGTTTGCGGTTTAAAATGAACAAGATAAACTTTGTGATACACCTTTATATTATTGCCTATGATAATTATGCTATGGATATAGATTATGATATGACTGATTAGGAGCCCTGGCTTTATAGCCTAGGAGGGTAGTAGAATTCACTGGGACGAAGAGACTGTCTCACCCCACTCCCTATTTGAAACAGGAAAACAAGTGGATTAGGTAAGCTGTGTTGTGGAGTAGCTGCTGCTGTTTGGAGGATTGCATTTTAGATTTCTCGCTTCCTTATTATCTAGTCGTGTTATCATTGTTTCCGCTGTTGATTTTATGTACTCTCGATGTATTTGGCACCTGCGTGTGCAATAAACTTTGTTGTAATAATAATGAATTCCGTTACCAATAATAATATTCCAAGATTATTCTAGATTTATCTATGGGGTGTTATAATTGGTATCAGAGCAGGTCGATTCAGATCTTGCGTGAGTTCATTAGTATTACCATTCCAATCCCAGTAGTTGTCTAGTTTCCCTACATACGTTCTAGGTGTCATGTCACTTTAGGCCTAGCTAACTTGATTTGATATTGGCAGTTAGAGCGAAATGTCTGGATCGAGACGAGGACCTGGAAGGCCACCAAGAAGGCATGATAGTGATGAGGAACTAGAAGTGTTCGGAGATCCTAACGCCAACATGTGGGCAGAGATGATGCATCAGCATCAGCAGTTTCAAGCCCAACAAGCGCAACAGCATCAGGAGTTTATGGCCATGTTTCAGCAGCACATGAATGCTCCCCCTCCTTAGAACTTGGGGTCGAGCGCTGCCTTCCGAGAGTTTTGTAGAATCAGCCCTCCAGAGTTCTATGGTGAATATAACCCCGCTAAAGCCAGGGAATGGTTGCAAAGGATGACTGGCATTCTGGACTCCATGACTTGCTCAGAGATAGATAAAGTAACCTTCGTCTCCCGCTTCTTCAGGGGTGACGCTTGCAATTGGTGGGAAGGTACCAAGCATTACATGGAAGCCAGCCATATGGAGATTAACTGGCAGAACTTCAGGCGTCTCTTCATTGGCCATTATATTCCTGAGAGCTACCAATTCCAGATGGAACGGGAGCTAACCGAGTTGAAGCAAGGTAGTCTGACGGTAGCTGAGTATACCATGAAGTTCAACGAGTTGGTCCGGTATGTTGCTGATGGCGACGATGCCCCTACTGAAGCTTGGAAAATGAAGAAGTACAGAATTGGGCTTCGGGCAGACATAGCTCACGACGTGTCAATGCAGCAGATCACTAGCTTTGGTGATCTAGTGCAGAAGAGTTATCATGCCGAGGCTAGTATTAGCAACATTCACAAGGAAAAAAATGAGGTGAATCAGAAGAAGAAGGGTTTGTTTGGAAAGTTTGGTTTGAACTTGAAGTCTAAAGGTAACTCCAGCATGGGCAAGCAGAGTCACTCTCAACGCTCGCCCAAGATCTGTTCAGACTGTGGATATCCTCACAACGGAGAATGCATGAAAGGCAAGAATATGTGCTATTACTGCAAGCAACCTGGTCACTTCAGGAACGAGTGTCCGAAGTTGAAAAAGCACGGGGAAGCCAGTGGATCTGCAAAGAATAAAGGTCGAGTATATTCTTTAGACTGCAATGAAATAAGATCTAATAATGCTTTAATTATGGATGTATGTTTGCTAGGACAGTCTAAGGTCTTAGTGTTGTTCGATTGTGGAGCCACTAACTCTTTTATAGCCGTAGACTGTGTCATGCGGTTAGGAATTCCTTCTGTACCCCTCGTACCTCCAATGTCTGTTGTTGTCGCTACTGGCGGCAGGGTCACTTCAAAGAAAGTCTATAAGATTTATCCCATCTTAGTTGGAAGTAAAGTCTACCACATTGATTTAATTTGTCTACCTCTAAAGGACTTTGATGTCGTTCTTGGCATGGATTGGCTCTCAACCAATACCGTGTACATCGGTTGTGCGGAAAATAATTTGTTCATTCCTTCAGAAACTTCTGCAGAAAGTAGAGCCCTGTCTGCTTTATTGCAAAATACTCACCAGATGATCCAGTATTTAGGTGCCAGCAGCAAGTGTTTCAGTGTCTTGTTCACTATTGATCATGAGTCTAGTTTGAGTCCTAGCGATATCCCTATAGTTAGCGAGTATCTAGATGTTTTCCCTGATGATATCATGAGTCTCCCTCCTGAGCGTGAAATAGAGTTCTCTATAGATCTTGTTCCGGGTTCACAGCCCATCTCAGTTGCCCCTTATAGAATGTCTCCATTAGAACTCCATGAGCTTAAAACTCAACTTGAGGAACTACTCCAGAAGCATTTCATTCATCCAAGTGTCTCTCCTTGGGGAGCGCCAGTGTTACTTGTCAAAAAGAAGGACGGTATTATGCGCTTATGCATTGATTACCGCCAGCTCAATAAAGTTACAATAAAAAACAAATATCCGCTACCTCGGATTGATGATCTCTTAGATCAACTCAGAGGTGCCACTGTGTTTTCAAAGATTGATCTTCGTTCTGGCTATCATCAAATCAGAATCAAATCCTCATACGTGTCTAAGACGGCATTCAGGACGCGTTATGGGCATTACGAATTCCTTGTTATGCCTTTTGGATTGACTAATGCTCCTGCTGTGTTTATGGATTACATGAACAGGATTTTCCAACCCTACCTCGACAAATTTGTTGTCATCTTCATAGATGATATCTTAATCTATTCTCGCAATCAAGAGGATCATGCTGAACATCTCATAATTGTTTTTGAAGTTCTGAGAGAGAAGAAGTTGTATGCCAAGTTCAGTAAGTGCGAATTCTGGCTCTCAGAAATTAAATTTCTGGGACATGTTATCTCCCAAGGCGGTGTGTCTGTTGACCCATCCAAAGTAGAGGCAGTTCTTAACTGGGAAAGACCCAATAATGTATCAGAAGTCAGAAGTTTCTTGGGATTAGCAGGTTATTACCGGAGGTTCATCCTTGGATTTTCGGAAATCGCCTTACCCTTGACTCATTTGACCAGGAAGGGTACTGCTTTTATTTGGGATGCTGATTGTGAAGTAAGTTTCAGGACGTTGAAAGAAAAGCTGACCAGTGCTCCAGTGTTGGTTATTCCTGATTCTAGTCGGAAGTACGTGGTGTATTGCGATGCGTCACATAAAGGTCTCGGTTGTGTTCTAATGCAAGATGGAGCTGTGGTGGCATATGCCTCTCGGCAGTTGAAACCACACGAGCAAAATTATCCAACCCATGATCTGGAATTAGCCGCTATTATTTTCGCTCTAAAGATTTGGAGGCATCACTTGTATGGTGTCCAATTTGATCTTTTCAGCGACCATAAGAGCTTGAAATATCTGTTTGACCAGAAAGACCTGAATATAAGGCAGCGTAGGTGGATGGAATATTTGAAGGACTTCGATTTCAATCTCAACTACCATCCTGGCAAAGTGAATGTCGTGGCAGACACTTTGAGCAGGAAGGCCTTGTATGCCTCTGAACTCTTAATGCAGCAATGTGGATTGTATGAGAAGTTTAGAGATCTGAATTTGAATGTGGTGTATAGAAAGAGCGGCATTAGAATCAACCGTATGGAGTTGTCCTGCGATCTGCGCTCGAGGGTAGTGCAGGCGCAAAGAAGTGATATGGACCTCCAAAGGAGATTGAATAACCCCGAGTTCTCAATTGCATCAGATGATGCTATGCTGTATGAAGGGAGATTGTGTGTACCGAATGACGATGAATTAAAAAGGCTAATTCTTGACGAGGCACACAAAAGTGGATTTTCGATTCATCCAGGATCCACCAAAATGTACCACGACTTGAAACAGAATTACTGATGGCCGAACATGAAGGCATAAATCGTAGATTTTGTGTCTAGATGTTTGGTATGTCAACAAGTGAAGATTGAACACCAGAAGCCTGGGGGTCTATTGCAACCACTTGAAATTCCAGAGTGGAAGTGGGAACACATCACTATGGATTTTGTCGGAGGTTTACCCCGAAACCAGAAGGGTCAAGATTCAATTTGGGTAATTGTGGATAGATTGACCAAGTCAGCTCATTTCATTCCTGTGAAATCTACCTATAAGGCCACGCAGTATGCAGCTATATTTATAGAACATATTGTGAGGATGCATGGTGTACCCCTCAGTATCGTTTCAGATCGTGATCCAATCTTTACTTCTAGGTTTTGGAAAGCCTTCCAGCAGGCGATGGGTACTTGGTTGAGAATGAGTACATCGCATCACCCTCAGACAGATGGACAGTCTGAACGAACTATTCAAACTCTTGAAGATATGCTTCGTGCTTGTGTGTTGGAAGATGGCTGTAGTTGGAGCAACTACTTGCACTTGATTGAATTTTCTTACAATAATAGTTACCATTCCAGTATCGGAATGGCACCGTTTGAAGCTCTTTATGGAAGAAAGTGTAGAACTCCTTTATGTTGGACGGAAGTCGGTGATAGCGGATTGTTAGGACCAGATCTTATTCAGGAGACAACCTTAAAGGTTAAGTCAATCCACGAAAAGATGAAAGCGGCGCAGAGCCGGCAAAAGAGTTATGCCGATAGGAGAAGGAGACCGTTGGAATTTGAGGAAGGAGATCATGTGTTCTTGAAAGTCATTCCGAAGTTGGGATTACGTGGTGTGTTTAGAACCAAGAATCTTTGTCCAAGATATATTGGACCCTATCAAATCCTTCGACGCGTTGGTTCAGTAGTCTATCAGTTAGCTCTTCCACCTTCTATGTCAGGGCTACACGACGTGTTCCATGTCTCTCAGCTTCGCAAGTACATTCCAGATCCTTATCAGCCTATAGCAATTGAACAGATTGATCTTCAGCCAGATCCAGTCCGAATTGTTGATCGTGATGTCAAAACTCTACGAAACAAGAGGATTCCCATTGTCAAGGTTGAATGGGCGCAGTCTCCGGACGGCGAATACACATGGGAATTGGAATCGGACATGATGAACAGTTATCCTCACCTATTCTAAAGGTAAATTTCTGAATTTCGAGCACGAAATTTCTTTAAGGGGGGTAGATTGTAACATCCCCAATTTCTAAATTGCCTAATTAATTTAATTAGAGATTATTTATCAAAAATTAAAATTAATTAAAGGTGATTAATTAATTAATTCATAGGGATTTAGTGTATTAAGTATGTTAATTTGGGATTTAACTAAACCTAATTTGTACCTTAAAACACTAATCTCATGAGTTTAAGATAAGTGAACCAAGAACTCAAATTTTCCCTCCTCTTAGTGATTCATTTCTTCATTTTCTCTCTTAAGCCTACACCTTGCCCTTAGAGGTGAGTCACTAATCTACTCACACTCTTGTAACCAAACCACATGCAACTAAGCCAAGTCTATCTCTCATTCCATCTCAGAAAATCTGAAACCAATCTCTCACTTTCTCTCTTTTCTCACACGACAACAACAACAACATAAGCAAAGCTCAAAAATCTTCGTTTTTCCCTTCACAATATTGTTGTCCCTTTTCATCACATGTACCTATTCCTTCACTGTTTATAATCAGAGAATCCTCACTGCCAGGTAGAGGAGAGAATCAATTCTGAAGCTTTTGTAACTCCACTTCCCAACTCCATCACATGATGAACAACAACAAACACCCTCATGTCACCTCTTTTCCATCCAATGAGATTACATGCAATCACCAACAGAACAAATTCGTATACTGTACATGGCTCATAAATTCAACTATATAAAGCCCCTACATTCCTCAGTTATGATCATCAACACATCTCCCTTTCTTAGAGCAAGGGTTTTCAAGTGTCTAGGAGCTCAAATTCTGTCTTTCTGTTCGTGGGTCTTGCTAGGAGTTTCAGTAGCTGTCTGTAGAGCTTAGAGGAAGATTAAAGCTCAAATACCAGGTTGGTTCTTAGGCTAGTTTAGTTAGAATTCCTTTAATTTATGAATATGCATGTTAACTTAGGAATTTAGGAATTAATTGTGTGAGGAGAATTAGCTCCCAAATTCTCTTCTATTCTGTTATATATTGATTATATTATATATCTGCACTTTCTTAGAGTTTGATTGTAGGTGATTCCTTTGAAAAATGTTGAAATTCGCAAAACAGGGGCTTTACTGCATTAACTCGCCATAGCAAGTTGCTAGCGAGCACTCATAGCGAGCTCAAGGTTCTGGGCTGAAGAACTTCGCCATGGCGAGCTCTAGCTCGCCTAGCGAGTTGTTTAGGTCAGTACCTGTAAGTTCGACATGGCGAGCTTGTTAACTTGCCGTAGCGAGCTAACCCAGAATTGCCTCACTTTTTCAGTTTTTAAATTGAATGATCACTCGTTTTATATTATTACCTGAGAAAGATAAATTGCAAGTTGTATAATGTATTTAATATTGTACGGGAAGTCAGGCACAATTCTGAAATTAGGGATAGCTTAGTATTAAGTTGTATGCTCCCCGGAGTTGGGATTTATTGGTAGCATGTTAAGAACTTAGTGATCAGTCGATTAATTACATGAACATGTTATCAGTGTGGACTTCGTTTTAGATGTTCCATTAGAAAATTTATGTGAGCTTTATGCCGGAGCGCTTTCTGCTCGCGGATAAGGCGAACCCCTGAGACGTGCTCACCTTAGAGGGTTTGCGGTTTAAAATGAACAAGATAAACTTTGTGATACACCTTTATATTATTGCCTATGATAATTATGCTATGGATATAGATTATGATACGACTGATTAAGAGCCCCGGCTTTATAGCCTAGGAGGGTAGTATAATTCACTGGGACGAAGTGACTGTCTCACCCCACTCCCTATTTGAAACAGGAAAACAGGTGGATTAGGTAAGCTGTGTTGTGGAGTAGCTGCTGCTGTTTGGAGGATTGCATTTTAGATTTCTTGCTTCCTTATTATCTAGTCGTGTTATCATTGTTTCCGCTGTTGATTTTCTGTACTCTCGATATATTTGGCACCTGCGTGTGCAATAAACTTTGTTGTAATAATAATGAATTCCGTTACCAATAATAATATTCCAAGATTATTCTAGATTTATCTATGGGGTGTTATATATTCATTACTTTAGTACATGTGAATTATGTTTGAAAAGCCCCAACTAAATTGTCTAGAATATTTAGTCGGAACATTAAAACTGGAATCTGAGTACAATAAATTATACAAGAAATAATCGAATGCTATATTATCATCAAGAGAATAAGAGAATATTTAATACAAACAGCGGAACGAACTATAATAAGATAACAAGCTAAATAAAAGCAAGAATGAAGACTAAGTCTTCAAAGCTGACAATCCAAGCATGGCTCCAATCGTCGGATCCAACCTGGTTCCTGCTCCTGGAATAACCTGTCTTACCTATATCGAAAAGGGAGTGGGGTAAGACAGTCACTTCGTCCCAGTGAATTCTACTACCCTCCTAGGCTATAAAGTCGGGGCTCCTAATCAGTCCATAATAATAGCTAACATTAAAATATCATGAACATAATTGATTAAAGTGTAACACACAAAATATCTTATTGATTTTATTCCGCTAAGACACTTCGAGGTGAGCATGTCTCGAAGGTCCGCCATATCCGCTGACCGATTCAACCACGGCATTAAGCTCACAATCATTTTCCTAATGGGTTGTTCCATTGGAAGCCCATAAGCAGCATACTAAACCGCACATGATTGACTGATTCTAAATTGATTAACATACTACCATATTGTCCCAAAACCCGGGAAACATACAAACTTAATTTCTAAGTTATCCCTAATTTCAGAATTGTGCCTGACTTTCCGTACCATATTAAATACATTATACATCGGCAATATATCTTCCTCAGATAATGATATAAAACGAGTGAACAACCCTTTTTTTTTAAAATAGGAAAAGTGAGGCAGCTCTGGGTTGGCTCGCTACGGCGAGTCAACAAGCTCGCCATGGCGAACTTACAGGTATTGGCCTAAACAACTCGCTAGGCGAGCTAGAGCTCGCCATGGCGAAGTTCTTCAGCCCAGAACCTAGAGCTCGCCATGAGTGCTCGCTAGCAACTCGCTATGGCGAATTAAGTCAGAAAGACCCTTGTTTTACGAATTTTCAATATTTTCAAAGATTCACCTACAACCAAACTCTGAGGAAGTGCAGATACATAATATAAGTAATATATAACATAATAGAAGAGAATTTGGGAGTTAATTCTCCTCACACAATTAAATCCTAATTTTCCTAAGTTAACATGCAATATTGAATTTCAGGAAATTCTAGCTACACTAGCCTAAGAACCCACCTGTAAAGGAGCTTTAAACTCGATTCTTGGCTCTAGAACAGCTACAAAAAACCCCAGCTACAGCCCACGAACAGACTTGACCGATTTAAAGTTTTGGAAAGAAAGTGGAACTCCTAGCTTGCTTTAAATTGAAGCTTGTTGATGGTTGAGACCAGTTGATGATAAGAGTTTATCTAGGAAGGGTTTCCTGATATAGAACAGTATGGAGTGTGGCTTAATTTCTGGTGCATGCAACTCTAGTGGTGAAGAGAAAGCTTGAAGGCTAATTGAAGTGGTTGTTGTTTGGCTTAATTGATGAGCTTGCTAAAAGAATATAATGATAGTTCTAGTCAGAGGTTCTGTCCTTAAGCATTGCATGTGAGATACTCTACTTATTGGAATGTGATTTTGTGGGAGAAAGATAGAATATTAAGTTTAGAAAAGAATTGAAGAATTGGAGTATGTGTTTGTTGTTGATTCTCGTGAATGAGAAGAGGGAGGGAGAGTTTGGAGAGTTTGTTGTGATTATATTTTCTGAAGTTGAGTTATGAATGAAATGGCATAGCACACTACTTATTAACCTTTCTTGCATGCATCTTAATTGGCTAATTTCCTTTGGTGAGGTGTTGGCTTGTAACCAAAGTGAAGTGAATCATTAGGTGAGGTGGTAGAATAAGAAGGCAATGAGGTGTTGGTTAAGAGTGAGTCATGAAGTGAGTCACAATTTTGCATGTAGCTTAAGTGAGATGTTGGTTAGAGGTGTAGAGTTGTGGTGTTATAAAAGATGAGTCATTGCATGCAAGGTAGTGAGTCATTAGAGAAGAGAGTTTGAGTGGAATAATGAGTCATGAGTGAGAGGGAGGGGACTGGAGGGAATTTTGATTCTTAGAGTTTAATTAAGTCATAAGTGAAAATAATTGTACTAGAGTGTAAATTAGAGTCCCTAACTTAACACTTAATACGATTAATTTTCAAGATTTAAACAGATTAATTACCTCTAATTAATCTTCGAATTATTGGACAAGCTCTAATGCGAACTAATTAGGTGGTTAAAATTCCGGGATGTTACAATCTACCCCCCTTAAAGAAATTTCGTCCTCGAAATTCAGAAATTTACCCTTAGGATAGATAGGAATAACTTTTCTCATGACAGGTTTCCGTTCCTGAGCGAGTTAGTCGTCATGAGGCTGAGCCCATCCGACTTTGATTATTGGAATTCTCTTGTTCCGAAGGATCTTTAACTTCACAATCGACTAAGATCGGGAATGAATTTCCGAAGTTGTGACACATGGAACACGTCGTGTAACCCCGACCTGAATGAAGATAGGGCTAACCGAGGGGTTACCGAACCGACGCGTAGAAAGATCTGATAAGGTCTTACACACTTCGGATGGAATTTCTCCGGTTGAACACACCTCGTAGATCTAACTTTGGCGTTATTCTTAAGAATTCTCGATTACCTTATCCCTTGGAATAAAACTTTCCTCTCTCAAAGGGTTATTCGTCCAAATTTGGTGTTCGTCTACTCTCGTGCTGCGCACTCTGATCCGACTATTCATAGTCATCCCCTTTTCATCAGCTTCATCAAGTCATTACTCCAAATTCATTTAACACACTGACGCACCATCTCTTCTTTCTAATTTACATCCACCATTACTACGTCTCGCATTGGATAACCTCACAAGGTAATACTTGTTTTACTTGTGAAAGCAAGTATGTGACGGTATTTCTCAATACTCAACTACAGTCCAATAGGTTCGCGACATTTTAGCAATACCGTACTCAATATTATCTCGTACTACACTTCCACCGGTCGGTATCTGGCCTGGTTATCTCTATGTGAATAGCTGAATTGGATAAGTCTGGGTACTGATAATGACAACCCAAAATCTTCTCTTCGAGGTTTTTCTCAATTCCGAACGCTGCCGCTCGTAACACGTCACACGTACTACTATCCCGTTCATGTCGTTTAAATTACTCTAGGATAGATTAAAATATAAAACGAGTGAAGAACGCTTAGGCACTATAGATTCTTTTGCCAATGAGTTAGACTCATCTGCAATCGAGTCCATAGTACTTCAGAATTTTCCACCTACTATTTCAATCCATCCTAGCACAACACTGTGGTCGAGTAGTACATTTAACATATCAAGAACTAAGGTTTGAATTCTTCCTTCAATGATATGGTTAGGTTGATTGAATCATTCATTGATAGGCTGAAGTGGAAGAAGTTGACTAGTGGGTTCGGATCCTAATGATGGTTGACTGGGTACGGAAGATTTGCACATTTAACACAAGAAATGGATTTAAATCCCTTGTCCAAAATGGTTAAAGTGCAATTGTGAGAATGGAATTCGCAATAAGGAAACTCTTTGCTCTATTCGAGAATTTGATTGATGATGAATTGAATCTATCGTTGATAATGTACAGAGAAACTGCATCAATTGGCAGAGAATGTAATGGCTCAAACTTGAATTCAGAGAAAACTTTGATGAGGTATCTAGATACTAATACTTCTACTAGCTCCTATTTCTATGTAACTGGGAAGATCTGAAACTAACTGGAATTTAGTTGATAAGACTCCGAAAGATTAAACAACACCATTGAATTAATGATGGGTCGTTTAGGTACATGAAGACCTATATGATTAACTGATACTGACACTGAACAGAATAGTTCGGCGGATGATTGACTAATGATACTGATTACAAGATTGATACATTGAGTGAGAGCTCGAGCTAAACTTACACGTGTTCTCTTCAGATAAACTGGATTCCACGGATTATATTTAGTTACTAACAACGTAACTGAAAGGCTGAAAGGATTTGAACAGAGTCACTTATAGGTAACGTCCTACAATGTCAGTTTGACTGACTGATATCGAGGAATTTGGAGAGTTTACCTTACTACTACTCCGATTGATAATTACGACTAACAGATGATAAGGCACGAGACGGAATTATCTGCCGGAGACTAAATCAGACAAGTTAGGAAATGAACCCGTTCCATGCTTCCTATGTCCACTGGATACCCAATCCGTCATAGTATGGTCTGATGAACTTATCTTATCAAAGTCCGAAAGAATGATTATGAATTTGGAATTTGAATTCTATTGGTTCAAGTTCTAATCTGGTTATTGATAGGCACTCCTAACTAAAATCTGACGGACGCTAATAAGTTTCTAATTCGAAGGTTTGAGTAATTGAAAATGCTAAATGGCTGATGAAGAATAGATCCAGCTTAGTTATTTTCGATACGAGGTAACTATCATAGGTACTCTGCAATTGATCTAGATGGCTGAAGGTGTCAAGGATATCTTCTGAGGTACTAATCTTATTGAGGCTTGAATGCTAGTGATACGACACTAAGGTTGATTTCTGAGAGATAGGTTGTTCTACTGTAACGAGCTCCTAATGATAATGCACTAGATAATAAGGTAATAGCTGACGCCTAAGGAAATTATTACTACGGGTGATTAGACTGGATTTTCTCTCACAAGGTGTCTACCTAAGTCACAACACTAAGCTGCTAAAGTAAGAGATGTACGATAGTGTTAAACAGGCTACCTGGTAACTAAGTATGGTCAAGAAATATTTCCACTTGTCATTCCGGGCGAGGTTATGTTCCAAATGGTTCGTTGTGATTTCCAATGTAACGTGTTAGGCTGAGATTATCTTACTAGACCTATAATAATTTCCTAAGTGGTAACATGACAAGCTGGAAAGTAAGAGGCCGCTAAATCAAGGTGGTCTAATTCGACTAATTCCTATATTCATGGCTGGGTAGCTTGGAACACTAAGTTACTAGTTCACTATAAGTGATTAACTATACCTAACAAGGCTACATAGGTAATCCAACCTATAAGGTGCAATTCCTAATTAGTGTTATCTGTTGATGTTCACTTCTACCGATAAGGTATAGATATTGGTTGCTACCTAGAGAAGCTAACTCGGTTCTAATCTGGTTTCTATATGGTGTTGTGAAATGATTCCTAATCATTGCGCTAATCAAGACCGATCCCTAAAGGTCTACTGAATTAACTGACCTAGTCTGGTATATCTAAAAGAAATTCTATTTGTTATGCTAAACGGATCCTGGCTTCTAACGGTATGGTAGGAATACGAGTTATGAATCGAAAAGCTGAATTATTTTAAGGGAGGCATTAAGAGTTGACTGTAGGGTAGCCTATTGGGAAGTGCTCAGATAAGTGTTGTTATGGCTGAATATTCCGACTTGGGTTCTCTAGTATGGTATTGAACCGACCTAACATCACTGGTGAATCTCACGACTGACAAATAAGGTTAAATATCCAGAAAGAGTTCTGATTTACTGAAGGCTGAATCTTACTTGGCTTACATGTTTCTTGTAAACATGTTCACCGGAAGGTATGGTTACTCTCAAATCCGGGGGAAGCTACCTGACACACGGTGTCAGTTGGATACTATAACGACCTACACACCCACGTTCTTCCATCAACTGTTCTTACTCTCCATAATCTTAACAATTGTTCCCTTACTACCTCCAGAATATCCTACTATCATTGGTTTTAATCCATATAATCCATCTAAACTCTTGGTATACTCGTTGGCGTTGCACCACTTACTCCTTCAATCTTAACTATTCCAGCTTTAACATCCGGTTAGAGAGAATTCTCGCCAACGACTGCTTCTGAACCGCATCTCCACTACGATCTTCTTACTTAACCACCGAGGTCCACTTCGGTTCTCAACCGTAATACCCTGCCTACCATGCACAATACTGAGCTGATCAGACTCAGTACGCGATGGTTTCAGCGTAAATAGTCCAGACTCCAAAGGGTCCGTACTTCTTAGGAAGGGATTGAAATGACTCATGGCAAGGTCCGATACTAGATCGACCTGCTCTGATACCAATTGAAACGCCCCAACTAAATTGTCTAGAATATTTAGTCGGAACATTAAAACTGGAATCTGAGTACAATAAATTATACAAGAAATAATCGAATGATATATTATAATCAAGAGAATATTTAATACAAACAGCGGAACGAACTATAACAAGATAACAAGCTAAATAAAAGCAAGAATGAAGACTAAGTCTTCAAAGCTGACAATCCAAGCATGGCTCCAATCGTCAGATCCAACCTGGTTCCTGATCCTGGAATAACCTGTCTTACCTATATCGAAAAGGGAGTGGGGTGAGACAGTCACTTCGTTCCAGTGAATTCTACTACCCTCCTAGGCTATAAAGCCTGGTTTGGGGGTCAGTTCTGGCATCAAGTGGTTCCAGCCCCCTCCCGATCGCAGTTGCGGGGGATCGAACCGTGGTCCTCCCTACCAAGTTCAGCGCCAATCACCACTGAACCAACTAACGATTGGTTGGAATATTTGCATTTTAGAGATGAGGAAATTAACTCTTTGGATGTTATTTTTTCTTCTTTCCTGTGTAATTTTTATAATATATGTCATTTATGTTATTCTTTATTTTCACTATTTTTCTTGCACAAAAATAGTTAAATAATTAAAACTTCTCTTTATGAATGAAAGAGTTTATTTTTTATATACTTTCTAGATCTAAAAATAGAACAAATTTTTGTATCTCTTTACATGATATTAATATTGTGATTTAAGTTGACATGTGATGAACTATAAAAAAAAAAAAAAAAAGTTATTCATTAAACATTATAGGAAGGGAATAATAAAAAAAATAAATGAGTATATGGAAAGCTTAATATGATAGGAAGAAAATAAATAAAAGGACAAATGATTATAGAAAGCTTATTTTCATATCTTAGTTCTTGTTTTTATTTGGCTTCTTCTTCTTCTTTTAATTATAAAAATAAAATATAAAAGTTATTTTTCATTACCTTTATTTTGATTTAAGTTGATCTGTGATGAAGTTTAAGGAAAAAAAAAAAAAAAAAAAGTTATTCATTAAACATGTTATGAAGGTAATAATAAAAAAACAGATGAGTAAATAAAAAATTTAATATGATAGGAAGAAAATAAATAAAAGAACAATGATTATAGAAAGCTTATTTTCATACTTGAGTTCTTGTTCTTATTTCGCTTCTTCTTCTTCTTCTAATTTTTCTGCAAAACCCAAGATTCAAATTATTAGTGAAAATGCAGTTAAAGATGTAGAGAGAAGGGAAGAAAAAAACCAGAGAAATAAGAATAAAGAAGTGATTGATTTCAAATGTCTATGTAATCAAATTTATGAGTGGAAAAATGTTGTGAGTTTGAATTTGAATGAAAAGACAAATTGTGTTAATATAGTTAAAACCAATGGACAATACCCAACATACAAAAAAATTTCAAAATCATTCACAAATTTTAAAGTTAAAATTGGATAATAAGAATACACGGAATGTAATAGACTGTTTACAAATAAGACAAAAAAAATATGTAGTGAAAAGACAAGAATTGTCCATAAATGAGTGATGTGTCAATTTTTGAATGGAGGGTATGTTGGGAAATTACCATGTATCTTGTTTATATATATATATATATATATATATATATATATATATATATATATATATATATATATGATTTGGAGCAACACTTGCTTAGGCACAAGAATTTGGACACAAAATTTAAGCACACATACACAAATTAAAATAATTAAAAGAAAATTAAAATTATCACATCACTTCAATCATTTTTTCTTTATTTTTATTTGTTTCATGTGAGTGTGCCTTGTAACACCCCAAAATTTAGAACTACTTATTTATTTGGAATTTAGCTTATTTTAATTATTCGGTTAGTATTTACGTAGTTGTTTTGACATGTTTAGTCAATGAAAAGAAAAATAAGTAGGTTGAGGGGGTGCAAATTAGTAGAACCATAGAGAAGGAAAGAATTAATTAAAAAGATATCTTTTTGTGAAAATATATTTTTGGCCACAAAAATTAGAGATATATTTTAATTCCGAATATTTTAAAGATATGTTTTAGGAAGATTTTTGTAACAAATATTTTTTTGAGAAACATATTTTTGGAAGATATGATCATAATTTATAATTAAAACAAAATTTCATGATGATCTCTTTTCTTTGGGAAAATTTGTCACAATAATTTCATGATTACCTTAAATAAATAATATTAAAAAGTTGTCACAATAATAAGTAGCTTAATACATAACATAAACAACTTAATAAATAGCCTAATCTAATACATAAATGTTGTGTTAAAATTTAAATTTAAATATTGTTACATGAATAAATAGCTTAATCAAATTCTGTATCATCAACTTCTTCACTCGCGTCACTATTGTCTTCAGATTCTGAATTTTCTCCATCACTATTTTCCACAGGATTAGGTTCCAACAATATAGCAGCATCGACCTCCTGGCCATCAACTTGCGTGTCATGCAAACCTATAACTTCCTCTACTTCGATTACTTCATTAACATTTGAAATTTCATCATTTTGGTAAGCTGCTTCATCATCAACTATCTCATCATTTTTAATCCTACCCCTTGGTTTTGTCGTGATTGCAACACTCCATCCTCTTTTACGTGGTTGAGTTGAAGGATAAGGAAAATAATACACTTGTCTAACATTGTGTGCCATGATGAAAGGATCAAACTCTTTATACCTTCGGTTCATCCGAATGTCAACAATGTTATATCTTTTATTTATTTTGGTTCCTCTGGTAGATGGGTCAAACCAGTCACAATAAAATAACACCACACTATTCTTGCAGTCTACATAGTTGTAAGACAATTCATAAATGTGTTTAATCACACCATAGAAGTCATCTTCACCTCCTTCAGTAACTCCTTTTACATAAACACCACTGTTAATTGTCTTTTTCCCTTCCGTCGACGACTGCGTATGAAATTTATATCCATTAACGAAGTATGTGTGCCATTCTTTGGCACGTTTTATAGGACCTTGGGATAAGTTTCTTAAGCGGATGATTTCTGGAGTACTTTCCGCATTGTATACTTGTTGCTTAAACCATTCTGGAAAGTATGCATGTATAAAACCCGAAGAATCATGCCCAAGGTTTTCGTAATACATCTTAAATGCCCTATAGGTAAATTCAATACAAAATTAATTAGAAGACAAATAAACTTATATGACAAAATTCAATATAGAATTTAATGTACTCACTCAAGGTATGGTTTAACTTCAACGCAGTTTATCAACAGATGGACTTGAGCTGACTGCATCTCAGTTTCTGTCAACCAATGCTCACTTGTCTTGCCAGAGTATCGACCGGGAAGACCAAAGATCGATAAGGTTGAAGGTCACTCATTTTCAACATCAACTTCATTTCTTCTATTTGTTGGAGTTAGCATCATGTGATTGAAATAATGAGAGCAAAAATGTGATGTTTCTCGATGCAAGTAAGAAGCGCATATTGATCCCTAAACTCTAGCTTTATTTTTCACTGAACGCTTCGAATCACCCATAAATCTTTCAAATGGATATATCCACCTATACTGAACAAGTCCGCCAAGCAAAGCTTCATGTGCCAGATGTACCGATATATGTCCCATAGAATCGAAGAATCCAGGAGGGAATACTTGCTCCAACTTGCAAAGAATGATTGGAATATTCTTATCCAATTTAACAAGTTCATCTACTCTCAAAGTTGAAGCACAAATGTCTCTAAAAAATTGACTAATTTCTGTAAGTGGATTTATTACATGGTTAGGTAACGAAGCAAAAGCAATTGGGAGTAAGCGTTCCATAAAAACATGACAATCGTGACTTTTCATCCCATGTAATTTTCCGGTATTAGCGTCAGCACATCTTTGCCAAGTTAGAAGAATACCCATCAGGCATTTTCAATTCTTTTAACCACTGACAAACCGATTTTGCTTCACTACTAGTTAGACTGAAATTAGCCTTGGGTTTTAAGAGCTTTCGATGCGAGTCAAACCACGAAGCTTTCCCACCATTTTTTAAAGTAAACGCCTTTGTATGCTCCATACAATGCGGACAAGCCATTTTACCATGAGTTCCCCAACCAGACAACATGCCATACGCAGGAAAGTCATTAATGGTCCACATTAGAGCTGCTCTCATTGGAAAATTTTGTTTGCGTGAAATATCATACGTCCATTCTCCAATCCACAACCTCTTCAAATCATCAATTAAGGGTTGTAAATACACGTCAATGCCTGCTTTTGGATTGGACGGTCCCGGTATCAAACATGTCAAGAACATGTAAGGTTTTGACATGCACATCTCAGGAGGGAGATTGTATGGAGTAACAATAACTGGCCAACAAGAATAAGGGGATGCTGATGCTTGGATATATGGAGTAAAACCATCAGAGCATAATCCAAGCCTCACATTTCGTGGATCGGCCGCAAAATCAGGATGAACCCGATTAAAGTGCTTCCACGCTTCACCATCAGAAGGATGTTTCAACACACCTGGAGTTTTATCTGCGTTATGCCATGTCATTTGATCGGCAGTTTTAATCGAAGCAAACAGTCTTTGCAACCTTGGTATAATTGGCAAGTAAAACATTGACTTAACAGAAACTCGCCGCTTACCAACAACGGTCTTACTGCAAACATGATATCTTGCGCTATTACAAAACTTACATTCCTCTAGCAGACCATCATTTGTACCAAATTCATTGTCGTAAAACAACATGCAACCATTTGTGCAACAATCTATCCTTTTTGCTTCTAACCCCAACTTTGACACCAACCTTTTTGCATTGTAATAACTTTTTGGCATATTATCTTTGACAGGAGTCGCATCCAACATCATTTTTGTAACAAATTCCAAGCACATGTCAGGAACATTCCAATTCGACTTGACAGCTAAAAGTTTGACACACATAGATAATGTAGAATCAGAAGCCCCTTCAAACAATGGTGTATTCATTTCTCTTAGCATTTGATAAAATTTCTGTGTTTTTTCATTCGGGGATTGTTCCTCATGAACATCGTCATCTTCGTCTTCTGCATAATCTATGTTTACCCCAAGAGCGTCACCAACCATATCATCAATCAAGTTAAATTGTTCAGAATATTCCCCACGCATTCCACTGGTTGAAGCTGTTGTAGTATTGGCATGTACCTCGGTATACGCAAATTGTTCACCGTTATTAGTCCATACCCAATAATCTTTCATAAAACCAACTCTCTTTAAGTGATTGCTCACTTCTACAGGGGTTTTAATATATCTACACGTGCATTTAGTACATGGACATCGTATCCCTTCCTCTACTCTATATGTCTCTTGTGCCACTGCAAATGCAATAAATCCTTTAACTCCTTCCTCAAAATTTGGTTTTAATCCAGTTCTTCTCGGATATGTTCGGTCGTACATCCAACTACGATAATAACGATAATACTCCATTTTCTGCAATGTTGAATTTGACTTAAATAATTAATTTCTTAATTTTTTATAAAAAGATATTGATACTTTACAAAAATTGAAAATTAGCATGTATAACATTATATTTTCTAAACATAAAAAACACAATATAAACACTACACAACATATTTCTCTAAAACAAATAAGCACAATAGCATATAACCATCACTTAAAAAAAAACATCACATATAAACATTAGAACAAAATTTTAAAGGATAAAAATTACCAACTTGTTTGATTTTCAATGGAAGTGAACAATAAAATTGGAGCAATGACAAGCTGTAAAGGAGGTGATTCACATGACTGCAATTTCTCCGGTTGAATGGTGCTACAAATAAAAAAAAAATAGTGTTAACAAGAAATTACAAAAAAGAATTAATAAGAAATTCTAAAACAAAACACTAAATTTAAAGAAATCAGAAAAATAAATTAATAACCTTTTTTAAACCATTGGAGAAATATAGAATATGAGTAGTTAAAAATAGATGAAAATATTATGAATGGTTTTGAATATGAAAGATTTATTTGATTTTTTGGTGGTGATAGTGTAGAAAATGTTTATAGTGAAGAAAAATGAAATTCTCACTTTGCAGCGTTACAAATCGTGTAACCATTGATGCATTAATGTGCAAACCGGTGCATTAATGTTTCTCCACCGTTCACATTAATATTTCCCAGGGGTAAAACCCCTGACATAGAATCTGCCCCAGGCATAATACGTTTCCCAGGGGTTATACCCCTGGCACAAGCAAAAGTTGTGGCCAGCCCACGTGATGTAACGGCTTTCTAATTTAAAAATATATATTCTTTCCCTCTCTACTATATTTTAATTATTTTATTTCCCGCCTACATATTTCCCAGGGGTATAACCCCTGGCAACATGTCAAAATTTCAAAATCCACAAACTCCACGTTCCCAGGGGTAAATCCCAGGCAAAAAGCATTTCTTTCGCAGGGGTATGTGCCCCTGTGAAAAAACCCCTGGCAAATGACCATATTTCTTGTAGTGAGATTCTTTTCTTTGGGAAAAAGAAACCTAAGCTTTTTCTATAAATAAGAGTAGCTTGAAACAATTAGGATTAACCATAAAAATTGCAAAGAGAAAAAGAAAGCGGAGAAACGAATCGGCAAATTTGAGGTAAGAGGGTGAGATTGTTTACACATTGGGCTAGTGTTAACCATAAGAGTAGTCGAGGGGACCTTGCCCTCCTTCCCATTCCCTTTTCTTCTATTTTGATGATAATGATTTTCTATCAATTTCTTTTAATTGTTGCTTGTTATTGTTGCTTGTTGTTTATGTCCTTTTTTTTTCTATTATTTAAAATTCTATCTAACCTGTTTATAAAAGAATATATTCATATGCGTCTCTTTGATTAAATTTGCTTAATTATAAATTATATAAAATCGTATACAAAACAAATTATTGAATCGATGGGTACAAATAATTTTGTTTGTGAAAAAGTCTTAACATGTTACAAATCTAATAAGGTTCCTCTTGACTGTTAGATGTGTATAAATTCCTATTTGCTTGTGTTTGTGTGTACTGTGTTGATTAATCTACTTCTACACTTGTTGAGACTAAGAAAACAAATATATATATTTTTTACAAATAAGATAATAAAAATCCAAGTCATATTGTGAATCATTTGTTTCAGCCTGTATGTTTGTCTACTAATTTGATTAATATTTTTCTTATTGTGGAAGATTAAAAACTATATTCATTTTAATAGTGTCTGACATATAGTAACCGTGTATATAAATTTATATAATATTATGAGTAAGTTTTAGGTGACAAGTCTAATCGGTGTTTTTGTATTTAATTAAATTGGTGTTGAATTTATATAATTAGATTGGTGTTGGACATAATTAGTGTTGGTTTAATTGAGGATGTTTATTAAATATAATTAATGTTGTTGTTTGATGCCGTGGTGGCCCTTGAGCCACCGTTTGTCGTGTTGCTATGGTGGCCTTGAGCCTCCATTTGTCGTGTTGTTATGGTGGTCGTTGTGCCACCGTTTGTCGTGTTGTTATTGTTGTTGTTGTTGTAGATGTTACTTGCCGCGTTGTTGTTGATTCTAAGTCGTTGACAATGATGTTGAAAATATAAAACTTCTAATGATGTTGTCTTTAAGCCGTTGATTATTGACGTTGTTTCTTTAAGCTGTTGATTGTGGTAGTTGTCGAATTTGAAGTTGTCGAGTCGAAATATGTTCATGCATTCATTCATGTGTCCAATGAAGTTGAAAATGACGTTGTTTATTGATGTTGTATAAATGAAGTTGAAAATATGACGTTGTTATTGGTATCACATGCATTTAGAGAGTTTAAGTCGTATTGCATTCATCTTTTAATTGAGTTGAATTTAATTAATTGATTGAGTTGCTATGTTTATGATGTTGTGTTTTGCTTATGTGTTTGATCGTCCCATAGGACGATCTTTAGTGTTTTATGTATTCCATATTCTTGTGTGTTAATACACCGATGCTTTGTGTGAATATATTCTCACCCCTTTGTTGTTTGTTTTGTATGGCTTGGCCCTGCGGTTGTGAAATCGCAGTATCTACAGGTTGTCGAGTTTCGAGTTCGAGTCAAGGGAAGTCCGCTCTGATTGTGACACTTGGGAAGAAGTCTTAGAGTCTAGGATGTTTTGATATTTTATTTTAAACACTAATGTACTTTATTAGAAAAGAAGTTTTTATGTTTTACTCTTATAATAATTTTTAAATAATTTTGATATTAGGTCCAATTTTCTAATTCTTTTAACCGCTGCATGATGTTTTTGAAAGAGAGTTTTCGAAAAAGTGTTTTAAAAATTAGATTATTATTGGTCTTGGTTTCCGGGCGTTATATGCCTAACACCTAATATTTATACTTATGTCTATATAAGTATTTCTCTATGATTTATATGAATTGTGAGACAAATCTAAAATCATTTGATATGTTATTGAGACGCATAAAGATTAACGGCATTCAATAACATATCAAATGATTTTGAATTTGTCTAACAGTTTACACAAATGATCTATATGATATAAACTTTCAATCCAACGTTTTATAAAATTTATATCGGTTAAAACGTTATTGAGAGGTTTAACATTTGGTGTCAAACTATTTGGTGTCAACGGATCCTAACTTATATATATATATGGGGACATATCTAGTAAGAAAGGGGTCTCTTATGTGAGAGTGAGCGGGTGTCTTATCAACCATTTGATCAAAATCAACGGTTCAGATTAAACCTCTTATTTTAGAGACTCAAGTGCTTGATCTTTTCTCTGTTTACACGTCTTCTTTTCTGTTTTCTTCGTTTCCATCTTTGCAGCAACCTCTTTAGTATTCCCTCTGAACTTTATTCATCACTAGATTTAAAGTTTTTTATTTCTAGTTAATCCTTCACTATTATAACCTCAAATTTCCATGAAAAAGGAAATTTGAAAAGGAATATTATAATTTTAAAAATTTTAAGATTCAGATCTAAATCCAAGCACCACCATGAAATCACTTTCAGTGCTAATCAAATTGAATAATTATCTCTTCGACATGATTTTCTGGATAAATTGGAGAATTAAGATTTGACAGTGGAATTGTAAATTATGATCTTTCTCTTTTAACCCATCAAATGATTTCCGATTGATGTTTAATTTTATAGGCATGATCTATATAATAATAGCTTTGAATTCAACGGTCGATTTTATAATACGATTATCCGATAAAGAGTTATCGGAGGTGTCATGTTACTAAGTTTGACATATTGGTGTCATTTGATCCTAACTCTATATATATATATATATATATATATATATATATATATATATATATATATATGATTACTTTTTCCTTATTCTTTAATATATAACCAATTCCTCTGCAATCTCCAAAATACGCCCCCTGTTTTGCTCCCTTCAGCAGCTGCAACTTGCTCATAACAATACTTATTTAATTCTTCATTCCAAACTACTGTTAACCTAATACTTACCTTAATTGGCATGTTACGATGTTTCTTGTATTTTAGGGTATTGCATAATGCATACACTTGAAAATCAAAATCTATATAATATATGCATTATGCACGGCCCTTTATGCGGGTTCCAATTCAAAGGTAGAGAACAAACGTGCCAATGGATATGCTATAAAAATCCATTTTAGAGTATCTTTTTATACAAAATTTGCAGAGTATCACATGGTTTGTAGCTGGATAACTTACTTGTTAATTAAAATAACAGTATAATTGATTAATATTTAAATTTTCTAACACATATGACATATATAGTTGTTGAAAATGATTGAGTATTTTAAGAGGGCAAATGAGAAAACCTTAAATATATCAAATAAGATGAGTTTGATCTGTCAAATTATACCTGCAGAGTGTACTCTGACAATTAAACTTTCCATGGGTTTTTGTTTATTTCAAGGTGATCGAGGTTTTAGTGATCTACTCCAATGTTAATGAGTTTGATTCTGTGTTCAAAATTGATCTTTAGTTATAGTTTATACTTGGATATATTTTGGTAAAAGTAGGGTAAATTCTTAGATAATTGAAGTTTGACCGAATATTAATATCTTATTGTTATAGACTTATATTCAACTACAATCTTCAAGTTTAAGTAGTAGAGCCGTCAAAATAAGTCAACAGCCAAAATGTTAGAACATAGTATTTGAACTTGATAATTTAATTAAGTTCCAATATTTTTAGGGTTTTTTTGTTCGGCTTGAAAAAGGTTGTTAAAAAAACGGGTTTGTCTGTATTGCCATTGACAGTAGCCGTAACCTACAATAACAATTTTTTTTTTTAAGAAATAAACATTTATCTTAGGTCTATATACCAAACAAAGATAATTCAAGGTTTAACTTTTACACATATTCAATAACTTTTTCCTTATGCGCATTCTTTTATTTACACATATTCAATAACTTTTTCCTTATGCGCATTCTTATATTTTACTAAGCATGTTATTATTTATTTTTATTTTTTGAAAAAGCTAAAATGAAATATATATTAACTAATCAATTGAGTCCCGTCCGCACAAGATGTGCCGAAAAGACTACAAAAATCTACAAGAGTTTACAATATACATGAACTCAATAGTCGTGAGAAGAGCATAGATATGCGATTACAATATGCCTAAACAAGTAAATGGACTCGTCCACCAACTATGGTAATTAGAAACCAGATTGCTATTTGTTGTCTTCAACCACCAGTAAGAGTGAAGCTTAACTTTGTCCAACATTTGAGTTAAGGATTGTTCCGAATTTCTAAAAAGGCGTTGGTTTCTCTCGTTCCAAATAACCCAGACGCATAAGAGCCAGATAAGCTGAAGGAAGGAGCGCCGCGCTCTGAGACCACCTGATGAGAAAGTAAACTGCAGAAAATGATCAACAAGGTTTTGGGAATCCACCGAAGAAAAGCCAATCCATGACCTAACTAATGTCCAAAGTGAGCCCAAATGTACTACAGGAGAGGAATAAATGTTGGGCTGTCTCCACCTCACCACAACCCGCCACGTAAGACTGAACCTCTGGAGTAATGATGCTTCGAATTGCCAAATTAGATTTACTCGGCAATCGGTCCCTCAATAGTCTCCAAGCGAAAACAGACACCTTCAAAGGAACTTGCCTGTGCCCAATAAGATCTGATGTGACGTCCAACACGTCAGGTGGATGGGACGTCAATAGCTGGTAAGCGCCTCTGACTGTATCTTTTTAAATAAATCATATATATATATATATATATATATATATATATATATATATATATATATATATATATATATATATATATAGGATATATATTATGAGAATGGTAAAGATATATGAGAATATAAGAATGAATTACAGTCGTTAGATTAAAATAAATGGTTAAGATTAAAACACTAAAAATGTATCAAGTGACGCTCTAATGTATCTCACAAACCCTTGGCTTCTCTCTCTTCCTTCTTTGTCATATGCTTTCTCTCTCTTTTCTTCTGCATTTCATCTTCTATTTGGTGTGTCTGATTTTTGTTTTTATTCTTATTTGTCCTCTTTTCTATCATTTTGGTTCCAATTGAAACATGGTGATTCTTAATTTCAAAGTTATATTTGTTTTATGCTGCAAACTTATCAGTTATGGTTTATTGTTACAGTAATAAGTTGAAATTGGGTAAACATTTTTTTAAAAAATAAAAATCATGTAACGACGATGTATAGGCATACAAACACGATTCAACCACGGCGGTGATTCAACCGTAAAGCAGCGGTATCATAGCGATGTTTCGTAATGAAATTTGAAAGCACCAAAAACCCCATTACCAAACTATTTCAAAACTAGATGAGAAGAGTTAAATCAATGAATTAAAATCAATTGACAGCGACAGTCTAAAATCATGAAGGGGATGGAAAGACTAGATTTTTAACAACTGGATTTTTAAAAACTATGGATTAAAGTGATGGAAAGACTAGATTTCTTAACAACTACAGAAAGCATGCAGGAGATCTAAAATCAAGTTGCTATGGAGATTCAATTCAAAAGACAAGACTAGATTGTAGATTGTTGTTTTAGAGAAAGCATGAAGCGGATCTAACGTTTCTTGATAAATGCTTTTATTCCACTTGAAACCTCCTTCTCCTCCGTTCCGGCCTCCATCGTCGTCGTTCCGATCGACTTTGAAATCCCATGTCCGCCGTCGGTGTCTCTCTCTACCTTCCACCGAAGATGTTGAGAGTTGTGGAAAAACCTGATGGAATTAGGTGTAGCACATTGCATATTAGTTTTTAATTGGTTGTTTTAATCGTATCCATTAATTTTGATCCAAAGGCTAAAATTTCATTCTCACATTCTCATATAAAATTGTCATTCTCATAATATACATCCTCTATATATATATATATATATATTGGGCATCACAATGACATGATGTTTGAAGTTGAACTTAATAATTTACAACTATTATGGTGGGAAAGTCGAGTTTATTTGATTGTATTTATTTTTGTTTTTTAATAACATTTGATTGTATTTGGTAATGAAACAAAACAAAATTCAAAAATGTACTAAAACAATAAGTCGAACTAGAATCGAAATTTGTTTTAGTAAATGGTCTACCTCTCAATGTATATTATTCGTCAGGGTGGGGTGTTGGAGGTGAGGCGTGGGTGTGGAGGAGACAGTTGTGGGTGTGGGAGGAGGACATGCTGAGGGAGTGTCAGATTTTAATTTTTCCAGTGATTTTGCAGGTTGACTCATCAGACCGATGGAGGTGGAGACCGGACCCCGTCTTAGGTTACTCCATTCGTAATGCGTATCAGATCTTGACTTCATAGGAGATAGTTACTTTAGGGGCGGCAGAGGATCTCGTGTGGCACCGCCAGGTTCCCTTGAAGGTGTCTATCTTCGCGTGGCGCCTCTTGAGGGATCGGTTGCCGACGAAGGCTAATCTGGTTACTAGAGGAATCCTTTCCCTAGATCTTCAGTTGTGTGCGACGGGCTGTGGAGGCATTGAGACAACACATCACTTATTCATCTCTTGCAACACTATGGGCCCTCTTTTGCCGCTGGTCAGGTCTTGGATTGGATTCTCGGTAGTGGATGCTGACAGCCTCCCAGAGCACTTCATTCAATTTACATACTCAGCGGGTGGCCTGCGCGCCCGACGGTCCTTCTTGCAACTTGTTTGGTTGACTTGTGTTTGGGTTGTGTGGAATGAGCGTAACATTCGTGTCTTTCGGCAACATTCGTGTCTTTCGACATTCGGCAAACAGTTTACATCAGCTCCTGGACAAGGTTAAAATCCTTTCTTACAGGTGGATGCGGACGACAGATGTTACTTTGGTGGCGATCTTTCATGCTTGGTGGTCGAACTCTTTTCTTTGTTTGGGTATCGACTGATTGTATTTTTTTATATAATTTCGTTGGGATCCTTTTGTAGACTTGTGTAGGCCTTGTGCTTAACGGTCTACTTCTTTCCTTTTATATATATATATAGTTCATTTTGGCTTGTTCAAAAAAAAATTTATATTATTCTATATATGAAAATAAACTTATGGTGATTATATTTTTTCTATTACTTTGGTATATTTTTATACTATTTTTTAATTATTAAAAATGTTTTAAAAAATTTAAGATTTGGGCCGTTTAGGCTGGGTATCCCACAACCCGTATATGGTCAGACTCAGGAAGTATATCGTGCTTGTTCTTCATAGTGACCTTTTAATCCAACTCGATAATGGCCTGTTAGAATCAATCCATATTAAGAGTCATATAGTCTATTTTGACAGATCTAAGTACCGTAATATATTCATCAAAAATGAAAGCAACAAAAATTTTAAATTGTAAAAATTTCATTTGGAATTAACAGTTATCAATTCTAACTTCAAATTTTAGTCTAAAAAAAATAAAGAAAACAATTTCAAAGTTATAGTCAAAATAAATTCCAACACTCAAACATTTCAGCATCAATTTTATGTATCTAAAACCATCTTTTTGTTCTTGAAACAAATCGCACATTTATTAATATATAACAAGTAGGCTTTATATTTTTGTCAGTCACTAATGTGCAACACTTAAGTGAATGAGAGCAATTTGACTTTAATAAATTGGATGTAGGGGGAAGTATCAATTTTTGTAGCAATAATTGGAGGTTCCATGTCATTGTTTACTTCAATTTAAGGTATGTAATAATGAAACTGAATCTAGTGGCAATTTGTTATCTTTACACATAAGAAAATGAAGGCATTGGGTTCCTTAAGGCTTTGAAGCATGTTTGGTGTCCCCATTAACTAAATGTCTTATTCAAATCAAACTCTTTGAGTGCATTCCAACTCCTCTTCAACCATTTTCTAAGATTCACAAAACTATAGTGGGGTTCCCTTTCACACACCTAACCCTTTGAAAATAACTCATTAAACTAAAATTAGATTTTGCATTCTATATAATGTTACAACTATTTTAAGGTTCCACCTTTAATGATATTTCTTTCAGTTGGGCTCTTTCAAATCTGTGTGCCCAATGGTTTTTATTATCCGATCCGGAGTGGAATGGTAACAACGGCCTTGGCAGAGGACGACATTACTATTTTATAAAGATATCATAGTGTACTTGTAAGAACTCTGATGCTTAAGTAAATGGAGAATTTAACAGAGTCAATATATAGTTTAATACAAAATTATAAAATTTAATTTTTTTAGCTGGGACTTAAGACTTGTTTGGATCCGGTCTTAGTTTGTAGAATATCACCATCCTATTGTAATTAGAGAGTGATGATTTGATCACATTGAATTGTTTGACATGTTGCAGAAGAAATAACGTTTTTTTTTTAAAAAATAGCAGCTCCTCCTTCTGTCAATATTACTTTATAGCTATAAATAATGACCATGATTAATAAAATATGCTCAAGATTTAGTGTACTTAGTTCCTGTGTGTGAGTGTGATCCATGGTGCCAGCTGCTACAGTGTCATATATATATCATGTGTGCCATTAACTAATTAATTCAAGGTTATTAACGTTAAACCTTGTGCCCCATGTCTTTTTCTAACTGTCCGACAAAAGGATGATGATAATTAAATACCAAGTATACAAGTTGGAATGTGGGAGGTACAAGAGAGGAGGGGCCGTTTATCTGTATAGTGATCATATTCATAAGAAACTATTTCATAGTATTTATTTTGTCTAACTTTAATTCTCTAATAATTGACTATGTTCCAAGCACCTTTACGGCTTGACCACATGGACGTTGGGGGAAATTATGGAAGTGTCTTTTAATTTAAGCTGGTTTTGTTTTTTTGTTTTAAAAAGAACTAACTAAACTGTGAAATATCGGAAGTAAATGGTTCCTCCAATGAGATATTGTGTATTCTGATGATGGTGTGAGTTTCAGGCACGAAGGAAAAATAAATGTTAGCAAACACTCAAGTCAAGTAACAACTCAAGGAGAGTGTGTTTGAATTGGGTGAAATATGTGTACTTTGAGAGTGAATGTATATGCGTATATGTAGACGTGGTGGTGCATAAGGATATACATAACAACCTCATAGGCAGTGTAACTGAGGAGATAGTACATCCCAGGCATAGGTTATTATCTTGATGTGGAGAGTTTGGTGTAAGGAATGGTGTGCCTTCAATTGGATATAGGTGAGTCACATTGGGCCTTAAAAAATATTGGCCAATTCAGCAATACCGACCTTAGTTCATTTCGGAACAGTTACCCCTAAGTCCTTGCTATGAATATAGTATGGATTTGAATCTTGTTATTGGCCAGAACCGGAAAAAACGTAAGCCTTCGTTCTTCTTTGATGATACTGACTATATGTGTTGACTAGATATATGATCGGTTATGTGTTGGATCCGTTGTGGTAAGAGGTTTTTGGTTCTCAACCATTTTCTCATAATAACTTGTGGGCTCTGACATTGAACTTTATTCAGCAACGATGAGAAGTTTGTGGATGCCTTTATTGACGTGTTGCCTACGTGCGTGTAGGTATGCGAAGACGCGCCTAGACTTACTTGAATACAATTGACTTTTTAAGATGCCTTGTAGATTGCTATATTGAAATTTAATTCTTTTCTTATTTTAAAACGTTGATCCTTTTTTGGAATTGTATAAACAAGTAGAAATTTCTGTTGTTCTTCAACTTACTCCTCGTTTTTCATTGTCTTTCAAGTTTTTTACTTTCAAGGTAATTTACTTGTTTTTGGTTTGTTTTCTTTACCTATCACAAATGCAAAACCAAAGGAACCTAGTAGGTCTTGAGTTAATAGAACAATGATGATGAAAGAAATAATGATAAAGGGGAAAATTTAGTGAATAGTGGAAGGTTCATAGAATAAAAAATAGATGATGTTGCTTCTGATAATCTTTTAGAGCATCTCCAATGGTACAACTTTCACATAAGTATTTTGCGGGTCCCATTAAAACCATATTATTTTGAAGCAACTCACTCATTTTTTACTTCAATGGTGCAACTTTAAAAAACTCATAATAGGTCCCACAATTTTACCTCATATATTAATATTTTATTCATATGAAACTTTATTGCAATTTAAAAAAATAAAAACAAAAACATAAATTATTATTTTATTCAAAATAACCATGAAGTACAATTGCTTCACGATGCAATGCATCTCCAGCGTAATCATGTTTGTTGAGTATCCACATAATGACAAAAAAATATTGCTTTTGAGTGTGCCATGCTGGCGGAGAAGGTTGAAGGCACTCCCACCGAAGGTGCTCTTACATGCTGTTGACGTTGAGGTGGATCCATCTAGTGAATGGGGCCTTCTTCCTATCATTGGCAACCATACACTCTATGGTCGGTATGAAAGGTTTTGTGGAATATCCATGGACAAAATTTTATCCCAGACTTTCATAATTACATATGAAGTAAAGTGGTAAAACATGAGAAATTATGCTTTGACAATCAACATGCTTTCATACCATTTGCTTTTGACATTTTTGGCTTTCTAGCACCAGAGGCTGTGAGTCTTTTGCAACGAGTTCAAAAAGTTATGAATAGCAATGTTCCCTAGAGCTAAGAATGTTATTTTTATTCGAATTGATTTTGTCATTCAAAAAGGTTTGACGGCGCAGCTTATTGTCCGTTTACCTTTAATTCATATGTAATTACTTATTTATTAATATATATATTGATATTGATTATAATTTGATTTCCCTTGGTCCGATGTTAAGATTTTCCAATATCAGTGTCAGTGGGCTAAAGTTTCCCCCACTGTCCCTCGACTTTTCCATATTTTAAGGATTCTTCATAAGAAAATTGATACAGTACTTCCTCCCTGAATCTTTTATCTCCTTTAAGCAAACCTTGAAATGTTTCGAGTGTATATATCATGATTCCATTAAGTGGGCCATGACGGTAAATCATATGATATGTTTAGTAGTAATTTTATCAGTTTTTAGTCATAGTTACATGAAAAATATCTAAGGTTTTAGCACAATTCAAGGCATGAGTTTCATGAGGTTTGAAGAAATTACACAAAACAAGGCAACAATAAGCAAAATTATAGACATGTGTTTCATGTTTTTTTAATCTTTAATTTTTTTAAGAGTTAATTAAGGTTTTATTTATTTATTTATATCTTTTTTAAAAATAAAAAAAATTCTTTTAAAAAATTTATTATAAAAAAGTAACAATAAATTTTTTTTTTAAAAAAAATTAATGGTTAAATAAGGTTTTTATTTATTTTTTAAAAGTTTAAAAAAAAATTATTTTCTTAAAACCAATTTTTTTTTTAAAAAGTTCATACAAGTTTTTTAAAAAAAAATTTAAAAAAGTTTTTTTAATTAACGTGGCAATAAAAAAATTAAAACTAATTGTTTTATTAAAATACACTATTATTTTAGCTCGGCTTACACGTATTTTGATCTCCACTTTATAGATTTTATGCTTTTATGTTGATATTTTGTATTAATTTCAGGTGTGTGTTGAATTAAGGTTCATGCACGAAAAAAGGGTAAAAAAAATGATGAAAAAAGGTGAAAAAGGCACGTCTCAGCAAGTTGTGGTGGTCAGCGCATCGTTGTTGGCCGTCACTAACAAACCGCCAGCCCATATATATCGCTACAGAGCGTGTTGCTGAGGTACACGATGGGCGGATGACACGCCTTGTGACAACCTTGAGTTAGATTTTACCATGGATTATTTTTAAGTTAGATTTTTTTTATTTTATTTTGCCAACTATGAATTTTTACAGAGAAAGTTGAAATAATGCGATATCAATTTCAGTTTAAAATAATGAAGTTTGTATATGACTGTAGAAAAATCAGAATTTAATTTTAAAATACAGCGACAATGCTTTTAAAATTAATTTAGAAATTAGTACTTTTCAAAACGGTACCGGTTATGCGAAAGAAAACAAAACCTTTAATTAAATTTCTACTAAAAATAACTTTTTGAATAAAAATTGATTATTTTTCATACAAACTTTTGAAGTTATAGGCGTACAAGAAAAAGCGGTCAAATAGGTTATAAAGTCAAAATTCGTAGACGGGCGCGGGAAAGCAGGCGACTTCTTTAATTTAATCTTTGCGCGAGAAAATATTGTCATGGTATAATTATAAAAGAAAACTCATTGGATACCAATGATCGATGCGAATTATATTCCGATCTCTTGTCATTAAAAATTAATTAAAAACAAATTATTTTCTTAGCTTTACAAATAAATTAATTCACACCGCCTTAGATAAACAACATGACAATAAATAACGGTACTTAACAAATTGGTCTCTGTGGGATCAACAATCTTTTATACTATAATTTATATTTGCGCTATTTGTGCTTATTTTAACGGTTGTGGAAACACACTTTTTAAATTAACCAAATACTTAAAGATTTTAGAAAAGAAAAAACCAATACAATTCAACCTCATCCTTCTTGTGTTTTTCTCTCTTTCATTTCAACACTTATAACCTATGCAAAATTGTGGCCGTGGCTTTTTACACTTTTGCATGGATTTTTTGCCGCGGCCAATACTTGAAATTCTGAGTCATAAAACGATTGTTAATTTCTTAGTTTAAAAAACAATGTACAAAAAACTTCGATTTATCGATCATTTGTTTACGGTCTTAGTTCAAGACAGAAGGTATCTCTGTTCTGTATAACATATGGCTCTGTCTGCGGAAATGAGAGGTAAGAGACACCAAGTTGAAGATCTCACATGGTAAGTTCATTAAAATATCTAATAGTTGGTAGAAACCCATACCCAAAATTGTGCCTAATCGAGGTCAAAATCATACAAATCACTGAACTATTACTATATCGGTAGCATTACATATAAGGAAATTAAACGTGGCTGTGCAGTAGTGGTATTATACTGCTTTTGAGGAGTAAGTTTAATATACAAAGCAATAATTTTTTTAAAATAAAAAATCAATATATATATATATATATATATATATATATATATATATATATATATAAATATAACTACACTTAAAAAGATAAACGGACAACAAACTGCGCCGCTAAACATTTCTGTATAGCAAAACTCAATATCTGAAAAACTACATCCCTAAACCTAGGCGACACAACATTACTATGCATGACCCTTTGAATTCTTTTTAGAAGATTGAATGCATTTGGTGCTAGAAAGTTAAAAGTATCAAAAGCAAATGGTATAAAAACGTGTTAATTGTCAGAGCACGCTTTCTCATGTTTGACCATTTTGCTTGAAGCAGTTTTGAGGGTTGCTCGCCCTACTGTAAAATCTCCAACCCCTAGTCCGACAAGTAGGGAAACTCCAGTCAAATCTACACAAGCATGTTTCCCTCCTATCCAGCCATACACCAAAACATCCGCAGGCCGAAGTATCGATATCCCTTCTTATGGGTCTGTCAAGAAGTTCACTTATAATAAAATAACTTTGAAATTTGTGTAACCATCTTTTTAAAATATATAAAATGTAATTTTTAATACTAATATAAATTTATCTTTTTAATTTCTTTAACTTTGATGTAAAGATGTATTTTCTCTGACTTTAATTATAAGCAAATGTTACTTTTTAAATATATTAAATAACTAATATATCTAATCTAAAAAGTGGATTAAATATATTAATTATTCAATGTATCTAAAAAATAATATTTACTTATAATTAAGAATTCAATAGTTAATTGCATTTGCTAAACTAAGTAAGTACCCTAATTTTGTATTTGTGATTGTCAAAATCAGGTTTTGGAATGTATATTTTTATGCATATGTAATAGGGGTGGACAAAAATTACCGAACCGATCCGAATCCGACGAAACCGAAAAAGAATTTGATTGTTGGGTGGTAGTGGGTCGGGTTACGGGTTGATCGAATGAAACAAATTGGGTTTTGATGGATAGAAATGGACGGACTCGGATGGAGTTTTTAGATCCAATGAAAACCGAAATCGATCGAGCTCAACCCATATTAATTCCCATTATTATTATTATTATTATTATTATTATTATTATTATTATTATTTTCTACCCACATGTATACTTTTCCCTAGTATGAGATAATCATACTGTCATATATACCTTAAAAACTTGAAGCACAACACATTTCTACTTTCATATTAAGACATGGAAATATAATATATATGTTTGATCCTACATGGATGATCAAATGATGTATTTAGATTATAAGCCAACTTAATTTAATGTATAAATCATGAACGGTTTATGTATTTAGGTTTTTTTAAACAACTTAGTTTTTTATGTTCTGACAAGTAAATATCCCTAATTTGTTTATTTCATTAACTACTTAAAGTTTTATGCCATGATTTCTTTTACTATTACAAAAAATTGTTGGGTATAAAAATTCTATGTTGACTCATCGATAGCTCAACCCGAACGAATCCAACCGTTTCATCCGATCAAACCGTATAACCGAAATCCGCTCAAACCGTTAGCTTAATTGGGTGAAATTGGGTCTTAGTTTCTCACCCATGAATTAAATTAGGTTTGACATTTTGAAACCGAATCCATCCATAACCGACCGATATCCGCCCCATGTAATGGCCAAATGTACGATAAGTACAATTCAAAGCAACAAGTTAATAAGCTGACAGCTGCGCAATAAAACATATGTCATTCAGTATGCGCATGCAAAAACGTGTATGTGCGTGCCAATCAATTGTTTTCTTTTGTCATGTTATATAAGTTTCATGTGAAGTTCTTGCTTTTCACCATCAATTGGAAAATAAATTTCTTGTGGTAACATTTTTACCTGATTTCGCGCTGTTTTCAATTAAGATTGTTCGATTTAATATATATTAATAGTTGAAATTGATTTGTATTAATTTTATTAAGATATAATATGAATCAATTGATCTGTTTTATATAGTCGTAATTATCTACTACATGTGATTTCATGAAGGTGATTCATATGAATTAGTGACTTATTTATTTAAAAAATTCAAATTATTTATCACTTTAATTGAATCACTATGTGATCATATGGTTTTTTTTTACATTGGAATACTAAAATTTTACCGCATCGGATGAGGAGAAAAACCAACTCATTTGTTAAATTTTAGAATTAAATATATTTTTGTTATAATAGAATGAAGAATTTTTAATTTTAATTCTAACTTAATTTTTATTATATTCTTAGTTATTGTTAAGTTTCATTAGAAAAAGTTTAGCAAATATGTTTGGTACATCATAAAATGTTTCAAACGAGCTCAATATTAGATTTATAGATCATAATTTTCTTTACCTTTATCTTTAACTTTTTTCGTTTGAAAAATTTATGTTTAATTCATATTTTTTAAAAAATTCTAAGTTTTGGTAAATTAATTTTATTTGATATTTTAATGGTAATTAAATAAATTTAATTTTAGTATGAACTAAATGTGATAGAAAAAATTTATAAGAACTAAAAATTAAAATTAAGTAAACACTAAACTTAGAAGATCCACATTTTACAGGATCAAAAACATAATTAAAATACTAAATATAAATATTTTTGTGAACTAGTAAAATTTAAAAATACCTTCCTTCTTGAGTGTCAGTTTTATTTTTGTTAGTAGCTATATCATCACTTTAGTTCTGTTTCTTGAGTTTACTGTCTTGTACTTTGATTTTCTATTAGTATATTTTGTAAAGTTTTAATTTAAAATCTAACATGAAAAAGATAGTTGCATTTTTTAGACTATTATTTTTCTTATAATTATAATATTATACATAGTGAAATTAGTTACTATTTTGATGTAACAACTTTTTATTGTTTATGAGTACGAGGCACTATAACATTAAATCATTATGAAATAAATAAGTTAAAATAAGATATCCTATAATTTTTTTTGTTTTATATCGTCATTATGTTACATAATTATGATATGGTATTTGCTTTACCTTACCAAAATAAATATGAAATTTGCTTTTTATTTTTCATTATAAAATAGTTAAAGTAAGAAAATAATATTTTTCTTATTAATTTAAATTATTTTACTCTCATTTTATTCTCCTTTAATTATCACACAAAACTAAATATTCAAACATAATTCAGAGCTAAAATTATTATGAAACAATGGTACTATTTTCCATTTCAAAAAAGAAAGTGCATAATACAATTGATCCACCACTTTCATCAATTTTTAGCTAAAGTGGTGTCAATTCCTTGAACTGATGATCATCTACAATTAATCTAGCTACAATTTTATGAGTTAGGATCCTCTACATTTCTCCAAAGAAATGGAAATTTCCATTTAGAGAGAGATAGAAACAAAAAGTTGGTTGTAGGTTCCACCATTCACCTTCATTAAATATATTTTAAAATAATTCAAATTTTTTTGTGTCTTTATTTCTCCAAATAAAGATCTTCATTTTTTTGAGAAATGGAGAGGATCCTGACTCCAATTTTATGCACTTGTGGGATTCACATTACTACTTGATCTTTTCCACTCCACTAATCGCCGCAAAAAATGCTCAACCTGCATTCAAGCATATACTAGATATTGTTCATATTTTCCTCATATCACATTATATACTATACTACTTGAATTAATTAATTATTATTTAAACACATATCTTTGTAAAATTACCTCTGATGGATCTTGAAGTGTGTAAGAAGCATCTGTTTCTTTTGGAACACTAGAAACAAGAATCCCAACCCCTTGCTCCCTTCTGCGCAAAACCTGATTAAATTAATGAAGTCAGTGAAAGTACATAATTCAGATATACATTTTATTTAAATATATATCGATACACCGTTAAAATGTACAATTTTATTAGATTTTAAAATAGAATAATTAATAAATATTATTTGTAAACTTATCACAATTATTCATATCAAAAGTAAACTAATATACAATGATACATATTAAATAAAATTTATATCGAAAATTCATCAATCGGCATTTTATATTTTACAGATGACAATGTAACTAAATTAACTATGATGGCAACATTTTTTACCTTAAATGCATCCTCATCAGTAAGATCATCACCAATATATATTGGGAATACATCATTAGAATTCTCGTATCCTATAAATAATACTATAATTAATTAGCACACATCATAAAATAATTATATAATATAATTAAAGAAAATACTAATTAGTGTCACCAAAACACTAATTAAGGATACAAAAATGAGTTAGGATCCTCTCCATTTCTCAAAAGAAATGGAAATCTCCATTTGGAGAGAGATAGAAACAAAAAGTGGGTTGTGGGTTCCACCATTCACCATAATTAAATATATTTTAAAATAATTCAAACTTGTTTGTGACTTTATCTCTCCAAATGGAGATCCCCATTTCTTTTGAGAAATGGAGAGGATCCCAACTCTACAAAAATAGTAATTATTGCATTGAAAACATCACTCTTTTTATATTTTATAAATATTAATTGCACAAACTATAGTAATAATTATAAATACCATAATAATTACCTAATGATTCCAACAAGAATTCAAGAGCTTTTCCTTTGTCCCATTTGATAGTGGGACGAATCTCCAACACCTTTCTTCCTTGTGTTAGCTTAAGTTTTGGGTATTCATTTAGCACCAACCTAACTTTCTCCGCCAATGGAGCCCAACTCTAAAAAACAACATATCCAGGTGAAAAAAAATGGTTAACATTTTTTTCTTTATAAAAAAAATAAATTACAATTTTTTTAAAAATCAAATTATACTAATTTATCAATTTTTGTTGTACCTTTTCGTCAACACAACGGAAGTGCACGGACAAACAAAATTTGTTGTTCTCTACCTTAGCTCCTGAGACGGATTTTGTTTTTTCTAACAATATTTTGTACACCTGAAATTATATGTATTTTTTTTTATTATAAAGTACAATAGTGTTGAAAAATGCCAATTGTGTGGGGGATGAATAGAGATTTTATTTTAAGAAGAATAAAAAATCTAACCTCATCAATCATTGGTAGGAATTGACTTGCTGGTTGGAACAACACTGCTTGGTTACTCTGTAACAAATAAAAAAGTTAGAACAAAAAAAAGATAAAATCTTTAAAAAAAATTTAATCAGTGTCAAAATTTCTCTCACTTTCTCAGCAGCAGTTTGGTTTTTGGTTGGTCCCATAATGTCCATACCATGGCTTGCTGCATAGTAAAGTTCTGCCAATTTTACAAAGTTAATCACCTGAAAAAAAAAAATAATCTCAGAAATTTAGAACCATAAGTAATAAAATAATCATCATGACAATTTTTTCATTATCATACAAAATAATAATTTCATAATTATTTTTTCTTTGAATAAAATGCACCTTATCTCTGCACCTTCCTGTCACTATGGCTGTTGGAAAATGTCTTGCTATGTCCTTAAGGGTTCCTCTCATCTAGTTTCATAAAATTAAAAATAAAAAATAACATAATTAATAAATTATCTAAACCATAACTTTTTTTTTTTTTTTTGTGATATTCCATAAACTCTATTGTCTATTCTATGGATGAAATTACATTAGGAAAAAAAAAAAAAAAAAAAAAAAAAAAACCTTTCTAGTCATGAAAGCTTTATCTGGATCAGCAACAATGGGAGAAAGAGTACCATCATAGTCAAGAAAAACCACAATTTGTTTTCCTTTTGCACTATACAAAATCTGATCAAACAATTTCAAAGCTGAAGGATGATAAAGCTGCAACCACAAACAGAGTCAATATCAACATAGCCCAAAACTTTCATGTGTTAAATTCAAAATGTTCCAAGAAAAGAGTTATTGTAGTATATATATACTTACAATCCAAGAACATTTTTCTTGATTTTCTGAAGATTTGTTGACAGAACGAGTTGGAGAAGCAGCTCTCATTGAATCAATCCAAGCATTAACTTTACAATTATTATTTTTATTATGAGAAAAATTCAAAAACCCACCAAGCATAGTCATAGATTCTGGCACAGTTGTTGCACTTGGTAAAACCGTTGTAGAAATGAGATTATTAATACATGAGTTAATTTCAGGTGTCACTACATTGTTCTGTGTCGTCATCATAGAAAAACAGAGTATAGACTTATGAGTATTTTCTGTGCTGAATCTAAGGAAGGATTTATAGAAAGAAAAAAACAAATCAAAGTTGGTTACTTGGGTAGCTCAAAAACGAGGTTGAGTGTGGTCAATTTATAAAGAAAAAAGTTTCAATTCAACGGCACAAACCGACGAAAAAAATACTACTTCTTTTCAATGGCCATTGTACTTCTATGCAGTTATACTAAATATGCAAATGGTAGGGGCCACAACAAAAAAACTTTATATTTATTTTGTTTTTGTGCTGTAAAATGTGTGTATGATTAGGACTCGAATTATCTGCCGTAACTGTTCCATGCAGATATCCGCAATCTAGTCTTAGATTGTTAATATTACAATTGAAATTATGAGATTGAGAAGATTGGAAAGAGTCATGCATAGTAACATGTTATCTTAGATATATAGGTGTAGAATTTTAAAAAAATTGATTGAGATGACCTGCGTAGTTTGTTTTATATTTATCTTTTATTAAAGTCTAACTAATCTCTCTCTATATGTATATATATTGTTAAAAACAATCTCAATTTCAACCGTAAATTTTAGATTGAACAACCGAGAATAATTACAGCGTCTTGCTGTAACGGAAGAGAATGTTAATTACAGAATCTTTTTCTGTATGATTATTTGTGCAAGTGGATTTTTTTCTTTTGACAATATTTGTGCAAGTGGATGGATTATGTAATATATCCTGATTTTTTATTTTTCACTTGCCATTTAAATTTGATTTGTCGTGTATTCAAAGATAAATGGACAACCTTGTTTTGGAAAAGAGTACTATGCTAGCTCTTGGTTATATTTATCTGAAAAGATTGGATCTTTGGTTATTGGATTCTAATTATAATGATATTCTAGAAGATATGTCCTGTAAACATGACACCAAAATTGAATAGGGTAAGGGAAATTTGGTGTTTCTTTCTGTCAATGGATAATGTTAAATTTGAAATTACTAGAAAAGAAATCGATAATTTTGATTATGAAATCGAGGAAAAATTCTAATATGGACCACTTCTTCAAGTGGTCCATGGTGGATCATTCATAAAAAATCATATAACGAATACAAATTTTACAAAATTCACCGTTAGATTTAAAGTTTATATTATATAGATTATCTATAGAAAATTTTAGAAAAATTGAAAATCATTTGATATGTTATTGAGACCCATCAAGATTAACGGTTTATTAAATACTGTAAATTTTGATAAATCCCAATAAAATATCAAATGATTTTCAATTTTTCTAAATTTTTTTATGGATGCTCTATATGATATAAACTTTCAATCTACCAATAAATTTTGTAAAATTCGTATTCGGTAGATCACTTGTCCACGGTGGACCACTTGTGAAGGTGGTCCACTGTAGCATTAGCCATGAAATCGATAATTGATTTATAATTGATTTTGATTATGAAATTGATAATTTCCATAAACATATATAGGGTGCGTTTGTTTTACCTTTAAAAAAAATAGATTTTTCTTTTGTATTTTGAAAATATATTTTATAAAATTGATTTTAAAAATATTATAAGTTTTTTTATATTAATTTTTTCTAAATTCAAACACCAATTTTGATATTATATAACATAAACGTACATTATTGAAGATCAAAACATAATCAAAATTCCAATTTTTACAAAAAGTTGTATTTCAAAAATGATTTTTAGGAAAACTAGTTTTGAGACCCGTGCATTCGCATGGCTCTATTGACATTTATTTATAACATATTGTTAAAATATAAGTGACGTCATTTTACTATATTTTGTAAAATTTATTAAATTAAGTAATTTTTTTATTAAAGTAATTGTCCGTGTATGATTTTTTGCAATAAATTATAATTAATAATAACAAATATTTATTATTCAATTCATTCCTTTTTTTTTATTAAAGCAATTGTCTCTTGTATGATTAATTTTTTTATTAAAGCAATTATCCCGTGTATGGTTTTTTTGTAATAAATTATAATTCATAATCAAAAAATATTTATTATTCAATTCCCTCTTTTTTTTATTAAAGCAACTGTGCCGTGTATAATTGAATTTTTTTTATTAAAGCAATTGTTCCATGTATGAATTTTTTATTGAATTCCTTTTAATGTATCGGTGATAAATATTTTGTTTTATTTTTTCTATATTTATTATTGATGAGAATTCATTTTTTTGTTTTTTTTAAAGAAAAGAAACTATTTGTGAAAACTCATGTCCATTGATTTTTTTTTTTTATATTTAAGATTGATATTAAAGTATAAAATTTATTTAGAATAAAATATTTAGAAATATGTTATAAAATATATTTAAAATATAAATTGTGCAGTTTTATATAAATTTGTTAAATGAATAAAAAAGTATCGATAAGAAGTAATTGTCTTTTTAAAAAAACTATTTATCAATTTTTTATATATTAGTGATCAACAGTTTTTATTTTTATTTTTGACAAAATTATTGATCAACACTTGTCTCGTGACATTTTAACTATAATGAAAAATATTTATCCTCTAATCATTAAAATATATATTCATCGATAATACACTTCTCCTATATTTTTTATATTAGAGTAAACAAAAATAGAGTAGATTTTTTTTATAATAAAAATAGAGTAGAATTTAACTATTATATAAAAAAATAGTAAATTGAAAAATATAATTTTTTTTACGAAATAGAACATTTTAAATATTTTTAAAATTTGTTGAAGACAAATTAAGATTTTTAGTAGCAATACCCTTTAATATATTGGGCACGTTTGAATTTGGCTTATTTTTAAGCCTATGGAAATAGTTTATGGTTATAATTTATAAATAAACTTTTATGTTAATTCATAAGTTTTTTTACGCAAGTTTTTGTTTCTATTTTTAAACTCATAAATAAGTACTTTCTTTTATTTGGTTCTTGTATATTTACAGTATTTTTTATCTATAAGTTTTTATATGTTAGATTAAGTTACTATTTTTGGCTTGTATCTTCTATCCTGATTTATGTTCCTATTTTTATGCGTAAATTTATTTTAATTAAATGTTTTTTGTTCCCTATATTTGAAGTTAAAATAGATTGGATTGATATTTTTTAAAGGTGGTTTTCATTGTTATTTTAATGGGAAGATTTCTTTTAAGCTTATCTTTTTCTTTTTTCTTTTCTTATTTTTGTTTTGTATTTTCTTTTTTGTTTTGTTTAGAGATGTGGTTTCTGTTGCTATTTTTATGAGAAAATTTCTTTTATGCTTATCTTTTTTTTCCTATTTTTGTTTTGTATTTTTTTATACGTACTAGTTTTGAGACCCGTGCATTCGCACGGGTCTATTAACTTTTATTTATAAATTATTGTTAAATTATAAATGACGTCATTCTGTTATTTTTTGTAAAATACATTAAATTAAGTCATTTTTTTAATAAAATAATTATCCCGTGTATGATTTTTGTGTAATAAATTATCATTATAATAAAAAATATTTACCATTCAATTTCATTTTTTTATTAAAGCAATTATTCCGTGTATGATTAATTTTTTTTATTAAAGCAAATTTCCTAATTTTTGTGTATGATTTTTTTTTATTAAAGCAATTTTCTCGTGTATGATTCTGTGGAAACTTCTTTTCATCTATTCTTTGAGTGTTCGTTTGCTTTCAAACTCTTGTCCTACCTGGGTGGGTGTCTCAATCAAATGATTCACTTCAATTCTATAGAGGATATGTGGAAGCTTTGTGATTCTAACTGGTCTCCCCAATGCAAAGTGGCTATTACTGCTTCCATTATTAATCTTATCTCTACCATTTGGATGGCTCGCAATCAAGCCATCTATAAGGATCATGTGATTAGCTGGCAGACTGCTCTTTCCCATATTATTGCTGCCACGGCTCTTTCTGGGAATCACACATCAAAATCTTCCTCCAACTCTATAAGGGATTTCTCAATTTTGAAGTTTTTCAGTATATCCATCCACCAACCTCGTGTTCCTGTTCTTAAGGAAGTGGTGTGGCACCCTCCTTTAGTTGCTTGGATTAAATGCAACACTGATGGAGCTTCTAATGGTAATTCTGGCATTGCTTCTTGATGAGGGATTTTTCGAAATCACTTGTCTGAGTTTATGTTTGCTTTTGCTGAACCCCTAGGGTTGGAATCTTCTTTTTTTGCTGAAGTTTGTGGAGTCTTGAAGGCCATCGAAATGGCTCATCAGCACCATTGGAATAATATTTGGATTGAAACGGATTCTACCTCTGTTGTTGCTGCTTTTAAGAATCCTTTGAAGCCGGTTGCTTGGTCTCTAAGGAATGGATGGAGGAATGCTATGTATTTACTGTCACAAATGAACTATATCATCACTCACACCTATAGGGAGGGGAACCAGGTTGCTGATCTCTTGGCTAAGGCTGGCTTGAATCTCACATCCTATACTTCTTGGAATTGGCCTCCTAATTTTATTTATGATGCTTTGGATCGTAATAAACTATGTTTACCTAGTTTTCGTATTTGCTCTTCTTAAATATATTTGTTTGTTTGGAGCACTGCACTCTTTTTCCCTTCACCTGGTTTTTCCCTTAGGGTTTTACAGGTAAGGTTTTTAATGAGGCAGTTGGTTTTATGCTCCCACTTAGGTTTTGGTCTAGTCCCCCCAAGGTTGATGTATTATTGTACCTCTTTTTTCTTTAATAATATTTGGAGTCTGGCTTGTTTGTTAGGGTTGCTTAGGGGTGCCAACCTAGTTGGGATGTCTAAGCTTCCTTGATTGACCTTGCTCTTTTTCCTTAAAAAAAAAAAATTCCCGTGTATGATTAAAAAAATTTACTAAAGTAAGTGTCCCGTATATGATTAAATTTTTTTTATTAAAGCAATTGTTGAAATTCCACCACGCAGAAGTAGGATGTTCGATGCAATGTTCCAACGTTAAAGATGTTTAGTGCAATGTTGGAACATTCACAGACAGACATATATAAAAAATAAATCAACACAAAAGTAAAAGACACGGGATCTTTGTTAACCCAATTCGGTGCACAATAGCAACCTAATCTGGGGGATACCAATCCAGGAGAGAAATCCACTATGATAGTTCTAATCCTAAGCTCTCAGCAAACAACCAGTTTACACTTATGACTTAGACACTATCTTATGCAACTTCAACTTAGGAACTCCTAAGTTTGAGAACCCTTCTCACCTCCTACACAACCACGTACCTTGTGATTGTATCTAACACAATGATAAGATTTGAAAACACTTTCAAAGACACACTATCTCCATGTTTAAAAGCTTAGGAGAAGTACAAAACAATTACAACCCAAACTAAGTCCTAGTCTTGTATATGGATAACACAAGATAGGCTCACAACACAAAACACTTAGAAAACCCTAGACACACTGTTTTTCTGAAGTACAATACACACACGTAACCCTAACTAGGTTTACAATGCAACTTAAATACAAAGTCTATAATGGGCTTCATCACATGTTGGGCTTCAAGTCTTCTATAATAATTCTAGCTCACATAGACACATAGTATCACAAGTATCCTTAAGAAGAGCACAGAGGTACGATAGTGAAATAAATGCTTGAGATACTTTGACCATGCACACGAGATAGGAGCCTGGAATAAAGGCGTGGATTCCATAAATAAACAACAGCGCATTAAAGAGACGCGCTTTCAGCATATCCTGGATTAGTATCTGGATGTTGAAACATTGTATCAAACATTGTAGTATACTTTGTTTTACCAAAAAGCAGCCAACACACAAAACACTAACAATCTCCCCCTTTGGCGAAATTTTTGGCTAAAACAAATTAGGATCATACAGACAAGCCAGTAGAATACTTAGTTCATAAGTCCTTAGATCAACACAAGCACAAATCATAAGGCAGTTATGCAGCTGATAGCATTCCATAGATTTATCAGAGGCAAAATTAACAGCAGAAGCTAAACAACAAATTCTTGACCTAGATCCATTCATACATAGCAATAGCTAGAGATGTTTCAACATCATAAGGAACATAGAGAGTACTCCCCCTCAATCCTGTCATATCATCATCCTGAGTCACATGGAGGTATCTCTACTCCCCCTCAAAACAACCATCTGCTATTAGGTAGCAGATGTTTCAACATCTCATCCAACATTTACACACACAGATAATTAACATAATTAACATAATCACTCCCCCTTTTTAGTCATAAAATTTGCCATAGATGGGCATAGATTAAAGAACCATAGAGTACCAGATAACACAACAGACAGAAACCAGAGCAAATATCCAGGGCTGAGCCCATTAGAACAAACCAAAGTCAGGAATAAAAACAAAGGTAAAACAAGATCATTAAAAACTCAAGGAGTAACAAGCTAGTCTTCAGAGCTGCTTGCTTTGGACTCTCCAACATCCTCATCTTCTGCCTCAACATCAGTAGCTTCATCAGCATTCTCATCACTAGTCCCACCAATCACATCAGTTCCTGCATCCTCTTCTCCAGCAGCCTTGTTATTGTCAACCTTAGCAGCATCTTCCATAGTACCAGCTTTATCATTACCAGCATTCTGCCCATCCTGCTCTAGAGCCAGGATCATAAGTTCAAACTGAGCCTTTTTCTCATCTAGTACTATAACGGTATCTCTGAGTGCAGCTATGATGTCATGTCTAGTCATGACCCCTGTAGGTGCTGCAGAGCCAGATGCTCCAACAATGTCTACCACATGATGTTTTCCAAATAATTTGTAATGCAAAGACAGAGGAGATTCCCTCTTCTTAGGAACATCAGAAGGATATTTGATCTGAGGGAGTTGGTCCAGAATGATATCACAGAGGAGTGTGGGAAATGCAATAGGGAGTTTCACTGCAGAGCTCTTAGCATGTTTCATAGTTTGTTCAAAAATATATTCTCCAAAATCAGTTTTGTGATTTGTTCCAATGAGATAGATCATTCTACCAAGCACACTTGCCACATCAGAAGAGTGGGTTGTAGGGACCCAATTGTAAGCACCAATCCTGTTAAGAATAGCATACTTAACAGATTATTTCCCAGCAGAAATCTTTCCCTTTTTAGGCCATGCTTTCACCTGATTTGCAGTTATCACCTTGCAAATCTCATCTTCAGACACAGTGGGCTTAGTGCATGTACTAGCATCAATGCCCAGATACTTGTTAATCACCTCAGGAGAGAACTTCATCCTTTCTCCTCTCACCCATACAGTTTGAAATTATGAGCTAACTAGATCATCACAGTCTTCAGGGATGTTCACCAGGAATTCTTTGACAAGCTGTTCATAACACTCACCCAACTTGGTCATAGTTTTCAATAACCCAGCTGTCCTGATCAGGCCAATGACCTCATTCATTCTCAAGGCATCATCACCTAATTCCCTTTCTAAAGCCAATCTTCTATGAAAAATGAACTTCTATCTATGTCCATAAGCAGGATTGTGGAAGGAGATCTTGTCAGTAGGGACATCCTTAACAATAGTGGGCATCCTCTTTGCAGCAGACTTTTTCACACTAGAATAGGTAACTTGGATGTTTGACACATCTTCTGCAACATCCTCTTCAGATTCACTAGAGACAGCAGCTTTTCTCTTCTTTCCCTTAGCAGCAGAGACCTTGGGAGTGATCTTACTCCAACCCTTCTTGGGGCCAATCATTACACCTTTCCCTGTACCTTTCTTGACAATCTTGGGTGTTTCAGATACACTAGGGACAACATTCCCTTTGCTACTTCTTAGTCTCTTGGCAATGCGAAAAGCTTGAGAGATAGGAATTTCATCTTCCAATTCATCCACTTCAATGACAGGAGTCTCAGCTTCTTGATGGACAGAGGTTTCTTCTGGATCAGTCTCAATTTCAACAGTCACCTGAGGGGTAGCTTGCTTAGCAGTATTGCTCACAGAGTGAGTTGACAGGTTCTCATTCTCATTGGCTATGTGAAAGCCAGAGTCATTCTCAGTGACAGCAGGAGCTACAGTTTGCTGTTCACCAGGTTGGCCCAAGGATGTTCCAACATCCGGTCCAACATTTTTTATACCAGCAGGAATCTTAAGGGTTTCATGAACAGTATCATTCCCTTTCTCAGCAGTGTTCTTACCAGTAGAGTCGACATTCATCTTGTTTATTGCAGAATTTAAGGCATCTAACCCTATGTTTTCATCAGATTCAGGAACATGAGATTTCAGGGTTTCAACAAAATTACCTTTTTCAGGATCGGAAGAGACAACCTTGTCAGAAGGTTTGAGAGATGTTTCAACATTGATTGCTTTCTCCACTTGACTGGATGTTTCAACATTCGATTTTGCTTTGATATTGAAGGGATCATCCTTCAGAAGCAGATCTTCCATGGTCAAGTTGATTTTACATCGACCCTTTTTCGGTTTTGAGAAAAACTTTGATCCAGGATTGGATGTGTCGCCCTTCTTCTTTTTCTTTGAAACGGACTTGGATGGTGTTGCATGTGCAGACTTTTCAGGCAAGATTGTGGTAATGGGTTTGTCATCCATGGGAGCGTTGGCGTGGGAAGGTAAGGGAATGGAGGTTTGATCTTGTTCGTTAGTGGAGGCGGTGTTTTTTGTGGAAGAAGACATGGTGGTTAAGAGGCGAAGTTCGTGTTTGATGAGGGAATGAGAGTGAAAAGAAATTGAGACGGCAGGATTAGGATTAGTGGTATAGGAAGTTGAGAGAGTGTGAGTGTAAAGAAGGGGTGGGTAACGTGGGATATGTGGTTTTTAAAAGGAAATAAGTTATTTGATATGATTCTCCTAAGAAATCGTGCAATAAAATGTGGGAGAGACAAATAGCGGTTGCACGCTGCAACTTCTTTAATTGCTATAATTCCTCATGCAGACAAATGCCCAATTTACCCCTTAAATTCTCAGACTGTTTTGCATCCAAGGCCTTAGTGAAAATATCAGCAATTTGCTCCTCTGTATTCATATGATCCAACACAATAATTTTATCTTCAACTAAATCTCTAATGAAATGATGACGGATGTCAATGTGTTTAGTTCTACTATGCTGTATAGGGTTTTTGGATATGTTAATGGCACTGAGGTTGTCACAGAACAATGTTAGAGCATCCTGTTCAACATTGTATTCCTGGAGCATCTGTTTCATCCATAAGAGTTGAGAGCATGAGCTTCCTGCTGCTATATATTCTGCTTCTGCAGTGGATAGAGCAACACTTTTCTGCTTCTTACTAAACCATGAGATCAGGTTGTTACCAAGAAAGAAACAACCACCAGAGGTGCTTTTTCTATCATCAGCACTACCAGCCCAATCTGCATCACAATAGCCAATTAGCTTGGAATCTTCACCATGAGTGTACAAAATTCCATAGTCACTAGTTCCATTGACATATTTCAGAATTCTCTTGACTTGAGCTAGATCACTAACTTTGGGATCAGCCTGATACCTAGCACAAACTCCAACAGCAAATGTGATGTCAAGCCTACTAGCAGTTAGATATAGTAGAATTCCAATCATACTCCTGTACGGACTTTGATCAACAGATATTCCATTCTCATCCTTGCTAAGCTTCAGGTGTGTAGGTGCAGGTGTTCTTTTATGTGTGGCACTGTCCATCCCAAACTTTCTTATTATATTCTTAGCATACTTACTCTGTGAGATGAATATAGTATCTTCCATTTGTTTGACTTGTAGACCAAGAAAGTATGTTAACTCACCCACTAAGCTCATTTCAAATTCTGATTGCATCTGGGAGATGAAATGTTGGACCATCTGATGCGACATCCCACCAAAGACTATGTCATCCACATATATCTGTGAAGGTGTGGAAACACAAGAAGGGGGGGTTGAATTGTGTTTTGGCTAGTTTTAAAAACTTCTTCTAAGTTTTTCAACTTATCAGAATCAGTAGCGGAATAGTTTAGAACACAATCAACTTCTGGCAATGGTGAAAGCAAAACAGAGCAAGGATGAAAATAAACAGAGAGAAGAGAGAAGAGATGAACACACAAGATTTATACTGGTTCCTCTCACAAACCGAGACTAGTCCAGTCCCCTTGCACTTCCAAGGTATTTCACTATAATCACACAAGATTACAATTGCTCAAGCCAACTGCAAGAGACTTCCTTTGCTCAAGTAACACAATACAAGAGACTTCCAATGCTCAAGCTCACAAGCAAGAGACTTCTAACACAAATAGAAATTACAAAGTTTGAACAACTGATAAACAATATCAGAGTTCTTAGAACAAAATAATACAACTTTAATAACAAGACTTTTCTTAGAATTCTTGAAAAGAAAACTAAGGTTCAACAACTGACTAGTCAGAAGTTGAAAACTGTTTGTCTTGAATTTTGATATAATCTCAAGTTGTATCTTAAGTTAAAAATGCTCTTAGAAAATTTAGCAGAATAACAGCGCTTTTGTTCTTCGTAAGTGTGTTGTCACATCTTCAAATTCTTCCTCCTTTTATAGATGATGTTGGAGCGTCTTGAATTTGAGCGGACAAAGATGAAAGCAGCTACGTAGTACTGTACTAATGTTTTCATTTGAAATGTGCTTATTCAAATCAAGTAAAGATTAAAATCTGAGCCTTGATTTCGAATATTCGCCCATATCAGGAAAACAAAGATAGTACAATAATACAAACGTCATTATCATGAGGATAACGGTCTTGAAAGAGATTTCTTCCGCCTCTTCAGTTTTTGCCAAACAGATGATAGTCGTTATTTAGAATAGAATGTTCTTCTGGCATCCTCTGCTGTTTCATCGTCATCAGAATCTTGAGATATGAGTTCTGCTTCTGATGAGTTTAACTTCTGGTTGACTTTGACTTGGCAACTTTTGATGACCACAACTTCTGGTGTCATTCTCAGAACTTGACTTTTCCCAACTTCTGGGGACGCTTCTTAGCATAGCAACCAGAACTTCAATTTCTAGTGTATATAAAATTTTAACTTATATACCTGCACACTAGAGTAAATTATCAGTACTCCCTATTGTATATTAATACTATTGTTATCATCAAAACTACTTGGGTTATATTAGAACCAACTATGTTCCAACAATCTGAGCTATCATAAGTTTACCTTCTTCTTCCTTCACAAATAGGGTTTTATCAGAACCACCCTTCCTGTATCCATGAGTCACTAAGAATTGAGTCAACCTCTCATACCAGGCCCTAGGTGCTTGCTTTAACCCATATAAGGCCTTTTTGAGTTTGTACAGATGATCAGGAAAACCTGCTTCTACAAAGCCCTTGGGCTGCTCCACATAAACTTCTTCCTGTAGATATCCATTTAAAAAGGCACTTTTTACATCCATTTGGAATAGCTTGAATTTAAGAATACAAGCAACTCCCAATAGTAGCCTTACTGCCTCCAATCTGGCCACAGGTGCAAAGGTTTCTTCAAAGTCAAGTCCTTCCACTTGAGTGTAACCTTGAGCCACTAATCTGGCCTTATTTCTGGTTATAATTCCTTTTTCATCTGACTTGTTCTTATACACCCATTTTGTACCAATTACATTCACTCCCGCAGGTCTGGGAACTAGATCTCACACATCACTTCTTTTAAACTGATTAAGTTCTTCTTGCATTGCTTCTATCCAGCATTCATCAGTGAGTGCCTCCTTGACATTTTTTGGTTCAAGTAAAGATACAAAACAAGAATTACTAATTACCTCATTTGATCTTCTGGTAGTAATGCCATTTTGAGGATCACCTATGATAAGGTCCTGAGGATGATTCTTTTGAACCCTGATAGAAGGTCCTTTGTTGTTGATTGAGGAGCTTCTATCAATAGTTGCTTCTCCAGCATCAATTCTGACTTCAGTGTCAGCTTCAGTTTCTAGTTATGCTTCAACATCCTGTTCAACATCTGTACCTTTTTCTTCATGCAGGTCATCTATTACCACATTGATCGATTCCATCATGACTTGAGTTTTGGAATTGTAGACTCTGTAAGCCCTGTTGTTTGTTGAGTACCCAAGAAAAATTCCTTCATCACTTTTAGGATCCATTTTTCTCCTTTGTTCTCTGTCAGTCAGAATGTAACATTTGCTCCCAAACACATGGAAGTGTTTCACAGTTGGCTTTCTATTCTTCCACAGCTCATAGAGAGTGCATGATGTCCCTTTCCTTAGAGTTACTCTGTTGTGAACATAACAGGCCGTGTTCATTGCTTCAGCCCAAAAATGATATGGAAGGTTTTTGGCATGAAGCATGGCTCTGGCTGACTTTTGTAGTGTTCTGTTTTTTCTTTCAACCACCCCATTCTGTTGAGGAGTAATTGGTGAGGAGAACTCCTGTTTAATTCCTTCAGATTCACAAAATTCATCAACCTTGACATTTTCAAACTCCCTACCATGGTCACTTCTGATTCTTACTATGCCCGAGTCCTTTTCCCTTTGAAGTTGTAGACAGAGATTCTTGAGAGTATCAAAGCTATCTGACTTTTCTCTTATAAAATTTATCCAGGTGAATCTTGAATAATCATCAACAACCACTAAGGCCTACCCTCTACCCCCTATGCTTTCAACTTGCATAGGTCCCATGAGATCAATGTGTAAGAGTTCAAGTATCTTGGATGTTACCTGATGTTCCAACCTTTGATGAGACATTCTAGCCTGCTTTCCAATTTGACAGTCACCACAGATCTTACCTTCTTCAATACTTAAGTTTGGCAGTCCCCTTATGGCTCCAGCAGTGATAGCTTTCTTCACACCTCTCAGGTGCAAGGGCCCCAGTTTTTGGTGCCATAGTTTGACTTCATCTTCCTTACTCATTAGACAAGAGGCAAGATTCACCTGTTCATCTGGAGATGTCCACAGATAACAGTTGTCTTTGGATCTTCTGCCTTTCATTAGAACTTTGTTATGTTCATCAATTACCTCACATTCAGACTGAGTGAAGTTCACCTTCAAGCCTTGGTCACACAGCTGACTAATGCTAATCAGGTTAGCAGTTAGTCCCTTCACCAGTAGAACATTGTCAAGCCTGGGCAGGCCCTCTTTTTCAAGTTTCCCTATCCCAACGATTTGTCCTTTAGCACCATCTCCAAATGTGACATAACTGGTTGCATATGGTTTGATCTCTTCAAGATATTCATTAGCACCAGTCATATGCCTAGAGCATCCATTGTCAAAATACCAGCAATTTTTGGAGGATGCTCTCAAAGCAATGTGAGCTATCAAAGCAGCAACTTCCTTGTTCTTTGGCTTCCATGTCTTAGCATTTTGTTGAGCTCCTTCTTTTGTCTCTTGATGATACCATTTGGGATAACCATATAGTTGGAAACAGTAGGGTCTAATGTGGCCTTTCTTACCACAATGGTGACAAACCCATCTTCTGGGTCTTCTTCTAGGTGATGAACCATGATGTTGAATAGGACGCTTCAACATTTGTGTACCAGTTGTGGGATTGTATTCACTTTCAGCAGGGACAAACTTTTCAACCTTCCTGTCTTGATTGTTGTTCATATTTCTGTAGTCAAAGCCAATACCTTTGCCCTTTCTTTGTTCTTGGGAGTCTAGAATTTCTTCAAGAACTTCTGTCCCTGTATTCAACATCCTTACTTGCTTCAAGGTATTCTCCAGTTGAGAGTTTAGGAGGGTAACCTCATCTGTCAGCTCAGTGATCTTCTTAAGTCCTTCATCTTTTTCTGTCATGAGTTGGTTGATGGTTTTCTTCTGCTTGTGTAGAATCTTGCAGATTTCAACATCATTCTCATACAGCTCTTTGTAGGTGGCAAGGAGGTCTTCATAGGATAAATCTCCATCCTCGGATTCAGCATCTGAAGTGCAGACACCAGTTAGTGCAGTCACCAGTCAGTGCAGTCACATGTTTAGCTGACTCATTTTCCCCTTCAGAATCACTTTCATCAGACCAGGAAACAACCAGACTTTTCTTTTGTTTCTTGAGATAAGTGGCACATTCAGTTCTAATGTGTCCAAACCCCTCACATTAATGACACTGAACACCTTTAGATTGGGATGGCTTCTCATCTCCTTTGTTTCTCTTGAATTTGTCTGACTGAGTGTTGATGTTGAATCGGATGTTCTGCCCATTTGGTCTTTGTCTCTCATCTGCGTGCTTCCAAGCTTGCTTAAACTTTCTACCAATCATGGCCAATGCTTCAGCAAATCCATCATCTTCATCTGCATCTTCTAGAGATTCACTATCATCTGTGTTAGACATAAAGGCAATGCTCTTACTCTTCTTTTCACCTCTTTCACTTATAGCCAGCTCAAAAGTTTCTAGGGATCCAATTAGCTCGTCAACTTTCATTGTGTTGATGTCTTGAGCCTCCTCTATTGCAGTTACCTTCATATCAAATCTTTTTGGCAGGGATCTGAGAATCTTTCTTACCAGCTTAGCATCTGTCATCTTCTCACCAAGAACATCAAAGGAGTTTGGCATGTCAAGAATATTCATGTAGAAGTCATGAACAGTTTCATCCTCCTTCATTTTCAGACTTTCAAATTTTGTGGTGAGAAGCTGGAGTCTAGACATTTTTACCTTTGAGGTTCCTTCATGCACTGTCTCCAGAATGTCTCATGCTTCCTTTGCAACAACACATTTTTTAATTAGTCTGAACATACTTCTATCTACTCCATTGAATAGGGCATTTATAGCCTTTGAGTTGTAGGTAGACAGATCTTGTTCCTCCTTGCTCCAATCAAGTTCTGGCTTCAATACTCCTGTTTTATTGTCATCTTTGTCAGTGACTACTGGATGTTCCCACCCAGACAGGACAGCTCTCCAAACTTGAGAATCAATGGACTTCAGAAAAGCAGCCATTCTTAACTTCCAGTTGTCATAGTTTTCACCTTCAAGTAGTGGTGGTCCGTTAACAAATCCTCCATCCTTCTCCATCGTATCAGGAATTAATTTCCATAGATCTCACCCTAGAAACAGGCAGGGTGCCCGCTCTGATACCAATTGAAATTCCACCATGCAGAAGTAGGATGTTCGATGCAATGTTCCAACGTTAAAGATGTTGAGTGCAATGTTGGAACATTCACAGACAGACAGATATAAAAAATAAATCAACACAAAAGTAAAAGACACGGGATCTTTGTTAACCCAGTTCGGTGCACAACAGCAACCTAATCTGGGGGATACCAATCCAAGAGAGAAATCCACTATGATAGTTCTAATCCTAAGCTATCAGCAAACAACCAATTTACACTTATGACTTAGACACTATCTTATGCAACTTCAACTTAGGAACTCCTAAGTTTGAGAACCCTTCTCACCTCCTACACAACCACGTACCTTGTGATTGTATCTAACACAATGGTAAGATTTGAAAACACTTTCAGAGACACACTATCTCCATGCTTAAAAGCTTAGGAGAAGTACAAAACAATTACAACCCAAACTAAGTCCTAGTCTTGTATATGGATAACACAAGATAGGCTCACAACACAAAACACTTAGAAAACCCTAGACACACTGTTTTTCTGAAGTACAATACACACACGTAACCCTAACTAGGTTTACAATGCAGCTTAAATACAAAGTCTATAATGGGCTTCATCACATGTTGGGCTTCAAGTCTTCTATAACAATTCCAGCTCACATAGACACATAGTATCACAAGTATCCTTAAGAAGAGCACAGAGGTACGATTGTGAAATAAATGCTTGAGATACTTTGGCCATGCACATAAGATAAGAGCCTAGAATAAAGGAGTGGATTCCATAAATAAACAACAGCACATTAAAGAGGCGGGCTTTCAGCATATCCTGGATTAGTATCCGGATGTTGAAACATTGTATCAAACATTGTAGTATACTTTGTTTTACCAAAAAGCAGCCAGCACACAAAAAACTAACAATTGTCCCGTGTATGATTAATTTTTTTATTATGGCAATTGTCCCGTGTATGATTAAATTTTTTTTATTAAAGCAATTGTCTCGTGTATGATTAATTTTTTTTCTTAAACTAATTGTCCCGTGTATGATTAAATTTTTTTTACCCAATGGAGAAAATTGATTGTGAAAGATATATTTAAATCTTTTTCCTCTCAAATCAAAAGAAGTGTGGTAGCTTTTGATATAGAACACAACCAAAAAAAAAAAGTATTCAAACACCTAAAAGTTAAATATCTATAGGAATGCGTAGTTTTATAGAATCTCAAAGCAAAACCGCTGCAATCAACGAATTCATGAGCAAAATATATTAAAATTAAACTAATAATAAATAAAACTAAAACACAACGAATTGTAGTAGATACATTCAAATATTTTTCCTCTCAAATTAGAAGAAACGTTTTAGCTTTTTTATTCCTTAAGGAAAAAGATATCCAAAAAACTTATAAATCTTAAATTTTGATCATGAAATTAAATTGAAAATATGAAGCAACAATAGAACAAACATTAAATAACAACCAAATTGATATGGAACACAACAAACAAACAAACAAACAAACAAAAAAATTAGAATTCAAACAGCTAAAAATATCCATAAGAGTACATACATTTATAGAACCCGAAAGCAAAACTGTTGCAATTAAACAACAAAATTGATATGGAACACAACAAACAACAAAAAAAAATAATCAGAATTCAAACACCTAAAAATATCCATAAGAATGCATACCTTTATAGAACCCGAAAGCAAAATCGCCTAAATCAAACAACAAAATTGATATGGAACACAACAAAAAAATAATCAAAATTCAAACACCTTAAAATATTCATAAGAATACATACCTTTATAGAATTCGAAAACAAAACCGCTGCAATTCAATGAATTCATGAACAAAATATATTAGGATTAAATTGAAAAATAAAAACAAAACACAACAAATTATAGTATATACATTCAAATCTTTTTTCTCTCAAATTAAAAGAAACATGTTAGCTTTTATATTCCTTAAAGGAAAAAGATATCCAAAATCTTATAAATCTTAAATTTTGACCATGAAATTAAATTGAAAATATGAAGAAACAATAGGACAAACATGAAATAACAACAAAATTGATATGGAACAAAAAAAAAAAAAAGAATTCAAACACCTAAAAATATGCAAAGAAATTCATAACTTTATAGGACACCAAAGCAAAACTGTTGCAATCAACAAATTCATGGACAATATATTAAAGAGCATTGCTATTTAGTAAGAATTATTTTAGAGAAGAAATGTAAGAATAACACATGACATTATTTTATAGGATGATATAATTTTAATCTCCTCTTTTAGTGGAAATCATGGGGGTAGTTGATGTAAACAAGGGTGTAGATTTATTCTTGCAATTCTTCTCCATAAATTTTCTTATTAAATAGCATTTTCCTATTAAAAATTGATAAATAAGAACAAAACACAACAAATTATAGTAGAAAAATTAGATACAATTGCACCCAAAGTTAAAAGCTTAACCCATAATGGTGGAGAAAAAAGTTCAAAGTCGAGTTTCTATTTGTTGTAAAAGATGCTTAGTCTAAGGCTATAATTAAAGGATTTGTATTGTGAATAAAATAGACTACAACGTCCAATCATATATTGACACATCATGTATTGTTGTTATATCTAATCATATATTGACATGTATTATGTTTTTAAACACATGACATGTCAAAGATTTGAAATATTTTTAAGAATTGATGAGGAAAAATTAGAATTTTTAGTAGTAATACCTTTTAATATATTGGGTCTGTTTGAATTTGGCTTATTTTTAAGCTTATGAAAATAATTTATGGTTATAATTTATAAATAAATTTTTATGTTAATTCATAAGTTTTTTTTACGCATGTTAATTCATAAGTTTTCACTAACAAAAATTATATCTTTATAAATTATTTTCATGAACTACCTTAAAAAACTTATAATAATACATAAAAACTTATTTATTTGCATAAGTTATTTTGCATAAACTCATAAATAAGTCAATCAAAACGGGTCGATTGTGTCTTTGTTTTTATTTTTATGTTCTTTTATTTTTATGCTCATAAATAAGTATCTTCTTTTATTAGGTTATTCTATTTTTATTTTTTATATATAAGTTTTTATATGTTAGATTAAGTTATTACTCTTTCATTAAAAAGAAGTTACTGTTCTAGTTACTAATATATTTGGCCCGTTCATATTTTTATATGTAAATTTATTTTAATTAAATTTTTATAGGAATATTTATTTGATGCTTATTTTCTTTTTTTCTATTTTTCTTCTGTGTTTTTTTTTTTTTTTTGTAGATATGTGGTTTCTAATGCTATTTTTATGGGAAGATTTTTTTATGCTTATCTTTCTTTCCTATTAGTTTTTTTGTATTTTTTTTTATTAGTTTAGATTTAAAATTACATTTAAGGACGTCAAACTTGGAACACCGTTAAAAGTAATAAGGACAAACTTGGATTTTTAATAGTAGTTTCTTTTAATATATTGTAATATAGATTAGTTTAGAATTAAAATTACATTTAAGGGCGCAAAACTTGAAACACCATTAAAAGTAGTAAGGACAAATTTGGATTTTTAATAGTAGTTTCTTTTAATATATTGTAATAAGTAGATATATTTGAAATAGCTTCGAAAAAAGTGATTTTTTTTTTTTTGAAAATTTGATATCCAAAAAAAGTTTCAATAAAATGATGAAATGTCTAAAATGACATTTTAAGAATAACTATTCAAACCAAATTTTGATTTGAAGCTTTTATAAAAAGTTTCTTTGTAAAATGTTTTTACACAAAATTATATTACACTATAAGAATCTATTTTCAAAACGGGCCCATAATCTGGACTGTGGAGTGGATTAATGAGAGTCAAAGTTTTATAAATATTACTATCTTTCACATTATTTGGATTAATGTGTAGAGTATGGCATATACATTGGAGAGAGGCTGGGGGCGGATGTGGTACGATTTAAGAGTATTTATTGTTGTTATTTAAATTGAACTATTATTATTATTATTATTATAAATACAGTTTGTAATATTCAAAATTTGATTTAATTATCTAATAGAAACATGTTGTAGCAAATTCTACGGTTGGAGATGTACTTAGCACTTGAGAACTCTGTATTCAAACTTCTTGTGTTTTTATTGTTGTTTGCTGTCATTATTATTATTTCCTTTTGTTACTAGTTGTTCCAACAGTTTGGTTATCGGTGTGATGTTTGGATCGCCATATTAGGGGTGAGCATCGGTCGGGTTCGGTTGGATTCGGGCCGAAAATTGTCAAATCGATAAAAACCGCGATCTTTTAATTTGGACTCAATTCCGACCGTTTACGTCTTCGGTTTGTTCGGGTTCGGGTCATACGGGTGACGGGTCCAACGGATCGGTTTTAATGGGTTAAATTGAAACGTTGTTGTTACATTTAAAACTTCATTGATAAAAAAATTATTTGTTTTTTGACAATTCGTTCAATATTTCGTACATAATGCAACAAAAAATACAATAAAAATAATGAGATGAAGTTAATTTGTTTCAAATTTGTAAATTCAACGACAATAATAGATAGTAGATGAGAAGTAAAAATTAAGATAAATCTAAAATATTATCTTTCACATCTCCTTTTTCAACATATTACAAGCTAAAACTTGTAAAATACAATATTTTTCTCCTCTATCAAAGATAGATAAAATTAACAAAGTGAAGAACATGTGATATTAAGAGAGAGAAGAGGTGCTCGAAAATAGAAAAAAAAATAATTTGTATTTTAAAAATTGTTCGGTCGGTTTCGGTTATGAATGGATGAATTTTTAGAGACCCGCACCCGCCCGTATACAACCGCTCATGACCGATTTTTCAGAATTGTTGACCCGAGACCCGACCCGCACCCGACCGAGTGCTTCCATATGTTGGCGGTTATATCGATTTCGAGTCGGGTTGCGGGTTTGTGCTCACCCCTAGCCATATATATAATACAAAATCATGTGATGTGTCCCAAAAACACAATAGTGTTTGTCCGCTCTGATAATGTAGGAATGTATTACAATGTTTGTTTGATGCAAATACAAGAGAAAAATGGCCTTTATATAGGAAATTACTACTGAGAACTTCGAGAAATTGAATAGGTGATTATTACACTTAAGTGGACCATAAAGTGAAGAAACAAATGGCCAAAAATTGACATTTGCTTCGCCAGAGGGTGCCACGACCGTAGGGAGGAGCACTTCAGGTCACACCCTTTGGTTCTGTTTTGCCTTGGAACTTCAAGTCATGCCCTCAAACTGTCGGAGTTTGACATTTTTTATTGATCAATACCAGGCGATGGCAAAAGCACTTGTTCAGGTGTACATGGCACTTGATGCAAAATTGTTGCAAGCCCTTAGCCTATTTAATGAAAGGTGAATCTCATTTTATTAGTGACTTTAAGAAGTACATTGATGAGTATGATGATGAAAAACGATTTGAAGAAAGTTGGAGAACCTATCCCATAAACTACAATGTTGAGGAATCCCCATGGTTGAGAAGAGGATACAATTTGAAGAAGAAACGTGCATCTTGTTCTATCAAGAGTATGAACATACAAACATCATCAGGTGAATATGTCATTGCCATGACAAGGAATTTGAGAGGATGGAAAATGTTATTTGATTTTTATAAGAAATTATTTGTTGTTCTTGTCGTAAGTTTGAGAGCTTTTGTATATTTGGTGTCATTAAGAGTATTTATTCATACGGATGTAAACTCAATGTCTAAACTTTATATCTTGAAGAGGTGGACAAAGTGAGCAAGAGGCGGAGATCTACCTATTGTTGGTGTTAGTCATGTGGTGGAAGATATCCCTCTGATATTGAATATAAGCAAAAACCAACTTTCCAAGTTCATTGGTAAACCATGTATTTGGACCATTTTATTGCATAAATACATGTTTTATTCAATAAATTTAAAATGTTGATTTTTGCTTATATTCAAAATCGGAGTAGTATTTATTTGTCCCCAAAACAACGATACCAGAACATTTGCCCTCGACTTATTAGGATTGCCAGTGAAGCATGCATGAATTGGTTAGACAAATACTAAAGTTTCAAAATAGTCACGTAAGTAAGGCTCAAGTGAAATTATTAAGTATATATATATATATATATATATATATATAATTATTTACCATCAGTGAAAAAATTTCTTAGCAAAAGTAAATAAATTATAAGTAGCATTGATGGCGATGACAAGAATTTATGTAATGTTTTTATGGTAGTTTTAGGATTTAATTTATGTCATTTTAATAGTTTTAGGTCACCAATAATGGCAAATACTTAGGGATTTAACTTACTTACAGAGAAAGCAAGCGATAGAAGAAATTGTACAAAAGAGACAATAATAGAAGAAAATTAGTGTCTACATCGTGCCGTGATGGGAGCACTGTGCCACGATGCCTAGACCAATATTTGAAGCAAATCTCTAGCATACATTGTGCCACAATGGAGCATATTGTGCCTGAAAGGCATTTACTGAAGCACTGTGCCACATTGAAGGGCATCGTGCCACGATGCCGCGAAAACAAGAGCGCACTCTTCGCTATAAATAGAGATCCAACCTACCGTAATTTGACACACTTAAATTAAGAGAGTTCAAGACAGCAAGAATAAGTAGTTTTAGTAGCCAAATAAGTGCAAAATACACAAGGAAAAAAGATACTTAAAGAGAAGAAGAAAGAAATTGAAGAAAATACACAAAAGTGGCAAAAAGGAGAAAAAATTGAAAAAAAAATACACTTAGCCTTCGTACTACGATGCAACTCATCATACAACTAATATTCTGTTCTTCAGAGGACAGATGTCTTACTTGTCTAAGACAATTGTACACTTTGTATAATGTCTGAGACAACGTATATTTGTAAGATTTCTTTAAATTTTTTCTCTCCAGCCCTTAAATTCTTCTCTGTTTCGCTCCTCCAATCTCCCAAATGGAACTTTACACTCTCCTAAAACCTTCACTAATTTTGCTTGCATGTACATTAGGGGTGGACAACGGTCGGATTCGGTTTGAAAAACCTTGATCCGATTAAACTCATGGATGGCAATATCACATCCACTTTCGTCCATTCGCCGGGTTGGTTGGATAAGTTGAATTTGTTGAAAATTCAATACAAAAAATAAAAAAATTACACTTTCTAGGCACAAAAGAGAACAAAATAATTTTTTTTACAATTTTGACCCAGTAAAATAAAATCTAGTAAATATTAAATTAAACAAATACTATTATACTTTCAAATAGGAGAAAAAAAAGTAAAGAATGATGAGACTTGCGAATGACATGTCATAAATTGCTTTGATAACAAAAAAATAGCAGTAGAAAAAACAAATATTTATGCTACCGTTCTTCCCTTTGATGACCATGTGCATCAATTTATACAGATAAAAACAGTATTGTTAAACTTTCGGTCGGTTTTGAAATTCAATGGATGAAAATTTCAAATCCGAGTCTGTCCATCTCAATCCATTCAAATATAATTTTATTCACCCGATTAACCCATGACCCGACCTACTACCAATCAATATTCAATTTTTTGATCGATTTTATCGAAAATTCGAATCGGTTCGAAAAATCCTATTCACCATAATGTACAACACCTCAAGCGCGGTATCAATGTCATCATTCACCGCATTGAATTGACTACTCCACCGCCATCTTTAGGTACACTGGACCAAACTGCTATAACTAGAATGGACTTTGAAGCCTCTTTCTATTAAAAATTTTGTCGCTGTTAATAAAGAATAAGGAAAATGTCAAATAATCTGACTAAGCAAACTTTACATGTTGCTACCAAAGGAAACCAAAGATAGAAAATTAATAGCAAAAGTTTCAAAATCGACAAAGCAAATTCAGCACCTATTATGCTTTACCTAGTATAAGTACTGCTTTTCTTATGTGTAAAATTCTCGGTTGTTCCCTCTAAAATTTTCCATGGTTTCCAATTCTGAAAATATCAAATTTTCCGGAAAATGTAAATGGGATGGAAGGGAAAATGATATAGCTTTTTATATTATTTGATTGATTTGTGTGGGACCTTTGTAAAAGGAGTAAGATATTATGAATACATGTACATGTACATGTATCCATCGTGGCCATAATGCAATTGGGTTACTTTCGGTTGGCTTATTCCATTGGGTATGAACTAGGCATGATGATTTTTTAACCTTAACACATCAATTCATCTTTATTTTCTTTTAGTTGGGACAATTTTGTCTTTTATCAAGGACTATATCTTTATTTTCTTTTTAGTTGGGACAATTTTGTCTATTATCAAAGAATATGGAAGAGATATTTAATAAGCTTAACTACAATTTTAATCTCTATATTTTACCTTGTTTATAAATTTGGTCTTTTAATTTTAAAGTCACATGGATAAAATTAGCCTTATTTAATAAGCTTAATTAAGATATTGTACTTTTAAAAATTATAAAATTAAAGTTAAAAATGTTGGACGGTGAAGGAGAATTTACCGGAGTGAATTAATATGTTGGACTTTAAACAACCATATACAAGTGAAGTTTAATAATACAACTTGACCAAAAACTAAAAGGCATTAGTAAGTTCAATGGTCATCTCATCTATATGTTGTCAAGATCAACTTATTTAATCAATTAGAGATTTAACACATACTTGATATTTCTCAACAAAAATGAAGTTTCAATAGGGTTTTTTATAATCATATAAGTTTTGATTACTTCACATTATTTATCGTATACTAGCTATTTAAAATATGTAAAATTTACTATTTTTAAGTATAACATTTTATTCTATAAAAAACGTGTATAAAAATCTAATGGAGGATTAAAACTGGGTATTTTTAAAATGAGAAATCAATTTTGTGAGTAAATGTAAATAGAAAGGCCAATGTACAAATTTTTTTTGAAAGATAACTAAGTCTATTTAATATTCATAATACAATGATCCATTATTTGAGTCAATAATATAACCAAATTATCTTCTTTTTATTTTATTTTTCCTTTTTTTTTTAATATTAAAATCAGATTTATTATATCAAATACGACGAACAAACTCACTCACAACACTCACGATGATAGTATAGAAAGACAAAAGGCCAATAAATGTAATAAAACATATAAGAGTTAAATATGTTTTTAGTTCCTACATTTTACTTTATAGTCAAAAATAGTCTCTATATTTTTTTTATAGTTTAAAAAAACCTACCATTTTTTTCATAATTAAAATTGGTCCCCGCCGTTAATTTTTTTTAACAGAACGTTGATGAGGTGCAATTAGCCAATAACATGATGACATGTATCTTTTACCATGACTTTAGTTTGGGTTGTTATGGTTTTGGTTGAGTTTGTGGTGATGAAGTTGTTTTGGAGGAAGAAATGTAGAAAGAAAGATTTGGTGTGTAATGGTGTACAATAAATCTGATGAAAAAAGACATATGTCACCATATTATTGACTAATTGTGCCACGTCAGCATTTTGTTAAAAAAATTAACGGCGGGAACCAATTTTGATTACGAAAAAAATTGTAGTATTTTTTTAAATTATAAAAAAAATATAGAGACTATTCTTGACTATAAGGCAAAATGTAGGGACAAAAAACATATTTAACCCAACATATAAATATGACAAAATTAAAGTGCGCAGATAATACATGTTTAAACAAGTTCAGAATCATCTATTTTATCATCATTCTTGTACATCTCTACTTAATCTCTCTCTCATATATACTTGAAGTATATGATATATATTCGATAATATTTTTTTATAGAAAATATAACAAGTAGTCCAAAAGATTCGTTGAAAAGGTAAAATAGGAAATTTTGCATTGGTATTTTAGTACATTAAATGTATTAAAAATGTAAAATATTCTATTTTTCCATTAATTTGATGTTTTATTTTCATTTAAAATATATTTTAGCATGATTTTTTTTTTTTAAAAAATAAAATACATTTCTCACATGTATCCTAGATTCGTAATATAGATATGTGATTATGTCATAAGTATCTCGAAGTACGTATATGATACGATCCAATAATTTATTTTTAAAAAATAAAATAAATAGTTCTGATGATTCCTACATACATATATATTTGCAAAATATGAGTGTCCGATACATATAGGTATATAATTTTGGAATATGCGGACTTCATAGGAAGACATGGTGCATTACAGCTTGTTGTGCTTCCTTTAATCAAATTCATGGTTGCTAGACTAGATTCCAAATTAGTGGTGCAGTCATCTTATATTAGCTCTTCAAAAAAGTTAAATCTCTTCATCTTAACATTTTTCCAAAAATGGAAAGGTATTATTTGATATATATTATAATCGGGTAATCAACTAAATAAACTGCCAGCCACTATTGAGAAATCTGGTCATAGAGAGGCCCTATTCCTTCAACTTATCTCATCTCATAGTTAATAATAATACGAACGGGTCCCCATTAACAAAGGAAACCCCATTTCTACAGGACACACATATCATGTTGCCTTTTTTTAAGAGATAATTAAGTCACGGATGGTGTTTGAATAATTGATAGGGCAGCAAAAGTAATCATCGTTTTTGTGATGGTAATTGCAAGCCACAATACAACGACAATGATTCATATTGGACCAACAAATCATGGTCTAGTGCCAAGCCCACTTATGCCCACCATCCCCACTAATCTTTCAATTCCACCCACCATCCTCAGTTACCTCTTCTCACTAATAAACAAAGGGTTGTATGAGTTGGGATCGGAATCTATCTTCTCATGTTTGAATCATATGTTTGAATAAAAAATGAGAGATTATATTAGACACCAATAATTTTGTCATAGAAGATTTGGATGACAATCGTATTATCTTCTAAATTAATAATTAGGCTCAAGTAATTAATGAATTTTATCATTAAAAAATAAATTATTTAAGGAATTTGAATTCGATTCTTATATGAAACAATTTTATAAATAAATTCTATTTACTTCAAAACTTAACTTTGAATTGTTATGGCTCGTTCATTTACAAACCGGAGGGTAAACAAAAATAGTTAATATACTTTATACGTTTAATTAAACCATGATTTACTAACCCATTTGTCTAAAGTAAAACCAATAATCCACTTGATAGATCTTAGATTACTTAGATTGCTTTGATCTTTAAATTATATAAATTTTTATAACCAAGAATCCTTAAATTAATGAGACGAATAAGAACATTCTACGAACAATTAATCTTATAATCTAATTTTATTCCATGAAGTTATGCTATGATATTGATAGTAAATGGATAAATAATATATACTCCTTCTGTTTCTTTTTGTTTGATGTTTTAGAAAACAAAAATTGTTTTAAATTGTTTGATGTTTTGATAATTTAAGGTTATATTTTGTCTATTATACCCTCCTTCTTAATTTTTTTTTACTAAATTTTATATAATCTTTATTTTTTACTAAACTTCTTCGTATAATCTTTTTATTGTATTTTTTTTTTACTAAACATCTTCATATACTCTTTTTATTGTTTTTGTCAAGATAATCAAAACCGGACCTGCTATTAAACCGGCATACTTATGGGTTCAGGGTTCTAAGGTCGAACCTGGGTTTAATCGGGGTTCAACCGGAGTCGAAATTTTTATAATATATATATTTAAAATTATATATAAAAAATTTCACAAATATTGATAGTTTGAAACTATTAATTAAATAAGTATTAAAGGGCCAAAAATTGATAATTCCATATGATTTTTTCCTATTGGACTAATTCATTTCCATGCAACCTAATTCATTCCTTATGATTTTTTCCCATTAGTCTAAAATTACCTTTTTTTTTTTTTCCAAATTAGAAAAAGGTTAGGTGTAGTATGTATGCGTCAAAAAACTGTCATGTTTTTAGTAGTTTAATTTTTGGCCCAAGATCCAAGCCCATTTTATTCATATCATTAAAACCCTAAAACTTATACATGAGTACAGCTTACTATACAAGAAAAGATTACAACTAGCCGCCGCTTAATTTATTTTCCTTATGAAAAGTGAACTCAGTCAATCTCTCATCTGGCTATCTCTTTCACATCGTCATTTTTTTATCTTGTTTCTTCTTCTCATTTGTTTTCTTAGTGAATTTCTTCCTCTTTTACTTTTAGCAGTTTGCAATCAAAAATACGGAATGAATCGATATTTTTTTGCCTGATTTTGGAAGACAAAATAAAAAACCGGTTCATCCTGAGAAACCATGTGAACCGTGGTTTTTCCGGTTTTCTACCGGTTTGCCGATTTATTTTCCGGTTTGCCTGATTTTGTCCTATTTTTTCTAGCCTTTGTTTTTCATTAAATAAGTTTTCTTTTCTATTCTTCCGATGAAGTATATCTTGTCAAAAAACTGATATTTTTTTTTTGTTGAAAAGGCAAAAACAAAAAAATTGGTTTGTTACAATCCGCCTTTAATTTTTTTGTGGTTTTAATTTTTTGCAAAGATAAAATGTGTGCAAAAAATAGGATTTTTTTGTGATTAAAATTAGAGTATAATATATTAAAAAAAAAAGGTATAATGGAAAAATAAAGTGCAAAATTACACTTTCTTAATTTGGTCCTTTTTTTCTCAAACATCAAACAAAAAGAAATGGAGGGAGTATGTTATAATCAAATTTTCTAACTATGTTTCTTGGACTTGGATCCTTTCCTTCCAAAACTTTTTATAACTCTCTACTTTCTTTCTATCTCGCTCATGGTCGAATCTCTCTCTTCAATAAAAATTAATAAACAAAATCGAGAGAGATAGAGAAAAAGGAGAGATATATAGAGAATTTGGAAAGGAGAAGATCCAATTTGATGTTTCCTTTCATTTATTTGTTTATAATTATTATTGGATAAACAATCTAGTACACATCTTATTTAGATATGTATGTACATATAGGTTTTTGAAGTGCATAATTATGTTAGATCAAAGTGATATGAAAAATTATATTTTCACAATCAATATGTTTTTATACCATTTGAATTAATTTGACACTTTTGGCTCTTAACACGAGAGACCGTGCGTCTTTTCCAAAGTGATTAAAATATTATTAATAGTAATGATGTATCTCTTAGAGTTATGAATACTTTTTTATTTTAGAAAATTGGTGTTACCATTTAAAAAGCGGCAGCGGCACAACTTCTTGCTCTTTCATTCATGTTTAATATCCTTTATTTATTAATGTATCATATACCGCATAATTCGAGTGGTAGGCAATATATAGCATTAAATTTATCTAGAATCGTACCTATTTTCGTAAATTTTATTAGAGAATGATGAAAAATATACTAACCACGTCAATAAATCTAGAATATATTTATATAGTGTAACATGCGTCTGGAGGCAAAAACACATCAAAATATAAATATTAACGGTTTAAATATTATTTTTGTCTTTGTATGTTTGCGAATTTTTTATTATAGTCTTTGTATGTTTTTTTTTTTGTTTCAAATACATCTCTGAATATGCAAATTTTGTTGGTTTTAATCCTTCCCGTTAAAAAACAAATGTGTTTGTAGCTAACTAACTCGAAACCCTAAAATTGATTCTAAACCCAACATAAACCCTAAAATCGATCAAAAACCTAAATTCGATCCTAAATCCGACCTAAATCATCAAATCGGCCGAAAAATAAAAAATTCGTTAAAAACCCTAAAATCAACCTCGAACCCAAGCATACCCCTAAAATCAATAGAAAAATAAAAAATTGACTCAAAACCCGACATGAATTCTAAAATCGCTCAAACAACCTAAAACCGGCACCAAACCAGACATAGACCATAAAATCGACCAAAAATCCAAAAATTGACCAAAAATAGTAAAATTCTTGATATCCAAAATTCTGATCACTTTTTTTTCACGAAATCGGAAAAATTTTGACAAAAAAAAGGCTAAGAAAATCGATTTTAAATTAGTTATCTGAAATTTAACCGGTTCAAAAATGTAAACTAGTTCTAAACCGAACTGAAACTGATTTGATAAATAAACTGATTTTTACTAAAGTGGTTGTTTAAACTGCAGTGAACCATTAATATGATTCAGTTCAATGCAGTTCATGAACCATGAATACTGCCAACTAGATAGATCTCGAACAAAGTCGTGTGAATAATCAGAGTGTTCCTTTACATATCAATCATAAACTGAAGTACAAGGTTTAACCACCGTCCACCGCATCATTGCTTTTGTCCAAAAGAAAACCACTAAAGACTTAGCCAATGGCCCAAAAGTAGTTCATGATTGCACAATGGATATATATCCCGTTTGCGAGGGAAAAACAACAGGCAGGGTAATGACCCCTTGAATACGAGACAAACAACCTTTCCAACTTGTGAAAGTCGATATTTGACAAATTAAACTAGGAGTTAGGTTATATCTTCATTTGTATTAATCATCTGATTCATTGAGAAAATATAGATCAATTTAACTAGGAAATTAACAAGTAAAATTTGAACATTGATTCCTCTGGTTATAAATTGAATTTTTCAATCAATATGTAGTCTAGATTGAGTCGACAATTACTATATTTCATTAATAAAAATTTGAATTCAACCATTTAATTATGTGCATATATATCAATCTATTATTAATGCAAAATGAAAAAAAGATAGAGGCTTTTTGAATGATCATAGTTTGAAACATTTCCTTATACCAAAAGAAAAAAAGAATGATCATTTTGATGGACTAATTTGTCAAGAATACTTCTGTTGTAGAATTTGAAACCATGCCCCCACAAATCTCATTAATAAATAAAAAGATACTCCGTATATAACTAACTGACCATGATCAAATTTTTTTGATATATGATTTTCCATGATATGATCGTACAATTAATAGCACCCATATATATTTGATGAGACTAGACCTTTGCTCACAGCCTAACAAGTTTCAATTCCAATTGCGACGCATTTTGAGCAGTTCTTATAACGTGCTTATGTTACCTAGTACGTACTATGTTAGAACGAAGTATAAATTTCAATTATGGCTGAACTGAAATAATGTATTTATATGAAATTTAACGATTTGATTCAAAATACTTTATTTAGAATTAATAGATTTGAACCGTAAAAAAAATTAATAGATTTGAATCTAATTTAATTTATTTGGTATTTTAAAAGTCATGTTGAACCAAGTAAGTTTGATTCTTATTTCTAAAAAAAAAAAAAGTAAGTTTGATTCTGTTTTAATTAATTATCTTTTTTAAGATAAGTTAACAGCATATTTAGTAGAAATTTTCTACTTAGTTGATACACCTAAACAATCCCGTCTTATAAGTTTCATAGCTCGAAATTATATAAATAAAATTATAAACAAAACTAGTTACATACTCCAGCGTACGCACATGATGCGTTTTCGGCGTGTTATATTTGGTGGGAAGCATTTAAAAAAACAACTAGTATGGACACCCGTGCCAAGCACGGGCTAGAAATTCTTTTTTTTTTTTTATAGATTTTAATATATATATATATATATATATATATATATATATATATATATATATATATATATATATATATATATATAATTCTATTCTGAAACTAATTAATATTTTAGAAGTGAAAAATTGCCCATGTTATATGTGAGTTAGTTTCATTCATAAAAATATATTGATTTTGGAAATTTTTTGTTAGAATTAATGATTTTAGATTTTAATATGCACATATATTTCTTTTATTCTTGTTTTGGTAGAAAATTCAATTAATATATCAAGAGGGTTTTATTCTAATGGAAGAGATAATCTTTTATGGGATGGAGAACTCATATAAGAGCATCTAACCTTAAGCCTTGTATCTTGACTATTATGTAAAAAAATTTCTAAATGTATTTGATCTAACGGAAAGAACTAAATCAAGCCGGTGTAAAAAGTAAAACATAATTGAAATCAAAATCTTAAACCTCGCGTCTTTATTATTTTTTGTAAAAAAGTTCAATTAAAATATTCAAAGAGATATCCCGTCAAATGGAAGTGGCGTAATCTTTTAAAGTGTGAAGAACTAAATTAAACTCACATAAAAAATTAAGAAATTGAGACGATATCCTTAGACCTCGAATCTTAGTTATTTTTATAAAATGTTCAATTAAAATATTAAAAGAAGTTTGATCTAACAAATGAGGGTTAATCTCTTACGATAAAAAGAACTAAAATCAGGCCCGTGTATAAAAATAAAGCAATTGAGACCATAATCTTAGGTCTTCTTAATTGTTTTTGTAAAGAGTTCGATTAAAATTTTAAGAGGGATTACATTTAGCTAACAGAAGAAAGTAATTTCTTACAGTGTGAAGAACTAAATTAAGCCTATGTAAAAAGTAAAGCTCGTAATCTTTTACATCTCAGTTGTTCTTGTAAAATGTTAAATTAAATTTTCAAGAGAGATATGAACTAATGGAAGAGTGTAATATCTTACAGCGTGAAAAACTAAATAATGTCCGTGTTAAAAGTAAAGTAATTTAGATCATAACCTTAGGTCCCGCATCTTAATTATTTTTTTAAAACTTCAATTAAAATATCAAGAAAAATTTATTCTAACGGAAAATTGTAATCTCTTAAGGTGTGAAGAAATAAATAAAGACCGTATAAAAAGTAAAGCAATTGAGACGGTATTCTTAGGTCTTGCGTCTTAACTTTTTATTTTTTAAAAGTTCAAGTGAAATTTCAAGAAGGATTTGATGTAATAGAAGGGAGAGTAATTTTTTAAGGTGTGAAGAACTAAATCAAACATGTGTAAGACGTAAAACAATTGAGACCATAACCCTAAGTCTCACATTTTAATTATTTTTGTAAATTTTTTTATTAAGATATCAAAATGAATTCCATATAACATAAGAGAATAATCTCTTACAGGTGTGAAGAACTTATTCAAACTCGTGTAAAAAGTAAATCAATTGACACTATAATATAAGGTCTCGCTTTTTTTTATAATACTTGTAAAAAGTTCAATTAAAATTTCAAGAGAGATTTGCTCTACAGTAAAGGATAATTTATTACCGTGTGAAGAACTAATCAATCTCGTGTAATCAGTAAAACAACTGGACCATAACCTTAGGCCTCATAACTTATTTATTTATATAAAATGTTGAAGTAAATTATTCAAAGAGATATGATCCAATGGAAGAGGATAAGCGCTCTTACGACTTGAAGAACTAAATGAAGTCTGAGTAAAAAGTAAAGCAATTGATATCATAACCTAATGTCTCAATTATTAATTATTTTTGTAAAAACTTCAATTAAAATATCCAGAGAAATTTGTTCTAACGGAAGATGATAATCTCTTACATTGTGAAGAACTAAACCAAACATGTGTAAAAAGTAAAACAATTGAGATCATAACCCTAGATCTCACATTTTAATTATTTGTGTAAATTTTTTTATTAAGATGTCAAAATGAATTTCATATAACATAAGAGGATAATCTCTTATAGGTGTGAAGAACTTATTCAAGCTTGTGTAAAAAGTAAATCAATTGACACTATAATCTTAAGCCTCACTTTTTTATAATACTTGTAAAAAGTTCAATTAAAATTTCAAGAGAGATTTGCTCTAACAGAAAAGAGTATTTTATTACGGTGTGAAGAACTAATCAATCTCATGTAATAAGTAAAACAACTGGACCATAACCTTAGGCCTCGTAACTTATTTATTTATATAAAATGTTCAAGTAAATTATTCAAAGAGATATGATCCAATGGAAGAGGGTAATCGCTCTTACGACTTGAAGAACTAAATGAAGTCCGAGTAAAAAGTAAAGCAATTGATATCATAACCTAAGGTCTCAATTATTAATTATTTTTGTACAAACTTCAATTAAAATATCCAGAGAAATTTGTCCTAACGGAAGATGATAATCTCTTATATTGTGAAGAACTAAACCAAACATGTGTAAAAAGTAAAACAATTGAGATCATAACCCTAGATCTCACATTTTAATTATTTGTGTAATTTTTTTTATTAAGATGTCAAAATGAATTTCATATAACATAAGAGGATAATCTCTTATAGGTGTAAAGAACTTATTTAAGCTTGTGTAAAAAGTAAATCAATTGGCACTATAATCTTAGGTCTCACTTTTTATAATACTTGTAAAAAGTTCAATTAAAATTTCAAGAGAGATTTGCTCTAACATAAAAGAGTATTTTATTACGGTGTGAAGAACTAATCAATCTCGTGTAATAAGTAAAACAACTGGACCATAACCTTAGGCCTCATAACTTATTTATTTATATAAAATGTTCAAGTAAATTATTCAAAGAGATATGATCCAATGGAAGAGGGTAATCGCTCTTACGACTTGAAGAACTAAATGAAGTCCGAGTAAAAAGTAAAGCAATTGATATCATAACCTAAGGTCTCAATTATTAATTATTTTTGTACAAATTTCAATTAAAATATCTAGAGAAATTTGTTCTAACGGAAGATAATAATCTCTTACATTATGAAGAACTAAATCAAACATGTGTAAAAAGTAAAACAATTGAGACCATAACTCTAGGTCCCACATTTTAATTATTTGTGTAAATTTTTTTACTAAGATATCAAAATGAATTTCATATAACAATTCGACCATAACCTTAGGCCTTATAACTTATTTATATATATAAAATGTTCAAGTAAATTATTCAAAGAGATATGATTCAATGAAATAGGGTAATCGCTCTCACGACTTGAAGAACTAAATGAAGCCCGAGTAAAAAGTAAAGCAATTAATATCATAACCTAAGGTCTCAATTATTAATTATTTTGGTAAAATTTCAATTAGAATATCCAGAGAAATTTGTTCTAACGAAAGATGATAATCTATTACGGCGTAAACAAATAAAAATAGCCGTCAAAAGTAAAACATTTTAAGCAATATTCTTAGGCATTTCTTGATCAAATAGTTCAATTAAAATATCTTGTAAAAAGTTCAATTAAAATTTTAAGATGAATTTGATCAAATAGAAGAGAGTAATTTCTTGCGGTGTGAAAACAAAATCAAGCCCGTGTAAAAAAGAAAAACAATTGAAACTATAACCTTAGGCCTTACATCTTAATTTTTTTTACAAAATTTCAAATTAAAATATCAAAAAGGATTTAATCTAATAGAAAGGGTAATCTAATACGGTGTGAAGAATTAAATCAAACATACGTAAAAAGTAAAGACAATTGAGACTATAATCTTATGTCTCACGTCTTAATTATATGCGTGAAATATTCGGTTAAAATTTCAAGAGATATTTGATCTAATAGGAGAGAGTAATTTCTTATAGTATAAAGAACTAAATCAAACCCGTGTAATATACTAAGCAACATGAACATAACTTTAGGTCTCACATCTTAATTATTTTTATGAAATGTTCCATTAAAATATTCAAAGATATATGAACTAACGAAAGAAATTTATTTCTAATTGCTTAAAGAATTAATAAAACTCGTGTAAAAATTAAAATGAAGTTTGATTAAAAGAGGAAAATGTATGTTTTAATATTAGAGGAAGAGGGATGAAATTCAAATTTCTTTCGAGGGAGAGGAGAGTAATAATTTTCTCTAATATATTTTGTATAAGAGGGGAGGAAAATATATATATATTTTAACATAAGAGGTGAAAGTAATGTAATTTAAGCACCTCTCAAGAGAGGGTAATGTAATTTACTATAATATATATTATCGTTTAATTAATTTTTGTTTGTTTTTTATTTTGTAAGGTTCGTTATTATTGTTTTGGGCAATACATTGAATAATTGGTAAAAAAAAAAAAAAACAAATCAAGGCAATTCAATTTTTTTGTTTGACAATAGATTCTTTTTTTGGTACTTATCCTATAGAATTCATCCAAATCTTAATATCTATATTATTTTTTTGTTTCACAATAGATTCAATAATCGGTAAAAAAAATAAAAAGCAAGGCAAATAAGAAAGACAAAAAAAATCATAAAATTAATATTTTGTTGTCAGTGGGAATTGAACCGTGTCCCTTTAGGTCGTAAAGAGAAGATACGTAGGCGCCACATAGACGCCACATTATTAAAATAATGCCACGTATGAATTTGCTCCTTGAGAAGTAACGTAAGGACGCCAAGTGTACTTTTTACTTTGAGGAAGGCAAATAATAATAGTATAGATAAATATATACCATATATATATATATATATATATATATATATATATATATATATATATATATATATACTATTATTATATACCAAGAATTAAATATGTATATAAACAAATTTAACATATAACATACAAAAGGGATTTCATTGAACTTTGCTATCAATTCAGCATCGCTAGAAATCTTGCACACTCTATATGACTTTTCGAATCTAGTATCCACGCTAGTGTTAGATTCAACCTTAAATAGATAAATCAAATCAACTAAAGAAGAAATTTCTTTCGGCACAGAACCCGAAGAAACATCATCCTACATGAAAGATTATAAAAAATTAGTATATTTGGGAAATAAAAAACTGTTGAAACTTTGAAGTAAAAAGTTCACATATGAACTTATGTTAAAATATTTAAAATCAATATGCAGAATCAATATGTAGAATAAAATAAATAAATTAAAAAATAAATTAAAAAATTATAAATTAATGAATCTATATCTATATCTATATTATATTTATAAACATAATAATTTGGAAGGATTATAACTCTTATAAAAAAATGCAATACCTGAACACTCTCGATCATTTCAGCAGCAGATTTTTGGAACAACATAGAAGCGTTGCGATCAAAAATCACAAACGTAGTTGAGTCAATGTTGTCAACTACGCGGACCTTTATCATATACCTAAACATGCAAAGTTGTGTTAATTGTGAATGATATTATAGATATTATAGATAAATATATAAATAAATATCTAAATTTAAACCTAAATAAAGTGTTACCTTGGAGTAACATGCATCACATGTTTGTTACATTTCGAACAATAATACATGCGCTCATCAGGTATTACTTTCTTATTGCAGTATGAGCATGCTGTATACCACCAATTATCCGCATCTACAACAAATTTGACAGTGGCCAAAACAGCAAACAGGAGTCCTAGATGCAAAGCGAAATTTGTAAATTAAAATTATTATGTGCAAAAATTTTTGAAGTACATATGATCATTAATATCCTAACCTTGGTACATTCTTTGAGACCTTCGATGGTATTCTTCGACGTAAGCTTTAAGAAATCATCTTCATCACTTACCTTTGACACATCTTGTATCAAAGATATTTCAGAAGATGGGGTGTGGTTCTTTTCAGACATCCTACGTCATACACAATGATATCAAAATATAAATTATCATATTATCGTATTATTAATCATTAACTCGAAGTAAAATAAATATTTAATATTTAGAGAATTCACCTTTTCTTCAAGTCAATAGCTGCAGCAAAATTAGGATTGAAAAGCAACTTTGTCGCATAAATTGTATTATGTATTGTAGCAGATTCTAAAAAAAAAGGTATGAACATATAATGCTTTATTAGATTGTCATTCTCTTTAACTAAATAAAATTGAACAGATGTTGGCACAAACAAAGAAATAAATAAATAAAATTGGAATTAAAGGAAAGAGATAGATATGTTATTGTCGTGTATTTAGAATGAACTTGAAAACACATGTGGAGATATAATATAGATTCATAGCACAACTACCTTTCCAAAATAATATAGAATCGACAGATATGTGATTGTCATGTATTAAAAATCGACATAACTAAAAATAATAAAGTTTAAATAATAAATAATTAATATACCTTTCCAAATTTTCACCTTAGCCAATAGCACAACTACAATGAGATTTTTGGTCTCTCCAGCAGCAACTAAAGAAATAATTTCTTCGGCATATTGACCAAATAAAGTAACGTTGTATTTGAAACTGTAATAGTATAAGAAAATTAAAATATATTAAGAATTTTTATAATATTTTATGTGAATATCTATACCTATTATTATCATAAAACAATAAACATAAACACTATATACTAACCCATCATAATCCAACTCAATGGCAAGTCTTTTAGTTTTCATTCCATTGCGTTCATACTCTTTTTCAACACCAACTCCAGACAATACCCCTACAACATCTGTAATACAATAAGCACTTTAGTAAGGATGTAATTGACAAAAATAATTTACTAATACTAAAATAATAAATAACGTACCGACTAAGTAGTCAGTGTTGTATCCGGGAGTAAATATGTCCATTGGATTCGACAAAGGATAAACATTCTCAGGAACCTTCTTAGTGTCACAAACTTTGACCTTTGTGTTGAATTGAAAATTGATTTTATATTCGTGACGTGTTGTTCTATAGGATCCGAGGTTTGCGGCAACACCAAAGTTAGTGAAATAATACACCTTACCCTCTTTCAAGTCTTTCTCAAACTTGTATATTAATGTCTTTCGGATGGTAGCATGAATTTTGTTACCCTGGAACAAAAAAATAAATAAGAACATACATAAAAAAGAGACACGCAAAAACTAAATATTAAATAAAAAATACACACCGAAGCATCCATTAGAATCATGTCAAGAGAGAAAGGTTGTGTGTCGCCACGGTTAACATGGTTCACATCTCGAACGAACCAAATACGAATGATTCGCACAGCTATAGTCCATGACTCTTTCTCGGAATTGATTTCAGAAATATTATTGTATTTTTGTGGCATGATGATTTCTTAAATGGAAGAAACAAATTTGTATATTTTCTATATGAAAGAAAAATATTTGTGTGAGATAAATAGACAAATAAAATTATTAAAATCAACATGTATATATAAAGGAAAAGAAACCCAAACAATCTAAAATATGTAACAAATGAATTATGCTAATCCTTTTGTTTTTTTTTTTTTGACGGAAGTTATGCTAATCCTTAGCAATAGACAATTTTTTTTTTTTTTTTTGTGATGCCAATATATTTTTTTGGAGTTAAGAGAAATCTAAATTTATAAATTGTTTGTTTTTTTGTGAGTGATGGCAATATTGAATTTATGATGCTAATCAATTTTTTTTGGAGTTAAGAGGAATTTAAATTTATAAATTGTTTGTTTTTTCGTGAGTGATGACAATATTGAATTTATGATGCCAATCTTTTTTTTTTTTTGGAGTTAAGAGAAATTTAAATTTATAAATTGTTCTATTTTTTTTGGAGTTAAGAGGAATTTAAATTTATAAATTGTTTGTTTTTTTGTGAGTGATGGCAATATTGAATTTATGATGCCAATCTATTTTTTTTTTTGGAGTTAAGAGAAATTTAAATTTATAAATTGTTTGTTTTTTTATGAGTGATGGCAATATTGAATTTATGATGCCAATCTTAAGTCAGATCATTTGTATGTTACTTATCCTATAAAATATTCAAGGCAATCCTTTTTATTGACAAAAAATTATTTTTATGTTACTTATCATATAGAATTGATGGTAATCCTATTTTTTTTTTTTTTTTGACAATATGATGGTAATCCTATTAATTGATGGTAATCCTATTAATTTTTCTTCACAATAGATTTAATAAACAATAAACAAAAAGCAAGGCAAAAAAGGGAAAAAATCATGAAATAAAATTATTGTTTTGTCGTTAATGAGAATTGAACCGTGTACCTTTAGATCGTAAAAAAAAAGCCACGTAGGCGCCACGTTATTAAAATATTGCCACATATGAATTTTCTCCTTGAGAATAAACGTGAGGATGACATGTGTCCTATGAGATTTGAGTAAGGTAAATAATAATAGTATTGATTTAAAAAAAATTCATTTAAAGTGAGATTAATCATATATAATCAACTTTATTTAGGATGAACAATAAAATAAAAAAGTTGTAATAAATGAATTAACGAAATGGACATAAATTATAGTAACGACTAAGATTACATGAACATAATAATATTGATATAATTAAACATAGTCATTGTCATTGATAATAATACATAAAAGATTTGATACAGATAAAATTTTAAGAGCTATGTTTTGTCTAGTGTATATGAGTTAATTTAAAATTTTATCAGCTTCTCTCGTGTTTGAGTATTAATTTAGAATTGTTATCAATAATTGTGACGTAAAAATGTAAAATATTGAAAGACTAAAACTTTTTCCTTGTGTATAATAGATAATTTAATTATTATTGTTCAATAACAACAATGTATTACCCGTATCATTTAAACTTTTTATCAACAACAACTTGTTCCCTGTATATAGGCCCTATTTGGATTAGCTTATTTTTGAGCTTATGCAAACAGCTTATGCAATATAAATTAGGTTTTATGTTATTTTATAAGTTTTAACTAGTGAAAATTGTATTTTTATAAGCTATTTTATCATTAACTACCTTGACAAACTTATAACACTACATAAAAATTGCATAAGTTGTTTGCATAAGCTCAAAAATAAGCTAATCCAAACAGGGCCATAATAGTTAATTAAAAACTTCTATATGTTTTATTTGCTTCTTTTTTATAATAGTTAACTAAAAACTTCTATATGTTATATTTGTTTTTTTTTTTTTTTTTTTTTATAATAGTTAATTAAAAACTTCTATAATAGTTAATTAAAAACTTCTAAAACCATCATCAACAACTTTTTTTTTTTTTTTTTTTACCGTAAAAAAAACTTGTTTTTGTGTGTATAATAGTGAATTAATTTTTTTTATCGCAACAACTTTTATCACGTGTATAATAGTTAATATAAGTGAGCGTGTTTTGCGTTACCCCCTACTAAATTTTTTTTGAAAATTTCTCCTTGCAAAGTAATTTTTTTTTTTTTTGTTTCCCCCTTTGTCCTCCCTATATATGCGGTTATTCAGTTCCAATAAAAATATGTTTGTTAATTTTTTTTATAAGAATATGTTTGTTACTTAATTGATAACTACTAAACCTCTTTTTTAGTTGTGCTTAATTATTAAGAAAAAAAGAAAACTGGAAATAAACTTTTGTGTGGAAGTTATTTTTCAACAAATACAAATATTTGAATAAATTAAGTGACGGGTAAAAGTGACAATAAAAAAGTTTACACCAAAAGGGGTATTCTCTTTATATATTAGTATAGATTAAGTTGTGTATTTTTAGTTTCCCTCAAAATAAAAATTATAATTTACTTGCATTGTTCCGTGTCCTTTTGTGTGATTGACATTCTCTATTGTGTTAATGTAGATAACTACTTAACCTTCTTTTTTATTGTGTTTAGTGATTAATAACTACTTAATCTCCTTTTTTTGTTGTGCTTAGTTATTAAGAAAAAAAATTATTAAAAAAGAAACTTGATAACTTACTTTTGTGTGGAAGTTATTTTTCAACATATGTGTAAAAAAAAAAAATATTTGAATAGAGTGAAGGACAATGTCAATAAGAAAACTCTACACCAAAGGAGATATTCTATTTATATATTGGTATAGATAAAAGTCATTTTTATCTCTACCAAAAAAATAAATCTTTTGAAAAAATAAGCCATTAATTTCTCAACTATTTTCAACATCCATTTAATTCTCAACTACTAATTTCTATTCTCATTCCTCTCTACAGAAACTCTCTTTCTCTTTTTATAGAACAAATATTTGATATAGTTGCTATTTCTTTCATTATGTTTCCATGTAATTCCAAGTCTTTTTCTTTTTAGATTTATTCTTTCATCTATTTTATTTTATAATTTCAAAACCTTAAAGTAAGAAGAAAAAGTCAGTAGAATATCAGAATCAGTAGAAAAAATTGTTTAAAAAATAATAGTAAAAGCATACATGAATTGATTTTCTTTTCATATTTCATTATGTTTATTCTCTTGTGATTTTTCCTTTTTGGATATGAATGCAAATAAGAACAAGTTAGAATCAATTTTTTTGCGTTCTTTTGCAAAACTTACTGTATTCAAAGATGAACAATTTTACACTTCTACCAATTATGCTAGTCTCACCATCAACCCGGGGGCGGAGCTACTCATGGGCTGGAGAGCACCATGGCCCGCCTCAAATTTTAAAATTTTAATTTTTTATAGGTATATATACAAATTTTTTTAAAATAGTATGTCATATATATTAGTTGATGATGCAAATTTATATTAATCTTGTAGTGTGTTCGGTTGGTAACAAGGTCGCCCAGTGATCAAAGTGGCGTGAGTTAGATGCTTGCAGTGCCCATTTTTATGCTATTTTTAACAAGTCTTGTTTAAAATTAAAATGAATAACCACCGCACCACTGATGATCATTAGTATAATAAGTTGAAAATATATGTATTATAAACAATTTATATTTTGTCAAAATAAAATTATAAAAAAAACATTCATGCACCCCTCCCCCCACTCCGGCACTGCATCAACCATTCCATCAAGCTTATTTTCCTTTTCATCAAAATAATTTTCCGGTGAAAGAAAAAAAAAGCACTAAAAAAAGTGAGATATAAAATAAATCAAAGAACTATAACAAAAGGAAAAATTTGGAAAGAAAGATTTGAATTGTGAAGAAATTAAAGAGAGAATGATAATAGAAATAGAAATAGTGAAAGAAGATAATGAAAAATGCTAGAAATATAGAAGAATGTAGGAGAAATACAAGTGAAATTTGAAATGAAGAGTGGTGGAAGAACTATGCCTATTATTGAGTTGGAATGTTATATTGTCATTCAAATTTGTTGGGTAGTGTGAATATCATGAAGTGCAAACCCAAAAATAACCTTTCTCAATTGCTTTGTGTCAAAAAATATATAGTTGCATGGATGAAGGTTAAAATCGACCAAGAGTGAAATTTTAGGCTGAGGATGAATATAGAACTTTTATGGCAAATATGACAAGTTTGTCCTTCATTTAGAGAGCAGTAAAAATATAAAGAAGAGGGGAAATCAAGTTTTTCACGCAACATATTACTGCTTTAGATTAATAGTTGATATGCACAGTATCATAACCTTTTGTATTGTTTCTAGTAAAAGCCCAAACGAAGTCGCCCGTAAACTTTACATTATTTTGTGCCAACTCCACCTCATGAATAGCTTCGGGTGTACCAACAAAAATAAGAGAAGGTGATGGAAAATCCTCTAAAGTGCCCACATCATGTTCCTTAGTTTATTCCATTATCCACCATCTGAAGAATGACATTGTAAGTCAAAATCCTGCCATGAAAAATGTCAGCGGTCACATTATGTAAGGCAAAATTGAACGAAATTGAAAGCTGCGAAAGGAACATTCAAATCCATTGCAACATCATCAATATGTTGGGTGTTGTCAACCTCATTTAAAACTGTGAACCGAACCGAATTGTCAAACCGAACCGAACTGAACCGAAAAAAACCGAACCGAACCATAAATTTATAAACCGAACCAATAATTCAAGACAGTTCAGTAACTATTAACTGAACCATTTATAACCAAACCAAACTATTTGAACCGAACCGAACCGTTTAATAACTTAAACTAAAACACTCAAAACTCAAAAGTTTCAAAATTTTTCATTTATTTCTTTTCTGCAACTTTTTCACGTTCATAGTCATACCTCTCTATAAATTACACTACACCGTTTCTTAAGTTAGTACAAACCATGAACAGATCAGCCTCAGGTTTCAAAGAAATTGACATTTTTTATATATAACTATAGTAGCTAATAATTAATAGCGCAGCGCAGTTATAGATATATCACAACAAAGAGTAAAAACAATGACATGCTGCTAAAGCCAATGGATGTTATGTCTTTCACCAAACTTATATAATTCATTAGTTAATAAATTGTATATAATACTATATATACAATAAGTATATGTTATAACTGAATGTTCAATTTCTGTGTGGTTGGTTGGATTTTTGGATGTTTTCGATCATAATTGGAATTTATTGGAATAATAATATGTAGCAAGTTAAGTCCAGGTATATTCAGCTAAAAAAATGATAAGATGCAGCAAGTAACTCTCTTCTTTCTTTTTGTTGGTTTTAAGTTCAGAATTGTAGATTAACCATTGATGTTTATTTAAGTTGAAGACCTTGCAAGTTGAGTTTTATCATAGGAGGAAGAAAGAAAAGATTAGAGAAGAAAAAAAGATCAAATTCATGTTTCCACATTTGCTTTTGTTGATTTTAAGTTAGTATTGTGCTTAACGGTTCGGTTCGGTTAATCGGTTAACTGAACCATAAGTACAGTTTTGTGTGCTTAACAGTTCGGTTCGATTAACCGATAAATTGAACCAACAGTACAGTTCAATTCGATTTGACTGTAAACCATAATAGTTCGGTTCGGTTTTCTCAAACTATTATTATGGTTCAGTTCGGTTCGGTTTTGACCGAACTAAACCATGAACAGTCCTATCAATCGCTATTAATTTCATCACAAGCTGTAAATTTTTCTATGAAGTCAACTGATGAAAGGGAAGGGGTAAGATAAATATTATTGATGGATTGTGTCCAATAAAGCAATAGGTGCATTTAATAGATGTGGGAACATCTTCTATCCAAACATGGTTTGACTCCGCAATAGCTAATTGGGCCAAGGCATGGGCTGATTTTATCCCCTTACATCTAGTGTAAGAAAACCTACAAAATCTTAATATTATCCCTAACCTATCCCTAAGACAAATTCTAATATGGACATGTATATTAAGTGGTTTATGATAGACAAGGAGTATTAGCTTTAGGATTGATATTTTGTCTATAATAATACAATGAACTCTACACACATGATTGTTTACCTTTAACTTTAAATCTTCTCTCTCCCTCTGAATCACTCAGCTCACTGGTCACTCAGTCACTCATCTCTTATTTTTCTTTCCAATTTTTTTTAAAAATCTCTCCTCTTCCTATTTCTTTTGGATACTTCTACTCCATCTGTCCCAAAATAAATGACATATTTGATTTTGTTTATGTTTATAAATGTAAAACTTTGATCACAGATATATTTAATAATTTATTATTAAAAATTATAAAAATTGTATATTTTGAAAATATTCGTCGAGATAAATCAAACATCAAATATGCTAATATTTGAATATATATATATATATATATATTAGTAGAAAAATATGGTCAAATTAAGTCAACTGAATAGTACACTAGTAAGTGTGTTTGATCTGCTAAAAAACAAAGGACTGGACAGAACAACTTTTGTTGCACCCTGTTTAATTCAAAAATTGGTTATGGTACTGGACAAAACAGGCAGTAAGAGACAGGACAAAAACAAGAATTTTTGTCTCTCGCTAAATCACAAAACAACTTTTTGTCCATGACACAACTATAAAATATACGAAAATACCCATTTTATTTTCAAATATAAAAAATATTATCTCCGATATAATTTTGTTCTGTCCAGTTTTTACCTTGTTCTGTCTAGTACTTACTGTTTTGTAAATCAAACGTATAGTAAAGTTTGGCTTTCGTCTCTATAAAATAAAATAACTTATTTTCATTCTTACAAAAATTGTTCTTTTGTTTTCAATCTCTAATGGGAAATTTTTTTACAATTTTTGACATTTTTTAACAAAATATGAACTTATGTAGATTTAACATGATATATAGACATAATAATATAGATATATTTTGAACATAAAAAAGATCATTGACGATAAAATGAACAAAAATTAGCCACAAGGGGCTATAAACAAAATATTTTTTTTTTTTTGTAGAGCTAAAAACAATTGATTTTATTTTATTGAGCTAAAAACTTGCTATAAAAGTAGGGTCTAGAAACATATTTAACCCAAATATTTTTAAGGATAAAATATGTTTTTAGTCTTTACTTTTATGGCGAATATTAGGTTTTTGTAAAATCATTTGTTTTCATCCTTACGAAAAAATTTATTTTGTTTTTAGTCCATAATAATGAGCAAAATTTTGACATTTTTTAACATAATCCAGACTTATATATATACCTAATTTAAATACATTTTGAACATAAAAAAGCCATAATATTGCAATTAAAATAAACAAAGATGAGCCACTAGAGGCTAAAAACAAAGAAACTTTTTTGTATGGATGAAAGCAAATGATTTTATTTTATAAGGCCGAAAATCAAAACTCGCTATAAAAGTAGGGACTGAAAACATATTATACCCCATTTTTAATTCAATTTTATTAAAGGGTTTGTACTGTAAACATTTTTTGTGTATGATTATGAACTTTTTTTTTTGTCTGATAGTGAACTTTTATGTACGTAAACGTCTTGAAACTTGAAGGTAGAAAAAAAAATTAACTATTTTTTCACCTGAAAACATATATTAATAACACTACAAGAAATATAATTTTTTACAGCAATTTTTTTTTTAAAAAAAAAATCGTTACAAGTCGTTGGCAAAATTATCAATCGACTCATTCAATATTACCTAGTTGGACTGACAATCACTTAATAAATTGGATTTTGACAATTTAAAAATTCAATTACAGCTAATTTGAGTACCTACGACTTAAGAAGCTGAGTTTCTAAGAAAATATTGTAAAATCTCAACTGAGTCTACTGACTTTGACCAATGAAATATAATTTTCTCAGTCCAACCGTTCAGTCTCATCTAATTGGACTAACATTCACTTCATAATATGAATTTCGACAATCTAAGGATTTAATGTCGACCAGTTGGATTGGTTTTGAGGCAAAATCTAATATGGTCCAACCTTAAACTATCTAAATAGTTTGTCAACAATTATATGAACTTTAGCATAAAATTAGTAATAATTTTGTAACATCCCCGATTTCTAAATTGTCTAATTAATTTTGATTGAAATATATTTATTAAAATTGAAATTAATTAGAGATGGGTAATTAATTAACTCATAGGAATTTGGTGTATTATGTGTATTAATTTAGAATATAACTAAATCTATGTATACACTTAGACACAAGTTTCATGAATTCAAATTAATTAAACCAAGGTCCAAAGACTCCCTCTTGTGCCACATCAACCATGAGTCATAGTTGCACTAGGATTAATTCTCTTTTATACATGCAAATCACCCTTCCCTCATTCACTCATGCTTCAGCAAGAAAACTGAAGCCAATGCTCTCATTCTCTCCCCCTCTCACGTGTGCAACAACAACAACAAGCTAAGCCAACATCCAAAACTTTCAATTCAATCTTAACACCAAAATTTGTCTCTATTCATCACAAGTTTCTTAACCCTAACCTGCAGAGATTCCAACTGCAACCACCACAGCAAGAATCTCTGAGAACCACCTCTCCAAAAGCATCACATGAAAACTAAAATTCAACCTACATCACTTCACCACATTTCTATCCAATAACATTGCATGCAAGCTTAAGCCAGGCCAAGCTAGATACTGTTTCAAACCCAGTAATCCAACTATAAATAGCCCTCCATTCCAACTCACTGATCATCAACTCAACTTCAAATTCGTAGTCAAGCTTAAGGGTGTTTTCAAGTGTCAAAGTCCAATTCTGGTCCAGTCAGTTCGAGGGTCTTTAGGAGGTTGCTGTAGCTGCCTTAGAGAGCCCAGGAAGCAAGGAAAAGCTTCAATCCAGGTGGGTTCTTAGGCTAGTTTAGTTAGAATTCCCTTAATTTATGAATTTGCATGTTAACTTAAGAAATAAGGAATTAATTGTGTGAGGAGAATTAGCTCCCAAATTCTCTTCTATTCTGTTATATATTGACTATATTATATAACTGCACTTTCTCAGAGTTTGGTTGTAGGTGAATCTTTGAAAATATTGGAAATTCGTAAAACAGGGGTCTTTCTGACTTAACTCGCCATAGCGAGTTGCTAGCGAGCACTCATGGCGAGCTCAAGGTTCTGGGCTGAAGAACTTCGCCATGGCGAGCTCTAGCTCGCCTAGCGAGTTGTTTAGGCCAGTACCTGTAAGTTCGCCATGGCAAGCTTGCTAACTCGCCGTAGCGAGCTAGCCCAGAATTACTTCACTTTTTCAGTTTTAAAAATGATTAATCACTCGTTTTATATCATAACCTGAGAAAGATAAATTGCAGTCGTATAATGTATTTAATATTGTACGGAAAGTCAGACACAATTCTGAAAATTAGGGATAACTTAGAATTAAGGTTGTATGATCCCCCGGGTTGGGAATTATTGGTAGCATGTTAATAATTTAGTGATCAGTCGAATTAATAATATGATTATGTTATCAGTATGGACTTCGTTTTAGATGTTCCATTAGAAAAATTTATGTGAGCTTTATGCCGGAGCGCTTTCTGCTCGCGGATAAGGCGAACCCCTGAGACGTGCTCACCTTAGAGGGTTTGCGGTTTAAAATGAACAAGATAAACTTGTGTTACACCTTTACATTATTGTTTAAGATAATTATGCTATGAATTTAGTTTATGATATGACTGATTAGAAGCCCCGGCTTTATAGCCTAGGAGGGTAGTAGAATTCACTGGGACGAAGTGACTGTCTCACCCCACTCCCTATTTGAAACAGGAAAACAGGTTGATTAGGTAAGCCCTGGTGTTGGAGTCGCTGCTGCTGTTTGGAGGATTTCATTTTAGCTTTCTTGTTTTCCTCATTTTCTACTCGTGTTATGGTTATCTATGTTTCCGCCGTTATTTTTCTGAACTCTGGTTGTATTTGGCACCTGCGTGTGCAATAAACCTCTGATGTAATAATAATGAATTTCTGTACCATTTATGATATTCCATGATTATTCTAGATTTATCTATGGGGTGTTATAATTGGTATCAGAGCAGGTCGATTCAGATCTTGTGTGAATTCATTAGTATTACTATTCCAATCCCAGTAGTTGTCTAGTTTCCCTACATACGTTCTAGATGTCATGTCACTTTAGGCCTAGCTAACTTGATTTGATATTGGCAGTTAGAGCGAAATGTCTGGAGAGAGACGAGGACCTGGAAGGCCACCAAGAAGGCAGAACGTAGAAGAAGAAGAAGAACCGCAAGTGTTTGGAGATGCTAACGCCAACATGTGGGCAGAGATGATGCATCAGCATCAGCAGTTTCAAGCCCAGCAAGCGCAACAGCATCAGGAGTTTATGGCCATGTTTCAGCAGCACATGAATGCTCCCCCTCCTCAGAACTTGGGGTCGAGCGCTGCTTTCCGAGAATTTTGTAGAATGAGCCCTCCAGAGTTCTATGGTGAATATAATCCCGCAAAGGCCAGAGAATGGTTGCAGAGAATGACTGGCATTCTGGACTCCATGACTTGCTCAGAGACAGATAAAGTAACTTTCGTCTCCCGGTTCTTCAGGGGTGACGCTTGCAATTGGTGGGAAAGTACCAAGCAGTACATGGAAGCCAGCCATACGGAGATTAACTGGCAGAATTTCAGGCGTTTGTTCATTGGTCATTACATCCCTGAGAGCTACCAATTCCAGATGGAACGGGAATTAACTGAGTTGAAGCAAGGTAGTCTGACGGTAGCTGAATATACCATGAAGTTCAATGAGCTGGTCCGGTATGTTGCTGATAGTGACGATGCCCCTACCGAGGCCTGGAAAATGAAGAAATACAGGATAGGGCTTCGAGCGGATATAGCTCACGACGTGGCAATGCAGCAGATCACTAGTTTTGGTGATCTAGTGCAAAAGAGCTATCACGCCGAAGCAGGTCTCAGCAACATCCACAAGGAGAAGAATGAGGTGAATCAGAAGAAGAAGGGTTTGTTTGGAAAGTTTGGTTTGAACTTGAAGTCTAAGGGTAACTCCAGCATGGGCAAGCAGAGTCACTCTCAACGCTCGCCCAAGAACTGTTCAGACTGTGGATATCCTCACAGCGGAGAATGCATGAAAGGCAAGAATATGTGCTATTACTGCAAGCAACCTGGGCACTTCAGGAATGAGTGTCCGAAGTTGAAGAAGCACGGTGAATCCAGTGGATCTGCAAAGAATAAAGGTCGGGTATATTCTTTAGACTGCAATGAAATAAGATCTAATAATGCTTTAATTATGGATGTATGTTTGTTAGGACAGTCTAAGGTCTTAGTACTCTTTGATTGTGGAGCCACCAACTCTTTTATAGCCGTAGACTGTGTCAAGCGGTTAGGAATTCCTTCTGTACCCCTCGTACCTCCAATGTCTGTCGCTGTCGCTACTGGCGGCAGAGTTATTTCAAAGAGAGTCTGTCAAAATTGTCCCATCTTAGTCGGAAGTAAGGTCTACCACATTGATTTAATATGTCTACCTCTAAAGGACTTTGATGTCGTTCTTGGCATGGATTGGCTTTCAGCCAATACCGTGTACATCGGTTGTGCTGAAAAGAATTTGTTTATCCCTTCGGAAACCTCTGCAGAAAGTAGAGCCTTATCTGCTTTACTGCAAAACACTCACCAGATGATCCAGTATTTAGGTGCCAGCAGCAAGTGTTTCAGTGTCTTGTTCACTATTGATCACGAGTCTAGCTTGAGTCCTAGCGACATCCCTATAGTTAGCGAGTATCTAGATGTTTTCCCTGATGATGTTATGAGTCTTCCTCCCGAGCGTGAAATAGAGTTCTCTATAGATTTGGTTCCGGGTTCACAGCCCATTTCAGTTGCCCCTTATAGAATGTCCCCATTAGAACTTCATGAGCTTAAAACTCAACTTGAGGAACTACTCCAGAAGCATTTCATTCGTCCAAGTGTCTCTCCTTGGGGAGCACCCGTGTTACTTGTGAAAAAGAAGGACGGTACTATGCGCTTATGCATTGATTATCGCCAGCTTAACAAAGTGACAATCAAAAACAAGTATCCGCTACCCCGGATTGATGATCTCTTAGATCAACTCAGGGGTGCCACTGTCTTTTCAAAGATTGATCTTCGTTCCGGTTATCATCAAATCAGAATCAAATCCTCAGACGTGTGTAAGACGGCTTTTCGGACGCGTTATGGGCATTACGAATTCCTAGTTATGCCTTTTGGATTGACTAATGCTCCTGCCGTGTTTATGGATTACATGAACAGGATTTTCCAGCCATACCTCGACAAATTTGTTGTCATCTTCATAGATGATATCTTAATTTATTCTCGTAATCAAGAGGATCATGCTGAACATCTCAGAATTGTTTTGGAAGTTCTGAGAGAGAAGAAACTTTATGCCAAGTTCAGTAAGTGTGAATTCTGGCTCTCAGAAATTAAATTTCTGGGACATGTCATTTCCCAAGGCGGTGTATCTGTCGATCCATCCAAGGTAGAAGCAGTTCTTAGCTGGGAAAGACCCAACAATGTATCAGAAGTCAGAAGTTTCTTGGGATTAGCAGGTTATTACCGGAGATTCATTCTTGGATTCTCGGAAATCGCCTTACCCTTGACCCGATTGACCAGGAAAGGTACTCCTTTTGTTTGGGATGCTGACTGTGAAGTGAGTTTCAGGACGTTGAAAGAAAAGTTAACCAGTGCTCCAGTATTGGTCATCCCTGGTCCTAATCGAAAGTACGTGGTGTATTGCGATGCATCACATAAAGGTCTTGGTTGTGTTCTAATGCAAGATGGAGCTGTGGTAGCATATGCCTCGCGGCAATTGAAACCACACGAGCAAAATTATCCAACCCATGATTTGGAGCTAGCAGCAATTATTTTCGCTCTAAAGATCTGGAGGCATCACTTGTATGGTGTCCAATTTGACCTTTTCAGCGACCATAAGAGTCTGAAATACCTGTTTGATCAGAAAGACCTGAATATGAGGCAGCGTAGGTGGATGGAATATTTGAAGGACTTCGATTTCAATCTCAACTACCATCCTGGCAAAGCGAATGTTGTGGCGGACGCTTTGAGCAGGAAAGCTTTATATGCTTCTGAACTTTTAATGCAGCAATGTGGATTATATGAGAAGTTCAGAGACTTGAATCTGAATGTTGTGTACAGAAAGAGCGGCATTAGAATCAACCGTATGGAGTTGTCATGCGATCTGCGCTTGAGGGTAGTGCAGGCGCAGCAAAGTGATATGGACCTTCAAAGGAGATTGAATAACCCAGAGTTCTCAATTGCATCGGATGGTGCTATGTTGTATGATGGAAGATTGTGTGTACCTAATGACGATGAACTGAAAAGGCTGATTCTTGACGAGGCACACAAAAGTGGATTCTCGATTCATCCAGGATCCACCAAAATGTACCATGACTTGAAGCAGAACTACTGGTGGCCGAACATGAAGGCAGAAATCGCTGATTTTGTGTCTAGATGTTTGGTTTGTCAACAAGTGAAGATTGAACACCAGAAGCCTGGAGGTCCATTGCAACCGTTAGAAATTCCGGAGTGGAAGTGGGAACACATCGCTATGGATTTTGTAAGTGGATTACCCCGAAACCAGAAGGGTCAAGATTCAATTTGGGTAATTGTGGATAGATTGACCAAGTCAGCTCACTTCATTCCTGTGAAATCTACCTATAAGGCCACGCAGTATGCAGCTATTTTTATAGAGCATATTGTACGATTGCATGGTGTGCCACTCAGCATCGTTTCAGATCGTGATCCAATCTTTACTTCTAGATTTTGGAAAGCCTTCCAGCACGCGATGGGTACTCGATTGAGAATGAGTACATCGCATCATCCTCAGACAGATGGACAGTCTGAAAGAACTATTCAAACCCTTGAAGATATGCTTCGTGCATGTGTTTTGGAAGATGGCGGTAGTTGGAGCAACTACTTGCACTTGATTGAATTCTCTTATAATAACAGTTACCATTCCAGTATCGGGATGGCACCGTTTGAAGCTTTATATGAAAGAAAGTGTAGAACTCCTTTGTGTTGGACGGAAGTCGGTGATCGCGGATTGCTTGGACCAGACCTTATACAAGAGACGACTTTAAAGGTTAAGTCAATCCGTGAAAAGATGAAGGTTGCGCAGAGTCGGCAAAAGAGTTATGCCGACAGAAGAAGGAGACCGTTGGAATTTGATGAAGGAGACCATGTGTTCTTGAAGGTTACTCCGAAGTTGGGATTACGTGGTGTATTTAGGACCAAGAAACTCTGTCCAAGATATATTGGACCATATCAGATCATCCGACGCGTTGGTTCGGTAGCCTATCAGTTAGCTCTTCCTCCTTCTATGTCAGGGCTACACGACGTGTTCCATGTCTCTCAGCTTCGCAAGTACATTCCAGATCCCTATCAGCCAATAGCAATTGAGCAGATAGATCTTCAGCCGGACTTGACTTATCAACCTGATCCTATTCGAATCGTTGATCGTGATGTCAAAACTCTTCGGAATAAGAGAATTCCCATTGTCAAGGTTGAATGGGCGCAGTCCCCGGACGGCGAATACACTTGGGAATTGGAATCAGACATGATGAACAGTTATCCTCACCTATTCTAAGGTAAATTTCTGAATTTCGAGGACGAAATTTCTTTAAGGGGGGTAGATTGTAACATCCCCGATTTCTAAATTGTCTAATTAATTTTGATTGAAATATATTTATTAAAATTGAAATTAATTAGAGATGGGTAATTAATTAACTCATAGGAATTTGGTGTATTATGTGTATTAATTTAGAATATAACTAAATCTATGTATACACTTAGACACAAATTTCATGAATTCAAATTAATTAAACCAAGGTCCAAAGACTCCCTCTTGTGCCACATCAACCATGAGTCATAGTTGCACTAGGATTAATTCTCTTTTATACATGCAAATCACCCTTCCCTCATTCACTCATGCTTCAGCAAGAAAACTGAAGCCAATGCTCTCATTCTCTCCCCCTCTCACGTGTGCAACAACAACAACAAGCTAAGCCAACATCCAAAACTTTCAATTCAATCTTAACACCAAAATTTGTCTCTATTCATCACAAGTTTCTTAACCCTAACCTGCAGAGATTCCAACTGCAACCACCACAGCAAGAATCTCTGAGAACCACCTCTCCAAAAGCATCACATGAAAACTAAAATTCAACCTACATCACTTCACCACATTTCTATCCAATAACATTGCATGCAAGCTTAAGCCAGGCCAAGCTAGATACTGTTTCAAACCCAGTAATCCAACTATAAATAGCCCTCCATTCCAACTCACTGATCATCAATTCAACTTCAAATTCGTAGTCAAGCTTAAGGGTGTTTTCAAGTGTCAAAGTCCAATTCTGGTCCAGTCAGTTCGAGGGTCTTTAGGAGGTTGCTGTAGCTGCCTTAGAGAGCCCAGGAAGCAAGGAAAAGCTTCAATCCAGGTGGGTTCTTAGGCTAGTTTAGTTAGAATTCCCTTAATTTATGAATTTGCATGTTAACTTAAGAAATAAGGAATTAATTGTGTGAGGAGAATTAGCTCCTAAATTCTCTTCTATTCTGTTATATATTGACTATATTATATAACTGCACTTTCTCAGAGTTTGGTTGTAGGTGAATCTTTGAAAATATTGGAAATTCGTAAAACAGGGGTCTTTCTGACTTAACTCGCCATAGCGAGTTGCTAGCGAGCACTCATGGCGAGCTCAAGGTTCTGGGCTGAAGAACTTCGCCATGGCGAGCTCTAGCTCGCCTAGCGAGTTGTTTAGGCCAGTACCTGTAAGTTCGCCATGGCGAGCTTGCTAACTCGCCGTAGCGAGCTAGCCCAGAATTACTTCACTTTTTCAGTTTTAAAAATGATTAATCACTCGTTTTATATCATAACCTGAGAAAGATAAATTGCAGTCGTATAATGTATTTAATATTGTACGGAAAGTCAGACACAATTCTGAAAATTAGGGATAACTTAGAATTAAGGTTGTATGATCCCCCGGGTTGGGAATTATTGGTAGCATGTTAATAATTTAGTGATCAGTCGAATTAATAATATGATTATGTTATCAGTATGGACTTCGTTTTAGATGTTCCATTAGAAAAATTTATGTGAGCTTTATGCCGGAGCGCTTTCTGCTCGCGGATAAGGCGAACCCCTGAGACGTGCTCACCTTAGAGGGTTTGCGGTTTAAAATGAACAAGATAAACTTGTGTTACACCTTAGAGGGTAGTAGAATTCACTGGGACGAAGTGACTGTCTCACCCCACTCCCTATTTGAAACAGGAAAACAGGTTGATTAGGTAAGCCCTGGTGTTGGAGTCGCTGCTGCTGTTTGGAGGATTTCATTTTAGCTTTCTTGTTTTCCTCATTTTCTACTCGTGTTATGGTTATCTATGTTTCCGCCGTTATTTTTCTGAACTCTGGTTGTATTTGGCACCTGCGTGTGCAATAAACCTCTGATGTAATAATAATGAATTTCTGTACCATTTATGATATTCCATGATTATTCTAGATTTATCTATGGGGTGTTATAAATTTTGTTTATAATTTTCATATGTCAATATTAAAATCTTTGATTTTTTTTGAATTTTATTAAAATGGTATGATATTTCATAATTGATCGAATTACTTTTAGCAAAAGTGCGGGTAATAGGTACGGGTATGAGTATATAGTGTATCAACACGGGTACAAAATTCATACACGAGACATATGTTTATCACAAATTAATAAGTTTAATTTATTAACATTTTGATATCTTCTACATAAAATTTGAATAATTATAACATATTAATTATAATTTATTTAAAAGTATACACATGACAATAGTTTTAATAAAACTAATTAATTTAATAAGTTTTACAAAAAAGAGCATTATAATTTCACTTATATTTAAAAACATTTTATAACAAACTATTAAATATTTTAGTTTAAATAAATTTGTATATTTGATATAATGACAAACTTTAAATATCAAAATATACATCGGACGGTAAAAGATGCATTGTTTAATTAGAACATATAAATTACAATTTATTTTAAAATATACACGGGACAATACATTTTAAAAGAAATAGCACAATAGTTTCACTTATTTTTAAAAAATATTTTATAAGTTTCTATAATGATTTATTATAAATAAATTTTTTAATAATTATAATTTACTACAACAATCATACACAGGACAATAACTTTAATAATCTTTTTATTAATTTAATAAGTTTTACAAGAAATAACCTAATGGTTTCACTTATATTATAACAATATTTTATAACTATTTCTTAAATTTATATTTGAAATAAAATTTCTACCTTAATATAATGATGAACTTAAATATTAAATAAAATGTCAATGGACTCGTATAATTTATTGTAAAAATATACAAAGAACAATAACTTTAATAAAATAAATTTATTCATTTAATAAAATTTATGTGATAATATAAAATAGTTTCACTTATATTTTGAAAAAAATTTATATCAAATTTATAAATATTTTATTCTAAATAAATTTTATGTATATAATATCAAGCTTAAATCTCAAAAAGAATCGATGAGCATATGCACCCACAAATAGTTTTTATAAGCAATAGAATAATTAGTTTTCTTCGATGATATATAAATTAAAAAACATATGACAAATATCCATCATAAATCAATAAGCTAAATTTATGAACATTTTGACCTCTTCTAAATTAAAATTAGAATAATTAAATAACATTAATTATAATTTATTTAAAAACGATACACGGGACAATAACTTTAATAAAACAAATTTATATAGTAAAAAAATAATCCGTATTTAGTAATTTATTAAGTTTTACAAGACAGAGCACAATAGTTTAATTTATATTTTATAACAAATTTTTAAATATTTTATTCTAAATGATATGTTAATATAATGACGAATTTAAATATCGAATAAATGCCACTAGACCCATGCAAATGGATGAGTTTCTAAACTAGTTGTAATTAAAAAAATAGCTTAATATAATCTCTTAAATGAAAAAAGGCAAGTTAAAAAAGAAAAATTAAAATAAAATTAAAATATTTTGTTGTTGTTGAAAATCAAACAATGTACCTTTAAGTTATAAACAATGTACCTTTAAGTTATAAAGAAAAATTAAAATAAAATTAAAATATTTTGTTGTTGTTGTGTCACATTTGATTAAATTATTGAAAGATTGTCATAGGTGTGCACAACATTGGATTAAATTATTGAAAATATCACACTTATGAATATTTTTATTGAGAAGAAACGCGAAAATGACATGTATATTTTTTATTTTGAGTAAGATAAATATTTATAATATAGATCTAAATTGGTATTGTTTTATAAGTAGTTAATTTATATATCTTTTTTGGTTAATTTATATATGTACTGTTTATTTGTTTGTTATATTTTTTATTATTTTATTGAATATTTGTTTCACCTATCATATTTATTTTTACGATGTTATTATACTTGTAAATTTAATTCATTTTAATATATTAATATACTTATGTGTCCATGCACACAATCTTATTTAATACTCTTCGACTTGTATCTTTGGTACTTTTAACTTTTTAGTTTTGTCTAAAAACTTTAATTATTTTAAGAATCTAAGGTATAATTAATAATATTTTACTATTTGTACGCTTATAAAAACTAAAACATTCATTAAATAAATTTTTTTTTTTTTAATAAAGTAAGGGTAAAAATAATTTAACTTAGGGTCATGCTAATTAGTGACTCGGGGGCACTAGTTGAGAATACAAAAGAATTAGTTTTTATATTGAAAACAACATTTTTTCTACTCCATTGTTCCGTGTATATATCTTTTACATAAATTATAATTTTTTTAGGCAATAATTGATATGTTCTTATTATTCAAATTTGTATTTAGAATATGTTAAAAAATTAAGAAATTTAGCTTACTATGTCATGTGTATGATTTTTGTAATACATTATAATTACCAAATTATAAGTTGCTTTATATTTCTGTTCAAAAAGTCGCTTCATATTACCCTATGATGTACGAGTACTCAATTTGAGGGAGAATACCGGTACCGGGTACGTATCAGATGCTAATATGTACTCAGTACGCTTTTGGTACGCACCTAGGCAATATAAATATTACCAATACCGTATCCACACCTAGGCAATATAAATATTACCAATGAAGCGTCTAATATTATTTTTTTCCAATTATACTCTTAACTATTTATTAATTTTTTTCTTCTTCATTTCTTCAATTTATCTTTACAATACTAGTAACTCATAATTTTTCTTTTCCATATAACATTACGGCAAATGCTAACTCTTTAAGCCCAAGTTTTTATAGATTTTTTATTGGAATTTGTAAAGTTCAACTTTTACAAATAATAACTCTTTAAGCCCTTAAAAAGTAACTCTTTAACGAATTGAAAATTGTAGTGTTCAACTTTTTGAATAATTTTTTTTAAAATAAAATGCTTAAAGAGTGTCTCGGGGGCACTCGTTAGCAGAACCCTAACATTAATTATATATATTTCTTAATTTGTGTAATTTGATCTAATCAACTTATTATTATGGTATTCCCTCCGATCTCATATATAAGCCAAAGTTGCATTTTTTGATTCATTAAAAAAAGTGATGTATGTGGTCTATAATATGGACTAAATACATAACTTTTTCAATAAATCTAAAAAATAAATTTTGTCTATATATGAGACCGGAGAAAGAAGAGTATAATTTTTGTTTCTCTAACCACTTTCTCATCAGTAGTTTATCATTTCATAAACACAAATACATTTGAAATGGTTGAAATTGAAAGCCAAAGCAAGAGTAATGGGGACAATGTCTGAACAGAGGGTAAAGGCAATGGGACAGTAGAGAAAAAAAAATATGAAAATGCATCTATTCAATGTTGTAAGTGCATGATAATCTTGGTGTACTATTTTCATCCAAGGGTTGAAATTGAAAAAGAAATTTTTAAAACTAATGGTCCATCATGGACCATTTGTTTAACCAGTCCATGGAAACATCAGCCATATTCCTAATATATTAATTCCCCAAATTAGGATTGTCTAATACGATAGACATTGGAAACCACAATAAACAACTGCGCTTCCACCATTGTAGAATCTGCCATATCACTAATCTTCCAAGTTGCAACAGCTAACACTTGGCTTCGCTCATAACAAAAAAGTTAATATATAAAATCATTTGTTACGACTTGAAAGATCAGTGGTATGACATATTCTACAAAAGCGGGAGAGCAAATGTTGATTGTGGTTTCCAAGGTCTATATTGTATTACAAAATCCTAATTTGAAGAATTAATTATAATAGAAATAGATTTATTAAGATTTTGTGGTGTTTCTTACACTAGACGTAAATAAGAAAATTCATGCCTTGGTCCAATTAGCAATTACCGAGTCCAACCATATTTGGATGGAAGATGTTCCCCTATCTATTATTTGAACCTATTGTTTTATTGCACAAGATCAATCAATAATGTTTTTCTTACCACTCCCTTTTCATAGGTAGACTTCATAGGAAAAATTTACTTACCTCAACACTTCCACCAGAAGTGAAAGGAGAAAAAGTTACACACGCACGAAAGCGATTGGGCTGCAATATCCCTTCTCCACTTGTGTTTTTTTTTTGTTAGTTGATGAGGTCAAACGTGGGTTTATTGTGGACTTTAACACAATACAGTCTCATTTAAATTCACCACCATGGTTAAAATGACACAAAATAATGATGAAAACACAATGTGATGAAAATAAATAAATGAGCAACAATATTAAATTATGAAAAAAAAAAGAGACCTACATTATATATAATTAGAACTATATGTCATTGTTTTATGATTGGATGATAGGTCCCTTGTGCAAGAGGAAGGATCACGTGAGGCATTGGCTCACCATCACTCTACTGTGGGTCCCAAGGTGTGGTACGTATATTCTAGAAAGAAGAAAGATATTGCCAAAGCTCATGACAGTTAGAGAGCTTGCTGACGTGGAGGGAGGGGATTGGATGGATGCAAGAGCTACAGCCGTTTTTCCAAAATAAAAGGAGCAGAGAGTACTGGGGAATGGGATCTTTCATTACAGAGTTGTTAGGAATGATTAGGCAGGTGATACCTGACCTACGGAGCTGAGCTCTGGTTGTATTTCCCTACTGTAATCATCCTTATTTCATATCATAATAAAGCTCTTATACATCTTCATTCTCTTTTCTTTACAAAATTACTGTTTGATTAAATTGGTTCCTAACAATTTGGTCCGACCTACCGGATTATCGAGACGGAAACCAGTGAATGCCACCCAAACAAACCCAGCTTACCTTAATACGAAGAATGGACGGACGAGTTGCAGCTTTAGAAAGCGAGATCGCCGGAATGAAGATCTCTCTGTCGTCATTGGAGGAGGGTCAAGCACACCTCATAGCCATGTTTGAAAAGAGCATCGGCAAGAGGACAGAGGAGGAGGTTGTGTTCGTTGGCGGACAGCAGGGATCTGGTTCGAAGAAGGGGTCGAAACCACAAGCGACGACCTCTGATACGAACAACGATGATGCTTTGTTGTAGTTTCGACAAGCAGTGAAGAAAGTCGAGCTACCCATGTTCGACGGTGATGATCCCGCCGGGTGGATTTCTCGCGCGGAAGTGTATTTTCGCGTCCAAGGAACAAGGCCGGAGGTGAAGGTTTGTCTAGCACATCTCTGCATGGAAGGAGCAACCATTCATTTTTTCAACTCGTTAATCAATGACGAGGAGGAATTGACATGGGAACAGTTGAAAGAGGCATTGTTGGAGAGATACGGAGGACACGGTGACGGTGATATTTACGAACAGTTGACGGAGCTGAGACAGAAGGGTAGTGTGGATGATTATATCACTGAATTTGAGTACCTCACAGCTCAAATCCCTAGACTACCAGAGAAGCAGTTCCAAGGATACTTTCTGCATGGGTTGAAAGAAGAGATAAAAGGGAAGGTACGAAGCATGTCAGTCATGGGGAATTTGTCTCGTGCCAAGCTTTTATAGGTGGCAAGGGCGGTAGAAAGGGAGACGACGCGTGATGGGTCGAATTTGGCTAGATCTAACAAATCGGGCCATGGGTCAACCAGATTTGGATCTTTTGGGCCCAATAAGAGTGGATCTGCTGATTGGGTGTTGGTAAAGGGGAGTAAGGAAGTAGCACCCAGGACAAATGGGCCTGGGCCTCGTGGAGAAAGGCCGGGTCAAACCGAGAGACGAAACGGACCCCGAGATAGGGGATTCACCCATCTCTCTTACAACGAAATCATGGAGAGACGAAGAAAAAATCAATGTTTCAAATGCGCTGGTCCGTTCAGCTCAACACATCAATGTCCGGACAAGAATTTGTGGCTGTTAATCACCGACGACGGAGGAGGAGAGGAGAGTGAACTGCTGGCGGTGGAAGTAGAAGAAGGAGATGAGGAGGTCGAAGGAGAGATGAGTTTGATGAGTTTCCACCAACTCAGTCAAACACAACAAGCCAAACCTCAATCAATTAAGCTGAAGGGTACAATCCATGAGGTACCAGTGGTGATTTTAATTGATAGTGGAGCTACACATAACTTTATCTCGCAGCAGTTGGTCCAAAAAATGAATTTAGTTACCACCAACACCTCACCTCTCAACATCAGATTAGGTGATGGGTCCTTGTCCAGAACCATTGGAGTTTGCAAAAATTTAGAGGTTGATTTAGAAGGCTTGCAAATAAAGGTTGATGTTCAGCTGTTTGAACTAGGAGGAATGGATGTAGTATTGGGAATAGAGTGGCTGCGTACCCTTGGAGATATGATAATCAATTGGAAGCAACACACCATGAGCTTTTGGTTTGAAAAGAGATGGGTTACTTTGCAAGGAGTGGATGGCAATATGAAGGGGATGGAGACTTTGCAGAGTGTCATTAGCAAACCAAAGAAAAGTCAGGAGGTTTGGGGGAGAGGAGTTGGGAGTAAGGTAGATGGTGTCTCTCTTCATGCCTTAGAGGTGGAGCAGTCAAGGAAATTGGAACACTTGTTGAATATGTGTGCAGATGTGTTTCAAGAGCCTAAAGGATTGCCACCCAAGAGGAAGAAGGAGCACGTGATTACCTTGAAGGAAGGGGAAGGACCCGTCAATGTGAGACCATATCGATACCCACATCACCACAAAAATGAGATTGAAAGACAAGTGAAGGAGATGCTGGAGATGGGCATCATACGCCCTAGCACTAGTTCTTTTTCTAGTCCAGTCATACTTGTTAAAAAGAAAGATGGGTCATGGAGAATGTGCATAGACTATAGGGCTTTGAACAAAGCTACTATACCGGATAAGTTCCCAATACCGGTAATAGAGGAGCTGCTGGATGAATTGCATGGAGCTAAGTTTTTCTCAAAGCTGGACCTTAAATCTGGATATCACCAGGTAAGGGTCAAGGAGGAAGATATACACAAGACGGCTTTCCGTACTCATGAAGGCCATTATGAGTTCATGGTAATGCCGTTCGGATTGATGAACGCCCCTTCAACTTTTCAAAGTTTAATGAATGAAGTTTTTAGACCATGGTTGAGAAAATTTGTGTTAGTCTTTTTTGACGATATATTGGTCTATAGTAATGACTGGCAAACTCACTTACAACACTTAGAGGAGGTGTTGAAATTATTGCAGCAACATGGACTAGTGGCTAATAAAAAGAAGTGCTTGTTTGGTCAAAACTCAGTAGAGTATTTAGGCCACTTGATTTCTGGAGAAGGAGTAGCTGTGGACCCCAACAAGATAGTGAGTGTGACAAATTGGCCTAGCCCAAAGAATGTGAAGGGAGTAAGAGGATTCTTGGGATTAACAGGATACTACAGAAAGTTCATAAAGGATTATGGTAAAATAGCCAAGCCTTTGACTGAACTTACCAAGAAAGATGCTTTTGTTTGGAGTGAAGAAGCACAGCTGGCCATGGATAAACTCAAAACTTGTCTCACTTCTACCCCAGTACTAGCACTCCCAAATTTTAACAAGGATTTTGTGATAGAATGTGATGCATCAGGGCATGGAATTGGAGCTATTCTCATGCAGGAAAAGAGACCCATAGCCTATTTCAGTAAGGCTTTGGGAGTTCGAAACCTCACCAAGTCCGCATATGAAAAAGAATTGATGGCCGTGGTCCTTGCCATACAACACTGGAGACCTTACCTTCTAGGCAGGAAATTTGTTGTCTCTACGGATCAAAAAAGTTTGAAACAATTGCTGCAACAACGGGTGGTAACTGCTGAACAACAAAATTGGGCTGCAAAATTGTTGGGCTATGATTTTGAGATTGTGTACAAGCCTGGAACCCTTAATAGAGGAGCTGATGCATTATCAAGAGTGAACGAGGATGGCAAGCTATGTCAGATACACACAAGAATTCAATGGGAGGAAGAGGAGATAGTGAGGAAGGAGGTAGCAGCAGACCCTCATCTCCAACAAGTGATAAAAGACTTACAAGCTGATGAAACATCTAGGCCTGGTTATGAATGGACGCAGGGGGTATTGTTGTATGAAGGGAGGTTAGTGTTATCAAAACATTCTACACTAATTCCTAGAATGTTAGAGGAGTTTCACACCACTCCACAAGGGGGCCACTCTGGATTTTACAAAACATACAGAAGGTTAGCAGCCAATTTATATTGGGTGGGAATGAAAAACACGGTTCAAGATTTTGTGAAGGAATGTGATATTTGTCAGAGGCAGAAGTACATGGCAAGCTCACCAGGAGGACTACTTCAACCCTTGCCAATCCCAGATCGTATTTGGGAAGATTTATCTATGGATTTTATAACCGGGCTGCCTAAATCCAAGGGCTACGAAGCGATATTGGTCGTGGTTGATAGGCTGTCTAAGTATGCTCATTTTGTTCCCTTAAAGCATCCTTATACAGCAAGAGTAATAGCAGAGGTGTTTGTCAAGGAGGTAGTGAGACTACATGGAATTCCTATATCTATTGTAAGTGATAGAGACCCCATATTTATGAGTAACTTCTGGCAAGAATTGTTTAAGCTTCAAGGTACTAAGTTGAAGGTTAGTACTGCTTACCACCCAGAGACAGATGGGCAAACGGAGGTGGTCAATCGTTGCTTAGAAACGTATTTGAGGTGTTTCATTGCTGATCAGCCCAAAACATGGAGTATATGGATGGCTTGGGCAGAATATTGGTTCAATACTAGTTTTAATGCAAGCACAGGCAGAACTCCTTATGAAGTGGTATATGGCAGGGTCCCTCCTACCATTACACGCTGGGTACAAGGAGAAATAAGGGTAGAAGCGGTACAAAGAGAGTTAATTGACCGTGATGAGGCTTTAAAGCAGCTTAGGGAACAGTTGCTGAAAGCACAAGACAGAATGAAGCAGCTGGCGGATAAGAAGAGGTGTGATAGAAGTTTTGAAATAGGGGAGTGGGTATTTGTCAAACTAAGGGCCCACCGTCAGCAGTCTGTAGTAAGCAGGATACATGCTAAGCTAGCAGCTAGATATTTTGGGCCTTATCCTATCATGGCTCGCGTGGGGGCAGTGGCCTACCGGCTTAAATTACCCGCTGGGTCTAGAGTACACCCAGTTTTTCATGTGTCTTTACTAAAGAAAGCTGTGGGTAAGTACCATGAGGAGGAAGCTTTACCCGAGTTAGAGGGGGAAGGTGGAGTATTAATTGAGCCAGAAGAGGTACTTGCTAGCAGGTCTGTGCAAATACAAGGAGAAAAGGTTAACCAAGTATTGATAAGGTGGAAAGGACAAATGATAGAGGAAGCTACTTGGGAAGATGTGATTGCTATGAGAAGTCAATTTCCTAGTTTCTGCCTTGAGGACAAGGCAGTACCTTTTGGAGGGAGTATTGATAGGTCCCTTGTGCAAGAGGAAGGATCACGTGAGGCATTGGCTCACTATCACTCTACTGTGGGTCCCAAGGTGTGGTACGTATATTCTAGAAAGAAGAAAGATATTGCCAAAGCTCATGACAGTTAGAGAGCTTGCTGACGTGGAGGGAGGGGATTGGATGGATGCAAGAGCTACAACCGTTTTTCCAAAATAAAAGGAGCAGAGAGTACTGGGGAATGGGATCTTTCATTACAGAGTTGTTAGGAATGATTAGGCAGGTGATACCTGACCTACGGAGCTGAGCTCTGGTTGTATTTCCCTACTGTAATCATCCTTATTTCATATCATAATAAAGCTCTTATACATCTTCATTCTCTTTTCTTTACAAAATTACTGTTTGATTAAATTGGTTCCTAACATTGGAGATGTTGAATTCCAATATGATTGGAGATGTCATTGTTTCTATATATAATGTTGTGGTAAGTAATAAAAATTTCTCTTTTTTCTCTTATTTTATTTTTGACTATCTTTTTGACTTTTTAAAATTATTTCATGTTTATCCTTTTTTTCTTTATTTGTTTGGTCTATTTTTTGACTTTTCAAAATTATTATATGTTTATCCTTTTTCTAATTTTTTTTCGTCTATTTTGAATTTTCTCTCTAATATAAATATTTTTAAGATTAAATAGTAATTAATTAATTTTTTTTATAAGGCAGAGAATATCTAGACATCAGGGGACCAAGCAAGCCTTGCCCTCATCCTGTGTCTAAATCTCTTTATTATAGTAAATAAGTAAAAAGAAATATATACAAAACTGGGGGCTACTCCCTACAGTAAGCAGCAAGCGGTGATGGCTTTTTCAAGCTAAACAGTCTGAAATCAAGGAATGATACGAATATTGAGATAGACTGGGAAAAAAGATACCTCTGTAACAACTGGCGACGAATCAAATCTTATTAAAACAACCCAGAACATATCGAGAGCAAGATCGAAGGATGGTCAGTCAACGGGGCCGCGCCCCACGAGCATAGAAATTACCTAAAACACCCGCGACTACTATCATCAACACGAAGTACCAACGCACCTAGCCCTTTCGAGCAAATCAGGCGAAATTGGGTTTGATGAGTCCAACTCGTGGGTAGCTTCAAATAAAACAGCACACAAAGATATGAATCGATTGCCAACACAAAAACGATTCAATTGAAACTCTGAGAAACAACGGTGACGGAGGCAGTCTCCTTTCCAAATCCAAAACAACATTGAACAAAAGATATCATGAAAACCATTGTCTTACAAAATTCCCTCGCGGGTTAAACAACCAATTGCACGTCGAATTCAACGATTTGTGCTGAGGAATCCTATTTGCAATTATTTTGGATCTAAATCCAAGAGAGGCAAAAGAAGATTTTTTTCAAAACTGTCGTCCTCCTGATTAGCCTGAAATGAACTCAGGCACTTTCCAACACAACACACGTATTGATTCAAAAATTGATGCAACGATGTGTTGTTCCTGGAGCAATGAAAACACCAAGCAATGAAGTCCATTAGATTGTGCAGATCGGTGATGAATGGATGCAAACCAAACAACGCTTATTTTAAATTTCATCAGCAACAAACTCACCGATCAACAAATTCACGGACAAACCGACCCTATCGATGTTAACCTTTGTAGTTCTTCTGAGATTGGCTGCATCATAAGGCTAAAACAACTTGGCTAAAGCATCAATGCTAAAGCAACAAGACTGAAACAATTAAGTCTAAACCACTTGTGCATAATGAAGATGTGCAGATGCAACAAGTTGAACAAGATGTGTAAGACATCTTGTCACTGGGTTCAGAACATGTTGAAGCAACATGTTGAAACAAGATGTCCTAAGACATGTGGGTAGGACATCTTGACCTAGTAACAGCTAAGAAGATCATACTTATCCATTAGCGCGCGTATCTCTTCAAATATGTATTAGGCGCGAATCTTCAAGTATCAGTTGTGATTATGATAGATAACAAAGTTTGTTATCGATCCTAAGTGTTAGGAACTGATCACTGTCGTTTCGTGATCAAAGTAAGTTGTAATTAAGAATAGTACAAGGTAGTTAACCTTGGTCGTTTCCCAAAGACTCACAATCAGTTTAACAGTATTAGAAACAATTTAAAAGCTATAAAACATGGGGTTTTGTTTCGCAAACAGGAAGTAAAAAGTATGAAATTTAATTGATTTAACACGATCAATTCATTGGTTTTAGGTAACTCGTTCTCAATTCTATCATAGGTTCATAAAATTATTCATTTACCTATTTATGCTCTGGTTGATTTATAAAACTAATTATACAAACAACAATCAGTTTTACAAAATGAATTCATTCGATTAAGCATCTCATGTGTTCAACCAACCATATAAAGTGAACAAGCGTCACAAAACACGATCAATATCCTGACATATTCGATCATCCTATTGCTAAGCGCAAAACTATATCAATTTCTATTCGGATTAATCTAAACAAGCGATGAATTAAAACGAATAAATCTACGGTATAAATTCGAATATAATAATTAAGCAATCATCTAACACGAATTCATACAATGGACAAGGAACGAAATTGATAATAGAAAGCATAAATAGAGAACGAAATTGCTATTAGAATCAGACCTCAAGAATCTTAATCGAGTTCCTTACACTAACGAATTGAAAGAGAGATTAGTTCTCCATTAGCAAGCGGCTGGCCTAGGGTTATTTTTTTCTTTCGTGAATTCAGAAAAAGTTCTGACCTAGGTCATATTTCGGTATTTATACAGCAAGCAAAACGGACCACAAAACAATTGGGCCGAAAAACATAAGTTGTGATGAAAAATAAATAAATCTTGACAAGTCTGAAACATTGTCGTGTAAATATGACTCCTTTGCGCTCCGAATTGGCTTTTGACTTCAACATGAAAGTTGCAGCTCTATGTCTTATTTTCCAACGCATTTTTGCACACCTCGATCCGACATTCTTAGCTCCATATATGGTCTGCGCAATGAGAAGGTGTCAAATTACTATTTATTACGAAAACAAATAGCAAAATTGAAATATTAGTAAAAGTGGACTCTAAATAGAAAACATGATAAAAACACTAAAATACTAAAAGAAGTCATAAAATTGCCATAGCACAGGATGAATAAAAGTGCATTAAAAATGAACTGATCAAGAACGATTATGGATCGTGACTAATTATTGGATAAAGATTAAAATAAAATCTTTTATCTTATGGAGTTTGTTTTAAAACAAGTTTGTTTTAAAACTTAAATTCCTATCGTTGTACATATGAATGATTAAGGATTATCTGAATACTTGCACACCTATATAAAGGACTCAATGCTGAACGTAAAACTCAACTCACAATAACTGTAGATTGTGAGTCCAAAGCTTTGTGCCCACTATGCAAAGCATTAGTACCTTCTGAATATTAGGTTCTAGTATTTAGTTGTCTGGCGTTTTGTTGAATGGTTTATTCAACACCGTTGTTTTAAACGACAAGGTATTTAGGTCACTTGGGATTAGTGATCAGAGGGAGGTGAGTAGGTTCTCATATCCAGGGGGAGTGAGCTCTTGGGTAGAAAAACACTAGGATTAAGAAAAGGCATACGTGTCAATAGGTTTTTGTGTGCGTTGTAAGACTAAGTATTGATTCGGAGTAATGGTTTTCCTTTCCTGGATTGGTATCCCCTAGAGTATGTGTGGTTTGCATCAAACTGGGTTAACAAACAATTGTGTCATTTATTGCTTTGTTATTTACTTCTGTATTTGTTACTATTGATCCAATTAACCAATTGTTGAACCAGTTGTCTAAGACATCTGGATTGTTACACAAGTTGTCTTAGACATTGTGTACGACATCTGTCCTGCCAGAAAATAGAATTTCAACCTCCATAACCAATGGCTCCCAAACGGCCGGAGGTCTAAAACCAGATTGTCCAGAAGGCGACAACCACTCCTCTCACCACCACCTCCAAAGCTACATCGGAAGAGACAGAAGGAGTGGATTAGAAGCTTTAGACGGCGGCGAGTGGGAGACAAGAAAAGAGGAGAGGGCTAAGATGTAGGGCGGTGGGTTGGGCCAAGCGGTGGCGGTGAAAAAAAGGTTCTTGAAATCGCCAGAGAAAAAAGGATTTGCGAAATAGATTTAATATACTAATTAAAATATTCTTACACGTTTTGTCATTTCATTATAATTTTTTAAATAGGTTCCTACACTCAAAATTTATCCGTTAAATGAGTGTCGGTCAATCTTTGGTTAACATTTAACTTATTTATAATTTCTTAAAAAAGTCCCTAATTTAATTTACATTTTGTAAAGAGGTTCACGAACTATGTTCAGAGTGCAATTTAGAAGGGGGGGAGGAGGGTGAATTAGATTTCTTTTTATGCAAATTCCTTTTCTTCTTACTTTTGTGAAAACAAGCGATGCATTGCACTTTATTTACGATGATGTTATGCAGAAAATTAAAGTGCATAAAAGTAAATGACACAAGAAATTTATATGAGTTCCCTTTGTAACCAAAGGTACGTCCAGTGCTCCACCGTCTTGGAAGATTATCCACAATGTTAGATCTTTGTACACGCCTCAAAGAACCTTTTCACAAACCATTAATCACTATGATGATTGTCACATAAACTAGAAAGCACACCACTTTATGTTACAAAGAGAAGTCACCATACACTTGGTGATCAAATACAATTGTCTTTAACAAATATGAAAATAATATTGTTCTTGAATCAATTCAAAAAAATAAAATTAGATCTTTGTACACGCCTCAAAGAACCATTTCACAAACAATTAACCACGATGATGATTCTCACATAAATAAACTAGAAAGCATATCACTTTCTGTTACAAAGAGAAGTCACTGATGGATTAATTCGCAAGTATACGAATTATCGCAAGTAATACAAATATCGATCCCACAAGGATTGAGATTATTTCAAACAATGGCTATTGGCTAGCTAGAAAAAGTAAAATTAAAGACATAGAAAATGGGGGGAACTTTTGCATTCAAATTTAAGTAACAAACAACTAGGAATTATATCAAACAGTTGGTGTGCGATTGGATTTGCTTCGAATTTATTGCATTCCACTATGATACTAATCGATTAATTCCTAAACATGATTCATTCAATTACTATGACAATTTAACCCAACCATTGCACTCACTTTCGCGGTCATACAACTCACTATATCACACTAAAATCCCCTAATCTCTTAGGTAAATTGCATAGCATAACATAGGCATTAAGCATGTTAAATCATAAGTCTCAACCTCTAATTATCTATCTCTAGACTAATTACAAAGTTGCATTCATCAATCTAGTTCCAATTCACACATTTAATCTCTTAACATGCATGAATCAATTATCATCACATACATTCGTCAATGGATATGAAGCATTAAGCATAAAATTGATGAAATAGTAATTGAATTAACCAACAAGAAATCAAGAACACATTAGCATATGAACCATAGTTTCATACAACTTATCCTACACAAATCCTCTAGAGAATTTAGCTCATCATATTACAAGAAGTGAAAAGAATCTAGAATTAAGATACATGAATTTTTGGAGAAGAATTGGATGAGGAGAGATCTTCAATCTTGTTTCCAAGGCTTTGGATCTTGGCTCTCCATCTTCATTCACTTGGTTCCAAGCTCCAATAGTCACTTCCAATCCGTTTCTTCAATTAAATTTCGTAACCCCCTTCATTTGGATCAAGTCTCTCTTATATAGTACCAGAAAAAGGGTCAAAAAACGTCCAAAACTGTCCCTTACAGCAGAGGCACGCGTGCCACGCTCCCAAGCTGCGTCCACACGCGTGCAGGCAGAATTGAAACCTCAACATTGCGTGCCACACGCGTCCAGCTGCGTGCCACGCCTTGCCCGCGTCCACACGCGTCCAGCTGCGTGCCCGCCCCGGCCTCACGCGTCCTTGGCCTGCCCAGCTGAACTAAGCCTGCGCGCCTGAAACGCGCCTAAGCCTGCACGCCTGAAGGCTTGAAAACAACACGCGGGCAGTAGCTTGGCTGCTCAATCCTTGGTCTGCTGCACATGTTCAATACAATTGGTGCATGGCTTAATATATTTCCAAACAAAGGCCAACACTTGTACCATTAAGCAACCAACACTTCATCATTTTCTCCATTCACTCATGCATTTTGATAACTTTAATTATGTACCTTTTTCCTCTCAAAATAGAGCTAATTTGACTTGAATTGAGTTCTTTAGGACTTATTCTTGGTAAGGAAATTAGGTGATGATGATACGTCATCAGTCACCATACACTTGGTGATCAAATACAATTGTCTTTAACAAATATGGAAATAATATATGGATAACTTTCTAATCAACAACCAAAAATTTATATTTTTATCAACCAAAAGAGTTATACTATATTTTCGTAATTTTTTTTTTAAGACAAAAATAAAATGTTTATGTGTCCATTTTTCACAACCTTCCTAATATAATTAATTTCATAATAGTAATAGAATTTTTAAAATTAAACTCTATCCATTTTTAACATAATACGGTTTTTTTAATAATTACATTAAATGAATTCAAATAAATAAAATTCTTATCAATTATTAAATAATTCCCATGAAACGTTCCTAAAATAAAATTTCAAAAGCTTTTTGATAAAAAATTAGGAAGTGTATTAATTTATATTGTCAAATAATAAAAAGATATTGATCCTCAGGGATTGAGATTAACTTATAACAAAACAACTTAACAATTACTTAGGAGAAAATAAAGAACAATTGGGAGGTTTGGTAATTTTGATAGTAAATAGAGTTTGAAATTAATAATAAAGAAAAGTGGTCGAGTTTTGCTTTGAATCCCTTGTATTTCACTATGGATGTTAGTGTCTAATACCCTTATGATGATCAATTCAATTACCACGAGGATTTAACTAAGCCATTATACCCATTCTTATGGTCATATAAACTCACTATGTTAGACTAAAATCCCCTAATGTCTTAGGTCAATTACTAGTTAACACCGGCATATAAGTTCGTTAAATCATGAGTTACAACCTTTAATTTCCCGTGTCTAGATCAATTAGAAGGTTGAACAATTAATTTAGGTCCAATTCATACAGTTAATCTCATAATCAATATGAATCTAAAATCATTATATGAACATTCGTCAATGCACATAAAGCATTAAACACAAATATTAACTGAATAGTAAATTGAATTAATCAAAAGAGTATTAGAACAAAGATCTAACATATGAAACTCATAGATTCATACAAGTTCATCATAACAAAACTCAATCCAAATAAAACTAGCTACTCATATTAAAATAAGATAAACAATGAAACAAAGAAAATAAAACCATAATTAAAACAAGGATTTGAGTAGTTGATCACTTCACGTCACTACTATGTTCTAACAACAAATTCAAGGAAAAGTTATGTGTTTCGCATTCAATAAAGAAGTAATTGCATTAATACAAGATTGCTTGAAGCACACGAAAATGAAGAAAATTGTAGAAAATCAGCACAATTTGCATCATGACGTTTGCCTGGTATTTTGACCATATCTAGAGTTTTGTAACTCGGAATGAGGTGAGACTTGCGGCAAATGAAAGCTAAGATCAAGAGCTACAACTTTCATGAAGAAAATAAATGAATATGTGACTGCATTCTAGCAAGTGCATTAGTCTGTCGTCGAGTAATAATTCACACTCTAGATGTCTAGAATGAGTTTGTATCCACAGGGATCGTGCCAAAGCATTACTAGCGTTATTTAAGTTCGTGGTTTTGCATTCGCTTTGGGTTTTTGGAAAAAGGTTTTTGTTTATAAAAATAGCGTAATGCAATGCAGAAAATGTAAAGATAGTGATTCAGAAACATAGAGGATAGATATGGTGGTTGAACTCCCTCCCTTACTCATACTTGGCATGATCGGTGTATAACATAGTTATTCAGGTTAATATTCAGCGTTGATTTTATCCTTGTTGTGGTAGCACCTTACTACTACCTTAATATATGTGAGGTTTCCCTACATTAATAACTAAGGTACTTATGAGAGTCTAACCTCGATGTGTCACATACCCTAATTACTAGTTGAGTTATTCAACAAATATGCTTTATGCTCATCAACCATCCAATGCCTCTAGATCATAGTTTCGGGTTATTCAGCTTCTAATTGCTCAGTTCACAACTAGTGCATGATTCCTCCTCTAATTGTTCAATTCACAACTAGTTCAGGACGTTGCCGTCTCTATTCATCTAGCATGTTTACTACTAGTTCTGGTAAAATATTAAAACAACATCAATATAAATACTAAAGATAACCCTAACATTTATTCTATGGGCGCTCCCGCTTATCCGGCCAGATTATGAGAATGCGTTATTAAAGTGCAAGAAAGTAAATAACAAATATAATACTAAATAAAACATTTATTATAACTTTGACTCAATCACATGACCCAAATATTCATAGGGGAGTTCATCTTCTCCACCACAACCTAATGCATCTATTACAAAAGACTACATATTTAAATTACAAGAAAATAATCTAAACATAAAAGCCTAAAGAAAACATATCTTGCTGAGTATAACTTTCCCGTAAGGGGAGAAAGCTATGCACGTAGAGCTCCTCTGAACAACTATAGGAGTACTAGAGAGTGTTCTACTATTTCTGAATGAATTAGAATGAGAATTTGGAGCTCTATTTATACTTTTCCTAACGGGCCTCAGCAAGCCATTGTGCTACGATGGGATCATCGTGCTACGATGGAGAGATTCAGTTCAAAATTATAACTGATCTCGTGCGTTTGATCAGCTTGTTCACCAAGTAAGGTTATCGTGCTACGATACATCCCATCGTGCTACGATGAAAACGCTGTTTCTTCACTTTTTTTTTGCTTTTTCTTGTCGTTTCTGTATTCTTGCTTTGTCTTGATGCTTTTCTTCGTTTCTTCAGGTTTTCCTTCGTATTTGGGCATGTCTTGGTCAATTTATTACTAATATAACTACTAAAAATACCATAGAAATTCCTGTCATCAATATGCCTCTGCCATTTGTGCCAGGAGCGGGCACGTGACCTAGTTCTATAAATTGTAAAATTTCTCAGTTTAAGGGTTACATAATTTTGACTGCGAAAAAGACAACTTTTGAGGTCGAGTCCAGAGCTTCTTAAGCAAGGGTTCCAGTATGAAAACACCATTATTCCTTACTTGTAATGAATTCTTTTACTCTATTTTATGTTTATGCTTTAATTATGAGTAATTAAACTCTTTCATTGGATCCTATGATATGCTAATTGCTATTGTTTTGAACCATGTATTTCATATGATGTGTTAATTAAATTATGAAGTTAGTTTCAGTCAATTATTTCTTATTCTTAATGGTTTACATAAATTGATCACTTAGAGGCAAATTAATTGTTTGTTTACTAAAACATTAGAGGCAAATTAATTGACCTAGAGATAATTGTTTGTTTTCATTGGATCCTGTGTGATAATTATAATTGTTTGTTTACTAAGACATAAGAGGCAAATTAATTCACGTAGAGATAATTGTTCAATTAACTCTCACTTTAGACATATCAGTTTGTTAAGAATTCAAAGATTAAAGGGAAAAAATCTCAGTTGATTATAGGTCATCATAAGATATTAGAGATTGATAATCAATTGAGAGGATTATGTACCAAGACATTGGACATAGTTATTATTTTTAATCGAATCGTGGAACTAAGTTTGTAATTTGTTAACATGAATGGAATACCAAGATAATAGTAATTAGATGAACTGAAAAGATTCAATTGTCTTCTCCTCTTGAATCAAACCTATTTTCTTGCCGTTTTATTTTCTAAAACCCTAATTCAACAAAATACCTCTTTTTATTTAATTGTCAATTTACTTTCGTATGCTATCAATTACCATTGTTTGATTCACTACAATCTCTATGGATACGATAATTTTTATACTTACTTTGATACTTCATCGATAGTGCTGGTGTCAGTTTCCAAGATCCAAGCTTGTGGTCATTCCCCTCAACTAGACACCATGCCCGTGCATTCGCACGGGTCATATATGTGACATACAGGTAATACGAAAAACTTCATTATAAACAACATTTTCAGTTTCATCCATATCTTATTCTTTTTCGTCGATAATTAATATTTCAAATCTTTCCTTGAAGTTACTTTTGACATTACAACATATAGTTGACCACGAGAGAAAATTGATTGTGGAAGATATACACCAACATGTTTAAGTGACTGACCCTGACTCTTGTTGATCGTCATAGCAAAGGAAACAACCACTGGAAACTGTCTATCTTGAAACTTGAACGGGATCATTTTATCAGAAGAAGTCAATGATAACCTAGGAATAAAAACTTTTTCACCAATACTGTTGTCGGATATCACTTTACCTTCAACGACATATGTTCCCAATTTTGTAACTATCAATCGTGTACCATTGCATAATCCCAAAGATTGTTCAATGTTTCTAAGCAACATTTTTGGTACTCCAACTTTTAATCTTAACTTATGATTCAAAACTCCATATACAATGGTGGTGTTTAAGAATTCAGGTATATGAATATCATCTGGTGTGTCAAGATTTGATTTGACATGACACGGAGAATCATAACTCAAATACGTTTTTTTCTCCTCCAGGAATTAATTCCAAAGCATAATCATTTATTGCATCAATAATTCTATTTTTAGGAGCTAATATAGCATTAATTAGTTATTTTATAAAGAATTTTAAAAATTTCAAATTTTATAAGCAATGAAACAAATTGAATTTATAGTATAAAAAGAAAAATCAAGGATATATGATAAAAAAAATTGCAATGCCACAAAAAAAATTCAAAAATAAGAAAGAAAAAAAAGAAATACAATACGTCACAACCAAAATATTTAAAAAATGTAATTCAGGTACATTAAACAACAATATTTGGATTAAAAATAAATAAATTCAAAGTACGATGAAAAATAAAATGTAGTTGATGCATTGAAAGGCATAGGCATAGTTATTAGGTGATGTTACCAACATATTTCAAATGAATTAAAATGACTTAGTGGCTAAATAATAAAATGGTATAAAGATGTTGTGGGTTCAAATCCAGCTGAAATAACTTTTTTATATTATTTAGTCTTCACTAAACAATTTCCTTCAAAATAACAAATATAATTAGGTTTAATTAGTAGCATGTTATTCCTATTAGATATAAGTAAGATAAGATAAGATAAGATGCTACTGTTTTCGTCCGTTCTCTCTTTAGTTCTCAACGCAGCTCTTATGACTAAGGCAATGAAACCTAAAGACATCTTTTCCTTATTTAGGTCAAATCAAAATATTAAGCCCATATCTTCTCCTTTTCATTGACTTGTTTGGTCAAATATATTTTTAATCTTTTATTATTCACACCACACTCAACCATAAACTTATTGAGTTGAACCAAGAAAATAGAAACTACACAAAATATTATGTTAATAGAGAAAATTATTAATTAACTCAATAAACCAAAAATTACAATTTATTTAAATGAGTTTAAATTAAACACTAAACTAATAAAACTAAATTAAAACTTAATTAAAAAAACTCTAAAAATAGTGATTGACCAGGACCCATCACTTTTATAAACCTAATTAAAAATACCTAATGACAATTACGGTGTTACAATTCTTCCCCTTTAAAAATTTTTGCACTTGAAAACTTCTAGAGCAAAACAACTCTAAGGTGTCTACCAAAAATGGTCAAAGAAACACTATCATAGTAGTCACCGAACTATTATCTAAGATGTTAGTGATCTTAAAAATTATTCAACAAATATTTCACTCACAGATAAAGTAGTACCTTTAAACTATATATTGTTATTCATAAACAATATTTCTTCCATGTGAAAAGCTACAAAGTATTTCTAATTTCTATTTTCTTCACAAAGCTATTTTTCTCTCATTTGTTTCTTAATTACTAAAATAAAATAAAATTTAGTTCTAATTATTATTCCAATTTTCCAAACTCTATGTAAATATTTCTTATTTTTAACCACACTTCCATTATTTTAATAACTTCTAATAATTCTATTTAGATTCTACAATCCTCAACAATTAATAAATTATTCCCATAAAACGCTCCCTCGCAAAATAAAATATTAAAAAACTTTTATAAACTTGATTAAAAATAACTAATGAAAATTGGGGTATTACAAAAAGAGGGTAAGGAATCCTAGACCTATACCACCCATAATGTTAAAACAATCCTTACACATGAACTCACTCACTTGAAGTTCTAGTTGAATTCCTTAGGTTTTATTCTTTCTTTCTCTCCTAGTTGTTTTTCTCAATGCTCTTGCTCCTTCTTTTGAAAAACTCTTTTGCAACCCTCTTTCTCTTTGTTCCTAGTACTTTGTAAATTTTCTATAATCTGAATTTTTGTGTGGCTAATCCTAGTTTCTGAATTTTCACACCTATTTATGGAGGTTAATTAGATTACATTATTTCTAAGCCATAAAACAATTTAATTCCACTAATTCTCTACAACTTTACTACTTCATACCCACTCTTTTTTTTGGGTATACTTTTCATACCTCTATCTCTTTATTTTTTTAATTTTCCTATTTAAACCACTTTCTACACCCCACGCTTTTACTAACAACACTATTTCTAACTTATTTCTATTTTTTCTCTTATTTCCTTCTAATCCTTAGCATGATTACTAAATTAAATAAATTTTAATCCATGTTTATCTCACTAACTCAATGCCTCTAACACACTAATTAATTCAATTAACACATAAACACATTAAAACTAAATAATCCTAATAAACACATTAAAATTAATTATATTTTAATAAAATAATTATTCCTAAATTTTGGAGTGGTGCACATGGAACTAACAACATTTAAATTTGGGGTGGATATACAGGAAAATTAATATTAGCATAACATAAGAGACAAATTCATAAAAAAAAAAAAAATCATAGCTAGTACGTAATTATTATTATAAGGATCAGACCATAAAATCACAACTTTGGTTCCTTTAAATTTTTGAAAAAATCTCTTTGTATCTATTATGAAAAGTATCTAGTTAAAAGATTTTAATCTTAAGGAAGAGTAGTCGATACCTAACTCCATCTTTAGCGTACTTTGTAAAATATATCTCATCTTTACCCAAGCCACGTTATAATCCATAGAGATCTTAAAAAAAGTGTGTTTTGTTTGAACTTTGATCAGCTGCTAAGTATTATGTCAAGCGATGGTAAAATAGCATGTTGTACATGTTGATTGAGAGTACCCTTTCAATAAATCAAGTGAATTTGTGAGTGAGAGAAAAAGTTGAATTGTTGTACTTTGTGGAACGTCTGTTGGACCTACTTTGATTGAAGTCTCTTGAGCTAGAATGTTGATTGAGCATGATCGTTGCAGTGAAGATCGATAGTACCATTACCAACAAAACACAAAGATTGTGAAATTTCTATCATTCGAAATTTATTTATTAACTCACTGACGATTTTGTTTGAAAAACATATTACTTGAGGACAAACAACGGTAGAAGTGTGGAATTGTGATTACAAGAATTTATATACTATTTTTAGGATAGTCTTACTACTTTTTTATGTAATGTTAATAGTTTTAGTAGTCAAATTATGAAAACTACTTAATGAATGTATCATATATAAAATTACATTATATACGAATAGCTAACTATTAATCTTAATAGTCTTCTAGTAGCCAAATCATTGCAATGAATATAATATTCAAATTTCATGAATCACATAGTTATAAGGGTGTTCATTTACTCAAACCTAATCTAAGAAACTTAGCTACTCATAATAGTAATTATCATAAAACTATTAAAAATAAACTCTGATGACATCGTGTCATGATGGATGCATCATGCCACAATGAGGGAATTAAAATAAAACAAATCAACAGCTTTCATCGAGCCAGGATAGCACAACTTCTACCACGATGGGAAAATTGTGCAGTCTAAAGCCCAAGTAATTCTATAAATAGGGATAATAAAGCAAACAACAATTGAAGTTGAGAGATCAAGGAGCACTCAAGGAAGGAAACTCCCACCATTAGGATTAGTTTTTTCAACATTTTATCAAGGTTACTTTTATGTGTAATTTTCTATTATGGTTATTTAAATTTCTTAGGTTAAGTTGAGTAGATGAACTCCCTTATAACTATGCGATTCATATAATTTGAATATAATGTTCATTGCAATTCAAATTATTATTATTATTATTATTATTATTATTATTATTATTATTATTATTATTATTATTATTATTATTTAGTTATCACTATGCTTCATGTTATATTCTACGACTGTTAAAACTCGATCTGTGATAATTATCCAACCAACACCCGCTAAGACGTGTGAGATTGTGATGAAGCTAAGAGGGAAGTCGTTTTCCTTAGGTTCACGAAATTAACGTACACCAAATTAATGCTTTCATACATTCCACTTTTAACGAGATTAACGAGTGTTTTTAATTGAATAGGGTATTGGTGAAGACTAGAGATGATTCATTATTACTTTACGGTTAATTCTTAGTGATAATAAATTGAATAATAAATTGAATTGCAAGGGATCATAATATCAGTTACCAAATAGGACTAGGGGAGGGATTTGAAATAATCTAACCAATTTTCTCAATCTTTACTTTTAATTTGTTTTTTTCAAACAAAGTGAAAAATCCCCCAATTTACTGTCAGTACTTCCTAAATTCACTTTAATTACTTTGTTGCACAATTCCTGTAGAGATGAATCTTTATAAATATTATTACTTGACGACAAAGTTGATACACTTGGCGACAACAATCCACCACAAGGCCAATAAGGACTATATATAGTCACCAAATGATCGAAAAAAAACGTACAACGAGGTCGACATAAGTATACATTAGTGCTATAAAATTGGATTTCAAAGAGGCATGACTGCCAAATGTTGACTGCAGGGAGTTTCACTGTCGTCATGAGGACCACTGGCTTGGTCGTGACAATGTTTTCAAACACTATTTTTGGTTTTTCTGTGTGTGTCACATCCGTGTGGAGCTCTGGCACGGCCGTGACAGACTTCCTGACCCTTAATCTTTGCTTTTCTCGCTCTTAAGGTAAAATTTAACGGCCAAAATGGTCATAAAGCCAAAATTATCAACCTTGCCTTCATATTCTACTACACCTTCATAAAGGAAGTCTTCCTTTAATTCATATATGATATGATATGATATGATGACTTGATCAAATATCCTTTAAAATAGACCAACAAAATGCACATTTTCATTTGTTAAATAAGCAACCTTTATTAAATAAAACTACTACAAAAATCATACATATTTTAGAGGTGTCAATACTTTCAAGTTATTTTAAAGTCATCCAGTTTTATTTTTGTCAACTATGATGAGTGTACCTAGATAGGGCAAGTTTGTACCTAGAAAGAGCAAGACTTAAATATGTTTTTGGTCCCTGCAATTATGTCTTGTTTTGAAAAGAGTCGCTGTAAAAAAAAATTGATTTTAGTCCCTACAATATTTCAAAACTTTCAAAATAGCCCCTAATTGGATTTAGAGCTGACGTGGCCAATTTTTAAATATGTTTTTGGTCCCTGTAATCATGTTTTGTTTTGAAAATAGCCCCTATAAAAAAATAAAAAATTGATTTTAGTCCCTGCAATATCATGAAGAAATTCAGTCAGAGGCTATTTTAAAAGTTTTGAGATATTGTAGGAACTAAAATCAAATTTTTTTTTTAAAGGGACTCTTTTCAAAACAAGGCATAATTGCAGGGACCAAAAGTATATTTAAGCCAAAGGACAAACTTTATTGGTTTTGTCCCACATGGAGATATACAACTAAGACTATGAAAGATTTTTGGTTTGATGAATTTAAGGTAAATATGATATAATATTATTGTTGTATTTATCTATTTCTAATTTAATATAAGGTAATTTTCTGATTTAATATAAAAGTAATTATCTTTGCTTTTGTAGAAATATTGCAAATGGCCACCCAAATATGAAGCACATATTCGCCAATTTTTTTACATTAAGGGAGATGTTCGAGTTAGGCCTATCAATGTATTAATAGAGAGCTAATTATGGGAAATGTTCTGATTACAAACCAAAATACATTCTTGCGCCAATATGGAATCAATAAACTAATATACCATTGGGCATCAGATAAGAAATTTAAGAATGGGTAAGTGGCAACCACAACAAATCTATGAGTGAGCGTTACCATAGGATGGTAAGAAAATCTTGAAATTGATAGTATAAACATTTGAATTTATAAACGATTTATTAGAATTTTCTCAATGGATAGGAGTTATTATTCGGTACTGGTACTGTGATTGCGGGACAAGAATTTTCTCATTGATGTAAAACTTTGTAGGAAGAAGCTATAGGGGTCAAGCTTTGGGATAGCAATTTCATCTGTAACTGAGGATTCTCGTGGGAATTACCCCATTTAAGAACCCGAAGATAGGGAATTTTCCCCGGTGGGATGAGGATGAAGGAGAAAATTCTCCCGGAAGTGGTTTGAGGATGGGGACGATGATGCAATAATCCAAAGCAATAATAAACGGAACGATAATTTATTAAATAACAATTGTTGTGAATTCGACAATAAACTCACACCAATAATAAATTGATGTGTGGGGAAAGCGTAACAAGCAACCAAATATTAGGACAAGATAGAGACGATGATGCAATAACACAAAGCAATAAACAGCGGAAGAAAAGAACACGATAACAATTTGTTTACCAGTTCGATATTAACCAACCTACTCTAGGGGAGAGAGCAGTTCTCCGTTCCACTATAATCAAAGAGTAACACTGACTACGTTATGGCAAGTGGACCAGTTTGTCGTCGAGCAATAATTCACACTCTAGGTGTCTAGAATGAGTTCGTATCCATAGGGATCATGTCAAACCTTCGCTAGTGCTATTCTAGTTCGTGAGTTTTTGCATTCGTTTTGGTTTTTGGAAAAAGGTTTTTAATTTATAAAAAGAGCGATATGCGCTGCGGAAAAATAATGGATGGTAGTTGAACTTACTGCCTTCTTCATACTTGACATAATCGGTGTATAACATAGTCATTCGTATTATTATTGGGCATCGATTTTATCCTTGTTTTAGTTGTACCTTACTGATACACTATGCAAGCAAAGTTTCCCCATGTTTGCAACTAAGGCACCTACGAGAGCCTAAGCTCGCTGTGTCACATACCCTAATTACTAGACAGAGTTATTTAGATACATGCATTATGACCATCAACCATCCAATGCCTCTAGATCTCAGTTTCGGGCTATTCATCTTCTAATTTCTATGTCGCAAATAATGCCTGATTCCTCCTCTAATTGTTAAGTCACAACTAGTTCTAGATGTTTACCGTATCTACTCATCTAATGTTATTTATTACTAGTTCCGGATAAATATTAAAGAGAATCTTAATATGCTACTATTAAAGTAAACCTTAATATTTATTCTAAAGGCGTTACCGTTTATCCGGCCAGATTCCGAGCAACGTTGTTAAAGCAAGAAAATAAATAACAATAATATATTGAATTTCATTTATTATAACTTTGACTCAATTACATGACCCAAGTATTCATCGGGGAGTTCATCGTCTCCACCACAACCTAAGGAATTTATTACAAAAGACTTACATAATTAAATTACAAGAATTCAACTCAAAAGCCTAAAGAATTCATACCTTGTTGAGTTAGTTTTCTCGTAAGGGGAGAAAACTATGCCCTTAGAGCTCCTCCGAACTTCTCTCCAAAAGAAATAGAAAGTTGTTCTATTTTTGAATGAAAAATAATGAATTATGGAAGCTCTATTTATACTTTTCATAATGGGCCTCAGCAAGCCATCGTGTCACGCTAGGTCCATCGTGGCACGATGGAAAGATTCAGTTTGAAAATCTAACTGATCCTGTGCGTTTCATCAGCGTGGTCACCAAGTAATGTCATCGTACTGTGTTGAGATCCATCGCAACACGATGCTAAGATTTTCTTCAAAAATATAATTTCTGATGTCTTGGCGAACAAGCAGCTCTCATCGTGTCACGTTGGGAGCCATCGTGACACGATGAGCTGTTTTTCTTCATTTTTGGATTTTTTTCTTGTCTTTTGCGTGTCTTCGCTTTGTCTTGACGCTTTTTCTCGATTCTTCAGGTTGTTCTTGATATTTGGGCCTGTTTGGTCAATATACTACTAATAATACTACCTAAAATACTGCATAAATTACTGTCATCACAACCCCAAACTTAAACTGTTGCTTGTCCTCAAGTAACATGTTGTCAGACAAGATCTTTAGCGAGTTAAGAAATAAATAAAGATGATAGGAATTTCACACCCTTACTTGTTCAGTAATGGTACCACTTATTCTTACCGCAGCGTGCAATGCTCAGTCCTGCTTGGTTCAGGAGACGTTGATAGTAGTGAGTCGGACAAGTGTCTGCAAGAGTCCGTGATCAACCTTTTCTCTCTCTCACATTTTCGCTCGAAATTGAAAGGGTTACTCTCAATCATCGCACAACCTGCCATTTTACCATAGGCTTGCAAAAATTCTAAGCAACCTGTCAAAATTTAATAAACATGCATTTTTGGAAGGTCTTTAAGGGTTATAACGTGGCTAGGGTCAAGGTGGAACATTTTTGGGATAAGTAGGCTAACATTGGAGTAAAGTTCTACTTTGTTTCCTGTTTGTGTACGCAACCTTATTCCATAGGGTACCTTTTTGATTTTTGGTATCAGAGACTATAACCTAAGGCTATTTTTTCCTTTTTGTGTATGTCTCTCCGGTTCTTTTTCTATCACTGTTTTTTGAAGAGACTGTTTTCTTAGAGATTTTTTATGTTCTCCCGTCTCTTTTTAATATATTTTTTTAAGAGACTATTTTTTTAGGGATTTTTGATGTTTTCCCGTCTCTGTTTTTCTATTTTTTTTTATTTTTTTGTAGTGATAGTTTTCTGTATACCCACCCTAAACTTGAATTGTTGCTAGTTCCATGAGCAACCCCAAACTTAGATTGTTGCCATGATCAGAAACTATTACCTAACTCCAAAAGAGGGTAATTTATTGTTTTTCTGGTCTACATACTTGTATCGTGGTTTGTCACCGAAAGAAAAGGGATATTTATTTTTTTACGACTCAAACTGGCTAGCAAATGATATAATAATATTCATAAGGGTGGCTTGAAAAGGCTCTGGGTTATAACAAAAAATTGCCTCAATGCATAATTTAATAAATCAACCAGTCACAGAGAATTGGAGCAAGTTCTGAAAATAAACAGGTGTACGGTACTCTCATAGTGGATCGAAAGAAATTGGTATTACCTGTTGGAAATATTTGGCTCAAATTCTCACTTGGCTTAGATATCTGAATGTGTGAACACTTATCTGCAGACACCGCTTCACCACTCGTCTCATTGTCTCCCGAACTTCCGCTCTTCGGAGCAATCACCTTTGGTATTTGTGTGAAGGCGCGAAATTCGGATCATCAGAATTCATAACTCACTTCGCTGCAATCTTACCTATAACTGTTTCTCATGCACAAGATAATAAACAGCAACAATTATTTAATTTTTTAATAAGTTTGACAGGGGCTGTTAACAGATGAATATGACATGCTGGAATTCTGAGTATATTTTATTGAATTGAAAATACGGAAACAAATTACCGAATTGAAATTACTGAAACAAAATATTGAAATTAAAAACTTATCCTTGGGTTGCCTCCCAAGCAGCGCTTGTTTAGCGTCTCATTAGCTTGACGCATTTCCTCCATTACAGAGGATAGGTTCGCATATCTTTCTCTTCCTTAGGAGCTTCTGCCTTAGCTCCTCCCTTCTTGGTGCTCTTCTCGTACTTCTCTAGGTCATGTTGTTCTTTGAAGGTGACAAAGCAGAGCCTCCCAACATCATCTGAAGCAACTGGTTTGATGATGGATTTGTCTTTGCCTTTCGGTGGACTTTCCTTCTCTTCTTCGTGTGGTATGCTGACCCAGCAGTTCTCTTCTACCTTGTGGAATCGTATCTTCCTTTCTGTAGCAGCTGACTTCTTCAGAGGTGGCATGTTAACCCCAAACATGGATCTTTTGGCCGCTTTTCGGTTTCTTCCCCATGCTTTGACCCATGGTATCTGGATTTCTACCTCAATAGTCAGCCTCTTCATTTTGTCAGTTAGCCCCTCGGGTTCCTCCTCGGCCTTTGCTTCTACCTGTAGCTGCGCCATTTCATTCCCCAGCTCCTCTATCTCGATCTTCAAATTCACTTGAACTGGAGTCGGTGGCGTAGCTTCTTCGTTCTTCCATTCGAGCTTGCAGCATTTGTCCCTGTTCGTCTTGGAAGTTGGAATGGTGATTACTTGTTCTCCACTTCTTAGTGTCATCTCAGCAAGATCCATGTCAATGATGGCATTGTTAGTTGCTAAGAAAGGTCTTCCTAGGATGATGGGATGTTCTTCATCTTCTCTGATGTCTAGGGTCGTGAAATCTACTGGAAAAATTAGGTCTTGGACTTTCACCAGGACATCTTCTACTGTACCTGCTGAGCGAATGATTGATTGGTTAGCTAATATGAGTTCTTTAGCTGTACCTGCAGTTGGTAATTTGAGTTTGAATTTGTCTGCCAAAGATAATGGTATGACATTCACACTTGAGCCCACATCACACAATGCATTGACACCTTCTTCTCCAATCTGACAAACTGTGGTGACGCTTCCAGGATCTTTCTTCTTTGGTGGCAGCTTTGGTCCTCTTGCTAGGCTTTCTCTGTATTCCTCCAGTTCACCTAAGAACTCGTCATACGCCTCTTCTCTAGTCATTCCTAGCTCATGGAACCAATCATCGAACTCTTCGAAATTGAGCATTTCTGGCCCATTGTGCTCGCGTTCTGGTTTTGCCTCTTTCAACGCTTTGCACTCCTCCTTTGGGTTGTCCACCATGTTACCTGCAATGTCTTTAGAAACATGACTACTTACCAGCTTGGACAGTTGACCAATTTGGGTTTCAAGACTTTTGATGGACGCCCCCTGGTTTGCTACTGTGTTCTGGATGCTTTCAAAATTTGTCTTGCTCATGTTTGCAAACTTTGTGAGTAACTCCTACAAAGGAGATGGTTTTCTTGGTTGAGGTGCTGCTTGAGCCTGGTTTCCTGTCTGATCCCAACGTAAACTTAGGTGTTTACTCCAACCTGGGTTGTACTTGTTTCCTATGTAATTTACCTGCTCTTCACCTCCTGGCAAACACTGCCCACTTGGATGATCTTCTAGGCAGAAGTCACAGACTCCTTCTACCAATTTCACACTAGCTTCTTTTACTTCTTTTTCTTTCTCAGCCACTTGCCTCTTTAGCAGCTCTATCTATACTTTGTAAGCAACTTCTTTGTCCACTTTGATGAATCTATGTGTCTTCTCATTCCTGTCATGGCTCATGTTGTATTCGTTCTGGCACATCTGTTCCACCAGATCATTGGTCTCTGCATAGGTCTTAATTTTGATAGACCCACCAGCCGAGGCATCGAGTATCATGCGATGTTGCATTTTCATACCTCCCGTGAATATCTGCATCTGCTCCATAGCACTAATGTTGTGGTTAGGACACCTCCTCATGAGCAATTTGAAGCGTTCATAAGCTTCACACAGCGTTTCAGATTCATGCTGTTTGAAACTCAAGATATCAGACTTCCGCTTCTGGAATAAAGTGTGAGTAAAGAACCTCTCAAGGAACTTGTCTTCAAGCTCCTTCCATTTGGTGATTGATCCCCTTGGCAAGCATTAAAGCCAATCTTTTGCTGGACCTGTAAGAGAAAAACCAAACAACCGCAACTTCTTCTGGTCCTCTGTGACATTTTCCGACACCTTCTATATCTGACAAGTCTCTGAAAACTTTGACAAATGATCCCAAGGATCATTGTTGGTGCGGCCATCGAACTGGTTCTCCCGGAAACCTGTAAGAATGTTACCTTTGATATCAAAGTTAGCTGGGTTTGCCGGCTGGAACCCCAATGATATCTGATCATTGTCAGTCCTCTTGCAGTAATCTCCCATAGCGATTCTTTGTTCGTCCCCCATGGCTTTGGTGGTAGGCTCTTCCTTTTTCTCGAGATTACTGGATTCTGCTAGCTTTAGAGCTCTTAGTCTTTTCCTAAGCTCTTTCTCTGGTTCGTCGAAGTACTCAAACTCCAGGATATCTGTTATCAAGCACAACAAATGAATACCATCAGTAGCACTGGAAAATAATAGTGTTAAATATTTTTGGTTTTATTTTATGTGTCTTTGTCACCGTGAGAATTCCCAAGTAAGTGAGGTGGATCACTAGGATCGCTTAAATACCTTGACTTTACCTTAACCAAAATTTCACAGATCAAAATTCACAATCATTAACAAAATTTTTGATTTTTTTTTTCATAATTTTTTTTGACAAACTAGAATAATTCTAACAAAGTTTTGTGAACACAATCCCCGGCAAAGGCGGCAAAAGCTTGACTACGTTCTGGCAAGTGGACCAGTTTGTCGTCGAGAAATAATTAACACACTAGGTGTCTAGAATGAGTTTGTATCCACACGGATCGTGTCAAACCTTTGCTAGTGATATTCTAGTTCGTGAGTTTTTGCATTCGCTTTGGTTTTTGGAAAAAAGTTTTTAATTTATAAAAAGAACGATATGCGTTGCGGAAAAATAAATGTTTTGATTCAGAAACATAGAGGATAGGTATGGTAGTTGAACTTACTCCCTTCTTCATACTTGGCATAATCGGTGTATAACATAGTCATTCGTATTATTATTGGGCGTCGATTTTATACTTGTTTTAGTAGCAACTTACTGCTACACTATGTAAGGAAAGTTTCCCTATGTTTGCAACTAAGGCACCTACGAGAGCCTAACCTCGTTGTGTCACTGTAGACAGAGTTATTTACATACATGAATTATGACCATCAACCATCCAATGCCCCTAGATCTCAGTTTCGGGCTATTCAGCTTCTAATTGCTATGTCACAAATAGTGCTTGATTCCTCCTCTGATTGTTAAGTCATAACTAGTTCAGGATGTTTACCGTATCTACTGATCTAGTGTTATTTATTAATAGTTCCGGACAAATATTAAAGAGAACCCTAATATGCTACTATTAAAGTAAACCCTAATATTTATTCTAAAGGCGTTACCGTTTATCCGGCCAGATTCCGAGCAACGTTGTTAAAGTAAGAAAATAAATAACAATAATATATTGAATTTCATTTATTATAACTTAATTTGACTCAAATACGTGACCCAAGTATTCATCGAGGAGTTCTTGATATTTGGGTCTGTTTTGGTCAATATACTACTAATAATACTACCTAAAATACTACAGCAATTCCTGTCATCACACACTTTACAAGAAATTCCCAATTGGGTACAAGGAATTAGTAAACCCTAATTCTACCAAAACCCGAAACTCTTCCCGTGGATAAGAGACTCAATTTGACCTAGTCTACCCAAGGTGATCCCACAAGATGATCCCAAGAATAATTTGCCCAAACCCCTAGAATTATACCAAGAGACAATGTTCTCTCTAAAATCCTAGCCTTGTGTGGTGGCAAACCCCAATTCCCTACAGTTTGTCTCACTCTTTGCTCTCCCAATTTTTCTATGAATAAAGCACTCTCTATTTATAGAAAAATATATGCCTATTATTTTAAAATAGATCTCTTAAAATAAAATCAAATCTCATATTGTTTTAAATATGTCCAATTTAAAACCAAATACAATCCAAGTCAGATATTCTTCAAAAATATATTTTTCAACAAAATCTGCAATATTTCGACTTTCAATCTTAAGATTTCAAGGGCATATCCAACCATTCTCCACCTTTCCTTTAAATCGATGATGGTGCCAACTTCCCACCAACCATCATCCAGCTCCACCTGTTTACACCACAGACTCTTCGAACCCAGAGTGAACCGCTCCATACTCTCGAAGAAACGCTTGCCTCCAATTCTCCTTGGAATTTTAGTACAACCCTACAAGCTCCACCGTTACCTTTTCAGCTCTCACATTGTGCCTTTTCCGTCCTTCTGAAGAATCGCTTGCCTCCGACTTTCCATGGAATTTATGACAGCCCTACATGCCTCACCACCCTTCGACCCCCGGAATACCTTTCGTACTCTCGAAGTATTGCTTGACTCCGAACCCACCCTGAACTTTTAGGCGGTTCCACGAGCTACAACATCAAACTCCCCTTGCACCCAACTACCTCAAGCAGTTCTACAAGTTCCCAAGTTTGATCACGGTTGCTTTCAATTGCCTTCCTGAAGTTCCTCTCAAGGTCTTGCACATCTTCAGCCACAATTGAAACTTTTCCCACAAGGTCTCCATGGTTACACCCCTTTGGTTCAACACTACCACTCTCCTCCCTATCTCCGATTAGATACCCAAGAGTTAATGTTGATTGTCTCTTACTATTGGAAGACTCCACCTCAAACCGAGTATTCCCCAAAGTACACCCACCGTGCTCTCCACCTTGTAACACACAAGACCTATCCACAATTTGTAGTCGTTACTCCCGGTGAACTTCTCAATATCCCCCTTCAAACCCATGGTACTTGATATCGATTGATCCATTTGCCCCACGGTGGGCGCCAATTATTGTGAATTCGACAATAAACTCACATCAATAATAAATTGATGCGTGGGGCAAGCGTAACAAGCAACCAAATACAAGGACAAGATAGAGACGGTGATGCAATAATCCAAAGCAATAAACATCGGAAGAAATGAACACGATAACAATATGTTTACCCAGTTTGGTGTTAGCCAACCTACTCTGGGGGAGAGAAAAGCTCTCTGTTCGAATATAATAAAAAAGTCACACTTTATAAGAATTTCTGAATTTGGTACAAGGAATTAGCAAATCCTATTCTACCCAAAACTTGAATCTCTTCTCGTGGCCAAGAGACTCAATTTGACCTAGTCTACCCAAGGTGATCTCAAGAATAATTTGCCCAAACCCCTAGGATTATACCAAGAGACAATGTTATCTCTTAAACCCTAGCCTTGTGTGGTGGCAAACCCAAATTCCCTACATTTTGTCTCACTCTTTGCTCTCCCAATTTTTCTATGAATAAAGCACTCCCAAATTATAGAAAAATATATGCCTATTATTTTAAAATATATCATTTAAAATAAAACCAAATCTCACATTGTTTTAAATATATTCAATTTAAAACCAAACACAATCTAAGTCAGATATTCTTCAAAACTATATTTTTCCATAAAATATGCGATATTCCGACTTTCAATCTTGAGATTTCAAGGCATATCGAACAATTTGTTTATATGTGATGTTTATTACTATCACAAGACTCACAATAATTTTTTTATTTTTTTATTTGTTTTATAATTAAGCCTTACTATTTATTTACGACTAGTTTGATAGAAAAATTATAAATTTGATATTATTTTTTTAAGGTTGATGGATTTTGACGGAAGCAGTGGAAATCTGTTGGGATGAGGATGGAGGGAGAATAATCCTCAAAGTGGATAATGAGGATGGGGGACCACTTTGGATGGTGGGGCCAAAAGTTTGGTAAACTATCCTCCGCTCAATCCCCGTCCCATTGACATCCTGATGACAGGAATTTCTGCAGTATTTTAGGTAGTTATATTAGTAGTAATTTGACCAAGACAGACCCAAATATCAACAAAAACCTGAAGAATCGAGAAAAAGCAACAAGTCAAAGCAAAGACACGCAAAAGATAAGAAAAAGCCAAAAAAATGATGAAAAGCAGCTCATCGTATCACGATGGCTCCCAACGTGCCACGATGAGAGCTGCTTGTTCACCAAGACATCAGAAATTATATTTTTGAAGAAAATCTTAGCATCGTGTTACGATGGTGCACAACGCAGTACGATGAGATTACTTGGTGACCATGCTGATGAAATGCACAAGATCAGTTATATTTTCAAACTGAATCTTTTCATCGTGCCACGATGGACCTATCGTGTCACGATGTCTTGCTGAGGCCCATTACAAAAAGTATAAATAGAGCTCAAATCCCTCATTATTTTTCATCTAGAAATAGAAGAACTTTCTCTTCTTTTCAAAGAGAGATTCAGAGGAGCTCTAAGGACATAGTTTTCTCCCCTTACGGAAAAACTAACTCAGCAAGGTATGATTTCTTTAGGCTTTTCTTATTAAGTTCTTGTAATTTAATTATGTTTAGTCTTTTGTAATAGATGCCTTAGGTTGTGGTGGACACGATGAACTCCCCGATGAATACTTGGGTCATGTAATTGAGTCAAAGTTATAATAAATGATATTCAGTATATTATTGTTATTTATTTTCTCGCTTTAGCAACGTTCCTCGGTATTGTGCTGGATAAACGGTAACGCCTTTAGAATAAATATTAGGGTTCACTTTAATAAATAAATTAGGGTTCATTCTAATATTAGTCCGGAACTTGTAATAAATAACACTAGATGAGTAGAGACGGTAACATCTTGAACTAGTTGTGACTTAACAATTAGAGGAGGAATCAGACACTATTTGCGACATAGCAATTAGAAATTGAACAGCGCGAAACTAAGATCTAGAGGCATTGGATGGTTGATGGTCATAATGCATGTATGTAAACAACTCTGTCTAGTAATTGGGGTATGTGACACAGCGAGGTTAGACTCTCGTAGGTGCCTTAGTATTAAAAAGGTACTACTAAAACAAGGATAAAATTGACGCCAAATGATAATACGAATAACTATGTTATACACCGCATCTCGTTATTTTTCTAAATTAAAAACCTCTTTTCCAAAACCCAAAGCGAATGCAAAAACTCACAAACTAGAATAACATTGACCAGGTTTGACACGATCCCTGTGGATACGAACTCATTCTAGATACCTAGAGTGTGAATTAGTACTCGACGACAGACTGATACAATTGCTAGACCGTAGTCAAGTTCTTGGCGCCGCTGCCGGGGATTGTGTTCACAAAACGTTGTTAGATTTATTCTAGTGTTAAAAAATTTAAAAAATACAAAAAAAATTTAAAAAATCAAAAATTTTGTTAATGATTGTGAATTTAGATCTATGAAATTTCGGCTAAGGCAAAGTCAAGGTATTTAAGTGATCCTAGTGATCCACCTCACTTACCTGGGAATTCTCACGGTGACAAAGACACATGAAACAAAACCAAAAATATATTTTCCCATGCCACTAAAGGTATTTTTTGAGTGCATGTAGACAGATACCCAGAGCAGGAAAAGCTGGAAACAGCTGATTAAAGTCAGCATTCTCACTAAAATTCCCAAGGAGGGGAACCTGAGCAAATTGGAAAAGAGAAAGCTGCAAAAGAACGATTAATGATCAGGAGGATCATTAAACTAAGAGGCTTGCGAAGAATAATGAAAATTTCATAAGCAAATACGAGGCTATAACAAAAAATGGTTTAGGTACCAAGGGAACCATTCAAGAAGATGACATGAGAAGGAAAAACCATCAGGAATGAACGCTTGCAAAACAGGAAAACCAGTCACGAAGTCACCCAGAAGAACAGTCATGCAAGTAAAGGGTGAAAACACTGCGCTCTATGAAACTAACCTGAAAAATAAGCCGCCAACAGGTATAGTTGAGGGAGTGGTGAAACTAAACTGGTCCTGCCAGAACTGCAAAAATCAAATATGGAATATGGTAAGTGCTCAGAGATGGAACAAGAAGAGCACAACAAGAGACACGCGAACCTATCCTCGGTAATTGAGGAAATGCGTCAAGCTAATGAGATGCTAAACAAGCGCTGCTTGGGAGGCAACCCAAGGATAAGTATTTTATATTTTCAGTATTTATATTTCAGTAATATGTTTTTCAATTGATTAAAATGTACTATGGAATTCTTGTTTAATCACTTTCATCTATTACCCCCCGTCAAACTTACCAAAAAAATTAAATAATTGTTGTTTTTTATTATCTTGTGTATGAAAAACTGTTATAGGTAAGATTGCAGCGAAGTAAGTTATGGATTTTGATGATCCGAGTTTCACGCCTTCACACAAAATACCAAAGGTGATTGCTCCGATGTGCGGAAGTTCGAGAGACAATGAGACGAGTGAAGAAGCGGTGTTTGCAGATAAATGTTCACGCCTTCAGATACCTAAGCCAAGTGAGAGTTTGAGCAAAATTCCAAAGGTATTACCAAATTCTTTTGATCTACTATGAGAGTTCCGCAATCTTGTTTATTTTTCAGAACTTGCTCCAATTCTTTGTGACTGGTTGATTTAATATAATATGCATTGAGGCAATTTTTTGTTATAACTCAGAGCCTTTTTAAGCCACCCTTGTTATATTATTATCCTTTGCTAGCCAATTTGGAGCCATAAAAAATAATATCCTGGTGACAAACCACGTTACAAGCCTATAGACCAGAAAAACAAGAAATTACCCTCTTTTGGAGTTAGGTAATAGTTCTCTAATCATAGCAACAAAGAAGTTTGGGGTTGCTCATGGAACTAGCAACATTTCAAGTTTGGGGTGGGTATACAGAGAATTATCGCAACAAAAAAAAAAAAAGAGACAGAAAAACATCAAAAAAATACCTTAAAAAATAGTCTCTTCAAAAAAACAATGAAAAGAAAAGAGCCAAAAAGACAAAAATAGTGATAGAAAAGGACCACAAACGTCTCTCCGGTTCATTTCTCCGATACCAAAAATCAAAAAGGTACCCATGAAATAAGGTTGCGTACACAAAAAAGAAACAAAGTAGTACTTAACTCCAAGTTAACCTACTTTTTCCAAAAATGTCCTACCTTAACCCTAGCCACGTTATAACTCTTGAAGACCTAAAAAATGCATGTTTTTTAAATGGGAAATGCTGAAAGGCAAGAGATTTGTTGTCGTGGAAATCCCGCGAGTGACTTGGCATTTTGATGGGGCCACTCTCTTAAATTCATCTTTAGACAAAAATACCCAAATTAACCCTAAATTGTTTGATGAAAATACTCCTCTGCGTCCCTTCGCCCTCCTTCCTTACCTTCAACTACGACATCGCCATCGCTCCACACTTATGAGCATCAAATCGAAACTCCACTATCGTTCTACCTGGATTCCACCGTCAACAACCTTGGTCCGATTCTTAAGGGTAACAAGTCCACCTCTGTTAGGACTATGCCAAGTCTGGCAGGCTGGCGCGCGCGCCTTGGCCAAGTAGGTTAGCTTATAATGTGTGTGTGTGGTGCAATCTATATAAGGATGCACATTGTATTGTGTTTAGTTGTTCAATTAATGAGAATAAGCCTTTCCTCTACACTTGGTATCACAGAGCCTTTGTTCTAACTGAAAGTTAGTTACGGGCTTGTTACGAGTCAGTTACGACGGTGCAACCGTGCAACTCACTCCGATCGTCTTCTCCGGTCATTTTTCTTTGCTCCTTCTTGCTTCTCCACTACTCCAATGGCTGAACAAGCCTATGTTCCTCCCTCAATTCCAAAGTTCGAGGGTTTCTACGATCATTGGGCAGAATTGATGGAAAATCTGCTTCGCTCAAAGGAATATTGGAGCTTGGTCGAGGTTGGTATTGTCGTTGCACCTGAAAATGCCACGCCGGAGCAACTCGCAGCTGCAAATGAGAGTCGTCTTAAAGATTTGAAGGTAAAGAACTTTCTTTATCAAGCAATTGATCGTTCCATTATTGAAACAATTCTTGATAGAAGTAGTTCAAAGCTTATCTGGGATTCTATGCGTACAAAATTTGCTGGCACTACAAAAGTTAAACGTGCACAATTGCAATCTCTGAGAAGAGAGTTTGAGATTCTGTGTATGAAAGATGGTGAATCTGTTAATGAGTTCTTTGCAAGAACTCTTGCAATTGTCAATAAGATGACTCTATATGGAGAAAGACTCAGTCAAGGCACAATAGTAGAGAAAATTTTGAGATCCATGACCTCTAAATTTGAGTATGTAGTCTGCTCAATAGAGGAATCAAATGATGTTACAACTCTTTCCATTGATGAACTGCAAAGCAGTTTGCTTGTTCATGAAGGTAGAATGAAGATTCACAAAGAAAAAGATGAAGAACAAGCACTCAAGATGTCAAATCTTGGGAGAGGCAATTCTAGTAATTCTGCTGCAAGAGGAAGAGGTCGTGGTGGTTACAAGGGCCGTGGGAGAGGAGGTAGATCAAATCAGTCTAAGGAATCAGTTGAATGCTATAGGTGTCACAAGCTTGGACACTATCAAAATGAATGTCAAGAAGAAAATGCAAACTATGCTGAGTTTGATGAGTATGAAGAGCTTCTCATGATGGCACAAGATCAATGTAGTGGTAATACAAATCAAGTATGGTTTTTAGATTCTGGCTGCAGCAATCACATGATTGGTACTAAAGAATGGCTCTTTGATTTTGATGATACATTTCGTGAAACTGTAAAGCTTGGTGATAACTCTACAATGCCTGTGTTGGGTAGAGGAAATTTGAAGCTGAATTTACAAGGAAATGTAAGTATCATCACTGATGTGTATTACTTACCAAACTTGAGGAATAATCTGTTAAGTATAGGTCAACTTCAACAGAAGAAACTTACATTTTTAATAGAAGATGATACCTGTAAGATTTTTCATAAGCAAAGAGGGTTAATTGTATCAACTCCAATGACAGTTAATAGAATGTTCATCATCTTAGCACCTGTCATCATGCCAAATTGTTTGAAGACTACTCACAGTAATGAAGAATATCTTTGGCATCAAAGGTATGGACACTTGAATTTCAAAGGTTTGAGTACTCTAGCCAAAAAGAAGATGGTGATTGGATTACCCCCTCTACAAGAAACACATGATCTTTGCAAAGATTGTGTAGTCAGCAAGCAACACAGAGATCCCTTTCCAAATTCCACTTCATGGAGGGCAAATGAGAAATTAGAGCTGATTCACTCAGATATCTGTGGACCTATAAATCCATCATCTAATGGAGGTTGCAGATACTTTATCACTTTTACTGATGACTTCAGCAGAAAAACATGGACCTGCCCTCTTAAAGAAAAATCAAGTGCTCTAACTGTGTTCAAAAGGTTCAAAGCTTTAGTTGAGAATGAGTCTAATCACTCAATTAAGTGTCTTAGAACAGATAGGGGTGGTGAGTTCTTATCTGATGATTTCACTAATTTCTGCAGAGATTGTGGGATCAAAAGACAGCTTACAACTGCATATACTCCTCAGCAGAATGGAGTTTCTGAGAGAAAGAACAGGACTCTAATGAACATGGTAAGAAGTATGCTACAAGGGAGAAATGTGCCAAAGAGATTTTGGCCTGAAGCAGTTGTCTGGGCAACATATGTAATCAACAGAAGTCCTACACTAGCAGTGAAAGATATGACACCAGAAGAAGCATGGAAAGGTACCAAACCTGCTGTATCATTTTTCAAAGTTTTTGGCTGTATAGGATATGTACATGTGCCAGATACTCAGAGAAAGAAACTAGATCCTAAAGGGATTAAGTGTGTGCTGTTAGGGACAAGTGAAGAGTCAAAAGCATACAAACTCTATGACCCTGTGCAAAAGAAGATTCTAATCAGCAGAGATGTTGTGTTTGATGAAAATCAAAGCTGGAATTGGAATGAGAAAGTCAGGGATTCACAGAGGATTTCTATTGAAGATGATGATGATGAGAGTATTGATCTCAATAGAAATAAGCCAGCAGCAGCTGAGGATCATAGGGGAAACACTAATGATGGTAATCTCACTAATGATGATAACTCAGATGAAGAAATTGAAGTCCCAGATAGTGAGAGTGAGGGTGATGATCCTCCTAATCAACCAATCAGAAAATCACCAAGTACCAGGATAAAGAGACCACCTGGTTGGCAAAAAGATTTTGTCACAAACTTGGATGATGAAGAAGAAGATCAGTTACAGAATCTAGCTGCATTTTGCAATAGTGATGATCCAGTTACTTATGATGAAGCTGCAAAGAGTGCTGCTTGGAGAAAAGCAATGGATCAAGAGATTGAGTCAATAGAGAAGAATAAGACATGGGAGTTAGTCAAACTTCCACAAGGTGTGAAGAAAATTGGTGTCAAATGGGTCTATAAGACTAAGTATAATGAAAATGGAGGAGTTGAAAAGTACAAAGCTAGGTTGGTAGCTAAGGGGTACTCTCAGCAACATGGAATTGACTTTGGAGAGGTTTTTGCACCTGTTGCTAGGTGGGATACTATAAGAACTATACTGGCTATAGCAGCCTCAAAGAGTTGGTATGTGTATCAACTTGATGTAAAGAGTGCTTTTCTCCATGGAGAATTGAGTGAAGATGTGTATGTGGATCAGCCACAGGGCTATGACAAAAAGGATGGAAGGGTGTATAAGCTAAGAAAAGCTTTGTATGGCTTAAAGCAAGCTCCAAGAGCTTGGTATAGTAAGATAGAATCTTACTTTACTGCAGAAAAATTTGTGAAATGTTCTCATGAACACACCCTATTTGTGAAATTCAATGGTGAAGGTGAAATTCTAATTGTGAGTTTGTATGTGGATGATCTAATATTCACTGGGAGCAGCAGAGAAATGTTTGAAGAATTCAAATATTCTATGAAGAACAAGTTTTCAATGTCTGATTTGGGCAAGATGAGATTCTTTCTTGGTGTTGAAGTAATTCAGTCTGACAAAGGAATTTTCATCTACCAACAGAAATATGCTAAGGATCTTCTTATGAGGTTTGATATGTCTCAATGCAACAGTGTGTATAGCCCTATTGTGACTGGAACCAAGTTAACAAAAAATGAAGTTGGCAACAGTGTTGATGCAACACTCTATAGGCAGATAATAGGGTGTTTGATGTATCTTCTTGCCACTAGACCTGATTTAGCCTTCTCTGTATGTTTGATTGCAAGATTTATGGAAAAGCCAAAGGAAGTTCATCTTACTGCTGCAAAGAGGGTGATGAGGTATCTTCAAGGAACACTGAACCTGGGGATATTGTATAAGAAAGATTGTGAACTGAAGCTACAAGGTTGGTCTGATAGTGATTATGCAGGTGACTCTGAGGACAGAAAGAGCACAACTGGATATGTCTTTATGCTAGGGTCTAGTGCTATCTCATGGAGCTCTAGAAAACAGGCAATTGTCACTCTATCTACCACTGAGGCAGAATATGTAGCTGCAAATGAGTGTGCCTGTCAAGCAATTTGGCTGAAAATGATTCTCAAGCAACTTCTGCAGAAGCAAGGTTGCACTACTATTTTCTGTGACAATAGCAGCTCAATTAAACTCTCTGTGAATCCTGTGATGCATGGTAGATGCAAACACATAGATGTGAGATATCATTTTCTGAGAAATCTGACTAGAGATGCAGTTGTGAAGCTCATTCATTGCAGCACACAAGATCAAATAGCTGATGTTATGACTAAGCCTCTCAAGCTTGAGTCATTTTGCAGGTTCAGAGATCAGATGGGAATTTGTGATGTTAATAGCATAGCTTAAATGTTTGTTGTCTTGTTTTGTAATCTTGCAACATTTCTCAAATGTTCAAAGATTAGGGGAGTATATGTTAGGACTATGCCAAGTCTGGCAGGCTAGCGCGCGCGCCTTGGCCAAGTAGGTTAGCTTATAATGTGTGTGTGTGGTGCAATCTATATAAGGATGCACATTGTATTGTGTTTAGTTGTTCAATTAATGAGAATAAGCCTTTCCTCTACAACCTCGAAATCAAACCGTATTCCACAATCGTTCTACAACACCACCGTCGTCGCCGAAAAATATCAACGACTATCGTTATACTTCTACAAGGATTCCCCGTCTCCATCCCGGGTATGCGTATAAAACATATTCTACTATCCAAACTCTAAGAAGAACAATCAAAATCAATTATTTATATGCAAGTAACATTCCTTCAAATTTGGGTTTAATGTCATCTTTTTGCCTGCCTTTGATATTCTCTAATTTTTGCAGGTGATGGAGTTCGTCTACAAGTCACTTGATGCAAAACTCATTGTTGGCACTTGGCATTATAAGCTAAATTGAACTTGGTGTGTTGGATTAAGTGTTAGATTAGATTGTGTGAAACTGGTGTTTTTTCCTAATAACTTTCTTTTTAGGATCTTGTTAGAAGTGCTTGTGTAGCTTAGTTGGTTGATTGGGAGTTATTGTTCTTGGTTGGTTTTTTTCCAAGTGTGTGTTTGGATTCTGTTTTGTTACTCCTGCTGTATTATGCAGGTTCTGTTTGTTGCCTTGCCTTTATACTCAAGGTTTTATTCTGATAAAGTTTGTTGTTTCCAGATAAAAAAAAGTCAATATAGTTATAATAAGTTTGGTTGTTTTGCAATGTGCAGTAGGGTGATTGTGTGAAAGGGAAACAATGGAGATAGAGATAAAAGAACAGTAATAACAATGGAGGCAACAATAGAGACGAAACGGCCACAATAGATATAAAGAATCGATGACAGTGATGAATTATAGAAGGCAGTGTTTTTTTCTGTCAAATCAGCCTATACGGTAATTGGTAGAGTGTTTTCTGCTGTGTCTGGTTTTGACCCCCATGAGCTGCGTGTTCTGGACAATATTTGGAGGTGTTCGGCGCCGTCTAAGGTCATCGCCTTTTCGTGGAAACTGTTATGGAATAGGATTCCAACGAAGACCAATTTAGTGATTCGTGGAATCCATACTGCAGGGGGTTATTTGGACTGTGTGCATTGTCTCGGTAGGGAGGAAGATGCTTTTCACTTGTTTATGTCGTGCGATTTCGCCTCTCGGGTATGGAACGCAATTTTTCAGTGGCTGGGGGCTGTTATTGTTTTGCCTCCGAATCTTTTTATCATATTTGGTTGTATGACTGAGATGGCAGCGAACAAAAAGATGGCTAATGGTTTCGCGTTGATTTGGCATACCACGATTTGGAGGTCAAGGAATGAGATTTGGTCTGCTGTTTTCTGTTGTGTTGATTGGCCGTTGTGCCTCCCTTTGTGTTTATTACCTTGTATTCTATGTTAGGTACTCCTTGCACCTGTTTCTATAATAAAGTTTTGCCTTATTCAAAAATTGTTGACAATGGCTGCTGTCTTGTAGCATGTACGATTGTAAAAACTTATATTACATTGTTAGTTTATGTACATTGTTAGTTTATGTACATTGTTGTAATGTTTGAATATTGAATATATTGGAAGATTGAATATATTGAAGATTGATACTTTCGGAAATCAAGTTTTAATATGATTGGTAATCTGTGTTTCAAAATCAATTACATAAAAATGGTCGAAATTAAAAAATCTATTGTATTAAAGCCAAAATGCTAGTTCAAGAATTGAAAAAAAAGACCATTCAATAATAAAGCTACAAAAGCAGTGCATCCTGACAAACTCAGCCACAGCCCTGCAACTTACATACTGCCTCACAACATAGAAAATGCAAATATGCAGGAAAATTACACAGTTGAAATAGTAGGACTTCCCCTACACTATGTATTCAATTTTTACTCTCTCCACACAAGCCTGGGATGGGAGCACCCCAACATGAATAAAACTCACACATCTCCACTCCATCATGATAATGGGTGATCATTTATATGATGTTGTCCCTGCAAAAAGAACACATGAATGAGATAATCAGTGACCTATATTAAAATTAAAATGGTAGTATATTAAAATTTGACTATATTGCCAAAAAAATATCAATACCTGTAAAAGTTCTGAATACGAAATATTACTGTTTATGCTTTGAGAATAGTTTGGAGCCTAAAAAAATATATTTTGAATGAATTATTTTCGTAACATAAATTTATTTGTACAATTATAACCGAGGAATTTTCTATACCTATTTTCACCTGATTAACATCACCAAGATATTTTTGATTTGGATTGAAGGGGGCTAAAATTTCATTTACTTGAATTCTCTCTTGCGTGCCAATCACATTAAGATCAATGCTCTGAGATATAGAAAACTCTTCATAATCTTGAGCTTTAGATATACAAGGTCCCTGCCATAAAAAAGTGAAATTAGACATGCATTTTATTATGTGTAAGTAGAGAAAATAAACTTGAAAATTTCAAAAATTACCTCTTCTTGACTTTGATAATTGTTGCCTTTTTTGTTGCTTTTTCGAGTTTTCTTTCCAACAACAAGCTTCTTTTTTACAATTTTATCAACTGTAGAAGTCTGTCTTTTGAAAGGAGGACGCCCTTTACTTCGAGCACCTTCAAGGTCAAGAATTTTAGGCATCTGCTTTTGAACCAAACTATCTCTTTCAATAACCTCCGGAGGACTTTGTTTGCATGTCAACTCAATTTTCAAGTCCTTGATCAAATTCATCACTTTCAATAGATCATCTTCAGTTTGTATCCCCAAAGAAGCAACTTCGTAAAAGGCATCACAAGCTTTACTAACACGCTGCAACTCTTCATTTTCGGCTAACTGATCAAAACTACATTTTATAAGTGTATGTCTCCTCTTAACATCCTTCCTCCACCTTGGCAATATATAAGAAGATGGCACTGACTCAGTTTTAGCCGTGAGATTTAGAACACAAAGGATATGTCTGCATAAAATTCCTTTAAACTCAAATAAACAACATGTACAATGTATTTCAAAGTCCTTCTCATTGAATGATACCATGAACATTATGTTTTTAACTTTATCAAATACTTTTTTACTTTCTGTAACACAAAATGTTGAGCTTAAACCCTCTATTCTCTCAAAGGAAGCATGGCAGTACATCATAGCACCAATTTCTTCTTGAAACTCTTTGAATTTTGCATTGGTATATGCCTTTTGGAATTGTGACTCAAATCCATAAAAACTTATACAAGCAATAATTCTATTGAAGGAATGGAAATCAGCCAAGTTTTCCTTTTCAATTTTATCTTTCAATGCATTATTATATTGTTCAACAAATTGCTTCAATGTTGTCTTTGAGTTCACATACCCGTCAAAAAATGAGTTCATACTTTCACTTCGTTGTGTAGTTGACATTCCAGCCCAAAATGTGTCTCTCACATACACAGGAACCCAATGATGAAGCTCATCAAACAACCCTTTCAGCCAATTATTATCATGCAATTCATAACTTTCAATCATTTTTCCCCACTTCTCCATGAAATCAATTATGCTCGATGAATCATATACAGCATCATGCAAAAGTATTTTGATAGACTCATAGTCAGAGTGTCTACCCAATTTTTCCAGAACCTTTTTCATTATATGCCACAAGCACCACCGATGACGAGCTTTCGGAAAGATAGCCTCAATTGCATTCTTCATTGCTCTATTCTGGTCAGTAATTATGGCATTTGGTGCACGCCCATGCATACATGCTAACCATGTAGTGAACAACCAAGTAAAAGTTTCAGTATCTTCATTCGACAATAGGGCACGACCTAACAAAATTGATTGACCATGATGATTTACTCCAACAAAAGGAGCAAAAGGCATGTCATATTTATTAGTCAAATAAGTGGTGTCAAAAGTTATCACTTCACCAAAATACTCATAAGCAGCTCTACATCTCGCATCTGCCCAAAATACATTTCGTAAATGACTTGAGTCATCAACATCCATTACATAAAAAAAAAATGACTATTTTTTCTTTGCATTCCAACAAAATAGTTTCGAATAGCTTCAGCATCTCCTGTCCCAAGTCGAAGTCGCCTTAATTTGTCTATGTAGTTTCTACAATCTTTTTCCCCAAAGGTAAGATTATCATACCCATTCGCTTGAACAACCATAGACCGGAAATTTCTGCTTACATTTATCACAGCTCGATCATTAAGCTCCAACCTCCTTTTTATATGAGGGTCTATATTCTTGTTGCATCTAAAATATCTTGATTTGCTTGGGCTTAATTCATGATTATGCTCAAGAGAAACTCTTGAGATTGTAACTGTTCCATCTAAAGACACACACACATTTACTCTAGCCTTACATTGTAATTTTGTGATAGGATTTGGCTTTAAAAGGTTTTTTGAATTACTCACGTAGCTTCTTGCACGACTACATCCTAGAGTAAAGTATCTTTTTCCATCATCTCCATTTTTTGAACTTATTTTACTAACTCCAAAACCCATACATCGAGCATAATTCTTGTAATATTTAGTAACTTCTTCTTGAGAACTAAATATCATTCCAACTTTAGGTTCTTCATCTTCATTTGTGTGACCACTCTCTTCTAAGTTATCATCACAATTTTCATTTATATGACTAGTCTCTTCTTCCTCACAAGATGTAAAGCTTTTCTCCACTAATGCAACCATTTTTAAAAGAAAGAAACTTAAATTAATAATCAACTAATCAATAAGTGAAGGCAACAAGATTATTCTAACTAGTAATATCAAGAAAAGTAATAAAGATGAATTATACTCACTTTTGAATTGAACGGAATGCACAGTAGTTGCAGTGTTGGTTTGGAGAGGTTATTATGTGGTGAGAACCACAACGATGACAACAATGAGATGACGACAATGACCACAGAGACTACGATGGAGACAACCAGAATGAAGATAGACAGCAATAATAACAACGAACACGACAACCGCGACAAAATCGAGTCGATGAGTGAGTTAAACCGTCGATAATGGTTGCTGGCGGCAAGTCCTAATTGCGCACTTTGCATTGATATGGTTTTAGTGGGTAGTTTATATTCTTGAACAAAATCACACTGACGTGCGGGTGCAACATTTTCTCATCAATATTTTTTATTTCTTTTATTTTTATATTAATTTATTAATAATGGATTGCCATAACAAAAAGAAAACATGTGGCAACCCACGTGTTCGTGCAATTTCGCGAGGTGCTTCTCAACCCATATAGCAAAACTGTTATTAACTTTAGACAGGTTGCTTAGAATTTTTGCAAGCATATGGTAAAATGGAAGGTTATGCGATGATTGAGAGTAACCCTTTCAATTTCGAGCGAAAATGTGAGAGAGAGAAAAGGATGAACACGGACTCTTGCAGACACTTGTCCAACTCGCTACTATCAACGTCTCATAAACCAAGCAAAACTGAGCATGAACGTTGTGGTAAGAATCACTGGTACCATTGCTGAACAAGTAAGGGTGTGAAATTCCTGTCATCTTTATTTATTTCTTAAATCGCTAACGATCTTGTCTGACAGCATGTTACTTGAGGACAAGCAACAATTTAAGTTTGGGGTTGTGATAGCAGGAATTTCTGCAGTATTTTAGGTAGTTATATTAGTAGTAATTTGACCAAGACAGACCCAAATATCAACAAAAACCTGAAGAATCAAAAAAAGCATCAAGACAAAGCAAAGACACGTAAAAGACAAGAAAAAGCAAAAAAATGAAGAAAAGCATCTCATCGTGTCACGATGGCTCCCAATGTGCCACGATGAGAGCTGCTTGTTCGCCAAGACATCAGAAATTATATTTTTGAAGAAAATTTTAGCATCGTGTTACGATGGTGCACAACGCAGTACGATGAGATTACTTGGTAACCACGCTAATGAAGTGCATAGGATTAGTTATATTTTTAAACTGAATCTTTCCATCCTGCCACGATGGACCTATCGTGTCACGATGGCTTGCTGAGGCCCATTACGAAAAGTATAAATAGAGCTCAAATCCCTCATTATTTTTCATTCAGAAATAGAAGAACTTTCTCTTCTTTTCAAAGAGAGGTTCATAGGAGCTCTAAGGGCATAGTTTTGTCCCCTTACGGATAAACTAACTCAGCAAGGTATGATTTGTTTAGGCTTTTCTTATTAAGTTATTGTAATTTAATTGTGTTTAGTCTTTTGTAATAGATGCCTTAGGTTGTGGTGGAGACGATGAACTCCCCGATGAATACTTGGGTCATGTAATTGAGTCAAAGTTATAATAAATGATATTCAGTATATTATTGTTAGGCTAAAATGCACTTTTGGTCCCCTTATTTTCAAATTTATGAAGTTTTGGTCCCCCTATTTTAAAACTCAACTTTTTGGTCCCCCTATTTTAAAAGTCAACATTTTTTTTTAGTCCCCCTCTCATTTTAATGATGTGGCACTATAGATGATGACGTGGCATTATTTAAAATTACATTTATTATTTAAAATTTTAATTCTCTTATTTTAAATTAAAACAAAAAAGAAACATAAAAAAGCTGATTTAATTGAAATTGAAATGAAATTAAAAACAAAGTTGAAAAACCCACATTAGAATAAGATCCACGTTTTTCTTTATTCTCAAATTACATGAACCCTAAATTATACAATGAAATGAAACCCACCTAACCCAAATTATGAATCGATGATCAAATCAAAGTGAAACCATTTGTTCGAAGTCAATCGTTGTTTCTTCGTCACTTCCAGTCGTCCGTCGTCATCGTCCGTTCGTTAGTTCCTTCTGTTCGTTACATTTGTTCCTTCGTCCGTTGTTCTGTTCGTTAGTTCCCAATTTGTTTCGTATGTTTGTGTTCGTTCTTGATGGAGAAGAAACAAGGCAAAGAGGAAGCGAAGTATTGTGTCGGGTATATAGATAGTTTCCCTATGTTTGTTTAAAAATAATAATTGAGTCAAAGTTATAATAAATGAAATTCAATACATTATTATTGTTATTTATATTCTCGCTTTAACAACGTTCCTCGGAATCTGGCCGGATAAACGGTAACGCCTTTAGAATAAATATTAGGGTTCACTTTAATAAATAAATTAATAAATTAGGGTTCATTCTAATATTTGTCCGGAGCTAGTAATAAATAACACTAGATGATTAGAGACGGTAACATCCTGAACTAGTTGTGACTTAACAATTAGAGGACGAATCAAGCGCTATTTGCGACATAGCAATTAGAAGCTGAACAGCCCGAAACTAAGATCTAGGGGCATTGGATGATTGATGGTCATAATGCATATATGTAAACAACTCTGTCTAATAATTAGGGTATGTAACACAACGAGGTTAGGCTCTCGTAGGTACCTTAGTTGCAAACATAGAAAAACTTTGGTTACATGGTTTAGTAGTAAGGTACTACTAAAACAAGGATAAAATCGACGCCAAATAATAATACGAATAACTATGTTATACACCAATTATGCCAAGTATAAAGGAGGGAGTAAGTTCAACTACCATACATATCCTCTATGTTTCTAAATCAAAACATTTACTTTTCTGCAACGCATCTCGCTATTTTTCTAAATTAAAAACCTTTTTTTCAAAACCCAAAGCGAGTGCAAAAGCTCACGAACTAGAATAACACTAACTAGGTTTGACACGATTCATGTGGATACGAACTCATTCTAAACACCTAGAGTTTGAATTAGTACTCGACGATAGACTGATACACTTGTGAGACCGTAGTCACATCCCTAATCAAACCTATTATGAAATAGATCACGCATGGTTTAAAATTGTTTGTTTAGTAAAATAATTAATGACACATAATTCAATATTTTTCAGGAAGGATTTAAACGAAGAAAAATTGAGCTTTTTGAATTTTCCTTGTCCCAAAAATGAGAATATTGAGGGATTTTCATGTGAAAACCAACCTATTCAAAATGACATGACAGGTAAAATAGGAGCGCCAATAGAAAAACATTGAATCAAATGAACGTATGCTTGCTGTTTTATTTGGAAAATTAATCTCTAAAAACTCAATTTTACCCTAAATTAACCCTTTAAAAATATCAAAAAAGTTTGGCAAGAGCCTGGGTAACTGCCCAAGTTTGCCCTTGAGTAGCTTCGCCCTTTTGTGTTACTTTGTAGTTGAAAGTTGCCCGGATTTGCCCTTGAGTAGCTTCGTTGTTTTGTGTTACTTTGTAGTTAATGCTTCTAATTTTATTTTATTTTTACAAATGCTTCGAAATTTTCTTATTCAATTATATATTTCAAATTCTGGAACTGGTCCTTAAGCACTGTGGATTTTGTTTTGATACTCTGATGTCATGTGCATATTTATAAAAAAATACACTTAGTCTGTCGGAATTTTGTGTGAAATATATAATTAAACCGTTTGAAATGTGTGTGAAAATATTTTTTAATCTGCGTGAAATCTGTGTGAAACATATTTATAATTTGTTTCAAATTTGTATGAAGTAAGTTCAATCAAAAATAAATTATGATTTTTGATTTTTGTTGAAATTATTAGCTGTATGGCAAACGATTGAGAGGGGTGAATAATTTGATAGGTTTTAACTTTGAACTTTGTAAACTTTTTCAAAAATTATTATAAAAAGCGTTGCGGAAGCGATTGTGGATCGAGACGTCTATCCCAAACATATTGAAAAGGAAGATTTTTTTTATTTTTTTTACAAAGGAAGATATATAATGCGCAATTCGGAAAATATGAGAAATATCTGATGAAAAGAATTAACCAAATAGTCTTTTTCATTTGATCTAATAATCTTTTTCATTCTTTATTTAAATTGTAAATAACATAACAAAGACATTAATTAAAAATAGCCATTATTGTAAATAATATTCGAAAGAATAACATACTTGAATTACAAGGGCCCGTTTAATGATTAGGATAGAAGGACAGAATATGATAAACTTATCATATCCTATTTATATTTTTCGTTTGATGCACCAAATAAATATGATAAATTAATTTTTTTTCTAATCATATCCTATCATTTCTTTATAATTTTTATTCAAAGTTTAGGCTGGGTTAGAAACTATCCTTACAGGATAACAAATTTGTTTTCTTATTTTATTTTGTTGTCATTTTTCATCATCTTCTCTATGCTCACCGCACCTCCATCGCCGACGTCATCTTCTCACCGCACCTCCTCAATCGCCGACTCGTCTTCTCACTGTGCCTCCTCCATTGTCTTGAACCTCTCCTCTTTTCGCTGCTTCTATTCAACCTCTGACCTGGCCACTTCTCTCATCCAACCTTTTTTTCTCTTTGTTCAAACTCTCTCGCCTTAAACACTTCTTCCTCTTGCTGATGTGTGTGTGATTCTATTTTTTCTTTTCCTCCTTTTGTCTTTGCCTAATCCTCTTTTCCATTAAATTTGGTGTTTTACCTTCAACATATTCTTCAGTCTTCACTGCTTTGCTGTTTAATTTTTTTTCCTATTCCTATTTTTCCTTGAAATTTGGTGTAGGATCGCTGCTCCATCGTCTTGTTCAATTTCTGTTTGGCCTAATCCACTTTTCTCTAAAAATTGGGGTTTTCCCTTCCATTTGTTTCCCTGTAACCTATCTAGTTGGTTTTTTTTTTTCCTTTCCAGTTTTTTGTTCTATGATATGTTGCTTTGATCATCTTGATTAAATAATTAGCACCATACGTGGATAAATCTTCTACTGTTTACATTTTATTGTTTATGATTTTTGGAGATTAAAATTTTAATTTGAGTTTTAATGAGGTATCTATGTATACATGAATGACTTGAATATTTTGCTATCATGTTTATTTTGATGCGCATATCAAACAAATGATATGATAATATTTATTCTGTCTATATCATATCCTGTCTCTATCCACTTTTATATCATATCATGTCTCTATTCTATCATGGCCATCAAACGGGCCCTAAAATACAACCTTAAGCTCATATCATTTTCAACATTCTAATAACATACTGTTGAAACAAAGTTCACATTGGCGTGTGAATTGAAAATAAAATTGAGTCCCATATCGAGTACTAGAGCATACTAGTGTGTTGTAGCATACTGTTGCGTTAAAAACACACTTAGAGCAAGTGTACTCTATAGCAGAAGTAGTATAAAAGATTTATCGTATCCACAGAGATTAATTAACAAGCACCAAACGAGTATTATTTATTATTTAGACTAACGAGTAGTTGAATTGTTATGATAACTAAAGAGAAAATGATGACGAACAAGATTAAAAACAAGAATAAAAACTTGAAGTTGTAAATCACTAGAAAGAGGTCTAGGGTTGTGGTTTCACTTGTAAGTCTTGATTCCCTTATGTTTTAGTTCCAATTAAATTTCTTTACTTTTATTCAACTACCAATCCCTTACTAAAACTATTAATCCGTTTGGTCATTCGAAATTAATATTCTTTTTCCTAAATTAAACCCTTGTTTGGTCATTCAAAGAGTTTAAATTCAAGAAAAGCATAAAGCACAAAAAGGTTAAATTATTGGAAGATTAAAATCAAAGTTTGGTCATTCAATAATTTTAATCTCAATTATCATATAGGTCCACCAATTAGCTGCAGTACGGTCGCTGATCAGTTAATCGATTATAAACATGAAAAGGTTTGGTCATTCCTAATCAAGTGATAAAATTAATATGATAAACTCAATTGAAATAAAAACTGAATTTCAATTAGAAACTAGAACATAAAGGGATTCTTAACTTACAAGATCCACCTAAACCCTAGAAAATATTTAGCTATCCATAATCAAGAAGAACAATAAATAGAAGTAGAATTCATGAAATTAAGAGTAAGAAATAACCCTATAATGAAGAAAAATACTGCTCCAAGACTTCAATCTTCAATCCAAAGCTCTTTCAATGTATCAAGAAGCAACTCAATGAATTCCAATTTTCAATTTTTGTTCACTGTTAGCGTGTTCAACACAGAGAAAAACATGTCCTCCTTGTGACCCTAAGAGCTCTATTTATATTACTTGTAGAAATCCAAATGCCGCCTCTTGGTTCCTTAAATTTCCTTCGGTGTTAAGACTTCTTGTATCACCGCCTAATCAACTTATCTTCCAATTTGTTGAATTCCCAATTTATCTCCTCCACTTGCATGTTGAAGTTGCCGCCTCTGTTATATGAGTTGTATCCAATTTGTTTCTTCAATTTGCAATATTGCTTATGTTAGTAAAGGACAAAAATGTTGCTAGCTTTTTTTCCACATAAAGCTAAGAGTCTCCTTTCATTTGATTTGGGCCAACGTGTGTATCCTTTGGGCTTCTCATCATCTTTACTTTTCTACAATATGGCAACAATGATAAGATTTAATAATAATAATCATAATAATAATAATAACAATAATAATAATAATAATAATAATAATAATAATAATAATAATAATAATAATAATAATAATAATAATAATAATAATATCAAGTTTATCTTCAAGTGAGTCTAAAATTAGATTTGCATCTTTTTATCTTTTCTTCTCTTTTGTAGAATATAGAGCAAATCAAGTGATTTCTTTATATAATAATAAATAATTATTCTAATTTAACATAAAAAGTATCTACATATAATACATTAAATTGGAGTTTATCACATACTACTGTGTAATTTGAGAAAATAAATAAAGTAAGTCCTACTTAGTTAGATTGGATAGTTTATTTATTTAATTTATTGTGATTTATTTTACATCATTTTATAACCATTAATTTATGAGAGAATAAATTTAATTAATGACTTCACTAAGAAAACATATACTATTGAGCCCTTAAGAAAAAAAACACGGCATGCTTCTAAAAGAATATGCATGTAATGCATATCATATCATATTTCTTCTAAAAGAATACGCATGTAGTACATATCATATTTCAATAAATAAATAAAAAAAAAAATTGATTTCTTGTTATGTTGTTAGCATTACAAGTATAGAGGTTGAGTACATAATCATCAAATTGAGAATTTGCATTATTATGTATTGGAAGTTTTGTCTTCATTCTCTTTGTATGAAAAAATTCATCTCGTTTTGCTGTTCTATTGCAATCCATGACAGGTTCAATTTAGAGGTTAGTTAATGTTTCTAATTGCCTCTTATTATATAGCGATACTATGTCATGAAACTTATCATAGAACTTGATATTAGTGTGAACATGATATAGATATAAAATTGTTTGTTGATGAAACATTGAAATAATTGTCAGAATTATATACATGACTATAATTGTATGTCAATTAGAAAGAAAAATTGAAATTGATCATAAGTTTGTATATTTGTTATTGGACGTAAATCACTCAATAAGTCTTGATTCATCTAGGGACATAAAGAATTGATGAAAAAAAAAATATAATATTAAATCAATCTTGGTAAAATAAGAACCAATTTCTTTATATTGATTTTTTTATCAAACCATATGATTGGTCTTATTTAACTTGTGTCGATAAGTGCCTTAATAATACTAGTAGTAGCTAGTATTATGATTATTTTGTTTCAAGAGTAATAAAAGTATCACTAGTTCCTTCGAAATTAAGAATGGTCTTAGCACCATTATCCCTTTGATTTGAGATTGGTCTTAGTACCACATTAGAATGACCTCCGTGTCATTATATTGATTGATATTGTAGTATCGTCAATACATGTGATATTGTAGTACCATACATAGTATCGTAGTACCGGTGTTTCATAGATTGATGTTATAGCATCAATTTGATTGGTATTGTAGTACCACTGAATCACCGATGAATCATAGATTGATATCGTATCATCAATTCGAGTGGTATTGTAGTACCATTCAAGAAGGTGTATTCTTTGACCGATTTCTACAATGCAGTAGCATATCGGTATACAGTTGTAACTGGGCTGTTTTATCCTAGGGACGGCGTGGTTGATAGTCTGCTTGCACAATTTTGGGCAGTGCCACGAAACGTCTTAAAGAAAGCGTACTGACCCGCGACTCAACCCAGTAATTTCTTCAGTGGTTTATTTTCAAAAACTATTTTTAAATATCAAAAGCCACAATTTTAAGACGTTTCTTTCTACCATGACTACTGAAGAAATTACTGACTCAGATTTTGATGTCATTAACTCTGACAAACCTTTTTTGGTTTGAAGGGAATCACTTCAGACATTGGCAACAAAATAAATTATAATTATAATTTTAAAATAAAAGAGTTGTTAATGTGTTGAAGGAGGACATTTCAGTTGTACATAAAATAGATGTACAAGTCTAAAAGGATAAACAAAAGGGTAAAGAATATACACTTGAATGTCTGATAACTTGTCTTCTTTTTAAAGAAAAAGTTGTAAAGCAAGATCAGAGAAAAAGAGGAAGTGATTGTTGTCTCGAACAACAACACTAGAAACTGAAAAAACTTCATCAATTTTGTTGATGACTGTTTATATTATATTTCATAAATCTTATGAAAATTAAAAGTGATAAGTGATGTTCTTGACATGTTTCAATTATTTGGAATTGAAATTGAAAATTAGTTCAATAAAAAGTCAAGTAACTTCATTTTTGATAAGGCACAAAATATGATTCCCACATTTTTTTTAATGAGAATGAAATTATTCATGAAACAACTTCACCTTGCTCTTTTGAGATGAACGGTAAAGCGAAAAAAATAAATGAATTAAATAAATAAAGAACCCTTTATCGAGGTAGTTGTTACAGTCATGTTTAATTTCGGCATTGCATCTCATTAGTGTGAAAATTTAAGTAATTGATTGTTTTGTGCTAAATAGAGTGCCGAAGCACTAGAACAAAATTTCTACTCATGAAATTTTGAAGAAAAGACAATTTAACTTGTCTTATTTTTTTTGAACTTGGAGTAATTTGACGTAGGTTCAAATTCTCGACTCCAAGAGAGTTTCTCAATAGTAGAGCCTATGAATGTGTATTTGTTGATACACAAAGCTTATAGGTTGTTTCCTACTAATATGATCATAGAATCAAAATATGTTGATATCTATGAAATTGAAGTTCTCTGTAAATTGCGAAATAGTGGGGGCTCCAGTGGGGGCTTTGCAAGATCAAAAGCAGTAATGGTAACATCAAACAAGATGTAATAGAACCTCAAAGAGGTAAGATAGCAAGAGTTGCTAAAAAGTATGAACTTGATTAAATGGTTATAGATTAGAAGAGGCTCCAACAAAAACTCCAAGAAATTGTCTTTATTGGATGTTGATTTATGGTGGTAGCCGTAAATGATGAAATGGAGATTTATGGTGGTAGCCGCGAATTATGAGATGGATTCTCTATGCTGATTTATGGTGGTGGCCGTAAATGATGAGAATGATTCTCTGGAGTCTATTAAGACTTGAGACTTGACATTTAGTAGACTTGCCTCATGACTCAAATTGAATTGTTGTAAATAAATTTTTGAAAGAAAAAAATATATATCTTTTCAATATTTTTCTTCCAATCACAGAAATAATATTCATAAGGCCAAATGAATATTAAAACTAATTTTCTAACTAGTGAATTGAAAGAAGAAATTTTCAAGAAAAAACCTAAATATTTTTAAACTCATGGGCAAGAAAATTAAAGTCGATAAATTTGATAAGATTTTTTAGGGTCTTAAACAAGCCATAAGAAATGGCATGAAAAGTTTGACAATTTGATGATTGTCAAATGATTTTCGAAGTGAATGTAGTCTTGGATATTGAGATTACTGATTCATGAATGTAAATCTCCTTAAATCAATCTCACTATGATGAGAACGTTTTAAGGAAATATATTTACTGAATGCAAACTTGTTTGCATACTATATGATCATAATGTAAAAACTATGCAAGAACACTGTTGAAATTGTAAGGCAATCAGAATATGAAAGCATTATTGGCATACTGATTGTACTAGATCCAACATTGCATATGTAGTGGCATTGCATATATGTCATGGTACTGTTGTGAAGGTTTTTTAGTAAACCGAATAATGGGCATTGATGTGCTATTGAGAGATTCATGAGATACCTTAAAAGGACCATGAGACACAAATTTTCTGGTGTACTTGACGGGTACAGTGATGTAGATTGGAATACACTATCATTTGATTCCGAAGACATCTTGTAGCTATTTTTTATATAGCTACAGAAACTGTATCTTGAAAATCAAAGAAACAGACCATGTTTGCTAAGTCCACTATGAAGTTGATATGATAGCATTAGCGTCGGCTAGTGAAGAAGCAAGTTTGTTGCTTGCTATTTGAAATTCCTTTGTGGAAAAACTTATGACAGATGTGTTGATCCATTGCGTTAGTACCGTGGCTATTGCATAAATTGAGAACCGTTATTATAACGGTAAGTGACGTTAAATAAAAAGAAAGCACAACACAATGAGATTGTTAGTCGCTAAAGGTGTTGTAAGAATGGGTCATGTACACACTGATGAAAGTTTAGCAGATCCTTTGACGAAAGGAATAGCTAAAAAGGAAGTCCATAATACATCTATAAAGATGGGACTAATGACTAAATGAACTTCTCATGATGGAAACCTAACCTCAAAGACTGGAGATCCCAAGAAATAGGTTCAATGGGTAATAACAAGTCGTGAGGAGTTAATGATCATCATGCAAGTAAAAATAAGAAAAGCATGATTCCTGAAAGCGAAAGGATGAGATAATAAAACTCTTAATGAGATCTATACTTTGTATGAGTGGAGTACTGAGCTTCAGGAGTACTCTTGATAGACTCACCTATATGAATGTGGAACTGAGGCCAGTTCCTATGGAATTTAGAGGCGAATTCTTAGAGCGTTCATGAAACTGGGATACACGTGCAAGGCCATTAAAGCACGGGCTATAAAGATATACCTTAAGAAAAGGTTGTGTGCGGGTTTGAGAAAAATCCGAGATAGAGTTCAAGACAAGTGTCACTCTTACTAAATCGGGCTCTTACTTGCTATGTAAAGGTTCAAGTCATAGACACCTTTTCTTATGCACAATCTTTTAGAATCGTCCTACGATATTTTGGAATTTTCTTTTAAATTCAAATGAGGGATTGTTGGAACAAAGTTCACATTGGAGTGTGAATTGAAAATAAAATTGAGTCTCATATCAGATACTAGAGCATACTAGTGTGTTGTAGCATACTAGTGTGTAATTTGAGAAAATAAATGAATTAAGTCCTACTTTAGTGAGATTGGACAATTTATTTATTTAATTTATTGTGATTTATTTTACATCATTTTGTAACCATTAATTTATGGGAGAATAAATCTAATTAATGGCTTCACTAAGAAAACATATACTATTGAGCCCTTAAGAAAAAAAACCCGGCATGCTTCTAAAAGAATATGCATGTAATGCATATCATATCATATTTCTTCTAAAAGAATATGCATGTAATACATATCATATTTCAATAAAAAACAAAAAAAATGATTTATTGTTATGTTGTTAGAATTACAAGTATAGAGAGGTTGAGTACATAATCACCAAATTGAGAATTTGCATTATGTATTGGAAGTTTTGTCTTCATTCTCTTTGTATGAAAAAATTCATCTCGTTTTGCTGTTCTACTGCAATTCATGACAGGTTCAATTTAGAGGTTAGTTAATGTTTCTAATTGCCTCTTATTATATAGCGATACTATGTCATGAAACTTATCATAGAAATTGATATTAGTGTGAACATGATATAGATATAAAATTGTTTGTTGATGAAACATTGAAATAATTGTCAGAATTATATACATGACTATAATTGTATGTCAATTAGAAAGAAAAATTGAAATTGATCATAAGTCATGTTTGTATATTTGTTATTGGACGTAAATCACTCAATAAGTCTTGATTCATCTAGGGACATAAAGAATTGATGAAAATAAATAAATAAATATAATATTAAATCAATCTTGGTAAAATAAGAACCAATTTCTTTATATTGATTTTTTTATCAAATCATATGATTGGTCTTATTTAACTTGTGTCGATAAGTGCCTTAATAACACTAGTAGTAGCTAGTATTATGATTATTTTGTTTCAAGAGTGATAAAAGTATCACTAGTTCCTTCAAAATTAAGAATGGTCTTAGCATCATTATCCCTTTGATTTGAGATTGGTCTTAGTACCACATTAGAATGACCTCTGTGTCATTATATTGATTAATATTGTAGTATCGTCAATACATGTGATATTGTAGTACCATACATGGTATCGTAGTACCGGTGTTTCATAGATAGATGTCATAGCATCAATTTGATTGGTATTGTAGTACCACTGAATCATCGATGAATCATAGATTGATGTCGTATCATCAATTCGAGTGGTATTGCAGTACCATTCAAGAAGGTGTATTCTTTGACCGATTTCTACAGTGCAGTAGCATATCGGTATACAGTTGTAACTGGGCTGTTTTATCCTAGGGACGGTGTGGTTCATAGTCTGCTTGCACAATTTTGGGCAATGCAACGAAACGTCTTAATGAAAGCGTACTGACCCGCGACTCAACCCAATAATTTCTTAAGTGGTTTATTTTCAAAAACTATTTTTAAATATCAAAAGCAACACATACTCCCGTCAAAAGAGAAAATAGGCCGGAATAACATACTAACACTTTTAGTAAACGCATCAAGTTGTTTATTTTTCTTATGTTTCTCGTATCTAGATTCAAACTTTCTATTTTTATGAGGCAATTTAAGAGGCATATACAAAAAATAAAAGGAAAAACAAATAAAACGTCAAATTATTCATTTTTTATTTTTTTTTTGTCATTTTTCTATCATTTTCACAATGTTGAAATTGAATCAAATAGGTACTATTAAAATTTAACTGGAAAATAAAATTAAAAGTTAATAAACATTAATAATTAGAAAATTCAAATTTAAAAAATAATAATATTTTGTACTTCTTTTACTTTTACTAATATTGCCACCACCATAATAACTATCAACTAAATTAACTTTATGAGACAAATGTGTCCATTTTAGAATAAAGATGAATAAGACTATAATAATGATTAAACGAATGAGGCCATAGAGTAGTGTATCATTATCAAGAAAAAAAAGAAATGAAATTAAAGAAGAGTACTCCCTCCGGCCTTTTTTATAAGCAAAAGTTGTTTTTTAGGTTCATTGGAGAAGTAATGTATCTAGTCAATATTTAAGACTAGATACATTACTTTTTCAATAAATCTAAAAAGCAACTTTTTGCTTATAAAAAAGGCCGGAGGGAGTATATCATATGATTTGTCATGTTAAAGCTTAAAAATCTAATCCTAGCTAGTGGTGCTATTTTCATCATGGCTAGAGGGGACCATTCTTCCCATGCCCTCAAGTACTTCATTGCCGTCTTCATTATGGCATCCTCACTTTAATTAATCCCCGATTCACATTCTATTAGCTCTAATTCAGCTGCAATAATATTTGATCAAAAAAGTTAAAGAGAGAGAGAGAATAAAGGATTTCAGAATTCTCTATACCCTAGTCCTCAGGAATTTCCTGCTTTTTTTTTGACAAACATAAGTTATATCATTTCATTATTCAACAAATTTGAAATACAAAGCGGTACATAATCCAAAATACAGCAGCGAGACCAAGAAATGGCCGCCCTAGCAAGTGTGTGAGCCATCATATTCGTTTGCCGCTTAATAAACTTAACCTCGAAGCTTGGATTACAAGACATAATATGTTTAATTGTAGAAATAAGAAAACTAAACTCGGAGCTACCACCACGAAAGTGACAAATTGAATCCACAATACTTTTGGAATCCGTTTCAAAAACAACATGCGACGTGCCTCTTTGTTCCATTGCGCGCAAAGCTTCTAATAAGGCTATAGATTCCCCTTCAATTATGGAGCAATTTCCTTCTATCCAACTAGTTTCGGCCCTTATGAATTGACCCATGGAATCACGTAAACACCATCCAAAACTTGTTTTATTCAATTCCTTGTGAAATCCCGCATCTACATTACATTTAAACTGTAGGTGTAAGCCCTAGAGGCCAATTATTTATAATTGCATGGAACTTGTATTGAATAATTTAGTTAATAAATAAAGGCTTTTTCTTTATTATGTTTATGTGTTAAAGTAATAAAGTCCCTAGAATAGTTGGTTCGTTTAATGGAACGTTAAGTATGACTTAATCGTGAGAATCCATCAAACATAAGAACACTATTCTTAAATATCCGTAGTCAAGCTTTATTGTGAAATGGGATAACATTAAAGCATAGAGACTATTATGTTGGTAGACTGATGATCACATCTCACGGATCATAGATAAGTAGTTATCAAGTCTTCACATAGATATGAATGTTAAGGGTAACATTTATATCGGATTGACCCACCATGAGAATACTACATAGTATGTTATGAAGTGTCATAAGATATTCTCATAATGATAAGTGGTGTATTCCACCCTTCGACCTGAAACCACTATGGACCCTAGATGTGGAGTCAAGTGCTTTATTGTTGATCAAACGTTGTCCGTAACAAGATGATCATAAAGACAGTTGATGGGTGCTTCACAAAGCATGCTGAGGGACATGAGTGACCTAGATGGAATTTACCCCTCCTACATAACAGGAGATATGTCTAAGGGCCCAATATTGAACTTAACAAGGGTGACGTACTATGCCTTGTGTTCAATATAGACATAAGGGTAAAAGGGTAATTGTACATAAGATATTTATCACGGGAAAAAGGTTTGTCAGATCACATGACATTTCCGTGACTTGGGTAGCAGTGATGTGTTGCTAGATACCGCTCACTGTTTGTTATAATTAAATGTATGATTTAATGTAACTGCCAACGTTACGGAAACCTACAAGGGTCACACAGAAGGACAGTCTAGTGTAGGATTGGAACACCGTAAGGTACGGTGTACCTCAGAAGAATATAGAAATATGATAAGGGTATCATAGTAATTAAATAAGCAGTACACCATTAGGAATGGTGAGGGAGCGCCCATGTGTACATGACACATCGGGCATGCGCCCTTTTATGCTTGTTTAATGAAAAGGGCATTAGCGTAAATGTAGCCCAATGACAAGAGTTTGTCTTGGTGCACAAGACAAGTGGTTCTATAAATAGAACCCTTGTGGCAAAGAAAAATCACTTGATGCAAACACTCTTGCTAAAACCCTAATCCTTATTCCTCCCACCTCTCACTAGAAACCTTCATCCTTAGAGCTAGCACTCATATTGAAGGTAGCTGTTCGTGTGGACTAGATAAAGGTGTTGCTGTTCATCTTCAACGCTCGTGATCAAGATTTTGATTGTGAATCAAAGCTCCTCCACTACGAGAGTTGTTGCCGTTCGTCTTCAACGCTCGTGATCAAGATTTTGATTGTAAATCAAAGCTCCTCCATTACGAGAGGTAAAAGTTCTTAACACATATCATGCTCATTCGTAAGGATCATTAAAGGAAAATTTTAAAATTCCGCTGCGTTTTCGATCGCTATTTTTTTTCATAAACCACCCATAGGATGGTTTTTGTCATGAACTTTGCTGATGTACCTGTTGTAAACGCGTGGGCTGCATGCATTGAACCATAAGCCACTCCTCCCAAACGTGTTTCGCCTTAAGACCAAGGGTGTGTCCTGTTTCCGTGACATTGTTCCATACTTTATTATTTCTATTATTCCACAACACCCATGCCACCGTCGCGAACAATCCCGCCATCTCTTTACTCTCACCCGAACATACCGAAAGCACAACAGTTCGTGCATCCCTTGCTTGCTGGAGCTGGCGTGTAAGTAGCTCTCCCAAACCTGCCGAAAACCAAGCATGCAAAATATATTCACAGTTAAATATAGCATACAGTTCATCTTCTTCCTCCCGATTACAAAGTGGACATAATAACGGGCAAGGCACATGCTTCTCTTGAAGACGCAAACTTCAATTAAATATATAATTATATTTAACGTGAATACTTTCCACTACCTCCATTGTGTACAAATTTCAACAACGTCATTTAACGTGAATACTTTTTAATCTATATCCACACGATACTTTTTGTCTTTAAATATATAATTATATTTATCATTTACTCCCCCCGTTTTAAAATATAAGTCGTTTTGATTATATTACACAAATTAAGAAATGTAATCATTGTTGTATAAAAAAGAAAAATTATGAGTAAGTTTACAAAATTGTCCTTCATTTATTGTATGAGAAATATAAATGAAAGAATTGAAAGAAGAGAGAAATAAAAAGTTAAGGGTATAATAGGAAAAATAGCATTAAATGCTTCATTGAAATTGTAACGCGACTTATACTTTGGAACAAATTTTTTCTCCAAAACGACTTATATTTTGAAATGAAGACAGTATATTTATACAATTATGATAAAAAGTAAGAGACAAATTGACAAGAGAAAAGAAAAAGATAACAAAATCTCTTCTTCTTTTCTTTTAATAACAAAATCTCTATGCACATAATGCACTGTTTTTTTAATTGACTTTGTGTTAACATCATAGTGTGTTGATGAATTATTTTTTGGGTCTTGTTATGGGTTCTTTTTAAAATCAAAATAAGAGGAGGTTTTTGTCTTAAAAAAATTAAAATTTAAACTTTTATGACGTGGAATGTACAATTTTTAAAGGCTTAATTCATACTTTGGTCCCTTATGTTTATTTTAGCTCTCAATTTGGTCCCTTATGTTTTAAAACACTCACCTTAGTCCCTTATGTTTTGAACGTTACTATTAAATGGTCCTTTCCGTCAAAAAAAATTTAAACGTCGTTAATTTTGGCCACGTATTAGACGGAAACAGGCTTAATTTATACGTTGGTCCCTTATGTTTATTTTAGCTCTCAATTTGGTCTCTTATGTTTTAAAACACTCACGTTAGTCCCTTATGTTTTGAACGTTACTATTAAATGGTCCCTTTCGTAAAAAAAAAATTAAACATCGTTAATTTTGGCCACGTGTTATACGGAATGGACACTTTTTACACAATCACCATGCCATATCATTAATTGGATTTAAAAAAAATAAATAAAAAACTAAATTAACTTAATAAGAGTTGGGGTGAATGAAAATTAGGGAGAAGTACAAAAGGTTTTTAGTGAAAGAGAATTTCATTTGAAACTAAAAAACCCCTCTCTACTTCTCACCGGTCTCTCTTTCACTCTCAACTATGTTCATGCATAAACGAAACCCAGAATCCGGTGCGGTGGTCGCCGGGCCAAACGGATTCTGGGTTTCATTTAGTTTTTTATTTTATTTTTTAAAATCCAATTTAATGATATGGCCGGGTGACTGCGTAAAAAAAGTCCATTCCGTTTAACACGTGGCCAAAATTAACGATGTTTAAATTTTTTTTTGATGGAAGGGACCATTTAATAGTAACGTTCAAAACATAAGGGACTAACGTGAGTGTTTTAAAACATAGGGGACCAAATTGAGAGCTAAAATAAACATAAGGGACCAAAGTATGAATTAAGCCCGTTTCCGTCTAACACGTGGCCAAAATTAACGACGTTTAAATTTTTTTTGACGGAAATGACCATTTAATAGTAACGTTCAAAATATAAGGGACTAATGTGAGTGTTTTAAAACATAAAGGACCAAATTGAAAGTTAAAATAAACATAAGGGACCAAAGTATGAATTAAGCCATTTTCAAAACAATATATCTATATTTAGTTTCTTATCTTACGATATTTGTTAGCATTTTCCATATTTTATATTTTTTTATACACTTTCCATATTTTATATAATTTGTCTTATCCCTCCAAATTTTAGGAAAAGAATTGGATTTTTTCTACACTACTCATGATAATTTGTGGATATTTATCAACAATCAATGAAAGCAAATCACATGCATGTGAAGTAAAAATTAGTTAAAGAAGTTGATTGGAGCTACATATTCGGTAAAGAGTATAAAGTGTTAGGACGTATTAGTATTGGAGCTAGTTGATTGTAGTTGCTTTTTTGTATCTGTTGGCGTTTCTAATACTTCTAAATTAATCCGGCTTTCGAGCATATGATTTTGTGGGACTTCTGCAACCATTCATAGAAGGTGGGTAGTTATTCCTGCTATGATGCTGGGTCTGGATATTTTTATCTGTAAGGATTCGAGTACCCCTCGTACTCGCATTAATTTATTTTTGCTTATAAAAAAACAAAAGAGTTAATTGTAAGCAACTCTACATATATGATTTATTTTTATTGGTTATTAGATAATATCTCAAAATTTTCAAAGGGATAATGTATGCTTCATCAAAGAATTTTATTTGAGATGTTAGTAAAAGTTAGTAAAAAATTATTTAATCTAATTTTTTTTAAATAATTTATTTTTAACTAAAATTCATTAATTAACCACTTGAATCTAGTGTGTTATGATTTAATTTAGAGAAAAAGCTCTAATGAGTTGAATGATGCTTCAGTTAGGGGGGTTTCCATGGCAAGCAATTATTAAATGGAAGATGGAAATTGAGTAATGATCTCTAAGAAGTGGTAATGATATATATTCTCTCCAAACCTGGGTCCTTTTTTGCTTTCTTTAAAATTTTCTCATAAAAGTTGTGGGTTCCATGGTTGGTTGCGGTTGAGTGCATGTGTGTTTGTAGGGACTAACAAGCAAAACAACAAGAGGGCGTGAATCAACACCTGGCGTGGGCTCACCAAGGTGTTGATATGATTTGATCATGAAGCAAGCATCGTGGGCTTGGGTTTCCTATATTACTTTTTTCTTTTTTTAAATGTTTTAGCAAAGTATTAACAATAATATAGTTTGAAATTTAAAGTTTTTGGTCGAGTGAGATTGAACTATATAGTTAATATTAAGATATTTTTTTAAGTGAATGCTTCATTTCATTGTTGGAAAAATCAAAATTCATTATAGAGATGTAAAAAAGAGGCATTGTTATTTAGTAAGAATTATTTTGGAGAAGAAATGCAAGAATAACACATGATATTATCTTATAGGATGATGTAATTTTAATCTCATCTTTTAGTGGAAATTATGGGGGGTAGTTGATGTAAACAAGGGTGTAGATTTATTCTTACAATTCTTCTCCATAGATTTTCTTACTAAATAGCATTTTCCTGTAAAAAATTATTTGTGACATGTTTAATTGCTCTCCAATTTGATTTATTTTGGGTTTAGAATTGATTATAAATTTTGAAAGTAAAATTTGGAGCTTTTGTTTTAAAAATTATTTTTTATACTTAAATTTATCATTCATTTCACTTTAACATATATGTAAACAAATATAAATCGCTTTACCTATAACAAAGGTAATGAAAATCGAAACGGGTTGACCATTTTGACTAGTTAAATCGGAAACTAGACGAATGTTGGGTCTAACTAAGCTTGAAAATCACAATGCAATAAGACCAGTAGAAAAACATTATAAACCCAGTTAAAGGCCAAGAAAAAACAATAGATAAACTGGTAGTTTGGACAGTTCTTTCGGTTCAACTATGTTTTGCTTTTATTTTGGGAGAAAATGACAAAACTCACTAGTCCATGGTAGCTAATAGTCTCGTAAATGCACGAGATTATCGTCGTAATAATAAGAACATCCATTCACAAAGAACTGTGTTGGTTTTTGTGAGGAATTATCTTGAAAACTCAGAAACAGGAAAACCAGGAAGCAGGTGGCGCCAAGCGCCAGGAGCAGTCCAGAAACAGCGGTTTGAATCTGTCTCCTGTGCCAGGCGCGGCGCTGTGCACCGAAAAGGTACTAGAAAGTGAAGAACAACTCTGTCTGTGGCGCTGTGCGCGGGACATATGGCGCCGTGCGCGGGCTCGCGAAGTACTATATATTCTGCACGTGTTTTTGTGTTTTGCATGAGTTTTTTAGGGTTTGTAGCCAATCAAAAGACTAGAGTTTATAGAGAATTTCTCTTGGCAATAATTCTAGGGATTGGGAATTGATTCAACACCTTGGAATACTTTGTAATTGAATTTCTTGGTCACAGGAAGAAATTCGGGACTTGGGTAGAATAGGTTTGAAGACTATTTCTTGTAACCCTTGTTGTTGGGATTTCATTGTAACCAGATATTTAATTGAAGGAAGAAAGGAGAGCTGCCCTCTCCCCCGGACGTAGGTTCATTAACACTGAACCGGGTAAACAATCGAACGTGTCTTTTATTTTTCGCCGTTGTTATTGTTTGTGATTAATATTGTCGTTCTCGCTTGTTTGATTGCTCAATTCAATTTGCTTCACACATTAAAGGTTATTGGTGTGGTTCAGTCCGAATTCACAACAATTGGCGCCCACCGTGGGGCAAAGGATCAAACGAATTAAGTATCATGGGTTCTAAGTGGGACATCGAGAAATTTACCGGGAGTAACGACTTCGGTCTGTGGAAGGTATAGATGACGGCAATACTAACTCAACAAAATGTGTAGAGGCGTTAAAGGGTGCGACACAGATGTCGGCAACTCTCTCTGATGCGGAGAAGACCGAGATGGATGAGAAAGCACTTAGTGCTATTATTTTGTGCCTCGGTGATAAGGTGCTAAGGGAGGTTGCCAAGGAGAAGACTGTGGTTGAGATGTGGACCAAACTTGACTCATTGTATATGACCAAGTCCCTGGCACATAAGCAACTACTGAAACAACAACTGTACTTTTTCCGTATGGTTGATAATAAGCCAATGGTGGAGCAATTGGCGAACTTCGGCAAAATTGTCGATGATTTGGCGAACATCGATGTAGTTCTTGAAGATGAGGATAAGGCTTTCCATTTGTTGTGTGCGTTTCCAAAGTCACTAGAGAATCTCAAGGATGCTTTGCTTTATGGCAAATAAGGCACTATTACCTTGGAAGAAGTCCAATCGGCTCTGAGAACCAAGGAACTGACAAGGTTTAGAGACTTGATGGTTGATGATAGTGGAGAAGGCTTGAATATCTCAAGGGGCAGGAGTGAGAATCACGGTAAAGGAAAGGGGAAGAAGCACATGTCTAAGTCTAGGCCTAGAGGTAATGGTGACACAACAAAATTCAAGTGTTATCATTGCCACACACCAGGTCACTTCAAGAAGAACTGTCCTCAGAGAGGGGGTGGTGGCGGTAACGGTGGTAGTTCGTCAGCTCAGATCGCTGCTAGTGAAGAAGAAGGTTATGAGAATGCAGGAGCACTAACTGTGACTAATTGGGAACCTGAGAAAAGCTGGGTCATGGACTCAGGATGCTCATATCACATCTGTCCGAGAAAGGAGTATTTTGAGACCTTGGAATTGAAAGAAGGTGGAGTTGTGCGTCTTGGTAACAATAAGGCGTGCAAGGTTCAAGGTATGGGTTCTATCCGACTGAAAATGTTTGATGACCGTGACTTTCTGTTGAAGAATGTGAGGTGTATCCCTGAACTTAAGAGAAATTTAATTTCCATAAGCATGTTTGATGGTCTAGGGTATTGCACTAGAATTGAACATGGAGTGATGCGAATTTCTCATGGTGCATTAGTAATAGCCAAAGGGTCTAAAATTAATGGTCTTTATATTTTAGATGGTTCCACTGTTATTTCTAATGCATTAGCTGTTAGTGTAGAAACTGAGGACATAACTAAACTGTGGCATTTGAGGCTGAGGCATGTCAGTGAGAAAGGTTTAGTTGAATTAGCTAAATAGGGCTTGCTATGAAGAGAGAAATTGAACAAACTAGATTTATGTGATAACTGCACACTAGGCAAACAACACAAGGTGAAGTTTGGGGTGGGAGTGCATAAATCTAGTAGACCATTTGAGTATGTTCACTCGGACCTTTGGGGCCCAGCGTCTGTTTCCACTCATGGGGGAGGTTCATATTTTCTTAGCATTATTGATGATTATTCTAGAAGGGTATGGGTTCACATTATTAAAAATAAGAGTGACACTTTTGAAAAGTTTAAGGATTGGCATACTCTAATAGAAAATCAAACTGGAACTAAACTGAAAGTTTTGAGAACTGACAATGGCCTGGAGTTTGTTTCAGAGCAGTTTAATGAGTTTTGCAGAAATAAAGGTATAAAGAGGCATAGAACCGTTGCATACACACCGCAGCAGAATGGTCTTGCTGAAAGAATGAACAGGACTTTGTTGGAGCGGGTGAGGTGTATGTTGTTGGGAGCTGGACTACTGAAAAGTTTCTGGGGAGAAGCTGTTAGTACTGCAGCATATTTGATCAACAAATGTCCGTAAACGGGTATTGATCTGAAGACACCTATGGAGGTTTGGAGTGGCAGGCCGGCAGACTACTCCAACTTGAAAGCCTTTGAAGCTCTAGCGTATACACATGTCAGACAAGATAAACTTGATGCTAGAGCTATAAAGTGTGTGTTCGTTGGTTATCCTGAAGGTGTGAAAGGTTACAAGCTGTGGAAGATGGAACATGGAGGATCAAAATTTATTATAAGCAGGATGTCACTTTTGATGAGACCCGTATGGGGATGAAGTGCAAAGACCTAGAGACTAGACCAGAAACGGGGGTAAAGAGAATTCAGTTTGAGGTGGAGCCTTCCACTAATGAGAAGGAAGAAGAGGAAGATGAGACTCGAGTACCTGTGGAGAGTGGAAGCCAAACAATAACTGCTCCGGACTATCAGCTAGCACGAGATAGGGAGAGGAGAGTTATTACTCCGCCTAATAGATACGGTTATGCTGACCTTATTTGTTATGCTTTGAATGCAGCTGAAGAGGTGCAAGACTCAGAACCAAAGAACTTCAGGGAAGCATTAGAAAGCATAGATATTAAAGACTGACTGAAGGCAATGGAAGAGGAAATGCTTTCATTGGAGAAGAACCAAACTTGGGAGCTTGTTCCACTACCTAAGAACAAAAGGGTAGTTGGTAGCAAGTGGGTGTTCAAGAGGAAAGAAGGTATACCAGGGGTCGAAGCACCAAGATATAAAGCAAGACTTGTAGCCAAGGGCTTTACACAGGTGGAAGGAATTGACTATAATGAAATATTCTCACCTGTGGTGAATCATTGTTCTATAAGGGTACTTATGGCAATTGTGAACATGTATGATCTTGAGTTAGAACAGATGGATGTGAAGACCGTTTTCTTGCATAGTGAATTAGAAGTGACAATCTATATGCAACAACCTGAAGGTTTTGTGGAAGACAACTCTAAAGTTTGTTTGTTGAAGAAATCTTTGTATGGGTTGAAGCAGAGTCCAAGGCAATGGTATCATCGGTTTGATGATTTCTTATTGAAGACTGGTTTTGTGAGAAGCAACTATGACAGTTGTGTGTACATGATGAAGAGGAATGAGAAAGCCATTCTCTACCTCCTTCTTTATGTAGATGATATTCTTATTGCAAGTTCTGACAAGCATGAGATTCAACAGCTTAAGGTGAAACTTAATGGTGAATTTGAGATGAAGGATCTTGGTAATGCGAAGAAGATACTTGGTATGGATATTGTGAGGGATCGGAGTAAAGGTGTGTTGTTCTTATCTTAACATGATTATTTGAAGAAAGTGGGGGAGCGGTTTAGAATGAAAGATTCTAAGATAGTGAATACCCCACTTGGTCACCATTCGAAGTTGTCAGTCAAGCAGTGTCCTCAATCCGAGGATGAGAAGAGGATGATGGAAAGTACTCCCTATGCAAGTGGGGTTGGAAGCATCATGTATGGCATGGTTTGTAGTAGACTTGATTTATCATATGCAATCAGTGTGGTGTGGTTGCGGACTATGCAGGTAATGTAGACACTAGAAAGTCTCTTTCTGGTTTTGTGTTTACATTGTTTGGTACAGCGGTAACATGGAAGGCAAATCAACAATCAGTTGTAGCCTTGTCGACGACTCAAGCGGAATACATAGCCCTTGTTGAAGGGGTCAAGGAAGCCATATGGTTGAAAGGTATGATTGGAGAAATGAGGATTGGTCAAGGGTGTGTGAAGATACATTGTGACAGTCAGAGCGCCATTCATTTGGCAAATCACCAGGTGTATCATGAAAGGACAAAGCACATCGACATCCGGTTGCATTTTGTGAGAGACATGATTGAGACAAAGGAAATCATGGTGGAGAAAGTTGCATCGGAAGAGAATCCAGCAGACATGTTCACCAAATCGTTACCAAGAGCTAAGTTCAAGCATTGCTTGGACTTGATTAACTTCGTCGAGGAGTAGACGGAGGTTGGAGAGGGCAGCATGGTGGTTGATGGGAAGTTGAGATCGCCATCGTTTTGAAGGCAAGGTGGAGATTTGTGAGGAATTGCCTTGAAAACTCAGAAACAGGAAAACCAGGAAGCAGGTGGCGCCAGGCGCCAGGAGCAGTCCAGAAACAGCAGTTTGAATCTGTCTCCTGCGCCAGGCACAGCGCTGTGCGCCGGAAAGGTACTAGAAAGTGAAGAACAGCTCTGTTTGTGGCACCGTGCGCGGGCTCGCGAAGTACTATATATTCTGCACGTGTTTTTGTGTTTTGCATGAGTTTTTTAGGGTTTGTAGCCAATCAAAAGACTAGGGTTTATAGAGAATTTCTCTTAGCAATAATTCTAGGGATTGGGAATTGATTCAACACCTTGGAATACTTTGTAATTGAATTTCTTGGTCACGGGAAGAAATTCGGGACTTGGGTAGAATAGGTTTGAAGACTATTTCTTGTAACCCTTGTTGTTGGGATTTCATTGTAACCGGATATTTAATTGAAGGAAGAAAGGAGAGCTGCCCTCTCCCCCGGACGTAGGTTCATTAACACTGAACCGGGTAAACAAACGAACGTGTCTTTTACTTTTCACCGTTGTTATTGTTTGTGATTAATATTGTCGTTCTCGCTTGTTTGATTACTCAATTCAATTTGCTTCACACACTAAAGGTTATTGGTGTGGTTCAGTCCGAATTCACAACAGTTTTTTCTAAAGTCTAAGTGTTTCAGCCAAGTCACATTCTAAACAAAGACTAGAATATGACCTTGATTACAAAAGAGTTTGCAGCGGATATAAGCTAAACACAAGACAAAAGAGAAAAAGAGACACACATAAAAATTTATACTAATTCCTCTCATAAGCTGGGAGTAGTCTAGTCTCTTTGCTCTACCAAAGGATTTCCGATATAATCATTCAAGTTTATAATTTGCTCAGGCACAGAAGTAAGAGACTTCACAATCTAACTTAATCAAAATAAAGATTGTTTAGGTTTTACATTTGATATAAAATTAAAGGTATAAACAATACAAAGCAATGAGACTCAAAGTACTTAATAATTTCTAAGATACAAACTTTGATAAGAAATTCTAAGTGTAAATTTGAGCTTGAATTTTGACAGAGTTTTGATTCTTTCAAAATGTGTGTAGAGTCTTATGTTTCTTTCGGGTCTCCAGCTCCTTATATAGACAAGGATAAAAGACTCGTTGAAGAGAATTGAGCTCAAATTAGAGTTGTTGAGAAACTTTGATCTTAGAAGTTGGAATGTTTCTTGATATGGTTAATGTCGTTGAAAAGACATTTGAATCTCTTTGCTACAAAAATAATTTTGCACTCCCAATTGTCTTTGAAGATTTTGTTTGTTTTTGCACGTGATCAGAAATAGACAAAGTTGACTATGAGTTTGATAGTGACCCATAGCTGATATTAAAAGCTTCTGATGCTGACGTAGTCTTCAGAAGTTGACTCTTCAAGTAGCTTATGAGCCTTCAGAGTATGAGACCTTTCTTCAGATTATGACCCATCTGAATCTGATGCTTCTGCTTCTGATCCAGAACTTCAACTTCTCTTTCAATTTCTTGTACTATTTTATATGCTCATTTAACCTGATCGATATATTAGCATTACAACTTCTCTTTAATTTTAAACTATGATCCTACACACTTTAACATACATTAGCATATCTAATTTATTTCTTTAATACTTTTTTATCATCAAAACTTTAGAGGTAATTGTACAACAAATTTTGTTCCAACATAGACTAGTGAAGAAACGAGGTATATAGTTCTATATCTATCGGTTAGGTTAGAAAAAGTAATAATTTAATGGAGATGGATTAGTTTTGGTTTTATAGAGATATGCTATGAGAAATAAATTATAAATAAAAGATATACCTTAGAATCATGAGATGAGATGTCACCCAAGAACATATTTTTAACCTTTTTCCTTTGCTATGCAAAATCAATTTAAAACACTTTTGAAGAATGATCCACGTAAGCATTAACCAAATTAGTTTCCTAATTCAACAGCTTACCACTGTAATAAAATCAACTGTTTTTACCTTATATATATTACCAACCTCAAGCACCTTTAGGCCATTCTCATGCTTCAAAATGCTTGTCCAATCCTATAGTTTCGACATTGATTATTTGCTTTTCGGTCCACGTCTAAGATGTATCTATCGTAGTTAAATGCAATATGATTGAATAATTATAAGATGTTCGGAATTTCCACCAACAAAAGCATAAATGAATTTTGAAAAATCTACAATTTAATCACTTTCAATATAACCCTAAAATGAAGAGAACTACTCACACATGAAGGTATTAGAAATTACTGCAAAATAGAAAACAAACAAAACAAGAAAGAAAACTAAGAAAATGTATTGCAACTTTGGAATAGATTACAAGAGTGGGACATCACTTTTTACATGAGAATGAGGTGTTATTTACAGCCTAAAGGACCTTAATTTTACAGATAATGTATAATTAAGAGTGAATTGAAGAGACAAAAAATTGTTGCATTTATTAAAATTCAGCCTGCCACAGTTGTGGTGTGATGCCACGATCATGGTATGACACCACGGGGCCGTGTTAGGCCTGCCACGGCCATGGTGTGACAGTGACACAATGGGGCAGCACTCAGTTTGGCTACGAACAAATTTGATTTACATAAATTTTTTAGATAATTAAGAAATGCCTTCCACTATAAGAGGGTGTGTGGCACATATGACAGAAGGAGGAGAAGAAAAAGAAAAGATTAGGCGGAAACACTGAGAGATGTTTTGGGTCATTTCTTTCCTCAATTAATGTGAAGTCAGACATTGCACCTAAAATTATGGATTATCCCAATGATTGAATTGCACCAATGTCTTGCTTCACATTAGTAGGAGCATCCACAACTTTAGGTGCAGTGTCTAACTTCGCATTAGTGGAGAATCATGAAGAGCGTCAGTATCTGGAAAGCATAAACAACTAAAGAAGAAAAAAAAACTTGTCTATGTAAAAATAGTTTCAGATTCTAGAATTCAAAAGAAGTCCCACCTTTTAGAAAGTGAATGTGTACAATCCAAAAAATTTATTATAGGGATGTTCGCATTCTAAAATATAAACTCAAAAATAGTATTTTAGAAAATTCAAATTACACACGAGAAAGTTAGGGGGCGCAAAAGGAAATTTTCATAAAATTATTATATTCAAGTGAAACTGTTGGGCCTACCTAACCTATATGAACCACCACTCTTATTTTAGTTTTAATGTTTTCCTTGTCATGTTGTGTGAAAAAGAGGGTAAAACATTCATCGTTTTTTACTAGAAGTGTAAGTGTATTCATTATTCTTAAATTAATTATTAGTTTTTTGTTGGTTGATAAATCTTAAATATTAAGAAATTATCTAAATATTTTTTAAAAAATTTAAAGGACTAAAACAAATTAAATTAACTATAAATATTGATAAAGACCTCCTTTCACAAGAGGACAGAAAGGGTGGCTTCCACATCCAAATTGATTATGCACCAGTTTCAGAAATGCAGTCAATGATTGTGATCTCACGGATATCCATCTTGATGGTTACCCCTTTACTTGGATAAAGAGCAGAGGGACTGACCATGTGATTGAAGAAAGACTTGATAGAGCTTTGGCAACATCAGAGTGGTTAATTAAATTCCCAAATGTTAAACTCCGAAATATTCTGACATTCCATTCAGATCATAGCCCAATTTTATTACAGTGCTCCCCGATGATCAAACAACATTACAAGTATGAATTCAAATTTGAGAATAGCTGGCTCAAGGAGGAAGATATTGGAGATGTGGTCTATGAAGGGTGGAATGATGAATGCAAAGACTTAGAGACAAAAGAGATGCTGCTAGTGTAGCACGGTTCCAGGAAGCTCATCATCAGCATGCCAAAGTCCTTATTCAAGAAGAAGCCTTTTGGAAACAAAGAGCTAAGATGCATTGGCTAAAGGAAGGGGATCTTAATACAATTTTTTTTCATATGTCGGCCACTGCGAAATCGAAGGTGAAGAGGATTGAGAAGTTGAAAAACGAGGAGATACTTTCAGGAACTTTCCAAGCCAAAATAATGGGTACTAGAACCGGTTCTATCACTTATTTCTCCGAGAGTCTAGGCAGAAGATAATGCTCGCCTGGAAACTCCTATAACTAAGGAAGAGATTCATGTTGCCTTGTTCCAGATGCATCCAGACAAGTCCCCGGGTCTTGATGGCTTCAACCTGGCTTTCTACCAGAATTTTTGGAATTTGTGTGGGGATGAAGTGTTTGTAGAAGTCAAAGAATGGTTCGAGAAAGGTTATTTTCCTTCAACTCTGAATGAAACCAATATTTGCCTTATTACAAAATGTGATCAACTGAGGTCCATGAAGGATTTCCGCCTGATACCACTTTGCAATGTTCTCTATAAAGTAGTATCAAAGCTTCTTACGAATAGATTAAAATGTGTACTGGATAAGTGTATATCAGAGGAGCAGGCAACCTTTGTTAAGTGGAGGTCCATAATTGATAATGTTCTCATACCCATAGAAATCATACATTACTTAAAGAGGCGAACTGAAGGGGCTAAAGGGGAGTTGGCTCTAAAAATTAACTTTAGTCAAGCCTATAATAAAGTGGAAATGGAGTTATTTGAAAGGAGTTCTTGGGAGGTTAGGTTTTTCAGAAACATGGATACAATTGATGATGTTGTGTGTAAGATCGGTAAACTACTTGGCTTTAGTGAATTTTGAAAAGTAGGCCTATTCGTCCAAAGAGACGATTTAGGTAGGTAGACCCTCTATCTCCTTACTTTTTCATTCTTGTGACATAAGGTCTTACATCGCTTATTCACATATATGAGATGGCATCCGGTCAAGAAATCAACCTGTCAAAGTCAGAATTTTTCTTTAGCTGTAATTTGAGTCGTGCAGCCCAAGAATATCTTTCTAACATCATAGGGGTCAAGCACGTGTTGGGAACCGGTACCTACCTAGGCTTACCATCGATGGTGGGGAGGAGCAAGAAGGAGACTATTCCATATATAAAGGACCGAATTTGGAAAATATTCAATGGATGAAGGAGTATGCCCCTTTCTAGAGTCGGTAAGGAAGTAATGATTAAGTCTGTTTTACAAGTTATTCCAGCCTATATCATGAATATTTATCTCTTACCGGACTCCTTGACAAATGAAATAGAAAGGATGATTAGTGCTTTTTGGTGGAGTAGAGGTAGTAACAATAAAGGAATAAAATGACTTGCTTGGGATAAACATGTCCTAAGGAGGAAGGTGGACTGGGATTTAGAGATTTCCATAGTTTCAACATTACATGGCGATGGTTGAAGAGCATGGATGAAATCTAATGAACAAGACATCTTTGATGGCAAGAGTCTTCAAAGCTAGGTATTTTCCTCAAACTTCTTTATTGGAGTCTAATCTTGGTAATAATCCTAGCTTTTCTTGGAGAAGCATTTGAAAAGCTAGACAAGTGTTGTTATATGGGTGTAGATGGAAAATTGGGGATGGGAATAAAATCAATGTAATGAATGAGCCTTGGTTGAGGGTGGACCAAGGGAGTTGTTTAAACGCCCCTCAAAATCAAAATGTGTACAAGCTCACGGTTCAACAACTTTTGCTTCCAAATACTAAACGGTGGGATGTGGAGAAGATTAATTCTCTTTTTCCGGTTGATGTGGTTAATACTATACTTGTTGTTCCGTTGTTAGAGTTAGTAGGGGAGGACAAGTTGATTTGGAGTGAGGAGAAGGATGGGGTTTACTCTGCAACGACGGTGTATCGGAGACTTATGAAGGAGAAAAATAAAGGGTATGGGCCGAGAAAGGAAGAGGATGGAGTAGCATTTGGAAAATCCGTGCTCCACCTAAGGCCAAACACTTGTTATGGAGAATTTGTAAAGAGTGTTTATCGACCCGAATCCGTTTGAGAAACTGTTTTGTGCAATGTCCGAAGGATTGACCATTGTGCTTATCACATGTTGAAGAAGAGTGGCACTCCTTTTTTTAATTGTGAAGCTATTAGAGAAGCTTGACATGTTATGGAGCTAGTTCATATTATTCAACCACGGCTACATATGTTTCATAATCCTAGAGATTTAATTTTTGATATATGTAGGAAGGAAACTGATGTAGAGGCAAGTAAAGTGGTTGTACTCATGTGGTTCATATGGCAACATCAGAATAATTATGTGTGGAGTGACAACAAATTAAGTGCACAATAAATTGGCATGCAAGCGGCACATTATTGGCAACAATGGGCAACGATAAATGGATAGTTACAAGACCAACAACAACCCACCCCAACAACCCACCCGACAGTAAACAGCAGCCATCAACTCAGTGCAGTGGCAGCAGCCCCCGTTCGGGTTCGTGAAATGCAATGTAGACGTAAGTTTTTACTTGGGTGGAGCTATAGGTTGGGGTTGGTTTTTACGTGATGATCATGGCCAACTTAAACTCGCTGGAACAAATTTTGTGACATCACCTCTCAACATGTTGGAAGGAGAAGCCATGGCTATTATAGAAGCAATGGAAGAGATTATGAATAGAGGCATATCCATTGTTTTTTTTTGAAAGTGATTCAAAACTAGTGGTGGATGCTATCACTTCTAGACAAGTTGGCATATTTGAATTTAGCATTTTCATTTCTCACATTCAATCTTTTTTCTTTTTTTGGTACAAAAGAGGGACTCATATTCAATCTTTACTTAATATGAATAATTACTTTGAGGTTAAGTATGTAAAGCGACAAACGACATGGTTGCTCACTCTCTAGTAAGAACGGTCTTTTCTATGTCCAGTCGCTGTATTTTCGATTTGGTCCCTCGTTATATTGACTCTTATTTAATTAATGAAATGTGTTAAATTTACTTCTGTCCAATATATATGTTATTGTACTTAATCGTTAGCCAATCTGATCTGGATTTAATTTTTATGTTTAATGATTTAATTTTGTATGTTTATAGTTTCACACATTGTAATAGTGTGAAACTATAAATTTTATTTAATTTCTTTTTATTTATTGTTATTTTATATATTATTTTATATATAAAAATATATTTAATTAAATATGTTTTAACCAAAATTCTAATACCACGGCTTTAACCTTAGACCGATAAGCACACTGATCCAACCCGTCTCATTATGAATGCCTTGCTTTAAAACAAAATTTTGGTCGAAATCAGTCGTGAAGATTTTTTACTTAAATACATAATTATTTTTTTTGAAAATAAAATACATAATTACTTTAGTCACTCTTTTGATTTTTCAAGATTTATTGACTCTTTTTTAAATAGAATGAATTGAGATAAAATTATCTTGACTATATCGACTATTTCTTTATTTTTTGACCGCCTCAAAAAACAAAAGAAATGTCATCTCTTACCTTAAATAATTTCTAAGTACATAATACCTTTATATCAAAAAATATTCGGATAAAATAGTATTTTCTAAATAAATAACTTACTTACATAATTTCTTTCTCTCTCTCTCTCTATATATATATATATATATAAATATTCCCAAACACATAATTTCTTTATATCAAAAAATTTCAGTATGCATAATAAAAATTTCTTTACTTAAACAATTTCTAAATATACAAATATATCCAAATACACAATTTCTTTATATAATACTTCTAAATACATACTCCCTCCGTTCCTTTTTACTTGTCTTTTAGGGCTAAATTTAGCGTTTCTATTTAATTATCCTTTTGATTTTACGTGTATGATTTGTCAGTTATATCCTTTGTCAATTGCTCTCATCTTGTTCAATAAAACCAATTAATGCTATATATTTGGAAAACTAAATCTTTTTTATTTTGTTTGGAACAAAACATATTAAATTTTGTTTTTTTTAACATACTCTCTCCGTTCCTTTTTGTTTGATGTTTTAGAAAGAAAAAAAAATTGTTTCAAATTGTTTGATATTTTGATAATTTAAGGTTATATTTTGTCTATTATACCCTCCTTCCTAATTTTTTTTGACTAAATTTTATATAATCTTTTTATCGTGTTTTTATTTTTTACTAAACTTCTTCATATAATCTTTTTATTGTATCTTTTTTTTTTACTAAACTTCTTCATATAATCTTTTTATTGTTTTTGTTTTGTTCTTTTTTTTTCCTTGCATGTTTGTTGAAAATCTTGTTACACAATATTAAGAAACTCAAAGTGACTACAACTTGAAAATACGAGAATTTTTAGAACACATGAACTTTTGAAATACTCTACTTTAAAAAAAAATGTGACTACAACCCAATCACAATAAGTATTATTTCAGGCCAAAATAATCATCGACTTCTCGTACTAAAATTGGTTCACACTTCATTTGAATGGGTAGTTGTCCTATTCTTTTTAGCTTTTGTTTTTCATCAAATAAGTTTTCCTTTCTATTCTTCCGATAAAGTATATTTTGTCAAAAAACTGTTTTTTTTTTTGTTGAAAAGGCAAAAACAAAAAAATTGTTTGTTATGATCCGCCTTTAATTTTTTTGTGGTTTTAATTTTTTGGAAAGATCAAGTGTGTGCAAAAAATTAGAAATTTTTTGTGATTAAAATTAGAGTATAATATATTCCAAAAAAAGGGTATAATAGGAAAATAAAATGCAAAATTACACTTTCTTAATTTGACCTTTTTTTTTTTCTCAAACATCAAACAAAAAGGAACGGAGGGAGTAATATATTAAATTTATTGGAAAGAGAAAATGTGTGAAAAAAAAGGAATTTATTGGTGGATTAAAACGAGGGTATAATAGGAAGATAAAATGCAAATATACACTTCCTTAATTTGGTGTTACTATTCTAAAAAGACAAGTAAAAAGGAAATGAGGGAGTAATTACTTTATGTCAATAATTTCTAAAAACAAAATTTCTTTATATACCAATAACTAGTTTTGAGACCCGTGCATTCGCACGGGTTTATTGACTTTTATTTATAAAATATTGCTAAAATATAAGTGATGTCGTGTACCAAAAAAATAAAAATAATAAGTGACGTTATTCTGTTATTTTTTATAAAATTTATTAAATTAAGTAATTTTTTTCATTAAAACAATTGTCCCGTGTATGATTTTTGTATAATAAACTATAAGTAATAATAACAAATATTTATTATTCAATTCCTTTTTTTTATTAAAGTAATTGTCCCGTGTATTATTAAATTATTTTTATTAAAACAATTGTCCCGTGTATTATTATTATTATAATATATATTCATCAATAATATATTTATCAACATTGTTCCGTGTATTATTATAATATATTATTTAATTCCTTTTTTTATTAAACCAATTGTCCTGTGTAAGATTACTTTTTTTATTAAAACAATTGTCCCGTGTGTTTCTATAATATATATTTACCCCGTAATTATTTATTGTAATATATATTCATCAATAATACACTTCTCGTGCTATTTTTATGAGTATATTTGTTTTATTCTCTTTTTAATTTTTTTTATGAGTAGATTTGTTTTATGCTTCTTTGGATTTTTTTTTCTATTTTTGTTTTGTATCTTTTTTTTTATGAGTATATTTGTTTTATGCTTATCTTCTTTTTTTTGTTATTTTTGTTTTGTACATATCTTTTTTTCAATTTAGAGTTAAAATGACATTTAAGGACATAAACGGTGAAATATTATTAAACGTACTAAGGACAAAATAGATTTTTTAGTAGTAGTTTCTTTTAATATATTGTAAATAGATATTTTTGTCAAATTATCAAAAAAATTATTTTGGTCAGAGAAATAATTAAATATAAAATAATTTTAAAATAATTAAATATAACATATGATTTAAAATATTGGATATTTGTTTAACCAGAAAATTAATGAAAAATATTTCGTGATCCCCTAAACCCAAAGGGGGACCAAAAAGTAGTGCATTGAGAATTAATCGAAGGCCTAGTTAAAGAGAACAACTAGATAAAGGCTGTCACTACTTCCCTCCTTTATCTTTACAAAAACATAAACAATTCCCCTAAGACAATAAGAACACATTTCAATATTTCATACTCATTAAGCGCAAGATCTAATGTGCCACAATTGAAGTGCAACACAACAAGTATACTATACACAAAAACCAAAACCAAAATTAATTACAAGAGAATTAAGAAGAATGATGAATAAAGGAAGAGAAGGCAAATCAGCAGCACCCTCTACAGATTTATTAGTATGTTTCCCATCTCGAACTCATCTCCGTCTAATGCCGAAGCCTATTTGCAGCCCAGTTAGGCCTTCAGAGCCTAACAAACGCCACCACCACAATAGTCACCATCAGCGTAAGAGATCAATCTCTAGAACTGGTGGTGGCATTAGTGGTGGTGGCCAAGCTGGTAGTCCTATGTTATGGACTAAAAATAAGTCAAATATGGGATCCGAAAATTCGGAACCAACCTCTCCAAAAGTTACTTGCGCCGGACAAATCAAAGTGAGGCATAAAAATTCAGCTTGTAGGAACTGGCAATCGGTGATGGACGAGATAGAGAAAATCCATAATGACAAGAAGCAAAAGAAGCGTTTCAATTGGGCCGAATCGCTCGGTTTCAAGAAGGAGATCATGCAATTCTTCACTTGTTTGCGAGCTGTACGGTTCGACCTTCGCTGCTTCGGTTCCTTCCCAGGAACCGATATCGCATCAGAAGACGAAGAAGAAGATGACGATGGTGAAGATGAAGTGTACTATGAAAATGATCATTTGGATGTAGAAGAGAATCAGGACGAAAATGAATCATCGAGAGCCGTGTTCTCGAAATGGTACATGGTGTTGCAAGAGGAACAAAATAATAAAGTTCAGAAAGAAGAAGAAAAGAAAGAGGAAAATGGCGACGGAGAAATCGCTGTGCCTCCTCCAAATGCATTATTGCTGATGCGTTGCAGGTCTGCTCCGGCGAAAAGTTGGTTGAGAGAAAGTGAAGAAGAAGGTGCAAATAATAATGAAAAAGAAAACAATTCACAGAAAGATAAGGAAAAGGAAAAAGAAATAGCACAAACACATGTAAAGAAAGGGCAAAGTTTAAAGTCATTAATGGAAGAAGAGGAGAGAACAAATAAAGAGAATTTGGTAGTGATGAGATATAACTCTGATTATTATGGTATTTCAACTGATATTGCTACAGAGACATGGATTGTTGGTGGTTTAACAGATCCAATGTCACGGAGTAGAAGTTGGAAAAGATGAATTCATCATCATCATCATCATCATCCAATATTAATTACTCTTATTTTTAATTTTGTCTTGTTTTCAAGTATTGGTTTCAACTTCAAGAATACTTTGGTGTGAAAACTGGGAAGTTTAATATTAAAACCCCATGTTTTAGAATGTCCTATGATAATTTTTCATTACTATATTGTACAGCTTTTTGATTTCATTACATAAGTACCTTGGAATGTTTTTTACAGGTATATTATAAATATGTACTATGTACGTTTATGAATTTGTTAACTCTGTTATCTAAATTCTAAAATTACTGTATAGTTAAAGGAATTTGTATTTTATCACCAATTTTGCATAATTAAGAATTGTTTTCTGAGTTCTTCATAGAACTCATCAGAACTTCTTATTAGAACGATGCAGGCAGGGTGCGCATACATATAGAGGCAATTTCTTTGCGAAGTGACTTTCCTGGTGTAACTGCAGGACGCGGTATTTGATCTAAGCCGTCCTATTTTATATAGACAGCTGAGATTGTTTTCAATATAAAATTGAATTTATAATATGAATCATCGGATTTAAAATCGATAACTAGGATTCAATATAGCATCGAACTGCGTGTAATCTCAATTCTCAACAATACGAAGTCCTTGTCCATGTTTCTGGATGTTACATCTAGGCAATATTGAGGATCTGGATTCCCTGCTGTAGGGAATCACACAGTTGTAAACTATATTGTGCATCTCAATCAAGGTTTTAAAAAACGGTCGTGTCTCGGTTACGTAAAAGTTTTCGCGATTTCGGTTGGTATAGGTTTAGCGACGCTAATTGCGGTCGTCACGGTGACAATTTGTTCTTTAATAAAAATACAGTGATAACGGTAACGTTATCAGCATCCGCCAAAACTGTTTTGTCGCGGACCTTCATTTAAAATCGTGATCTTAATCATTGATTATTAGATCTAACAAGCAAAATAATTCATACTATTGTTTCATAGTGATGTTATGATTCGTTTTGTTGGTACCATCAATGAATTCAGGATCTACTCTGTATCAATATGTTGTTTGATTAGCCATCTTATAGACCACTTATAGATAATTTGAGCGAACATTTATAAATATCTTTTTTAGATGAATGAAATTAAAGATTATTGATTTTATTTTTTTTTTGACATTTGACCATGCGTAGAAGAAATTAGTCAGATTATTAGAATTAATTTTTGCTTTGTTAACATCTTATTTACTTCAGAAACTTCAATATGTATCTAGAATCAGTATTGATCTTAAAATACAGATGAAGAACCTTCCAACTCATATTGTTTTATCTCAATTTTATGATAAGAGTGATATTCTCAAATGGTCCCGTTCCTGACAGGCATGTTTGGTTCTACTTCTAGTTTAACGCAGGATAGATATACTGACATACACAGTATCTTGTTTCAACTTTCAACATAGAACACTTTTCTCCGGTCCTTGTGTTGGTAGTATGTATGTAATGTATCCTCTGTTTTTCTACCCCTCTGATCTGACCATGTACTGTCAAAGATTTAGGTCCTTTCCAAATTTTGCAAAATATTTTTCTGATCTACAACAGTGTACTCCAAATAACCTCCCAAATTCTACACAATTTCTTTCCTAGAAAGAATTTGGTAATGATGACTGATGACATATAATTCTTCTAATTATTTTGGTATTTCAACTAACGATTGTTAACAGATTCATTAAATCAAGGAAAAGTACAAGGATACTCGCCCCACTCAAAACAAAATAAATTAAATAACCTATCTACTTAGACAGATTTTATAAACAAGTTCAGTTGGAACATTCAAATATTGGCTGAAATTTGGAGGGCGGGTTTGCAGCTCCAGTGGCTACACTTTCAACGTTTAGATCACCGAAGCAAGGCGTGAGGGGGGAGAAATCACGTCCGCTCTACATCCGGTTTTTGGGGAAATATTCAACTTCTTTGTTCTTATTTTGTAAGCTAGTTTGCTTTGTTGTTTATTTGGTTTCTAGCACTTGTTTGGACATCACTTTGAAACTCTCTTGTACCCTTATTTGCCTCAAGGAGAATATATGTATGATCGTTGTAACCACGCTATACTTAATATCCATCATCCGATCATATATCAACGATCGACATAATTTTAATTAAAACAACATAGTTTTTAAATTAAACCATCCGATCTCAGATCAATGACCGAGATAAAGAACAGTATGAGTTGCATATATTTGCTACAGTAGCATATCTTAATCCGATATCTTTTGGTACGTATGTGAGAGTTGGTGAGTGTGTAACTTATGTCAAGTATTTTAAAGTATCTTAAAAAAAATTTGTCAATTCATCCATTTACATTACTAAATTGGTCCATGTTCGATGACATTAGAGAGGACCAACGTTGATTTATTGTCTCGTTTGATCCCGGGACATACGGGACATACTACTGGGGGTGGCAAAACGGGCCGAGCCCGCCGGGCCGCCCCGTTTGACCTGCAATTTTTTATGGGCTGGGGTGAGGTTTTTGGCCCGCTACCTTAAGTTGGCCCGCCCCGTTTTTGACCGGGCTTAAATGGTGCAGGCCTAAACGGGGGCGGACATGCCCGTTTTTCCACCCCTTTCTAGTATTTATCGTTTTATCTTATATTGTAAGGAGTATTTATTAACTTAGTTGATGATTTGTTAGTTTAATTAAGCGTAATTATAAAGAATTGGTTGTTAACTTGGTTAATGTTTCTTTTAGTTTAATTATCTCTATTCTCTGCTGCAATTTTCTCTTAATTATCCCTATTATAGTATTATTGTTAGTTTAAAAATAGGAGGTAAGAATCGTAAGAAATTGTGAAGTTATTATAATTCAACCTGTTTAATATTTTTTAACATTGAATTGTGAAGTTATAATTCAAATTGTAAAAAACAAAAATTGACGGGCATGCCCGCCAACCGCAACCCCGCCAATAAATGGGCGGGCTTGAATTTTGAATCCGCACACCTAAGTTGGCCCGCGCCGCCCCACCCCATTTTTGGACGGGCTTAAATGGGGCGGGCTTAAACGGGGCGGGCATGCCCGTTTTGCCACCCCTAGTACTACTGACATATACAGAATTTTGTTTCAACATCCACAACACTTTTTCTTCCTTGTATTCTCTGTTTTTCAGCCCCTCTGCATGTTGTACCGTGAAAGCTTCAACACTTTGGGGTAACTTTGGGTGGATCCGGATTCTTGTGAAAAGCGTGGGGAGCAAAATTGGAATTTATGGAGATTACTAAGGCTCTGTTTGTAAGACACATTAGCTTATAGTTTATAGGATTTATTTGGATTAGTTTATTTTTAAGTGTATGCAAAAACAACTGACGTAAATAAATAAGGTTTCATATTAATTTATAAGTTTTTACTAATGAAAATTGTATTTTTATAAGTTATTTTTATCAAAAAATATCTTGACAAACTTATAATAATAATACATAAAAATGTATTTATTTAGATAAATTGCATAAATTCAAAAATAAGCAAATCAAACGGACCCATAGTTTATAGCTTATAAACTCATTTGGTTAAAAAAAGCTTTGTTTGGTAACACTTTTTTAAAAAGAGCTTATAACTTATTTTTCAAACGTTATTTCAAGTAGTTTATGAGTTTATAACTTATCATGTTTTCTTCCAATTTTACCCCTACAATCTTACTTGAAAAAATTAAATATTAATTAAACATATTTTTTTTAGGTCATTTCATACTTATAAGCTAGTTCATCTGCTAAGTTTACAAAACAGTATAAATTCAATCAACAAACTTATTCGTTATAAGTTCATCCGCTATAAGCTAATTTATCAACTATCTGCTAATTTTTTATCCAACAGAGCATACGTGTTTTATTATAGCTTATAAGTTATAGTTGATAAAAGTCTTTTTGTTATGAGCTTATAATTTATTTCATTTGTTTATATTTTATTTTTCATATGCAATTTTAAATAGTTTTTGAACTTATAGTTTATAGTTTGTCAATTTTTCTTCCACTTACTTTATTATTTTAACTAAAATTCACTTTTACATTTTATAAATTCATTTAAAATATGTGTTTTTAGCAAATATAGTTAAGATTGTCTTAAGTTCTTTTGGTTAAATAGTCTAGTGACTTGGAGGTCCAAGGTTCGAATTCTTACAAGGAGAAAAACCTAACAGAACAATAAATAATACATACTAACAATTTGCCATTAAAAAATAGTCTCGTGGCTAAAAATTTTGCCTTAAAATAAAATTTCAGTATATAAAAGATGTATTACATTAAAAAATTTAAATTACTATTTTATATATAAATTTTATTATTGATTAAGAATATCATTTTATATTTATCATCTTGTTGAACAGTTAATTTCACCAAACTAAGGATGTTAATTTCATCAAAATAGGAATTCCTGCGAGGATTGCCCGGTTTAGGACCCAAAAATGGAGAATTTTTCCCCGTCTTATGAGGATGGAGGAGAAAGTTCCTTGAAAATAGATTTTAGGATGAGGACGATGTTGTATTCTTCGCCTCGCAGAGACCCCATCTCCGAAAATTTTATTAAAATAACATTTATAAATGTATATTTAATTAAGTACTTTATATATTATTTAAATTATATTTTTACACAACATTTGTATACATTTGTTTATATATGATGTTTATTATTGTCATAAGACTCATAATAATATTTTTTTTTATTTGTTTTATAATTAAACTTGACTATTTTTTACACAGTTTGTTTGAAAATAATAAAAATTTGATACTTTTATTTAAGGTTGATGGATCTCCGCAGGAACTGTGGCTATCGGCGGAGATGAGGACGAAGGAAGAATACTCTCCAAAAATGAGAAGTGACGACGAGGATGAAAAACATTTTAAATAATGGAACAATATGTGTTAAAGCATCATTCGCTCAATCCTCGCTTCGTTGACATCCCTACACCAAACACTTTAATTACCTTATTACATAAGCTATCTATCATCAACTATAAACTATAAATTTATTTGTTAACCATCTACTATTTTTACCGAATAAATCCAAGGTAAAAATAAATAAAATTGTTGTAAACCAATATTAGAATCTTTAGGCCCTCTAATTTCGTCGGATGTTGCATTTTCAAGCCAAACTAACGGTGAGTTATGCTGAATAGATCTGGTTATTCATTTTTTGTGTATTAAATTTGGAGTCGGTTGTTTGGAGTCGTCCAATCAAAAAATCATATGACTTATATTTTGGTGCAATTTTGATATTGTCAAATAGGATTTGACACTTCTAAAAATATAAAAAGTCTAATCTTAAAATCAGAATCTTCAATTTTAATTGGATTTTCCAATCTTGTTGAGGGCATGCGGTCATGAGTGCAACACTTAATTGGGATTCCTATGGTGCCAAAGTTTTTTTTCTTTTTTACTTTCATCATCAGTTTAATTTAGTTCGGAGATCAGTTCTAACATGGTTCCAAAGTTTTCTTAAAAATACCAATTCTAACATTCACTACTTCTCCAGAACCCATTTGGATTTGTCTGGTGGTATTAGTTTGGGACCTGAAAGTATGTTCCTCTTAACGTCTCAGATTCAATTTTCACTAGTGCCAGTTTGAGTGAGCTAATTTAACCTTTTAAAAAAAAGTTATGTTTGCAGCTTTCATCACCAAATTTTCTCATGTGGGTTTGAAAACAATTGAAAAAGGGTTATAATCAATTTTAGTTTATACACAATGATAAATATTTCTCAATTTTTTTTTTTTGGTGCTAATATTTCTCAATTTTAGTTTATACACAATGATAAATATTTCATAAGTTTCCATATTGCACAAAGACTCTTTAATTTACAACAATTGTGATCCTTTGATTACATTACTAATTTAAAATAACAAATTATGAAAAACCACTCCCCTAAAGAATACATTTAACTTACTTATACATATAAAAGAAACTGTTTGGGTTTCCCAAACCAATGTGCATTACATGAAATATGGAGTATGAAGAATTAAAAAGCCTAACCAAACACCCAAAGGATTAAAAGAATCAATTACTAACACACAAAAATTCTCTTTTCCTGTAAAATTTCCTAAAAGCTACAACAATGGTATGCTTCCTCTTTGGTTTCTTCAGCTGCTATATAATTTAATTGATCTTTCTAGCAACTCATGGTTGTTGCCAGAGATTTCTTTTACCCTTGATCCATTCTTGTATATTTTGAATGCTGGGACAGAGTTCACTCCTTCTGATTTTGTTAAGTAAGGATGGTCCTCAATTTCTACCTGAAATTGTAAATCCATTAAGAAACAAAGCATAATCCTTTAACGTCTAAAGCGAATATTAAAATCGGGTCTTTTACGTAAAAAAAAACAATGTTAATTGCCGCTAAACCAGTTGTGTTAGGTTACCACCGTTTAAAATTTTAACTTAATTTTAAACAATAGTAAAATAGAATGTTTAGAGTCCCGCAAGCTTATCTCAGTTGGTAAGACATTTATATATATAAGGGGCTGGAGTTCGAACTCTGTTATCCACTTATTCAGTCCACCTTAAAGGTGAAATTTTTAGCCACTACATTACTTGACAACAAAAATAAGAATGTTTAAAGGTCTCAAGATCTTTAAAAACGTGTTTTTAAAGCTTAAAGCAAGAGCTTGAGCTGTCTTATGTTTTGGTTGGCCATGTGTCTTATGTTATTTATTGTTAATACCATGCTAATAGTTTATTAGAGTTTAAGATAAAATTTTCAATTTTCAATTAGTATTTACTAACCACAAAAGTTGCAAAGCCTAAAGATTAAAAATTTACCAACCTTAAGGAAATTAACTGATGGGAATCTCTTGCAAGTTTGCTCCAACACCAACAAAACTTGCTTATGAGTAACTTTGTTGCAAAAGAGCACCACACACATACCTGTCGAAGTAGACACAACAAAGTAAGTGTTTGTTGTGTCACAATGCCCAAATGTGATTGAATCAAACAATGACTTACCAGGTGAGGTTACATAATGTCTAAACCTATCATTGGTTGATATACAAAACAAATTTGAACCAAATTTCAAGTCCTTAATATCTTCGCCGCGCATAATCTTGAGTTTTAGCTGGATCTCAAACAAAGCTCTAGCAACCTCCTCATCACCTGGCTTTTCTCTTATCAACATTTCATAGTCTTGAATTGCAGCTTCCCATCTTTCCAACTATATGTTTGGAAAACAAAAGAAAATAACTTGTTATTAATAAACCGAAAAATAAGTTAATACTAAAATTTAATAGTATTAATTTAGAAATTAAAGCACCTTGGCATTGCAATCAGCTCGTCGCAACACTGCCTTGCTATAACTAGGCTGAACTGTAAGAGCTACATTGCAATCTTCAATTGCCTTCTCAAATTGACCTAGCTTAGAACGGCATGCCGCCCTATTACATAGAAGAACCGAGTTGAAAGGATCGTGCTCTAGTCCTTCATTGTATACGGCGTATGCTTCCGTGAACTTTGATGCCTTGAAGAGCAAGTTACCACTCAATCTTGCAGATGTCGCAGCTCTTGCCCTTCGTACCACTGCATTCACATCGCTATTGCTGGGATCAAGTTTAGCTGCTTGTTGTGATGCTTTCATAGCATCCTCAAATCTGTCAGCACATAAAAATGCAAAACAACTTAATTAGACTAAGATAATGTGTCCACAAAATGTGTTTCAATTATTTGTATTAGTCAATATGCCACATTGTCACTGTTAAATTCATAAAATGAATGAATATATGTTGTCAAAAAGGGAAAGCCTGATTTTCAGCACTTAGCACTAATTAGTATGCTTTTTAACATCATGTGGTCCCTTATTTCCTAAATTGTGTGCTTTTTTTATTAACATATGATTTATTAAACACTCAAAAATAAATAATTTTCACCAACCTGCCGGTTGCCAAGTAAACTTGTGCTCCTATCATCTGAAGGTAAGCACTAGAAACAGGTCCAAATAATTTGTTACACCAATCAAGCTCAAATTTTGGAATTTTCTCATAGGTGACATAAGCTTCTTGATGCCTTAAGAGCTTCAGCAAGACTTCAGTTTGTAAAGCATAGACCTGGTAGACATAACCATATTTAAATATTTTAATCACCATAAGCATAATGGTTCTCAAAAAAAAAAAAATCACCATAAGCATAATTTATCATCTTTTCTATAATGGAACTTACAAATAAAGAAGGTTATTAGAATATTAGCCAATAACTAACCTTTGGAGCTGAATCAGCACCTAAGGATATTGCAGACTTTGTTTCTTTCAATATAACCTTCCAGTCATTGACTTTCCTAGCTTCACTGCATTTGTCAAGATGAGTTTGAAGAGCCTGAGCTTGGTGAGCAAGTTCTGAATCAAAATATGGAGTTTCTTTATTGCAATTCAATGCCTTTTCAGCTTCTCCCAACCTACATTAAAATATTCAATTCTATATTAAAAAAAAAAATCAATAACACAAACATATAGACCTGAGTGACCCGATAGCAGGTGGCTCATACGATGAGAGATATACCGCCCTTATAAACTCATATTCAGGTCATATATGATCCAACATGGACTCTAGACATTGATCATCGCTATGTTTAGTACCGTCAATGTAATATTGAACAAAGTGTATTTAGTTATTTATTATTATCGAGTACCTGAAATATATCGTAGCCAAACGACTATGAGCTCTAGCATAGGAAGGTTCAATCCTAATAGCTTCCTCACACTCAACAATTGCATCTTTAAACCTTCCCAAACCAATTAAAGCAGCACTTTTATTGCAATGATAAGTTGCCTTATTGGAATCGATAGCAATAGCTCGTTCATACAAAGCTAAAGCCTCGGAAAATCTTCCTTGCTTGTATGCTTCATTTCCCATTAATTTCAACCCCTCAGGGTCTAGTACTCTGTTGCTCCTAGGACTTCGAAATTGCGACACCCCATCACCACTTTTCCTCATTATATTCCCCATTACACTATTATTCAAAGAACATGACACAGAATTTAACTCTTTATTATTCTTTGTAACACTTGTTCTTGGACTATTATAGCTGCTATTTGTAAGCAAATTTCCAGTTAGTTTTATAGTACTCGAATCTTTGCTTGGATATTTGTTTTCGTTCTCGCGCAGGTGACTAGAAGTGCTTATTCTTGCAAGTGCTAATGAATTACCATTAGGCTCTTTCTGTTGAATTGAGCTTCTAGCAGAATCTGTAGGTGTGTGAGAAAAAGTGATACTTTTTTGTGGTTGAGGCTCTGTTGGAATTTTCGAGTCGTGATTTGGTGACCCTTTTGATTCTTTTTGTTGTGGATTGTTAATTGTCTTGATGGGTAGTGAATGAACAGATGATGAATTTCTGAGCTTGTTGGTTTTGAGTTTGAAGAGTTTTCCCATGAAATTGCAGCCTAATTCAACTTTTTCCACCTTGTTCTTATTGGTTTTTCCTTCCATGACTGATTCTGAATTTGATTTGACACTCTTTGAAGAGAAGAGAGATAAAAAGTATCGCAGAATATTGAAGCAAAGAAGAAAACAGAGAAGGTGAAAGAAATATGAGAAGTTTGTGAAAGTGAAGTGATTGCTTTGCTTGAATATTAATATTGTGATGAAGTATATGTACACAAGATTGTAGTGCTATTTGAATTGTGCATATTTGTTTGTAGGTATATATATATAAATATAAAGGTTCAAGAGTGGCTTCCAAGAAACTCACTATAGCTCTTTTTGTTTTTTAGGCTTTGGAGAGGGCAGTGGTTAGGGTCAATGATGATAGAAAAGAATAGTAACACATACAACACATGAATTTGTATTTTTGTCACATTTTTCTTTTTCTCAAATAGAAAAACAAAAACAAAAAAAGTTGTTTGGGAGTTGTTTTGATAACCATGTTTTTTTTATAGTAGTCTAGTAATTAAAAATTTCACATTTATTGATAAGTGGGATGACCGAAGTTCGAACTCCAACTTCCTACATTTATAAGGCAATGTCATGCCAACCGAGTTAAACCTGAAGGGACATAACCATGTTATTAGGAAGAAGTATAAAATTTATCAAATTATTATTTTATTATGCTACAAAAAAAAAAAAAAAAACACAAATAGAAACATATATTTGACTGATCTAGTTAACATAATAAGTCAAATTTAGAGTTTCAATGATTAAGAAACTAGATAATCACGCAGCTCGATCTCCCTTAAAGTTTTACCCATGAACGATTAAGGGTTTGAATTTGACTCAAGAACTACATCTACGATAGAAATTGATTCAGTTGATTTTATTAATATGTAATTTAAATTGTTTAATTTTTAATTAACAATTGTAATTTAAAACTGCAAGAGAAGAGAGTCTGTTTGATCTTGCAGTTATCTCAAATAGTCTAAGAGTTCGTTTGGCCTAGCTCATGAGCTTATGCAATTTTTATGTATTATTATAAGTTTTTCAAGAGTGTTTACGATAAAATAGCTTATAAAAATTCAATTTTCACTAGTTTATACTTATAATATAGCATAAAACCTAATTTATATTGTATAAGTCGTTTTCATAAGCTCTAAAATAAGTTAGGTCAAACGGGACCGTAATTCTAGATAACTTACCTCAAAGAGAAAATAAACTTTAATTTTACAAATAGAATTGGTGAACTTGCAACTAATTAATTTAGATAATTATTTACATAATTTTGTCCAATAAAAGAGATACCATTATTCAAAAGTTTGAGGAGTCATATAATGATATATAAACATTTTAAATATGCAAGTTTTAAAACATAATTAAAGGAAATTAATATATCCAATCGGATATGCCATGGAATATGGAGCTTAAAATTACAGCTCATAGTTTTGAATATCATTCTAATTGGTATATATGGCCATCAAAGTAGATAACTTCTAATCACCACGTAGATTTGCATCTTTGATGAGTCAGTAATTATGATCAAAATTATGACAAGTGGACATTTAATCTTTTGTATTATGTGTTAGAATCAATTGGTTAAAATGTGCTCTCAATCCATCTCAAGGGCCCAGCCATGATTAACATAATTCAAATTAAAAAGGAAAGTTTTGACGGATAATTTATATTGAATCTTATGCTGCTATCATTATTAGGACAAAATAGAAGCATATTGAAATATAATTATACTAATAATATAGAAAATCACCCACCTCTCCTTCAAATATAATATTATTGCTCAACCTCCAAATTCACCTTAAAGTAGCTAACCATATTATATGTCTAACCTTTAAGGGTTTTACGGATTTTGGAGCCAGATTCTTAGCACATTTAGTAATACAAAGTTCGAAGAATTTAACTCTAAAGTTACATGTAGAGGATACGTGATTTATGCTAAGAAACTTTCTTAGTATCTTTCTTTTGTAAGAATGTCTCTCCCTCCTTTCTACGGTTCTTTTATCGCCCCTGAAATTTTCTTTTTATCTCTGGGAATAAAGTTCAGAACGTAGATTCCAAACTAAAAAAACATGTTTCTTTCATTAAAACAGACTATAACACATGACTTTTTAGTTCGGAATCAATGTTCCGATTCTGAATTTATTCCTAGGCGCAAAAATGAAATTTCAAGAGGGATAAGAGAACCACTTGGGGAGGAAGAGAAAAACCCCTATTGTAAAAACAAATAAATCAAGCACTTTCGAGAATACTGTACAATATATTTTTTAAATCGAGAGTTTTGTACAATATATATTTTTTAAACTAAGTTTCTGATGCAAAATTGTGTTTATCGATTTTAAACTTTAGTAGATCTCATATTTCAACGTTTTTTTTTTCATTCACAAAATTTAAACTCGATACATTTTTTTGAGTTCAGTTTCAACTTGAAACATAACATCAAATTACAAGAAAAATTATGAAATTTCAAGGGGAATAAGAGAACCATATGGGGAGGATGAGAAAAACCCCTTTTGTTAAAAACAAATAAATCAAAACCAAAAAAAAAAAAAAAAAAAATAAATCAATCACTTTCAAGAATATATATCGAGAGTATTGTACAATGTCAATATATCTCTTTTAAACTAAGTTATTGATGCAAAATTGTATTTATCGATTTTAACCTTTAGTTAGATCTCATATTTTAACTTGGTATTTTTTTTCATTCACAAAATTTAAACTCCATACATTTTTATGAGTTCAGTTTCACTTGAAACATAACATCAGATTACAAGTAAAAATATATATTCCTTACAAAACGACGTGGCATTTCAGCCCTTGTTATAAGAAACCACGTTATATTAAGAGTCGCAACTCAACACAACTCTAATTCCTCTTTTTTTTTTTTTTTCCCTTCTTGTTTATCTATTAGAGAGATATGATTTACGGTCAATTTTAATTTAGAAACATCTTTTTTTATATTATTTTTTATTTTTTTGGCTTACAATAAAGCCAGTGAGGATCGAACGTGGTACCCAATACATACTATCAAAATTTCTCACTACTAGACCAAAATTAATGGCTTAAAAGTATCATTTTGTTAATAAAAAAATACTATTTATTTCTTTTTTATTTAATAAATATGTGGTTTCTATATACATCACTTTTAGGCTTCGTTTGCGTTTTCTTCTTCATAATTTCTTTATCCGATGTTATTTTATTTCCACCCTAGTGTGGAGTTGTTTGTGTTGATTTCTTGTCTTAGTATCGTGTTTGTTTTGTTCAGATTTGCATATTTGTTTGGATCCAAATTCAGTGCAGATTCAATGACCTTACCATTTTCAACGTTACAGATCCGAATACATGACTATTTCAAACATTTGATTTTTGTCATCATCAATTGTAATAGCTTTGTCATATGGCCATTTTGTGCTATTAACACTTCGAGTGTTGTGAACTATATTTATTAATTTTTAACGAATTTGAATATGTAATAATTTATGTTTATGCACTTTACAAATTTGAATGAACAATTTAGCCAAAAAGAAAATAAGGTACCACGTTTAATAATAATTTAAGAAAAAATAGAAAATCACATTTAAAAATTAGGATCAGTCATATCTGTCCAGAAAGCCCCTCACTCTTCTCTTCCTCCTTGAACTCAAGTAATTCATATCTTAAACATCACTATAAATCTATAATTATGCTTTTTATCAATAATTTATTTTGAATAAAAGAATCATGCATATGTGTTCTCCTTTTAAATATGCTAATTAGATAGCGAATAGTTGATATGCTAGTTTATAGCGTATGAGTTCATATCTAAAGAATCATATGAAATTATAAACAATAAACTTTAAGCTCAAAAATATAACATTATCAAACAGAGCCTAAACCTTATTACTAATTGTTACAGTACTTATAAGTAGAACGTAGATAACGAATCAAATGTCAAAAAGAGTTGACTATCACCTAAATTGACCTTTGATTCATGATTAGTTGGTAACGTTGAAAATTGAAATGGGAAGAGCTCACTGATTTTATGGTAAATTTACAAACATTCACATTCAAACAAATAAAAATGTTTTTTAAAAAATCACAAATAAACTAGTAGTATCACATTTTCTTTACTTTGGACTAAATTAGGAGATAATTGTGATCAACCATACAATTTTCAATGTTAGTTGCTCTAATTTAGAATTCATGTGTATTGGATAGATCATAATCTCTTCAAGTCTTTGTTAAATTGATTAAAATAAAATTAAACTAGTGAAAAAAATTGTGTATGGTACACGTTTGGTAGGTTTATTAATGTAAAATAGATAGACTTTGAAATAGTCATATAAGCATAAGATACTTGGCATGAAACTTCAGGATGAAGGAGCTTAGGTATGAACTATTGCATCATTCTATGTATTAGATTAGATAATTGAAGTTATTTATTTCTTTAATATAGTTTTTTAATATATATGTTCATCGTATGGTATAGTATGGTATATACGTATTGTATTTTATTTTTATAAAATAAAAAAGAGGTATAGGTGTAAATTAGAAGACAAAACTTTTTGACTAAAAACAAAGCATTGAAAAGCAAATATATGATTTCTCCTAATCAAGAAAAAGATAATGAGTTTTGTATGGTAAACAAAATTATGAATTGATATAGAATAATAATATATAACACGTCGGTATATTAATCAATATCAAACATGATTAATTGTTATAATTTGTATCTTTCCTACCCCTAGAAAGTACTGAATGACAAATTTCTTATAATAGCTGGTAACAACTTCCCCTGTGAAAAAAGATCAAGATTTGGTGATTGATATATATGATGATGACTATTTTGATTTGTCCCCAAGCCACAACCAACCACTGTGGCCTTTTCCAATTTCAACTTTTACATCTTTGCTTAATAAAATAGTATTTATAATAGCCTTTATTTTTCTTTTGTTACTTTCATTGGATATATTATATGGCAAGCAAATAAATTTTGTTTGGCATTAGGACCCCACTTAGAAGGAATTTGGATTCAATACATTTTAACATTAAGCGGTCATATTAAAATTAAAATTGTTTGATTATTATATTAGAACAATTCGAATGTTGGTGACTATAGTTTAGGGTTATGACCGCACACAATTCGGGCAGGGCTCGAAATCAGATTACATTCGGTTAGATTGCATGTAGTTAGTTAGTGATTTAGAACTGTTTAATTAAGATTAGATGATTTTAGTCTTCAGCCAATTTTTATTTTTATTTAATATAAATTTCTGAGATGGCATATAGACTATCTAATCAGATTGGATGACGTTAAATTTACTGGCCGCACCTTTTTTTCGACTGCATAGAATTCAGATCCGACTAGACTCACTTAAAACAAGAAGAGATGAATTCAGATCCGACTAGACGCACTTAAAACAAGAAGAGATTTTGAAGCTTGAGCCACGTATAAAAATGCAATTGGGCAATAGTACCCTTTTGTTTTGTTTTGCTTGCTTCCTTCCTCTGTATTCCATATTGGAGGTTGGTGTGTGTGGGGGATATAATATATTCTTCTACCTATTGATGATTTGGTGTGAGACTGAGGCAATGCATGGATGATTGAATTGGTTCATTTTCATATAAAGTATTGGGACCATACAATAGAATTAGAGACAGTGTTGAGATCTTATTAGAAGCAATTGGTCAAGTTTACACACATTTTATGTCGTCTACTGTTCGTCGGTGCCGGCTTCTAAATACTATAGTCAAAAGCCAGTCCTATCCGGCTCAACAAATTTTTTTGATTTTTCCTTCATTACACATATCAACAAAAATCTAAATTTAATAGATCTACAATGAATTGGTTTTAAAATAGTAAGCTGACATAAGCCCTTTAATAATTAAAAGTAATTACTGCTATGAATTCATACTTATCGTAAAAGAAAAAAAAAATCCAAGTATATATAGGACTATTACTTTTTAGTTTACTAGATCTTCAAATTGATTGGCTTAATTGTTAGAGGTCAATCAAAATTAGTTTGCAATTTGTATTTAACACTTCAAAATTTAGAGGCAATACAAAATTAAGTGGTTGAACTCAAGTGATTAATTAATGAATTTTAATTAATAACAATTTTTTATATATACATAGTTAATTAGTAACAATTTATTTGTGAGAATTTGAATTCAAATATTTTAAGGTGAATAAGTGTTAGTTCTATGATTCGATTCGAACACTTGTCATATATATTAAATGCAATGTTCATGTCAACTGAGTTATGCTCACGGAAACAATTAATTTATCGTTTTTTAATAAATTAGGGACAAAAACTATTTAATTTATTAAAATTTATTATTTCTTAATTTTCATGTGTCTAATTCAAAAAAGACAAAAAAAATATAAACAAAGTACTATTTAAAACAATTATCTGATCAAAATTTACTTACACCAAATTTTAAATTACCAAGGATCCTTCCTCTAGATCAAGACATAAAAAATAAAGGATATCTTAAGACCTAAAAAATAAAGGATGTACGAGACAGTTTGTAGTTCCGTGGAGACATAGGACGGGCATGCACCAAAAAACAAGGGGAATTTGATCAAATTATAGGCCAGGATGAAGTTCAAACCTAACACATATATGTCTAAGTAACAAAACAAAGAATATATCATTGTCGTCGGTGCCCATCATAATAATTTGTGGTGGGTCTAATTGTAACAAAAAATATATAAAAGGAGTAGGGAAGGTAGGGAAGAAGAAAAGGACATGAGAGACTATAATATTATTATTAAGGTGGTGATTTTGTATTATTTGTTTGGTTTCATACAATCCATTGAACCAACTTACTTAATACATTTTGCTAAGGTCCATTACTTAATTAAATCACTTAATTCTCCTTCCTATCTCTTTCTAATTTCTATAAACTAATTTTCAAGAATGTCCAAATCCAAGTGTGTTAGCAATAACCACAAATTTAAAATGTTGAAGTCCATCCGTGTGCAATGATGGGCACAAATACCATATTCTCAAGTCTCAACCATATACTAATATAACACATGTTTTATTGTTGTCTGTAGCGTTATAATATGGTCACAAAAAAAAAAAAAAAAAAAAAGAATGAATGGTTCATTGTTGACTAATAACTACTACAACAAAGTACTCATCACCAGACACATTAAGACCAGAGTTTTAAAAAATTAAAACTAACCATTGAATTTGAAACTTATATATTCATGGAATAATTAAGAAATTAATCTATTTGTTGAGAGGCAATTTTCATCTTACATGCCGGTTTTGTAAGAATAAGTTAGATTCAAAACTCAATCATAAGATGGTATCAGAGTCTTTCCACAATCTGTTGGGCCGCCTGCTAACGAGTTTCCGATCGAATCATCAACCATAATTAACATCCGCGCCCCAAGCTCAATAGTGTTGGACGCGAGGGGATATGTTAACAAATCTCACATTGGTTGCGAGATGGTCTGAATATGCGTTTACATAATAGAGACAATTTTCATCTTATAAACTGACTTTATAGCGATGAATTAGGTCCAACATCCAATTCTAAATGGTTTCAGAGCTGACATATATTTCTTTTCAAAATCTTTGGTGTTTAAAACCGTCATAAAACACACTTGCGACACTAAAATCATCGATTGTTATATACTATCACAATGTCATTATTGCGGCAATTGTAACCGCGACTAGAAGCATCTGGAGCTAATGGTGGTGCTGGGATCCTGATTTAAGAGGTGCAAAATTTTAATATATGGGGTTGTTACTTACATCCACCGTGTAAATTAGCAATGACTGAAGTATGATTGAGTGGCCCATAGCAGTGACCCAACAAATTTTGAATAGGCTCGCTCTAATGTTATGGAAAATTCTTTGATAGGCACAAACATAAATGTTATTATATTAAAATTTTAAGTAGTGCCTAACGTTTTCTTACAAAATAGGGTTTCTATAGAATCGGACCGATATGCTTCTTACAACATTAGTTGGGAGATTAAAAACAAAAATAAACTCAAATTACCATATAAAAATGTGTGAAATCGTCTTTAAATAATCCACTATAGATAGGGGTCAAATATGTTCTGTTTTGACCGATTTTAGTCAAAAATGAGTCCCAACTAGTAAAATCTCCAGAAGTTCAATTTTTATTGTTTTTCATAAATGAAGCCAAACCTGAACTGGCTGCTCATAAATTATTGTCTTAACTCATGATGGTAAGTTGGTAGATGAGATGATTGTTGAAGATAATAGTTTTTTTTTTTTTGAACGGCAAATATATTATTAATAATAATCGGGTCTCTGCACAAGACGAACAACGACCCATAAATGAGGAGCTACAAAAAAAGGCGCCGTATATAAGCGGAACACTAGTGAAAATAACAAAACAGTCACCTGCACCTAATAGAGGTCTACTTCTAATCTCATTCTTAGAAAGACACTCCTCGGCTACCAGACCACCAGAGAAAACACCAATCCAACCCGAAGAGATATCACTAGACACTAACTCCCGAACTCGAATCAAAATTGCTCGGCCCATAAGAATCCAAAAAACAACTCCGTGAGTCAAAATTTGATGGAACAAAGGTGGAATGAGAACCTAGGCAGATAATTCTCAGCTCGTAGACCACCTCCAAACAGTCAACACCGATGCAGTAGAGGTCAACCAAATACACAGGAAACCTGCAAATCTCAACAGATTTGGACACTAACGGAGACTCAAAAAGAATCCTGCAAATCTCAACAGATTTGGAAAACAGTCAGAGAATCACGACAACATAGAAAAACCACTCACGCGCAGCATCGACCAAACACCGACGGCGCCAGATCCAAACGCCCCCGCAACAACACCTCACCACCACTTCAACACCTCCAAACTGCCACCCCCGCTACATCACCTACCAGAACCACTAAATCCACCACCGTCGAACCATATCCGGTAAACAAACACCCTGCAAACCATCACGAACCATAACTGTCGCTACCGAAGAATTGCAGCAGACCCATAATAGTGTGATTTCTGAGCCTTTTTGGGGGAAAAGGTACATGCAAAAATGTTAACACTCCAACGCTCAAGTCAGTATTTGAAAGAGGAATATGAGATATTAAATTGGAGGCGCAGATATCTCATACCTGGAGATTGATGTATGAGTGTCCAACCACATATAACACCTGAATTGTCCTTTTACTTAGGGAGCACGTTTGGAGTATTGAAGGCTTTTCATTTCTACATGTGCTCGTAGAGTAATGTCGTGGTCATTATGCCACGTGATTGCATTTATCTCATTATGATGAGCTTTAGTATTTAGTGAGTTTTAGCCGATCCAAAACAAAACCAAACAAATTGTTTTCTTTCAGTTTGATTGATCGATTTATAACATTTTTTTTCGGTGACTACACCCTTTTATAATTTGAGGGCATTTACCCCTCAACCAATAAAAACAAACCACATAAGTATATTTGAATGTGGTCCCTACAACTAATTGTAACAAACTTATTGAGACAACATACAAATGACTTGTTTTCATTGGTTGAAGAGTAAATGCTCTCATATTATGAAAGGATAAATTAGAATTCCCTTTTTTTTTCGGACCATATATTAATCATATGTATTATCTGCTATCATTTTTTCGGTGTATTCTTTACTATCAATTTTTCAAACTATCATTTTTTCATACAAACTATTTTATGCTATTTATTTTTCCGAGAATTATAAAAAACCAAATAAACTAACATTATTGCGTTTCTTTATTTTATTAGACAATATTTTATAATAATAAAAAAACAAAACAAAAAACTACCATATTCTATATACTTGGTAAAAAAAAAATTCATTTACGTAAGTTTTTATATGCCGAACCATATTATTTCATCTAACATTTATAAAATTAATATTAAAAAGTGGTTTGGTTCGGTTATCGATTTTTAAATTGAAAACAGAAAATCGAACTAGATTAAGGGACAATTGTTGGTTGGAGTCTATCGCAGAATATTCAAAGGTTTTAGAAGTTGAATTGAGAGGTTTTCCTATTAGCCATTCTTATAAAAAACTTAATACTTGCACAGTTGATTTGGAAAACATAACATGTCAAAAGTTCTTTTATGTTGATTTTATGTGCATTGTCATGATCAGGCCAATTAGGTCGTTATTTTTAATAGATTCTCAAGGTATTTCTACTCCGCCCTTAGTTAAGCAAAAGTTTTCCTATTTTTCTAGGATTTGGCATCTTTTTAACTAAAAAAAAATATAAAAAAAATTCAAGTACAAACCCTATCTTTGTAGGATTATTACTTTTGTCACCCTATAGTTTACTCGCGCGCCCTACGAAATGACAAAAATATCTTTCCGTGGCTTAAGTCACGGATGTAAGAAAAATGAGTAATTTTGAAAAATACTATTTTTTCTACATCCGTGATTTATAATTGTAGGATGTTTTGGGGGTGTTCGTAGTACAAGTCATAAACAAGAGCATTTTGATCATTTCATAGGGCGCGCCCCAGAAACCATAGAGTGACAAATGTAAATTTCTCTTTGAAATGACCAAAGGTACATTAGAAGCCCAAAATCTATTGGGCTCATAAGATTTCCAACTAGCATTCTAGCAAGCGCATGAACCACCGCAATCGGCATTGACGTACAACTCTGCGTCAATACCCGGTAGGAAACCGACGTTGCTGAACCGTCGTGCGTCCATTTTAAAAATTACTCTGTCAAACTGCAAATGGCCCACCATAGCCATAGCTTCTCCGAGCCCTAGAGCTTCCGCCAAGCTCACATCCTCAAAACCCATTACGGTCTTTGTAGCGGCACCAACATTGCTCCCATCCTCCCCTAACAAGATCATCCCAAACCCCAACTGCCATCGCCCAAAAAATGAATATCCACGTTGAGTTTTAGATAATCCTTGAGAGGAGGACTCCAACTCATGTTGCTACCCCTAGTCGAAGTGACAAGATTCAGAAGGCACATCGGCTTTGATTCCAATTTTGCTTACGGTACTCGTTCAACCAAGCAAGCAATCTTTGGATAGTTTCTTCGACAGGGATGATTATTTCCTCAAAAACTAATAACAATAGCAATTCTTATATAGCCTCATTAGAAATAACATTCATCATTGATACGATCCATTCCTTAAAGATGGAGAAACGATACTTGTTTAAATTGATTAATAGGTGACTAGAAAATCAAACACTTTTTGCCCAATCATACTTCAGAAAAATGTGTTGGATAGTTTCCACGCCTTAATCACATATAGGACACTTAATTACTATTTTTATTTCTAAAATTACAAAATGTTCTAAATTACCAAAACAACATTAAAGCATAACAAAGTCAAGGCTAGCGATTATTCAAACTTAGTTGTGCTGAATAACTCTTCATATTAAGAGTTATCACTTGTTCCTTCATCCCTCCTGCACTACATCACTACCTACACATTATTCAAATGGGTGAGCTTCTGCGTGCACCTGCTGTTTGCATGTTCTTTAGTGCAGAATTGCAGACTCACCGGTAAAAATGAAATTTCATAGTAATATTATGCTTCAAATGATCAACCTACTCTAGAAGAATTTGTTTGGTTGAGGATAAATCAAGTGTATAAATATTTCAATAGTTACAAAAAATAGCACGTTTTTGTTCCAAAAAAATTTCCCAGATATTTTTAAAACATTATAAAAGATTTCAGTGAATGGTTTTAGCACCTCTGCAGCCTGCTGATAGGCTCAAGATAGGTCGAATTTTAATATGTTCAGTTCCAGAAAATTTTCAGAATTCAATTGAATGTTTAGCATTAATACTCCCAAGCAGAGTGAGAATAGACTGCAAAAAGCCTTGGTTTTATCTTCACTGTTTTTTGAGTGACGAATTTCCCTTGCTTATATGCTAAATTTGGTCAGTATAGTGATAAAGCATATTCTTATTACTCAATTTACTTTCTAGTTACAGAACTGTCATGAGTTCATGATACATCAAATGCTAAAAAAACAATAAAGTAAAAGGCTCAAACGGAGATGTTATGATATTTATAAATAACTTTTGCGTCATATTTCTCGCACATTCTCTTTTCACCATCTGTCGAAACTCACCACTTTTGTTTTTTTTGACAATCGAAACTCACCACTTATTCTGTGCAAAGTGCTGATTTTCCCAATTAGAATAATTTAAGGCTTTAGCAAAATATGTTATGAAGGAAGCACAGAGGGCGCCAGGAAACTCAAACCTTACTTAGGCTTTGAGGCAGAAATCATCACAAAAAGCCCATTTCTAATGCATTTAAATCCAACCAGCCCGCACGCCTTGCAGAGAGCTTCAAGTTCACGTTCAGAGAGAACGGTATAGATCCCAGATACTTGCCTTATAGTCTAACATGAGAAGAAAATTGGCCACTATTCAAAACTTGATATAGAACTCAAAAAAGACTAATAAAATATTTATAAACATCCACTTTCATGTTTGACATATAGGGCATTACTTTGGACCTAAGTTGGTGTCGTTTGGTTCTTGAAAGACGGGTGATATCATTTTAGCCTCATAAGCATGGTAAGTAATGTCAAAATATCAATTGAAGCACAAAATTAATGCTAACACCTACAATGAGAAACTAAATTTATATCAATTTCTTTGAAGAACTAAAATTAACGTCACTCACCATTTTTCAGAGACTAAATTGATGTCAAAATATTCTCAAGTATTTTCATGGGGTTGGTGATTTTGTCTACTAGACAAAGATGCTCTAGATACTCTAACTCGGGTTATAAATTTCATCAAGCATGCCAAATACAAACAAGTTTTATACCTGACGCAATGTATATAAAAATGGGACAGCTCTAAAAGGCCCATCCAGTATGTAGGTGGTTGCAACAAAGACACCTCCAGGTCGTAAAACGCGACTTATCTCAGCTACCTGCAAAATCAGGTCATGGAAATTATCGAAGAAAGGAAGTGAGAAAGATTAAACGGTAGGATGTTGTTACACATGACCATTTGACAAAACTATGCAAATGCACTGTGACAAATCAACTGAAGTAAATCAACCAAAATGTAACATTAAAATTTCATAAGTAGTTTATATTAAAAATCATTCATTGTTGTTAAAAGCATGAAACATGTTCTTCATGGTTGCCAACACAATAAAATACTAGTACTTTCGTATAAAATCAAAATATTAATGTTTATTCACTTACAGCTGCCGATGGTGAAGGCCAACAGTGAATAGCTGCTCCTGCATGCACAGCATCAACAGAACTAGAAACAAAAGGAAGTCTAGCTATGTCTGCTCTAACCAACATGAAGTTCCTAGCAACAGAAATGTTTATGAAATATAAATGTTAAATGAATAAAAGATATTTTTGGAACAGTTCCATTAAAACATCGAATACAAAAGTTTGATATAAAAAAATTCAAATTGATTTAGAAATTTGTGTACTCTTTTGGAAAGTTTTCTTCCTGCTGAATGAATTCATAACATTGCCTCAACATGTTCTCTGAGTAGTCTAGAGCCACAACCAAAGAAAAAAGTCCACTTTTTGCAAATAATCTTGAAAATAATCCACTTCCACAACTAGCATCGATGATATTTCCACCCAGTACTGGTTTTAGGAAACCCTTCATTAGTTCAAACTGCAATAAATTCAACAGAAGGGGTTAGTAGCTGTTAAAACACATGAAAAGGAAACAACAGAAAGTACCCGATAACCCGTCTCAACAAGATAATTTGAATATTTCTTTAGAAGTACATATGACAGGAAAAATGTAGAAGGCAAATCAAATAAAAAAATTTGAACAAATTTCAAAATGTAATGCAGCTCCATTTCGATGTTCATGTTCTTCTAATTGACTGCCAAACGATAATCAAGACAAACTGATTGGTATAGCTCTCAAGAGTCAAGGCACCCATGAGCTAAGTTGGGGCTTATACGAGCTAATTTGGAGCTGGATATACTGACAAAAAATAGCTTACCGAGTTCACATAAACTACTTTCAGTTTATGACGATAAGCTCAGTGATTTAGCTTACAACAAATACTAACAAGTTAAGCCACAATCTGGTCGTCTGATTAGCTGCTTAGCTTAAGTAGCTCTTGAATTATTGAATCAGTTTATGATATTCCTCTAAACTCTTAACATACCTATATAACAAAAGTCAAGAATCACAAGTCTTCCAATTGGGTAATAACCCTACTGAAGAAAGTGGAAAGTAAAAGATAAAACAACCAATTTATACAAGAAAAAAAACTGTGCCGAACAATAGGAAATCGTCATTAGCAACTGAGACATTTAATTTACCTCTTTCTCAGGACCTGGAAAACCACCCCATACAGAAAAGGTTTGACGCCAGCCCCTCTCATAGAAAAATGATACCAACGGCATCCTGATTCAACAAACAATCATTGCAATCCACAAATGAAAAACAAAAATCATTAGATATAAGATGATATCTCCATGTAGATTAATTATATTGGTCTAATAATTTGACCGTGTGCACATATAATTGGGACAAAGACTCAAAGTCCAGTAGTTAGTTCATATGAACAAAGATTTTCAATTCTTGATCTAGCTATTTGTACTTCAAACCTTTTTGGTTTCTATCAGTATCACCAACATACAGAGCTCAAAATAATAACAATACAGTTAAAGATTAAAAAGGGGAAAAAAAAATTATATCAAGGAAAGAAAGGGAGCTTGCGTGCCTGAAAAGCTCAGTGGAAGCTGGCATGGGTTCACCATAGTTCTTAGCACCACTTATTGTCGTGAGATCAAGATGTGTTTGGTTACCAACATATGTTTTCTGACAGGTGCTACATTGTAAACTAGATTCAGGAATAGTATCTCTGCATCAAATTACACAATGATGAGACATAAACCAGTTAATAAGCTTAACCACATGTGAATACGTACATGCATAAAAACAAAGTAGATGAATCCACCCATCTAAGTACATATTTCGACAAATTTCCTGGAGAGTCAAAAGTGATTCGGAAGACTTCATGTTTGTAGTTAAAAGTGTGTGAATGTTAGTAGTTTGTGTTTAGATACATTTACGTAAGAGTGAGTTAATTTGAGTGTATGAACCACAATTTCAAGTTAGAATCTGTTCCGGACTGGCAAAGGCCCGTACAGCTAGGGGCCCATTTGCGTCTCAAGCCCAACAGCGTTCTCTGTTATCCTTGCTAAGGTGTATCGTCTTCATGATACCACACCTAAACAGGATCACCGTATTCTTACATTGCACCGCCCAAAGCGGATAAATAAACCTTGACAGGAGATATTTATTCCTCATTCCACTCACACAGTGGAACCCAGGAAACGGTTATTCCATCATTCTCTTTCTTATACGCATTTGCACTCATTCTTAAGGTACACACATTTCACCAATTTCATACACTTTCATCTTTTGTATGTACCTTTCCCCATCACACTTGAGCGCACTATCAGTGTCACCAACATCACAAGATCCACCAGAAGAACTATCTAGTTATGCCCAATGCCCATTCAGAGCAGAATCAACTCTTGAGGCAAAATCAATTCTATTCAAGAATATCCAAATATTTCAAAATCAATTTGTCCAAAATCGATTTTAGCTCGTCCAAAAGTGGAACTAAACATACAAGAATTGATTTTGCATCTAAAATTAATTCTAACCAAACAAACTAAACTCACATGGATGTATCGTCAAAACATAAATTATTCATTTTTAAAACCCTATAGTTCATGGGGAAGGGGGTCTAGTAATTCAGAATTCAGTTGTGAGGTAAGCTAAAAAATTATTCCTCTCAGAAATCAAACTCCAATTCTCCCGTTCCGGGTAAAGTTCATTAACCATCTGACTCTAATAATTCATTTTTAACTTTGGTAAAAATAAAAATAATAAAAATAAAACATTTTTAACTAAAATCAAGATAATAATAGATTAAGATAATCAATTATGAACATCAAGAACTTACATGGACAAAGAAGGATCAGTGATCAATGTCAATGAGTTGTAACATACGGGACAAGCCAAAGGATTGCTGCTCCGATTAACTTCCTTCTCAACTACAACGGAATCCTTAAAACAAAATCACATAACTTAATTAATTAACAATTAAACATGAATTTTTGATGAACTGCATAAATGAATAAGAATTGGTATAATAATTAATAAGAGATTGTGAATTGGATGAAAAAGTAATATTACTACAGTTGGATTAGTGTCAAGGAATGATGTCGTTGAAGAAGAATAAGCTCGAAGACGAAGTGGAAACTTAGCAGTGAGTGAGAAGAAGCGCGTGGGGCGCGTGAATGAAGTGAGTGTTGGTGTGAGCGTGTAAATGCTGGTAACTGATATGCCAATCATAGTCATAGTTCGAATGTCTGTTTGGCAGTAGAACCGCCTTCAACCTTGCTAGTTACAACAAACAAGGGGTTAGACCATAGACGTTTCAGGTGTGTGTACTACACTGCTTAATACTATTATGGCTAAATTGCACTTTTGATCCTCAAGTTTCTTAATTGTGCGATTTTGGTCCCCCTAGTTTCAAACGTGCGATTTTGGTCTCTTACATTTGCCCACTTTTGCATTTCATGGTCCCCTTGACTATTTTGACCAAAAAGTTGCTGACATGGAATTGTATTACACGTGGCTTGATTTTATTGAATAGCTAAAACATTTTTTTTTCACAAAAAAAAAAAAGAAAAACATAGATGTTAGGTCACGTGAGAGGATTTTAATTTTGCAAAATATAAAAAAATCAATAACAAAAAAACCATGGTTGTCTCCTCCAAAGCTTCAAGGGTTATAAATCTCAACTTCTCTCAACTGATTCTTCTTTGATTCTCATTGTATCTTAGATTCTTGTTCTTCTAATCTCAAATTCGAAATTTTAAACCTTACTTCCTCCATTTTGTGTATCTCAACACCTCCATCTTCTTCTCATAACCCTAAGTGTAATTAAGAGGAAAACAAAAATTAAACACTAACTGTCGTGGAAAGGGTTCGTTTTTGCCTTTTGTTTTTATTGGTTTGCTTAGCTTGGACAATCTGATTATAACATATATTTGGATGGAAGAAAATGTACGATGCTATGCCAAAGGTTAATTTTGCTTAGCTTGTTGCACATATAGTGAATTTTTTTTTGGACAAAACACAGTAACTAGTAACAGTGGAAGACATGAATTATATAGTCTTGGTTTGACTATATTTAAAAGTCATGCTTTTGGGTATGACAGTCATACAAGTATCACTATACTTGGATTCATATCATGATTTGTTGAACATAGACAACAGTTAGTTGAACATAATTGCAACTAGGCGTTTTTCTTTTTTTTTTTTTTTTTTTTGCATTTTGAGGCTATTCTTTACTATCAATTTGCAATAATTAGTAGGCTGGTGGAGTGGTCTTTTTAATGTCCAGATCATGTGACAAGGAATATTAAGGCACTTGTATTGTATCATTAGCAAGGCATATAGCATAACTTAAATGTCTGCAAAACACAGCAACTACAATTGCAAATTCTAAGATATAGTCATTCATTCAATACTAATTCTAAATATTTCAAATTCAAGATATTCATTCATACATAATATAAAAAGATATGTCTAATGGCAAATTGTTTTGACATATGCCTAAGAGCATGTATGTTCTTGCCGATTCAAAACAAACATTACAATCACTAAAGTTTGACATATGCCTAATGGCATGTATGTTCTTGCCAAATCAAAATAAACTCCAAAACAAACATTACATAATAGGTAAATGGATAAACATATAACTAATATTTGTTTGTTGATTGTTGTGTGCCCATTGCATCTTCATTTTTCTTCTTCCTCCCCCTTTTGGCTCCTCCTTTTCTTGCATTTGAAGTAGTAGCATTTTGATCTTGCGCATCAGCTTTCTTCGCATTTGAAGTAGTAGCATTCTGACCTTGTGCACCAGTTTGTACAGCAATTTTCGCACCAGTTTGTGCTGCAGTTTCCACACCAGTTTGTGCACTTTGTGCAGCAATTTTTGCACCAATTTGTTCAGCAGTTTTTGCACCAGACTGTACACCATTTAGAGCACCAATTTGTGACTCACTTTGAGATCCTTGAATATGTGAAACACTTGCACCAGGTTGTGCTTCAGGGTGCTTGATAGATGTGTTTGACTGCAACAAATAAACATCACTGATTAGTAATTGGACAAACAAAACAAATTTTATCAAATTGTGTACAAACCTAAATTACCTTGTTTCCAACTTTTGGTATAAGCCTGTCAGCTGCTGTCTTTCCCTTGCAAGATCTTATATTGTGTCCAACTCCACGACATCTAGTACATGTCAAAGTCCCTGGAGCTTTCTTCATTCTTTTTGGATTTGGTTCATCATTTGTCTTTCTTCTAGCTTTTTTTGGTCTCCCTGGTGCCCTCCTAACATATGGAGGTTGAATTGGCAGCCCTTAAACTTTTGGCCATAGTTTAGGTCCATTATTAGGCAAAATGATGTTGTTGTAACAATCCACAAATGTTGTTTTCCTGCATAATGAAACCAATTAAAAAATAAATGTCATTAAATCATTGAAAATATGTATTGTTTTCATAATTAAAGGCTCAGTATACAAGAGTAATACCTGTACCAGTGAGAAACAAATTCCTCTAGTTTGGTGTTGTTAAACCACAAACAACTTATAGCATGCACACATGGTATTCCAGATAATTCCCACCTCCTACAAGCACATGTCTTATCCATCAAGTTGACAACATATTGATCAATTCCGTTAGACGCGGCAAATATTGATTGGTTCAAGTCTCCAGACCACATGGGAGTCCAACTGTCAGCATCTTTCTTAGACTCCTCCAATCTCTTTTGTATCATCGGACATATCTCCCCCTCATACCTAAGCATGTAGTCTCTAAGTCTAACTATCCTACTAGTCATGTAGTGTTTAAGAGCATGTGGCCTAAATAGAAGAAGACAAACAATAAATATTCCTACAGTTAACACTATAGACAGAAAACAATATTAAAAGAGGTTGCACATTGACCCACATACTTTATTCAATATTTTATCCAACTAATATTGAAAACTCTTAAACACACTGTAACTCTTAAACACACGAAACAAAAGTTGTGTGATAACTTTACTAGTCACAGAAATAAGGTCATCACGGTAGTAGTCTCTTGGCAAAGGAATTTATCACGGTGGCTTGAGCACTCTTTTATATACTTTATTCAATATTTTATCCAACTAAGAACAAAATAATTTTTGAAATCGGGTAAGAACACAAACCCACCGTCGAACAAAAAGCAAGACACAAAGGAAAGAAGCAAACTTACTTTGATACAGATGTGTTAGGATTTGCATTTTCACTCCATCCACCACCGTCGAACGCCATTAACGGAACCTTCTTCTCCTTCGTTTGCTTCGTCTTCTGCTTAGTCGCAATTGTAAAAAAACCCTAACATTTACTTGCTAAATTAAGCCTTTTCATTATCGTTTTTTATTTTTAGATTGTTATTCTGCAAAAAAAATAAATAAATAAATAAATAAAAATAAAACCAATGCACGTGACCTTTGTTTGAGATTTTTTATTTTTTTTTTATGAAAAAAAAAAAAACGTTTTAGCTATCCAATAAAATCAAGCCACGTGTAGCATAATTCCATGTCAACAACTTTTTGGTCAAAATAGTCAAGGGAGACCATGAAATGCAAAAGGGGGCAAATGTGAGGGACCAAAATCGCACGTTTGAAACTAGGGGGACCAAAATTGCACAATTAGGAAACTTGGGGGACCAAAAGTGCAATTTAGCCTACTATTATCCTATTTTGTCAAAAATAAAAATAAAAAATACTACTATCATTTTATAAAGACTAGAAAACTTGTTTTGTAAGAGTGCAGGCCGGTATTTGTGTTTAGGTTTTAGTGTTCATTGGTCTTTGTTATTTCGTAATTTTTTTTTTGTCACTTTGATGAAAGCTTAGGGCTGTGTTTGAGTTGTATTATTGTAATTTTCTCTTAAGTTTTGAAATACGAAGTAAGATTTTTTTTTTGTATCACTCTAAGCTTTTAGGTATAAGTGGTTTAGTTTTTAGGAATGTGTCAACAAACCTTTATGTGTGATTGCTTGAAAACACTTATGTATGTACTATTGTGAGAGGAAGTGAGACAAGGTCTCATATCTAAGAGTTTCTAGGTAGAGTATAGCACGGGTAGTGTTTAAGTGATAATACATAAATGAGGCGTTTGTTGAGGTCTTTGAATTAAAAATATCATATTAGTTAGTGAATTTCTTCCTGGATTGGTATCCTCAGAGTAGGTGAGTTTGCACCGAACTATATTAACAAATAATCTGAGTTATTTATATTTTCTGTTTTGCAATTTTATGTGTTCTGTGTTTGTCAAGTGTTGGCACATTTGTCCCAACATCCTATCTGTGACTGGTGTTGGAACATCTGACAGAACATCTATTCATTGTGTATCAGAATTTGAAAAATCCTAACTTGTTAAAGCCTGGAACATGAAAGCAGAGACATTGACGTGAGTTCAACTTTTAATTTTCTTATTGATTTGTATACGAGGACTTAGGTTACTCTTCGATTGGTGATATATTTTAGCCTACTTTTTTTCTATGGATATAATGTTTGTTAGTCTATTGGTGAAAATATTTAACTTTCTTTCTTATTTTAGGTTTGAATTTGTTTTATTATTCACCAAAAAAGAAAGAATATTTTTATTAATTTTAACTGAAATACAGTTTTAGACATAATACGCTATTCATACCACATTTGTAGATATATACCATCTTGTACTAACCACAATTGGGCCCAGCCCAATATTACTCATTAACCCACGAGTTTCTCTTTCCACACTATTATTTTCCTCATTGTGAAACCCTAACTAATGTTACGATCTTCCTTCTTTCCATCCTCATGTTGCTGCAAGCTTTCCTCTAACACCCATCGACGAGTTATGCTTCGTTTAGCCTAAAGAAACTCGTTTTCTGTCTTGGCAACTGTATATATCGAGACAAAATTAACAAAGGATTATTTTTGTTTGTTACTGAACCATCACCGTCAAAAGCTTCATTTTTTAACACATCTGAGTTATTTCGTAGATTTTTGAGTACCAGATCTATAATCATCACCATATGTATTCTTTTTTGGACTGCTTTATTTCATGATCTGGACACTGTTATCGGAGACAACCGTGCTGAAAATTGTCATAGCCGCGAGGTTTAACTTTTTACATTATTCTTTCATATTATTCTATCTCAATTTCGATCTATTATTATCTTCCATGTAAAGATGAAATATTTTTCTTCTGATTCAGTCATGTTGGACTCCTGCTGCCCGAGTTTCAAGCCACTGTCAGATATGTGTTAGTGTTACACTTTGGTGGGTAGAAACCCTAACGGCCTAACCCGTATCTTTTTTGTGGTCCTTTTTTTTTTTCTTATTTGGTATGTCAATGAATTCGTCTTCAATGAAAATACATTATGCTTTGCCTTCAAAAAAATTTAATTTTATAATAAGAAGATGATTGAGACCTTCACTCATTCTCATATTTTTCTCTAATTCATAGCTTTGATTTTAACAATTTATTTTGTTAAGTTTTCTAATCAACAAATTATCTTTTGATAAAACTTATTAAATAAATCTAAGAATATTTCGTTTTTTTTTTTTAAAAAAATCTTTCTTTTTGGACTGATTGCATCAAAACATTTTTACTTCCTAATTAGTATTTAATCTTTGTGAAAACAAAGTAATAGTTAGTTAACCTTAAGAAAGTAATAAGTGTGCCCAATAGGAGATACTCGTAGCATCATATGTTTGCGAATTTGATTCAAGCAAGTGACATGATAATATTGCTTCTTGAGGGTTATCAAATCTTTATTTTCTTTTGAATCCAATATGTATGTAGAATATATTGTCTAATTTGAACCCTTGACTGAAGACAGGTTGCTGCGAGATTCACATATGAGGGGGAAGGAAAGCATGAGTTGAAGGGAATGTGGTTCAAGGAAGAATAACTATCATAGTGAAAATTTCCTTATTTTTCTCCTCAAAGGTACCTGTAAAATTAATTTCAAAGCATAAAATATGTCTATAAAATTGTGCAACTTCTCCTAACGATCCATCCATTAACACATAAGCGACTTCCACAATGACTCTATGAAAAGCACACAAAAAAAGTAAGAGCGGCTTGCTCATCAAAAGCACACAGCCCACCATATTTCTTTATTCACATATCAAACTTTATATTTATATCATACTTAGCTGGAGGATCTACCTTGATATCTAGATGCTCTTAATTTGTATATATATATAAAAAACAAAAAAACATTATACTTATATCATACTAACCCAAAAAAAGTTATTAAGAAAATTTTTGTCAAAAGAAAAAATCTAAAAAATATTAAAAGGTTATTAAAAATGCATAAATTGATCTCTCTCTATTAATTTCCAATTCACATTGAAATTTTTAAAGCCAAATAATTGTTTTTTTTATGCACCAAAATTATTATTAATGACAGTGAAAATTTTATATTTAATTATATCATACTAGCCCAAAAAAGGTTATTAAAAAAATTGACCGTCAAAAGAAAAAAAATTAAAATATCTAAAGGCTAATTATTAAATAATTAATAACACTAAATACGATAGAAATTGTTAATTTTTCATTATATGTAGGCCAACACACACTCAAACACAACTATTTTTTTTGCTTATATTTCAAACAAGATATAAGAAGTACTTGTTAATTACAAGTGCCGACCTACAACGATTTTTGGATCTATATTAGAGGAATTTTTGAACAATTTTGTATGTGAGTTTTAGTTATATATTAGAGGACTTCTATTGAAAAATTACAAATGACGGATAACTAAAAAGAGTTTTGTTTTACTGGAAAAATTTCTTTCAAAGATTGAAAAAATGTATTTTCCAAAGACCTTGTCAAATTACACACAAGAACAAGGCTAGACTTGAATAGTAAGCTCAATAATCGATCATATTTTTTGTTTCATTTTTGTGTCAATGAAACAAAAAAAAAAAAAAAAACATGATAGATTATTGAACTTACTATTCAAGTCTAGCCGGTTATTCTTGCGTGTAATTTGATTTGACCCGGTCTTTGGAAAATCCATTGTTTCAATCTTTGAAAGAAATTTCTCCTGCAAAACAAAACTCTTTTTGTTTATCCCTCACTTGTAAATTTTGGATAGAAGTCCTTTAATATATATCCAAAATTCACATACAAAATCAATATTGTTAAAAAATTCCTCTAATATATATCCAAAAAACGTCGTGGGTTGCAACTTGTAATTAGCAAGTACTTCTTGTATCTTGTCTAAAATATAAGCAAAAAAAATAGTTGTGTTTGAGTGTGTGTTGGTCTACATATAAAGAAAAGTTAACAATTTCTAATCGTATTTAATGTTATTAATTATTCAATAATTAACCTTTAGATATTTTAGATATTTTTTTTGACAATACATTTTTTTAAAACCTTTTTTGGGTTCGCTATGAACAAGGATAGTGCACCTGGATCAGATGGGTTTGGTGCTTTCTTTTTCCAAACTTATTGGGAGATAATTAAAAATTATGTGTGCAGTGCTGTTCTGGAATTTTTTCAATATAATTGGATCATGCCCAATTATAATGCTAATACAGTTGTATTAATTCCCAAGAGTCCCAATGCTGATACTTTGAACTAGTTCAGGCCTATAGCTATGGAAAATTTTAAATTCAAAATCATCTCCAAGATTTTAGCTGATATGCTAGCACAAATTTTGCCTAACATTATTTCTAAGGAGCAAAGGGGTTTCATCAAATGTAGGCAAATTAAAGACTGTATTTGTTTAACATCTGAAGTTATCAACACGCTGCATCAAAAGTCTTTTCAGGGTAACTTAGCCATCAAGATTGACATAGCAAAAGCCTTTGACACCATTGACTGGAAGTTCTTGCTCAAAGTGCTTAATGCTTTTGGATTTAATCTTTATTTTGCCAATGGATTAAAACTATTTTGTTTTCTACAAAATTATCTGTCTTCATTAATGGAAAGCAATAAGGCTATTTTAGTTGTGCTAGAAGTGTTAGACAGGGCGACCCTCTTTCACCCTTACTTTTTTGCCTTGCAGAAGAAGTCTTGAGCAGAGGTTTAAATAAGTTGGTATCTAATGGTCTTCTTAAGCCTCTAAAGGGGACATGATCAACTAGCATTCCTTCACATATCCTGTATGCAGATGATGTGATGCTCTTTTGTAAAGGTACTGCTTCAAATATTCAAGTTCTTTCTAATTTCTTTGCAAAATATGCTCAAATCTATGGTCAGTTCATAAACCCTCAAAAGTCCACTATTTTTGCTGGTTCTATAAGTGCCACGAGACTGTCCAAGATTGCGAACTCCTTAGGTTTTAGCATTGGCACTTTGCCCTTTCTCTATCTTGGTGTCCTTATCTTTAAGGGAAAACCAAAAGCCATATTTTTTCAACCTTTAGTTGACAAGATCAAAACAAAATTGGCTTCTTGGAAAGCTTCCCTCTTATCTCATGCAGGAAGATGTCAGTTGATTAAAAGTGTTATTTACAACATGATGGTGTATTCAATTTATATTTATTCCTGGCCTATCAGCATAGTGAAAGAACTCGAAAAATATATGAGGAATTTTCTTTGGAGTGGAGACTTGACTTTGAGGAAGCTTGCCACGGTTTCTTGGAAAAAAGTTTATACTCCCATTGATGAGGGTGGCTTGGGTGTTAGATCTCTCTCAGCTTGAAACCAGGCTTCAAATATAAAGCTTTTATGGGATTTAATGAATTCTGATAACCAGTGGGCAATTCTATTGAGAAATAGAGTTGTAAGAGGGGACAAATTTATTGATCATCACATCTTCTCGTCTATTTGGAGTGGAGTGAAGTCTCAAATCAATTTGTTTTTGGATAATACTAGCTGGAATTTGGGTAATGGCAATAGAATCAAGTTTTGGACTCAGCATTGGTGTGGTATTAACCTAAGTATTTTGCATAATATTCCACTGCATATTCAGCAGCATTTATCTTCGACAGTTTCTGATTACATAAAAAAACTTTCAGTGGCATATTGTGTAACACCCCGATTTTTAGGGCCCAAAAGAAGGCACTTTTTTTTTAACAACAACAAAGACTTTGAAATAAAACATTCACGATCGCACTTAAATTATATCAGAGTAAACCTTTTTCAAAATACTGATCGTAATACAATGCCACTTTTATAAATTGTTTTCACGAATAAAAGTTAGAAGTATAAATCAAACGCTATGTCTAAACATACATAGCTGCACCATTTATTCCAAATAAATGTATTATACAACAACTCACATTACAAAATACGGAAGCGATAAAGAAGAGTAAACGCGACACTTAGACTACTACCCCTAAGCTGATCTTTAAACTCTAACTGAAGATGACTGGGTGACGAAGACCCAAGAAAGCTTCAAGCCTCGCCGCCTCTCAACGCGGTCCAAGTCTCCATCGACTAGGTTGGGAGGAGCCCGCCATATTCATTGTAAAGGTCACCAACAAGTACAAGCATATAAACAAATACAAAGTACAAAATATGGAAAGTAATTAAACACTTAGCATTTCCTTATCAACGAGCATAATATTATAAATGTGCACATAGCCTATCAATGCAGACTCTACATGAGCGTGACACCAATCACTGGCTGCCACATGCATGAATTCCGGAATTTAACCTCTCCGCAGAGAGTCGTAGGTCCATCCCCTACTAAACCCCGCAGGGCAGGTGAAGTCTCCATCTGACAAACACTGACTCAATAAAATCCCGCAGGATTAGGTGGTCCCATCTGACACACCCCGTGCAGTCCCATCTGACATACACGACTATGAATGCATGAGCATAATATATTCTATTTCAACATATACAGGGTAGTCTCCATTTGACAGACCCCGGGCAATCCCATCTGACATACCCCGTGCAGTCCCATCTGACATACACGTTCATATATGCTCATGCAACCAATTACATATCATACAAGCATATGTAATCACAATCACAACAACATACATACATATATTCTCAATTATATGTATTCAATCACAACAACATACATATATTCTCAATCATATGTATTCAATTACAACAGCATACATATATTCTCAATCATATGTATTCAATCACATGTATTGTAAACAATTACGCATTCTGAGAATACATCACACACACATGCCAAACACTCAAAATACACCACAAACAAAGCATACGCACCTGCTATTTCAGAAATAAGACAAAAATAAAGGTGCCCTTACCTCAACAAGCATTCCAATACATTCAACTTACGCTACGCAAGCATTATCCGTCTCTCTCGACGAAGTCCCATAATCGGCTAATCTTCTTAACCTTTTAAAACATATAACTTCTTTACGTTAATACCACATTCTAATTGGTTACTCAAATAATCCTAGCTCGGCTACTAATAGATTCAAGACCTATGGTTGTTCCCTCACAACAAACTAGGTTCGACTCATTTTCAAAACGGCTCTTGAAAATACAAACACTTAAAAGAATAGATTTTATCTCAAAAGCGTCATTAAATAAAAACCAACTATTAAAAACATTTCCAAAAGAAAATCTCTTTTCAAACAACTTATGCCTTAAGTCATAAGTTTCAAAATATTTTAAAACTAAACACGTTTAACTAAAAAATTTCTCGTTCGACTTATAACAAAAATACCGTTTGCGAACGTAACTAAAACGTGTTTCGAAATAGTTCACAAACGTCAAACCCTTACATGTAAATTCTCGACCAAAGAATTCTCATCTCAAATTACAAATCGATTTCCAAACATTTTCCTCTTTTCAATAGAAAAACAATCTCTATTATTTTTCTACTACTATATTTTAAATTCAAAAACGACGGTAAAATAGTTACAACTTAAAATGGCCATAACTCATTCAATCTTTATCGTATCGAGACAAACCATACGCTAAATTCATCGACTCGAAAAGACGGGTTTAATTTTTAACTTTTTAGGACTAATTCTAATTTTTAAAAGGACGAAAATGCCCTTCCCAAATTCGGCTTGAACCAAAATAACCTCAAAATCATTGTTTTCAAAAATCAAACATTGTTAAAATACTTATACAATTTCTAATTTCTCAAAAGCAAACTCAGTTTGAGTAAGTTCAACACTTTAGAAAAATGTCTTCAAACCCTAGGTTCATAACTCATAAAAATTTGGGGCTTTGGCTTTACTATCTTTTGTTTCCAAAATTAAACTCATAAAACAACTAGTCATAGTTTCAATTTCAAGAAAATCATAACATAAAATCATTTCCAACATTTTCAAAAATCATCAACTTTCTAAATGCTCACAATCAAATTTTTCCTTTAGATCTATTATCCTATAAACTCACACAACAACATTAATAAATGAATTGAGCTTGAAAAATTAAAACTTAACCAAATCTTTTTGTGCTTAAAACAAACAATTCAAAATCACAATTTTTCTTCTAGATCTAACACTCACTAGCATGGATCTATACCTTTAATGAAGGGAAAAATTAAAGTTTCAACTCTAGTACAATAAGTGCCTCACGGCCAACTAACTAAAGAGGGAAAAGAATAGATTTTCATACCACTTAAAGGTAGCTCTTGATCACCAAGCAAATGAATCCACTTCTCTTCAATTGGGTTTAGGCATAAGCTCACAAATTTCCTATGATTTCTACACTTAGGAAAAATTTAGGAAATGAAGGAATGAGAGGGAGAAGGCTCACGGTCTTGGAAAGGAAAAGAAGGGAAGGTCACATGACTTCTCTACTTATATATCTCTCAATTAATTCCTAACCATTAGATCAAATAGTGCTAACTTGCTATGATTTAATCCTAGCCATCCACATTTTACACTCACAAGGATAAACATGTAATATCCTAGGAAAATATCTAGATATTTTTGTGATCATGCCAATTCATCTCGCTCAGTTCCCGCGCTCGCGCTTAAACATGTCGTATCTTGCATACCGATAAACTTTACGGAAACAGAAAATTCTACCGTAAATCACTTAATTAAAACAATTCACAAACTTTCGAATAAATTTTATTCCGAATAAATTTTCGCTCTTAAGCTCGGAAAAATACAATGAGATCAAATTATCATATCAGTCGATATATAAAGTCTCTGTTTAAATTTTGACGGAAATCGAAAACCGTAAAATTTTCAAACAACGGGTATATCTTGCCCGTTTTCTCAAAAACCACAAGAAAATTATTTTCAACATTTCGACGAGACAAAAATGTTTCTAAACTCATTTAAAGCATATAAAATCATTGTGCCCATTTTTCAAACGTTAAACTACGCGCAAGCACAATCTCAGCATAAATTCTGTCAAAACAGAAAATTAAACAGAAAATCAATAAAAACAAATAGCACAAGCTAATTAATATATCAAAAATCATATTTCTGCTATAGTAATTCTACGGGTCTTACATTACTACCCACCAAAAAGAAGTTTCGTCCTCAAAACTAAAGATAAGAGTAACAACTCAACAAGTCATTACTAAAACCAACACTGGCACAACCGTGCACCTATCGCAACTCTCTACAAAGTCGCACTGGTTCAAACTCTAGACACAAAGCTAGACACCCCTCAAAGAGTTCAGCACTCAAAATCAACTTTACTACGAAGGTTCACAAACTCTAGTTCTCAAGTTCCTAGGTCAACACAACAAATTCCCAAGGTCACCTTTTTCGCCTCTGCGACATAGCCCTTTCCAATAAGTTCACACGAAGTGGTGACTAGCTACCCACCAAAACGAAACACCAAAAACTTTCTACACACTACCAAAGCTAGCAAAACGAGTCGATTCCAGTCAACACAATTCTGTCTATTATTAACAAGAGATTAAGGGTGATCAGTTCCTTAATTTGTCAATAGGTAGCCAACAATCATGATGGTGTCATAGACCATCTTTACCTAACTTTAATAATGCTCCTTTCCACTTATACTCAAGGTCATCCGAGGCACAAGTGTCCAACAATTCCTTCGAGGTTTCCTTAATGTTTTCCTCATTTTCTTACTACCTCGATCATGTCAACGAGACACAACGCTTAAAATACATCACTCAAACTATCATGCTTACACTCATGAAACATCAGTTGAGTATCATCCAACAGTAAGTACAATGCCACCACAACAAGTACCAGCCAAACCATTATACTGCGAAAGAAGTTGTTATCTCTATAGGAGAACTTCATAACTTCACCAATATCCATAAGTCCTTAATTTTATTTTTAATCTCATAACTGCGCCAAACTGTACACTTTCATTTTCAAATCTCGTTCTAACCCTAGGCTTAATGACATCATCCCAACATCCGGTTGGTGATTACAATTCCTCAAATTTATTGGCACTTGCCAACTTATACCATATACGTCTCTTGGATTTTCTTTATCCAAATCTCAAATTTCCAAAACAACAATCTCTTATGTACCCACATATTTTCCAAATTAATACTTAGCTTACTCTCGCGCGCCTTAATATAAACCGTTTCTCTTTTTTGTCTGCCACCGTCGGTACATACCATCTTACATCATATCCCCAAACTATTTTTCAACTCTCTTGAGTCTCTTTCCTCTTACCATTAAATTCCATTTTCCTCATAAGAGCTTGTCACCTTATTCATTCTTAATTGTTCCAACATCTTATCTTTAATGTAAATTCCTACATCCAAAATACATCTTGTGATATCTCTCACCACCACTGTTGCTCAACTGCCCATGTTGTTAACTTTCGAAGAACTTTATTTTCTTAACGTGCATTTTCTAATATGCTACTCCCATCTTCATTATAACGAGTAAAATGAATCCCAACCTTTCTAGTTTCAACAAACTTTTTCGTTTTATACTCAATTTTTCCCAATAGATAATTGCTTAACTCTTTTCATTTCCACATGCCACACACACACCGCCATGACATCCATTCCGGTGGTGCTTTTCGAATCCTTAGTATATATGCACAATCATTACTTTCCAAATTAAAACTCTTTTTCTCATCTCCATTCTTTTTCGTTTTTATCAAACATATCAAGCTCCACCTTCATTGGCATACACTCCTCATGTGGTTCCTTACTCAACCTTAACTCTTTACGAGGTACATCACTGTAGTTCTTCTTACCATTACTTTTATCCTTTCTAAGATAACCAATGAGGTTGTCATAGTCCCCTTACAACTCGTATTACCTTCTCACTTCCTTGCTAACAGACAATATTAACACTTCCTTTGCGACTCTATTTTTATGTTAGAAACTCCAATTAGTCCCTCCTCGATCATCTATTAAATCGCAACTTCCAAGTTCAACAACCGCCTACAGTTGGTACCCAAACCACCATGACCAATAACTTGTTGAATCCAAACAACAACTTTAATTTGCCGCACACAATCCAAATACTTTCGTTCCACATCAACTTGTGTCCAATCAAGCATACTTCTCTCCATATGTTTGATCCTCGATCTTCATAACTATCTAAAGTTATAAAGTCTATTCCCACCGGAGAATCAATCCTTAGATCTCAAGTTCTTGCTAACCCTACTTTTACGTCTATACACTCATCAATTTCTTATTTACTTCTAACCTTTACTAATGATCATCTCTTTACGGATAGTTATCTCTAAGCTTAGCATCTTAAGGTCACTATAATTCACCTCCAAATCGAGTCATCTTACTCATCCGTCACACCAATGAACACTTATCTTAAATCTTAACACTTGACTTCTCTAGAACAGCTACCAAATCATAACACATCGCTATGTTTTCATCCTTAATACGTTCGATACCCAAATCAAACTCATGAATCTAATCCTCAAGAACTTAAAATACTTACCACACCATCTAAATTCATGCATTACATCTTAATATACAACAAAATGTCTTTCCAACTACCAACTCTTATTGCCTTAGTATTCTAACTAATAAACATTTATCTACTCATAACATGACATTTCTAGAAAATTTCCAAAAACTCTCGTCCAACACTTGAATTATTTAAACCTCGTCTATCTCAACTCCTATGGTATCATAAATTCAAGGTGCTACTTGGTCTTTCAACCTCTTGGTCGATCGAAATCATTAACTTAAATGTCCAATCACACGGGATCTCTACTCAAATATTGACTAATTTCTTTAAACTACTCAATAAGTCATGACTAATACCCACAAATTATTCAATATGTTACCATTCTCTTAGGTTTACCTGACGATAACTAACAATTTTAGCTTACACTGCCGCAATTCTCTAGGTATTTCCATACTATACACCTCTAGTATCCCTTATCATTGACATACTACTCATTTCCCAAGGTTGAACTCCTTGTTCTTTACCTAAATATCTCTCCACATCCTCACTTATCCAACAATTAATTACCTAACCTTTCATCTCACATCGACATCTATACTTACTATCTACCAAACTTCGTATAGATTGTCACTTATCAACGTGATACTTGGTCTCCTACCTTCAATCATCTAGAGATTCATCCTTAATAATCTCACCATATAATCCTATATGTCTGAGACACTCAACTTTAACCCTTAAGGCATCCACCGTTTGTAAAACCGTCGTCTAAACTCACTAGTTTCGGCCATCCTTGACGTGCAACACCCTTTAATTCTGATATGAGTTGCACCAATGATTATCCAAACATTGTAATTAAATCTAACTGACATCTCTGCCTACTCTACCATTCCACAGTGGCCGCATTCTCTTGAAAACTGAATGACTTCACCAAGTCTCGTCATGAACTCACCGAACGAACATCAAATACTTTCCTTAAAAGGTCACCCCAATCCGGTCCTTACTTGCAATCCTTTATCAGTTGACGCTCACTCGTCCATACTCCGTACCTCCGAGTGACAACGACCAATGGTACTTCCAATCCAATATTACTTCCAAAAATCACTTGTAGTTCTTATTCGCCTCAAGTTCATCCTATTCCGATCGTTACATCTAAGTAATTCGAAGACACTCATCGACCAGAGTCAACCAATGCTTGGGGGTTTTAACTATTCTATATACTGAAGCATTGTTCCCTATAGTACTTCAGTAAGAAACTATCAAGTACCTAAGCATATACCATGCTAGACTCAAGACAAACAACCACATAACACATAAGGACTCAAGCCCTTACTACCACTAAACCCGACTCTTACTAGCTTAGGACATCCAACTCAGAGCCCTTTTGCGAGAATCTACCGCCGAGCTCTGATACCACAATGTAACACCCCGATTTTTAGGGCCCAAAAGAAGGCACTTTTTTTTTTTTAACAACAACAAAGACTTTGAAATAAAACATTCACGATCACACTTAAATTAAATCAGAGTAAACCTTTTTCAAAATACTGATCGTAATACAATGCCACTTTTATAAATTGTTTTCACGAATAAAAGTTAGAAGTATAAATCAAACGCTATGTCTAAACATACATAGCTGCACCATTTATTCCAAATAAATGTAATATACAACAACTCACATTACAAAATACGGAAGCGATAAAGAAGAGTAAACGCGACTCTTAGACTACTACCCCTAAGCTGATCTTTAAACTCTAACTGAAGATGACTGGGTGACGAAGACCCAAGAAAGCTTCAAGCCTCGCGGCCTCTCAACGCGGTCCAAGTCTCCATCAACTAGGTTGGGAGGTGCCCGCCATATTCATTGTAAGGGTCACCAACAAGTACAAGCATATAAACAAATACAAAATTGGGAAAGCAATTAAACACTTAGCAAGTCCTTATCAACGAGCATAATATTATAAATGTGCACATAGCCTATCAATGCAGACTCTACATGAGCGTGACACCAATCACTGGCTGCCACATGCATGAATTCCGGAATTTAACCTCTCCGCAGAGAGTCGTAGGTCCATGCCCTACTAAACCCCGCAGGGCAGGTGAAGTCTCCATCTGACAAACACCGACTCAATAAAATCCCGCAGGATTAGGTGGTCCCATTTGACACACCCCGTGCATATGCATGGCAATGGGGCGGGTCGGGGACGGATTTCGCCATTCCCAAACCCAAACCCATAAAGTTCGGGTATCCCCAACCCCGTCCCAATTTTTAACGGGGATGAAAACTAAAACCCCAAACCCATAACCAACGGGGTTCGGGTATCCCTGTGGGTTTCGGGTATGCCCATTCCGCTTTACCTCCATATGAATTTGAGTAGCACTTTTTTGTTTTTTTTATTAAAAAAATAGTTAAAAGTAGAAAATTATATTGTTTCAACAATATTTAAACATAGAAAATAAATAGAAAAAATAAATTGATTAATACTTAGCTTAAAAATATGAATGCAATCTAGAGTTTGTTTAAGAATCTCTAATATATAAATGATAAAATGTAATTCGATATAAGTGGGGGCGGGTTCGGGGACGAATTCAGGGAGGGTATTAATATCCACATTACTCGCCCCAACCCCAACTTTTAAATTCGGGGAAAACCTGAACCCAAACCCAGTCAACTCGGGTTTTTCCCCGTCAAAATCGGGGCGGGGCGGGTGGGTACCCACGGATTTGGGTTATTTTGCCATGCCTACCCGTGCAGTCCCATCTGACATACACAACTATGAATGCATCAGCATAATATATTCTATTTCAACATATACAGGGTAGTCTCCATCTAACAGACCCCGGGTAGTCCCATCTGACATACCCCGTGCAGTCCCATCTGACATACACGTTCATATATGCTCATGCAACTAATTACATATCATACAAGCATATTGTAATCACAATCACAACAACATACATATATTCTCAATCATATGTATTCAATCACAACAACATACATATATTCTCAATCATATGTATTCAATCACAACAGCATACATATATTCTCAATCATATGTATTCAATCACATGTATTGTAAACAATTTCTCATTCTGAGAATACATCACACATACATGCCAAACACTCAAAACACACCACAAACAAAGCATACGCACCTGCTATTTCAGAAATAAGACAAAAATAAAGGTGCTCTTACCTCAGCAAGCATTCCAACACATTCAACTTACGCTACGCAAGCAATATCCGTCTCTCTCGACGAAGTCCCATAATCGGCTAATCCTCTTAACCTTTTAAAACATATAACTTCTTTAAGTTAATACCACATTCTAATTGGTTACTCAAATAATCCTAGCTCGGCTACTAATAGATTCAAGACCTATGTTGTTCCCTCACAACAAACTAGGTTCGACTCATTTTCAAAACGGCTCTTGAAAATACAAACACTTAAAAGAATAGATTTTATCTCAAAAGCGTCATTAAATAAAAACCAACTATTAAAAATATTTCCAAAACAAAATCTCTTCTCAAACAACTTATGCCTTAAGTCATAAGTTTCAAAATATTTTAAAACTAAACAAGTTTAACTAAAAAATTTCTCGTTCGACTTATAACAAAAATACCGTTTGCGAACGTAACTAAAACGTGCTTCGAAATAGTTCACAAACGTCAAACCCTTACATATAAATTCTCGACCAAAGAATTCTCATCTCAAATTACAAATCGATTTCCAAACATTTTCCTCTTTTCAATAGAAAAACAATCTCTATTATTTTTCTACTACTATATTTTAAATTCAAAAACGACGGTAAAATAGTTACAACTTAAAATGGCCATAACTCATTCAATCTTTATCGTATCGAGACAAACCTACGCCAAATTCATCGACTCGAAAAGACGGGTTTAATTTTTAACTTTTTAGGACGAATTATAATTTTTAAAAGGACGAAAATGCCCTTCCCAAATTCGGCCTGAACCAAAATAACCTCAAAATCATTGTTTTCAAAAATCAAACATTGTTAAAATACTTATACAATTTCTAATTTCTCAAAAACAAACTCAATTTGAGTAAGTTCAACACTTTAGAAAAATTTCTTCAAACCCTAGGTTCATAACTCATAAAAATTTGGAGCTTTGGCTTTACTATCTTTTGTTTCCAAAATTAAACTCATAAAACAACTAGTCCTAGTTTCAATTTCAAGAAAATCATAACATAAAATCATTTCCAACATTTTCAAAATTCATCAACTTTCTAAATGCTCACAATCAAATTTTTCCTTTAGATCTATTATCCTATAAACTCACACAACAACATTAATAAATGAATTGAGCTAGAAAAATTAAAACTTAACCAAATCTTTTTGAGCTTAAAACAAACAATTCAAAATCACAATTTTTCTTCTAGATCTAACACTCACTAACATGGATATATACCTTTAATGAAGGGAAAAATTAAAGTTTCAACTCTAGTACAATAAGTGCCTCATGGCCAACTAACTAAAGAGGGAAAAGAATAAATTTTCATACCACTTAAAGGTAGCTCTTGATCACCAAGCAATTGAATCCACTTCTCTTCAATTGGGTTTAGGCATAAGCTCACAAATTTCCTATGATTTCTACACTTAGGAAAATTTTAGGAAATGAAGGAATGAGAGGGAGAGGGCTCACGGTCTTGGAAAGGAAAAGAAGGGAAGGTCACATGACTTCTCTACTTATATATCTCTCAATTAATTCCTAACCATTAGATCAAATAGTGTTAACTTGAGAATGGATTCTCTCAATTTTTTTTCCCCCTCAACTGTCTCAATTGTTAAATCATCACTATTAAATTCATCTTTTTACTTTTTCTTTTCTCTCTCTTCTTCTAAATCAATGGTTTGAAATAAACTTTATCCTAAAGTGGACTTGAGAGGATCCACTCTCGTGTTAACTTGCTATGATTTAATCCTAGCCATCCACCTTTTACACTCACAAGGATAAACATGTAATATCCTAGGAAAATATCTAGATACTTTTGTGATCATGCCAACTCATCTCGCTCAGTTCCCGCGCTCACGCTTAAACGAGTCGTATCTCGCATATCGATAAACTTTACGGAAACAGAAAATTCTACCGTAAATCACTTAATTAAAACAATTCACAAACTTTCGAATAAATTTTATTCCGAATAAATTTTCGCTCTTAAGCTCGGAAAAATACAATGAAATCAAATTATCATAACAGTCGATATATAAAGTCTCAGTTTAAATTTTGACGGAAATCGAAAACCGTAAAATTTTCAAACAGCGGGTATATCTTGCCCGTTTTCTCAAAAACCACAAGAAAATTATTTTCAACATTTCGACGAGACAAAAATGTGTCTAAATTCATTTAAAGCTTATAAAATCATTGTTCCCATTTTTCAAATGTTAAACTACGCGTAAGCACAATCTCAGCATAAATTCTGTCAAAACAGACAATTAAACCACTACTAGAAAAATCGCTTTTAGCAACCGATTTAGCGACTGAAATATTTTGGTCGCTTTAGCAACCGATTTAGAGACTGATTTTTGACCGTCAAAATAAAAAAATAATCGGTTGCCATATCGGTCGCTATTATATTATAGATACCGAAATAGAGACCGAAAATCAGCGACCAATATTTCGGTCGCTTTAGAGACCGAATTAGCGACTGCTATTTTGAGCTTCAAATTCTAACACATTTCGGTCGCTAAATCGGTTGCTATAAAGACCGAATTAGAGACCGATTATTAGTGTCTAGAAAATCCGTCGCAAATTCTTGTTTTTTTTCAAATCATTAAAAATAATTAATCATATATTATTGGTTTTTTTCCAAGAAAGTCATGATAAAATCAAACTATTTTTTAAAAAAATTTACATTTATTACTATTATATAAAAAAATAGAAACTAATTAAATTGATTGAGATTACAAAAAAGGGTAGATTGAAATTAAAAAACACTGTAAACCTTTATCTCCGTCAAAATCAAAAAGAAAAGGAGAAAACCCTTTTGTCATTCCCATCGTTTTCACAAGGTTTTCTTTCTACTTTTTTTTCCCGCAACTAAGCAGATCTGCTGACTCGTTTAATGCACTCTTCATCCTCCACGCATGGCAGATTTCGGATCTCTCTATTTCTTCTATTACCGGCGCCGCTGTTCTAAACAGGTCGTAGCGTCTCTGCTCTGTTTCCCTGTTCGAGTGCTCATTGCTAAACTATCGGCGCCGTGTTTCTCCTATTTTTCGTTCTTCTTCTCATCGTGTGCTCTTCTTCTAAGATAAGAGGTGAATTCCCCCTTTTCTTCAATCGTGATTCCCTTGTTTAATAGAATAACGCTTAGGGTTTGTGAGTTGTACTGAAATCTGTCCACCTAATCTCATTTTATAGTTCTACCTTGTAGATTGTTTGACTAACAGAAAAGTGCATTAGGGTTTTGTTCTTGCAAACCATGCTCAATGTTACAATAAATTTTTCAAAACTTATATTGCTATTTGAAGTGAGAATTTAAATTTAGTTAAGTTTATTGATTGTTCTCTAGCTTTTAGTTCACCTAATTAGATTCAATGTGAATGGGGGAGTCTTGATATGAAATAAAACTAAGGCAGAAGAAGCATTGCTAGCAAGTGGACTTACATACACAGTAAGGCTCCATTTGGCCCGGCTTATTTTCTCCTTTTTTTTCTTCTCCTTATAAATAGTAAAGAATGAAAAAATTGTGTTTTACTTCACTTTTTTTAATTTTTTACTTCACTTTTTTTTTTTTTTTTTTTTTTACTTCTTTACTTTATTTCTCTAATACTTTTAAGGAGAAATAGTGTCAAATATAATTTTATACTTCTCTATTTCGTTTAAGCAAAATAGAAAAGTAAAAAATAAGCCGGGCCAAACGGGGCCTAAGTCACTATGATACTTTGGTTTTACACTATGATGAGAGACATTAGTGTTTAACCTTATGACAAAATTTTATGATTATGGAACATTGAATTTCCAATTTATCTTGGACTGAGAGGCAACTTGCGAGGAACAACATTAGTGTTATTGAATTGGAATGTTATTCTAAGTTAGATTGAAATTTTAATAGCTGTTATGCCTTATTCATGCATAAGAAAGTAAAGTTAATAGCTAAAGAGTTAGGTGGAAGGGAGGTGGGTGTGGGCATTGAGATGAAGACAAGATATGTTCAAATGCGAAAAAAATTAATGTCACAATTGGTTCAAAATCAAAGTTTCGTTAGATGATCCACCAAGTTAATTCTATTGGAATTTCTCCTGTAATGAAATTTTCCCATTAATAGATTTTAAATTATAGAAAGTTATTGCTGCTATTTTTCTAATTTTATTGTCTTCATATGTTGGCTAGTTTTAGGATAAATGTATGCATAAACACATTGGAGATTGATATAGGTTAGAAGGAAAAATTTATGCAAATTGTTTCTTTCAACCAGTAAGCCTCATTTTTTTTTACTTTGTTTATTTGTGTAGGATAAATGAGAATGATTTGTTCACGCTGCAAGGCCTACAGGACAGGTTTTTGCTGTGTTGTTTGTTTTCCACATAGTGCATTTGTCTGTGGGCATTTTTTGTGCCTGGCTGAAGCGATATTTGCAATTATTGATTTTTCTTTATGTGGGGTTTTCTCTTCGTTGGAGAAGTAGATCAATAGTTTAAGTTTTTTCAAAACATATTCTTTAAATTGGATTTCTCACTAGTATTGTGAATCTTTTTGTTGAGAACATTGCTAGATATAAGTTTTTGGCTATTCTCAAATACGCCTACAGAGAAATTATGGTTAGATTCAAACAACTTTGTGTGGACATGCCTTGAGGTCAATAATTTTACATAAATTTTCATGGGAATGTGTTCTACAAGTTATGGACCATTTGGTGATTCAAAAACTGAATGCAGACTAGAGAAGAAAGAAGCCAAAAAAGGAGGAAGTTTTTTTGATAAAGTCAGAAAATTTGTCAAATTGTATATTTTTAGCATGTGCACCATACTATATGTCTCTGTAGATAACAAAATCCAAACTACTAAGGTGACATCATCTTCTGTTTGAATTGTATAGATTGCATTGAATCATTTCATATGAAGTCTTGGTGTTTTCCTTTTTAATTTTTGTCATATTTATTGTTTCAAACATTTTCCTCTTAAATGACAGAATGAACTATCTGCAATCTTACGATTTGGAGCATAAGAGCTTTTTAAGAAAGAAACAATGAACTGTGAAAGCCTCTAAGGTGAAGAAGTTTTGCTAGTTTCAACATTGGATTGATATGCCCTTGAAGTACTGGATAAGGAGTTAGCACAACATGTAGTTTTTTCTATGCAATATTACTCATCTTTGTTTTTTTTTGTATGCAATATGTTAAAGTGTGTATAGTCTTTGTTTTAATTGTGAGAAAAAAAAACCAACATATATTAGCTTTGATATGCAAGAAAAGTATAAAGGATAAGATAAAGGAAAAACAAACTGAGAATATTTTCTAGAGATGAATATTTAACTTTCCTCATATTGTGTGGAGTGCATTAACTAATGGACTGGTCATAGTAACTGGTAAATTATCTCATTCAAGAATAAAATTTGATGGTAAATTATAGTAGTTGGTAAGTTATAATAAATCCATTCAATTGATTTTTTCTAATTATTTATTTACTTTTTAACTTGATTGTACTATATGATTCTGTTTTTATTTAACAGAGGTGAGTCACTGTCAAGAGCAACACTTCTATAGGCACAACCCCAAATACAATTTATTTGGGCACACACACATAACGAGGAAAAAATAAATAGTAAATAATTTAGTCACATCACTTTGTATTAATTAATCATTTTATTTTTTTACTTTTTTGAATTTATGTGTGTGTGTCTAACATGTATTATTTATGGTTGTGCCTAACCAAGTATTTCTCCACTGTCAATTATGTTCATGCAAGAAGGTATGCACTTTTTTCAAACTTTTTAAGTTGTGCCAACATGTTCTAGAAATAAGAAGTGTAAATGGATAGTGATGGATTTGTCTTTAATTACATTGTTAAGTGTTAGTGATGAAAATTTTAGTTATCCCTTTATTTTTTGTCTCTAATTTCCGTCATTATTTTAACCTTTTCTAGTAGTCTTAGTAATTTTGGATGCGCGATCACTTAAACATAGAAATCTAGAAATGACTCTTAAGTATGAATATAGATGAGAGTTTTGAAAGAGATGAAAAGGTTGAAGAGAAGATAAATGAAGAAGAACATGGCAATGAGTTATTAAGTTCATTTAAGGTAAGATATGTAAACAGTAACATGGATTTGTTGTTTAAATTGTTCTAATTACGCGTTTCTTTTTCGCAATGACTTTTTCTTTTTAGTAGGGGGAAGGATATATTTCGACAGGATGAGGAATTAATAAGTTGTTTCTCCTTTTCTATGTGCAGGTTGCCAATTTTGCAATGATGAAGATGGTGCTAGTTTATGGAGTTGTTGGATAAAGCCCGATGCCTGCATTTCAAGCAGAGGTTTGATCTTGTTCTTTTATTGATATATTCTGGAGTCTTTGGATAAGAGATTTAACATGAACTCTAAAAATGTGATATATTTTATTATTAGAGTTAATGTTAATTTTCACAACTTAAGTATTGTAGTATTTAATAATCAAATGTCTTGGTCACAACTGAAAAATCCCACAACAGAATATAATCTATAATTTATATGTGTATATGGTCTATTTTAGTTTTTCCTACTCCCAATTCTCATTTTACCATTACGGTGTGCCTTGTTAATTGTTTTATATGTGTGCATTGTGTTTGTGTTGATTCTCATTTTTTCCTACTCTCAATTCTCATTTTACCATTAGGGTATGTTTTACAACACATATGTTAGATCACAAAATTCTTGATTTCATAAAGTAAATAATCGAAATTAGTTTTGAGATTTTTTGTTTTTGTGAGTAGTTGGAACTTGGAAATACATAGTTCAGCTTCTCTGTATATGAAATGTTTTAGACAATACATTTTAAGTTTTCCTTGATGCATGATTGTTTTCCAAGATCCAAGTTGGAAAGTGTATTTAATCACGTGTGATTATGAACACATTTTTTGTAAATCAGATAAGATTGGTATCTCATGTTTTGAACTATTTTTTTTCCCAATAGTGAGTTGATACATATTTTTATCTAAGTATTTAAGTCTAGCTATGAAATGTGTTTCTTCTTTTGCATTATTAATTTATGATAAAAACTTAGGTGCATTTGGCTTGTGATATACTTTTGATTTGTCCACGAGTTTGCTAGAATGTGTAATGTTGGAATGTGTACATTTAATGTAAACGAGAATTGTCCGGAATGTGTACATTTAATGTAAATGAGAATTGTCCACGAGTTCTGCAGGTTCTGTATGTTGCTGGCAATGGATGTGATTTTGCTGTTGTCAGGTTGCTATTATGTTGTTCAGGTTGTTGGCCATGGATGGTTTGTTTTCCTCTAGGTCCGTAGTCAATTTGGGAGGCTCACAGTTGGTTGATTTTTGGAGTTTGGGTGATATAGTAAGCGGCACTGTTTTGGTCCTAGCTTTCTTTTCTGGTTTTTGAGACTTAATGGTGTTGCTTTTTGACTCTGGTAGTTCTTCTTTATGGAGCTATTAGAGTTGGGCTTTTAGTTTCTTTATTTGCTCTTGTCAGTTACAGAATTGTCTTGTTAATGCAACATATGTAACATCTAGTAAGAGAAAATATATTGAAGTTCATTGAGTTAACCAATATTCTTCTTAGATATTAATGTCACCACTCTTTGTGTTTGAATGACTTATGAAATTTGGTTCCTAATATTCCCCTTTTTGTATGGAAGAATTGATAGGAATTTATTCCATCTTTTGTATGCGTCTGATGATAGTGAAGATCAATTCGTTGATAATACTTGCAAGATAATGATAACTTAGTCTTCGTTATGTTTTGGATTGATTTTTTTTTTATATGTATTTGGTGATATTTAAATATATTATGCTTATATTGTTGTGTTCATGTTTAATTATTTGGTGTTTATGAAATAATTAATAAGATTTAAAAAATTGCTTGATTGGGGATGTATAATAATAAACGCAAGTTTTTTTTGTAGTGAACAGAAAATCAATAAAAACAAATAGCACAAGCTAATTAATATATCAAAAATCATATTTCTGCTATAGTAATTCTACGGGTCTTACACTAGGCATATTCCTTGTGATTTGCAGCAATTGTTTCCCAATCTATTGAATCAACTTGAAGCAATCACCATCCCCTTAGAGAATAAGGAGGATAAGCTATTGTGGAAGTCCTCTACTGATGGTGAAATGAGTCTCAAAGATGCATATCAACTCTTTGCTCCTTTGGACCAAAAGCTTGATTAACCAAAATTGATTTGGAACAAAGCCATTCCTCCATCCAAGTCTTTTTTAGTGTGGAGACTTATTCATAATAAAGTTTCCACTGATGATTTATTAGAAGATCGAGGTTGTTGTCTTCCTTCACTGTGCAACTTATGTCTTAAAAAATTTGAATCCATCACTCACTTATTTCTGCAGTGCCCTTTTGCTCTTAAAATTTGGGATTGGTTCTCTTATATCATCAAGCTTCATGTAAA